>OY728119.1:871540204-872740204 GCA_963277665.1 Viscum album | reverse complement strand
AAATCCATGGACTATTGATAATAATGCAATGATTAATGTTTATTTTAGGATTTATGACCATGTAAATTCTTCTTGGTAGTTTCTTATTCCATGTTTAATTCCATGTTTGTTTTGATAGTAAAAACTTATTTTATTATACATCTTTTTATCCTGTGTGTGACATAATTATTTAGTATTTTGTAACTATGTTATGTTTTCAATATTCCTTGCATGGATTTAATATATAGTGATACATATTTACGTCAAGCCTTATTCATATTATGTATTATAAATTGTTTGGTATGTTACATATATATTTTAATGTCCTCCTTAGTGAGTATGAATGTGTGATTTGAAAATCAATCATTTATTCATCATTAAGAATGATAATGGTTCTTAGAATTTAATGATTAAACCCTCCTTAGTGGGGATGGTAGGAGGAACCAGGAACATGAGTAGTTTTATATGATTAATATCAATGTATATTTTTCCATTAGCAATTCAGTTTATATATTATGGTTTCTGAGCATTTATTAAATCTCGTAATCACATGTATGTCTTCTCCTGGTATAGGGAGTTACCTATCATGGTTTTTATTGTTTAATATATTAATTTATTACTATTTATTTATTATTATTTTATATAGATTATGGAAATAAATATTTTATATAATTCAATTTGTAAATATTTTGGTAGATTGATATTTTTCATCAAAGTATGAGTTGAGAAATCATTGGTTATACAAAAAAGTGTTTATATGATCACACCCTACACGTGAATCGTAGTGGATATATTGTTTCACGTGTTATATTTAATTTTTTTATGTACTATGACCATTATTTTTTTGTCATGGATTAAAATATTTTAATTTAAATAATATTTTTTTAAGAATTTTCAAGGGATTGGATCATGATATTCTAGTTTGGGAAGGAGGAGCATTTGGAATATAGTAACTTACATTTTATTATCATTATCATAGGGACTATTTGGTTTTTTTTTGTTTTTTATGGCCCATATATTATCATATTGTATGATACTTTTAAATACTATATATGTAAATAAATTATTTGATTACAAACAATTATATATTTATAGTATATACCCCCTATAAACCAGTTGTACTTTTAGTGTATATGTTGTCTCTTAAATTTTTCAAATATCTCACACACTTAATAGTCGTTTCAGAGTTTTTGTAGAATCTGGACACGAACCATTTATGATTCTCTGTCTGGTACTCATTCTTTAATTATAAAATGATAAAAAGCTTCTAATTTAAGGGCCATATGGATATGAGGGCACAGATTGGGTTAGTGGTATCCTGGTTTTGGTATTGTTCATTTATCCTGGTCAAAGAAATTATATACTGGATGACCCTATAATTATTTTCACTTATGTTTGAATTATTTTATTCCATCATAATGGGACATATTAATCAAAAAAAGTATTATAAAAACTGTCTTTTTAAAATAATAATTTTTTAAATGATGGATGCACCATTAATTTTATCCCAATGAAATAATCAGAAGTGGAATATATGGATGTGATGGGAGTTAATATTGTGAATGAAAGGGACAAATTTTTCAACCATAATGTATTAAACACCCAATGTTGGTGGTAAATTTGGATGATAAAATTTATTCATCATAATGATTATGTTTTCATGTTATATAGAGAACTAAAATCTATTTACTCAAAAACATTTATTAGAATATTCAAAAAAGTTATATAAAGTACATGAACCTAAGGATTTTTAATTTTTTATCATTGAGGAATATATCTAAGGGGAATATAATGATAATCTATCAATTTATAGATAAACCAATATCTAACTATTATTTGATTTTTTTATGATTAACTCAATATAGAATTTATTGATCACGAAAACTTTGTATCTATCTGGTAACTTCTTCATAAAATGGTGATAAAAAATATGACATTCATTTCATTTATAATAAATATTGTAAGAAAAAACCATATAACGTTGAAGATTTATTGTTTTTATTCAACTCCTTCATTAAGAATAAATTATTATCTTCATTATTATAAAATTATTTTTCTTTAATTATATATTATCAAAAATTTTAAATTGAAAATTATTTATCACATCCTCAATTTTTTTTAGTCTTTTATTTCTCCATTATGTAATTTATAATCCCTTCTCTGTAAAAATTCTGATTCATGTAGAACAGATCAGAGTTTTAATATATATTTAAAATGACTATTATGCTTGAGTCAAAAATCCCATAACATATAACCAACATCAATATTTTAAATTCAAACTAAATCTTCAAAAAATTTATGATTGTAAAATCCATGGTGTGGCCTCACTAACCAAAAAATTGTTTCTTGAATAATATTTTTAAATTTGAAAGAAAAACCTATATATATTGGTAATAATAAATTTGATAACCTATGAAATTTTACAAATAAATCAATCATAGGAATTATTATTATTCATTTTACTGATTCATATCCATCATAATTTTATAAAATGGTTTATATAATATTTTAGTCAAAATGGGAATAATTTAATTTAACTAAATTGTTCTTCTATGTTTTAAATGGTTTTAATTAAAAGATAATATTATTGATTTAAGATATTGAATTTGATAAATTGAAACTTCTATTCAATTTATGTATATTTAATATATAATAGGATTCATTTTTTGGGTTTTTTATTTTTTTATTTTTTAAGTGAATATTGAAAAATAATGATTTATACTAGTGTCATTTTTTACTTTTTAATGATGTAATTTAAAAGTAATATTCTATTTTGTATTTTATTTTTATGTAAAATAAAATTACTTTTGCTAAAAATCATCTAAATAATTCCATATTAATAAAAATTATATTTTCTTTTGTCTTATGATGTTTTTTATGACTAAAAATGAAATTTTATCAAAAAATTATTTTTTTGGTGCATTTAGCGCACTAATATTAAAAGTATTTTTTAGAAATTATAAATAATTATTTTAAAAAAATGGATTAAATATTGATAATTTTGCTAATAAAAATTCATAATGAGTTCAATTTAATTTTTTATCATTTGGAATTGAAACCATTGTAAATAATTAACACCATGATAGATGTTTACATAGGATAATTAATATCAAATCTTTTTGACAAGGCCAAAAACATTCTTCTTTAATATTATTATATTTTTTAATCCTTATCATACAATCACTAAATATAAATAGTGTTGTATAAATTTTATCCTGATTTGAGAATTTATAATATTTAAAATTAAGAATTATATAAAATATAACCTCCCCTATATAAAAGTGAACCACCCCAATACAAAAACTCAACAAATAATACTAGATTTAAAAGGGAAATTTCATATATAAATAAATTTTTTTGAAAATTAGAAATAATAAAAACTCAAAAAAATCCACATAATCCCCCCATACATCCTAGTGCTCTTAGTGTCAAAAAATGGAAGAAACAGAGAAATCATATGTTGTAGTCTATGGGAGGTTTCCCAAGGAATACGTATAAATTTGAACCAAGTGTTTTATGTTAATTCATTTCATAACACCATAAAATATTATTTTACTATAAAGAAATAATAACATTAGTATCCTACATATAATAATGTTTATTTTGATTATGGATAAATAATTTTTTACCTCTTTCTATATCCTATGGGAAATGAAAACATCACTCATGCGTAAGTGTGTAATACCACCTCTACAAAGCGATTTGTTTCGTTTTTCATCATTATATTATATTGATTTTTAAAATGATTGAATAATGTAATATATATAATATTTATTAAATAATTATTCTTTTGAGTCTATTATAAAACATTCCCTCTTATGGGGTTTTAAATTAGAAATTGATAATGTCACTCATGCATACATGTGTAATAACACCTCCATAACATGATATAAAATAATTTTCATCTTCACCTTAGATGGATATTAATAAGGTTATATATAATGAAGAAATATGAAATTAATAAATTATTTATTATTATTAAATTATAAAATATCAAATAATTTACTTCTTTTACTCATGATTGAAAAATATATATGTTATTCATGGAAACATGCGAAATACTATCTATATGAAAGGACAAGATTAATTTCCCATGACCTTCATACATGGTTGGATTATATGTATATTAAGAAATAAATATTATAATTATAACATTACTAATATTATATAGGTAATGTATCATAATCCCTTTGACCATGGATAACACATTGATATTGTTTTTAGTTTATAAAACTAAAGACCCCAAAACATCCAATGTGTACTCAACCATTTAAATAACTAAATAAAAAATGTAATATATAAAATAATGATAATAAAAAAAATATAAAAAAAATAATATTAATAATGAAGAAAACAAATATATCTTTGTTACTTTGTATTAAAATAATAGACGATGCTAGACGTGACTTAAGGCCATGAAATTTTTTTAATACATTGTTTTAAATGATTGAAGCACTTTATCCTATATATCCTTGTTCATTTAAATGTTTCCAGAATATTGATATTTATTCTTCAAAAGATTATAAAGATAATTTTATAATATATTTTAATTTCTTTACAATTTTTTTAAAAGGAATATTGTCTGCATTTTATGTATGGGACATTTTAGAATTAAAAAATGTATAAAAATAATGTTTCTTAAAACACATGGATTGTGTAAATTTTCATAATTTCATATCAATGATTCATTATTAAGAGTCATGTACATGACAGTATTGTTTTTTATTTATTATATAATTCATTATCTTCCAAGCATTTTTCAATTTCAATTGTTTCTAAAGAAAAAGGACATTGATCTTTATATTTATATGAGAATAAATAAAAAAATTAATTTGATTTTGGATGAGTTTTACAAGGGTTTTATAATGAAAAAGTTTTAGATTATAGATTTTTTTATTAATGTAATGGTAGTTGATAATTATATAAAATTTCAATTCATCTTTCCATATGTTCTGATGATGGGTACCTCGATATTTCTCTCAAATGCATTTTGTAATGATGTAGCTTTTGAAGGATAATTTAAGGGAGATAACCTTGTTGGTTACTCCTATATAATTAATTGGGATTTAGTTATACCATAATGGGTTAAAACTGGATAAAAATATTCTATGAATATTACAATCCATATACTTATATTATTATTTAAAAAAGGTGTTTTGTGAAAATCTATTAATTTCATAAGGTGAGTAATGTTTAAAGGTGAAATGTTAATTTTTAAAATTGAATGTTTTCATCTGTTACCATGTCACACCCAAACCATAGGTTAATATTATTGTTTTCTTTCCTTCACATTAGATATTTTGGTTATGGTTTGGGTAATGTTACTGGAAATATCTTTAGAATTTTGGCGGTTTCAAGGGAGTTTTGGCCTTCTGCACGGTTTGAGCATAGTTTTGGCCAAAATGTGTAATTTTTCTAGGTGTTTTAAAATCTTTTTATTCCACTTTTCTTCCTACTTCTTTTTTACCTCAAATCGAGCCCTCCTCCTTGTTTCTCATTGTTGGTGTATGAAGGGAGCCCCTAACCTCCTCTACATTTTCTCCCCTCCCTCTATGAATGCCTCTCTAATATTTTATGGTGAATTTCTTTGGATATCATGGAAAATTTTATCGACTTTTTCTTCTTTCTTCTTGGTTTCATGGTTTATACTTCATTGGAGTTCTCATGGAAAAACTCTAGAGGCTGGGGTTGATGTGTTACTTTCATTCATTAGATGTTAGGGTGTACAGATGGTCTCATGAGCCATGTACTTCCTCCTACGAGAGTATTATTGAATTCGAATTTCGTAAAGTTTTGTGTCTTCATATATTTCATCGTAGGAACATTATTTTGATTCTTGAGATTTAAAATTAAAATTTAAAATGTGTTATGCATTATTTTTAAGTGTTTGTGTAATGGATTTTGGTTCTTTCATGTTGTTAATTTGGTGATAACAAGGTTACAAATGGTTTTTAAATTATGACTGTATTATTTTTTATGAAATGTGTTTGATGAAATTTATATTTTTATTTTAAAATGAAATTGGAATTTTTTATTTTGTATGGAATTTTTATGTTTTGGTATCCTGGTTGTTTGTGAATTCATCTTTGTTTGTGAGTTGTGGTGATTTTTATTGGTCTGATCCACATGTGTAATACAAGTGATTATTCATTAAATTGGTTTATGGGTACTTATTCTATTTTCAAAGGGGAATATATTGGATGGGGGAGTATCTATTAGTTCACGGAGTGAACCTAGGGATAATAACCCAAATAAAGATGGCATTTTAAAAAAATTTCAATTTTAAACCTTGGATTTCCAAATAACTTCCCCTATTAACTCTTATTATCCTTAAAAATCCTACCTTAAAATGGTTCCTTAATGGTTCTTTGGTTAATAAATGATTCGAAAGATGGTTTTGAAATGTGATTCCTAATCATCAGAATGTTTGGAATAATTAAGTATTTTTTGATAGCCAAATAACGTAGATGACTATTTGGCACTATCCAGTATGTGGTATGTTTTTCCTTAGTTTTAGAAATGATTTGGAAATTATTTTGGATTTTAAAATTATATGTTCTTGTTTGTATCTTATGGTATTTATAAATAGGTTTTGAAACTCATATGACATATAGGCCCACATGGAACTTTTGGATGGTTTGATGTGTAATGGGAACCACTAAGGTAGTCTCTATAATGAGTGTGGTATTGCATAGGTTTTGCCAATGTTTTTGTAAGGAAAGAAGGGTGGAAAATTTGGTTTATTGGTTTATGCCAAACATGTGAGGATATCCCGATTCACCAAGTTCTATTATCATAGAATACTGAGGTGTCATCTAGAGGGTCATGTTTCAGTTTCTTATCAACCCTGATTAGATATGTTTGTACCAATGGATTTGCTGAGAGGAAATTTGGGTTAGCTCATTGGTGAGGCTAATTTAGAGCAACCATTTTGTAATTTTCTATGGAGATTCACCATATTGAAATCGGCGAGTCAGGGCTAAATAAAAATAGTTATATCTTCTAGATATATTTAGTAAAATACAAAGATTATTATATGTATGTTCTATTTTATATTTCAACACATGTGTTTCCCTACTTCACTTGATTCATTCTTTTTGTTCATTTTAATTTATTTTCAGAATGTAATTGTATCACATGGTATGGTTCCTTCTTTGGTATTGGGGTTTTAAATTAGGTTTTAAAAAAGAAATATGTTTTTAAAGGAGGAAAGTTTTTTTGTTGCCTTTTGAAAAGAATAATATTTATTTTTTTCCTAAAATGATATAACCATATTTTTTAAAATGTATCTCAAACTAAAATTCTTAAAATCATTCAGGAAAAGAATTGTATAGCTTATATGGTGATTACCTATAAGGCTATTATTCTCACACCCTACTTGTTCCACTCAGTGTCCATTAACTCTAATTTTTTTGTTATGGTTTATAGATCGGTTTTCCTGTAGAGCGGTCTTATGCGTAGACGGTGGTGACCAACAGGGAACATAGAGATCATGTCAGTTGTGGTTTGGTTTTAGTTGTCTTTTATATATTCAATTTTGAAAGTTTCCATTATATATGGAAATGGTTACGTATTTATTGACATTTAGTTATTATTGGTTGTGTTGTGTGCTATATTTTTGGTTTTGGTATCTTGGTTGTTTTGTGATGAATCATTCCCAATGTGATATCACTGAATCCTGGTGAAATTTTCCCACTCAGGAGGATCAGAAACTCATCTCTGGCCTTCTTTCTATCTGGGTCAAGTGTCGAGTAAGATGGAAACCTACCCTATTTGTTGAAAAATGGTATTAAAGTATCGCTTTTTTTGGGAATGACGTAGTAATATATTTGCACCATCGGGTCATGACTAGTTGATATTGAAATAAAATCATGAACCATTTCTCTTCCTAAACCATGAGTTTCCAGGGTTAATCTAGTACATGATTCGTTTGTTTTAGTTTGTGGGCATATGGATGGGGTAAGATAACATGGGTAAAACAATGTTTCATATTGGGATTATGTGGAGAAGTGGCCAATATAGATCTTAATTTATTGTTTTTAATGTATTCCTAGTGTTTGGTACTTGCTCAGGACATGATCTAAAAAACCATGTGACCAGGTTTTTCATCATCACTACCCTTTATTCAACCAGTCTGGTTTGAGTTATATCTTTATTCTATTTTTGACCAGTGTAGGACGATTTTTTAAATAGAAAATTGTTTTTGGAAAAAAAAATTAAAATGAAAATGGATTTTTGGGAACACAATTTTGTTTTAAAAGTGGGATTGAGTGTTTGGGTTGTATTGAAACATTGGTTTTAGTGTTTTGAAAAGTTTCCAAGGAGTAAAATGGTTACGATTTCATAATGTAAATGGATTTTTTTGAAAGTGGATTTTAAATTTTTGTGGGGTTTGTATTATAAGATAATGTTTTTGGTTTGGGTTGTTATATTGGTTGTGTCTCATTTGGTTGTGTCTCATTTGGTTGTGTCTCATTTGGTTGTGTTTTTTATTATATTCAGAGTTGGTGCCTAGAAGTATCCCAAAGGTTTATAAGGAGTTTTGTCTATTTGTTGGCCCATTCTAGACTCTCAGTGGAGCAGCAGAGTCTAGTTCCTTTTAGATGTTTCCAGCATTTCCTGGAAATCAAGGTCTTTTAGAGGTTTTGGAGTGGCATGATGAAGGTGAGGGTGTCTTCAAATTATTGGTAACTCCTAAATCCATGAGGGTGCATGTTGTTAAAGGTTAATTTAAATTACCATGTTTGGATAAGTGGAAGGTGAAATTCCCAGCCTAGTAGCAATATGGGATGTCTGGGAAGTTTTTAAGATATAATTTAAATAGTTGTTCATCCTAGAGGAGGTGAAGGAGGAAAAAGTGGAAGAGACCCTGAGGGTTTAGTAAGGACAACATATGGTAATGATTTATATAGACCACTCCCAGGATGTAGCTTGCTTATCGTATGAGATAAAATCATAAGATCAAATAAAAGATCCTATATTCATTTGGGGTCTTCTTACAATGGTCAAGAAATGATATATCTTATTTGGGAAGGTTTTTTCATGGAGTTGGTGGATGAGGATTTTCTGGATGTTTTATCATTGGAATGTAAGAAGCTGGAGATTTATTTTTTCTTGGGTCTCATGGTGGTTCCCCATCTGGTGGGAGGTGTGTTCTAAAGGGGGCCACTTCTGAGAATTTTCATTATTCAGTACAAGATTCTCGTTAATTCGATCTTCTTCTCATATACTTCTAGTCTGATTGGGTTTGGAATTTGAGTTTGTATTCCCATAATATTATGATTTCTTTCTATCGATGTGGCAGTTTAGGCCTTATGAGGATGTTAAATAAGAAGAGTTTCTGGGAGAATAGGCCTCGTTCTGAGGATATTAGCTCCTAAATGTGGGGTTGTACATTCTTCCTGACATTAGGGCTCCATCCATAGGCCCTAGAGGGGAGGTTTTCAAATATTTTTTGTATCAAAAGGTGTGTTTATAAATTTGTCCAATATTTTTTCTCTACCATTAGACTGGGGAGAGATATAATTACTCTATTTTAGTTTTCATTACTATTGTATGTTTCTATATTTGGTAAAATCTTGATGGTTTCGTTTTAATGTATTTTTGTGGTATTACTTTATGGATGTGAATCGTTAGGTGGTTTTTATTATAGCACGTTTTGATTTTGGGGATTGGTCTAAATTATTAATCATGATCTCTATAAATATACTCGAGTCTTTTGGAATTGATGAATCAAGGTTCCATTCCATATTTGTTTTGAATTCTTTCACGGGGGTTCCCTTTGTGTCAAGGGTTATTGGTTCAATTATGGAATTACATAGTTTCCTTATGGTAGTTTTTTCTTATTGTTTATGTGGTTCTAGTGGGTTTCTAATATTGGTAAGAACCACTTCTTCGAAATTTAGCATTATTTTTTTCTATAGAGCTAGTCGGATATGACTTGTGGATGGAAAGTTCACTCTTGGATTCATTGACTTATTCTTTTTTTATTTTCAAACTTTGGTTTGGTTAATTTGTTTGATGTGTGACTTTTTGTGGGTGGAAAATGTTTGTTTTGTGGATAATTATAACACCCAAACTATAGTTTCACTTTCATTTTATTCTTTTCTTGGAATAAGATCTTTTCTTTGAGGTTCATGTTTAGTTATCGACAAGATTTATTGTGTTTTGGTTGTTTCATGTTAGTTTTGGATCTGTACACCAGCTAAGGATGTATTGGTCCAAACCATGCAAGTTTTCCATGTGTTTTGAAATATTAAATTTTTTATATTTCCTCCCTCCTTTTTACCCCAAATCTATCCATACTCCCACTTTCTTGTTTTCGACACACAAAGGGAGCCCCCATACTTCTACACATTAGCTCTCCTCCCTCCATAGATCCTTTTGATTGATTATAAGGCGAGTTCCTTTGGATTTTCTTTCCAATTATATCATCTTCTTCTTCATTCATCTTTTTTTCGTAGTCCTTCCTTGGTTTTTTTCTATCTTGGAAAATCCTTAGAGGCTAGGTTTGATGGTTGGATATCTTTACATTAAAGTTAGGGTGTGTGGATGGTCTCTTGGGATGTGTTCTTCCTCCTATGAGTGTATCATTTCATTCTTAAAAAAATATGTTTGGAATATCCATACATTTCCATTATAGAATTTTTTTTTCTTATTATTTAAAAAAATATAAATGTGTTATACATTCTTGTAAAGTGATTGTGTTATGGATTATAGTGTTTTAATGTATGTAAATTGATGTGAAATGGGTTATCAAAAAATTTTCTTAATTGTGCCTATATGTATATGTATTAAAGGTGTTATACTATATCTAAATCAGTCTTTCAAAAAGAAATTTTCCATTTTTTTATTGTGTTTGTCCATGGTTATGTTTTGGTAAATTGGTTATTTGTGAATTTCGCCTCATGTATGAGTTGTGGAGATTTGTGTTTGTTTGATCCATGTGAAAAACTCATGTGATAATTCATTAAATTGGTTTTGGGTACATATTTGGTTTTCTAATGGGTTGAAATTGGATGTGGTCATATACATTGGTGCACAGAGTGAACATATGGACAGGTACAAAAATGAAGTTGGCAATTTATATAAATATTTATTTCAAAACATGGATTTCAAAATACCTTTCACTATACTCTCCTTTATTCCTTAATCCTCACCCATTAGATTTTTCTTAAATTATTATTTTGTTCAATAATTATCTGAAAAAAGGTTGTCAACTATGATTCCCAAATTTCACCAAATTAGGCACCTTGATGTGTGTTTTGGTAAGAAAATGACATAAAGGCTCATTTGGAACTTTTTGATTGTGTGGAATGTTTTAATTTGGTTTTTAAATGGTTTGGAAATGATTTTTTATTTGAAACTTATATGTCTAGGTTAGTAACTTGTGGAATTAAGAAAATGGTTTTATATACTCATACGACATGTAAGATCGATTGGAACTTTTGGATTGTTTGATGTGTAATAAGAACCTATATGAAAGTCCCTCTAAATAGAGGGGAGTCAAACAGGCTGTGTCAGATTTATGGAAACGCAATAACATTGGAATATGTGGGTTATTGGTTTATTTCATATGTGTGAGGATCTCCCCATTCACAAAGTACTGTTATCATGAGATTCCAAGGTGTTATTTAGAGGGTAGACTAATGTTTTCTTATTGAACCCTATTGTATAGGTTGTTACCCCCTATATTTTTCATGAGGCTAAGTGGGTTTTCAATGAGTGAGTCATATTTAGAGTTTTCATTTGGTTATTGACAATGGAGATGCACTATATGCTAGCAGGTGGGTTCGAACATAGTACGTATAGAGATTTCTTCTAGAGATGTTTAAGAAATTCCCATGAATACTATATTTGTGATCTATTTTACTTTTATTCACATTTTACCATACATTTCTAGATTATTTCTTCCTATTTAGTTTCTTTTTAGTATGAATTTAGATCAACTGATTTGGTTCCTTCTATGATATTATAATTTCATATTAGGTTTTCAAAAAGAATATTTTTTGAAAATATGAAAGTATGTGTGTGAGTGTTTTTAAGGGAAGGATGTGTTTGGTTCCTTAATATTACAATGACCTATTTTATAAATATATTTCAAATAAGAGTTCCTGGACTGTTTCATGGAAGGAAACATATGGATTCTATGTTTATTAGCTACTCAATTTTTATGATCACACCTTACTTTTTCAACTTAGTGTCTCTAGACTCGAGTTGTTTTTTAGGTTCAATTTGCCTATGGATTAGAATCGATTCTAGATGATGGTGACTAAAAGGTCACATGGAAATCATGTTAGTCGTGGTTTTGTCTCAGTTTTCTTTTATAGCTTCTATTTTATGAGTTTTCATTGTATATAGATGTGGTTTTGTATTTATTGGCGTTCAGTTCTTATTAGTTATGATGCATGATTTGTTTTGGTTTGGGATCCTTGTTGTTTAGGGTTAAATAACTCCCACTATAATAGAGTATGTTTCTGCTTCTAGTTTTCATCTCTAAAGGACCAAGAAAACCTCTCAGCCTTTATCTTGAACAAAATCGGGTGTCAGGTCGGATGAACACTCAACCTAGTTCATGACCTCCCATATAACTCATGATGACTTGATGGATTACCATATGCGTGATAATGGGTTTCAAAGGATTAATTATAGAATATATTTAATTTCACTAGATTAAATGATTTATTTATGTGTTCAAAATTTAATTTTGAATAAGGTGGTTTTCCTCATGGTTTTCATGTTTTTCACTGGGAAAATGAGATTTATTTATCTTTAAAATAACATTATGATATTATTTAGTCCACCATATTTTTAAATGAATTTATTATGATCCAGAAATAATTATAAATATCTAAAATGTCATGATATCCACTATGGCGACTCATATTAAATGAACCAAGAGTGTCTTCAATGAAATAAAGGTGTAAAATTAATCTTTTTTTGGAAAAAAGCACACATTGTAAAAGTGTCGAAATATTATGTAATGTTATTACTAAATACTGGAACACTCAAAACCAAAATGATATATTAAATTAAATAAAGAAAAATCTTTGTTAAAAATCACGTAATTATGGGTTACTAAACTAATAGGTTGTTATATTTGGTATTAGAGGAAATGATTTGATACCTTTTGAGTAAAGATGAATGTTATAAGTCACATTAAAGTGACTCTAATTTTTTATTATATTAGCATTAGATAGATCTGTAAGATTTATATATTTATTGATTTAATCAATGACTATTCAGAATGATTTTCTATATAAGAAACATAGAAATTTTGGTTGATAGACATCAAGAAAGTAATAAACACAAAAATCAGAAACATTGAATGGTGTGAATATGGGATATTCTATAAGTGTTAGATCAGTTCAAAAATTATATTAATAGTAAAACACATGAAAGATAATGATTAAATTCTATATAGAGATACATGTTAGTATTGAAGCATTATATAAAACACCATCCCTCTAGCTTTTGCGTGATATTCCAAATCTGTGAATGTTTAAGGATGTATCAATGATATGGAAAAGATGTTTTATATTTTGGGATGTATATAACATCCAAAAAAAATTCCTGATAATTTTTTTGATGTTGATGCTAATTGATGGTATCCTCTAATTAAACATACTATGGAAAAATATTAAATTTGTTATGTGTAGTGGACTACAATTAATGATTATTTTCATGAAAAGTATGTAGTGATCTATTTTTTATAACTTTTCGTACAAATTACTTAATATAAAAACATTTTTTCACCACATACCGATTGTTTTGTTGATATGATTCATTCTTTTGGAGTTCATGGACATTTTCTAGTGTTTTCCATCCAATGTCACAAATTGGGAATGATCAAAATGAAAATTTAATTATAAATAGAATACACATTATAAATATACGTTGTGCAACATTACCTTGACATAGATTAGGAATCCCGAGTACATGTCCATGTTGTTGTCTATATATGTCATTTAGTGTACATATCATCTACATGATGTGTAATCATGTCCATAAGTGGTTGGTGGTTGAAATCGACACAAGCCGCATTGTGGGGTAGTGCTACATATTGTGCACCCCCTCCAACTGACCAACGACCCTTCAAAGATAGGGGGAATCTTGATGGATCACATAAGTGGAGAAAATACGGAAAAATCATATTAAACCATGTACATAGAGTGTACATTATGGTATTTTTCATGTTTTTTGAAATAATATTAATATGAGGGAAGCCCCTCCATTAATATGGTTGGACATCCAGGGGAGGTTCTGCTTCTCTGCAATTCAAATCTTCCCTCATATCCACATTTTGTTTCATTTTTTTATTTTTATTTTTTTAATGTAATTCTTTCTTCTCTCTTTCCTTTCTCTTTCTCTCATATCCACAATAGTGGTTGAGTTTCTACTCAATCCGCACACCAGGACCATGGTTAGAAGAGGAATGTTTTTTTGTCTTCAAGATGTAATAATATTATATAATTTCTATAAATTAAATTTTAATGTGTCCATTTTTACTTTAAATGTCAATTTTACTATTCCTTTAATGAATTCAATTTTAGAATCACCATTAGAGTCATAACAAACCAATAATGACACCAATTGGGACAACTAAAAGAATTGTAGTGGATGCACCCATGACCATTGGGGGAACCCATTGCCATTATCTAAGGCGTGAAGAACGTAAAGTGTCATTGAATACTCCATTTCTAGACTGATGAATTGATGTTAAATTGTACAATGACCCGTTATCAGACTGAGAAATGGTAATACGATTTAATCCATGTTATAACTATTTTTTATAAAAAAAATATAATATCATCGAATAGTTGTTGCAGAAAACCTTAATTGAGTTGCAATCCCTGAAAACTTTTCTTATTTTTGTTTTATCCTTCTTCTATTTTAAATTTTATATTCGTATACGATTTCAATTTTTCACAATAATTCCCATAATGACTATTTCATATGGATAATCTATTTAAACATTACAACTTTCACTCTTCTTTTTTCTGTTATATTTTTCCCCTGGGATCAACCTCATTTTCCATTAACTACTTAGTGAGTCAGTTCCAAAGTTAATAATGGCAAATATTTCTAACTTGGATTGCACCTTGTGATGATTTCAATACTAAATTCTAGAACCTTTTCATTGGAAAATGGAAGGCAATAATGGATGTTTGAGTCAAAGGTTGGTTTTCCATAAATTTTATTTTATACTTCTTGGTAATTTTTATTGGGAACCTCGACCCCACATCACATGGATTATTGTCTAACTGAGGAGTGGTACAGTCCACATAGAGTGGATTTTTATCTTGATGATCCAGTATTTTTCAACTCATGCATAGAATATTAATATCTATATATGAATGATGGGTTCAAATATTAAGAAAATCCATGTACATTCTTCACCTCAACCTTCTCTTATCCTCCTCCAGAACCATATTTAGGTAATACCGAAGGGGTATTACCAATGATTCATGAATATTCCACATTATATTTGGATAAAACCAAAAGTTTGGTCTGAAAAGGAAATGTGGTAGTACTTCTCTCTGAGATAATTTCTAATATAGATACTCCAATTGAATTTGATGTTGGGTGTCAATAATCCTTATCAAATGAAGAAGAATGATATAATGTTGACCTCACATTTTATATATTATAAATTTAAACAATTATTTTTTAAACTCACAATTTGAATTCAGAACCTGTTCATAGCCTTACCATACTAGATTGGATTACAATTTTATTTCAAAACCCTTAGTGTGTTACAAACCTACTTCAGAGAAATCCTGTGATCATTTTCAAGTCTTTAACATTTCCAAGTAGGAACCTCTGAAGTTGGAAGATGTACATGATCAAATCAAGACACACATCGACCTTTTTCATCTACTAGCCATCAAGTATGGATATTTGAAGCCTACTCCTAGACCACCTAAAGGTAATGAATCATGGATAAAAGATAAAGGAACCAGACATATGTGGTGGTTCCAATAGAAAAAACCACATCTACGTTTGGATATTTGGTTAATCCCTTTTTCTTAGGTCGATCCAAAGACTAAATACAAATTCTCTTTCTCGGAGGAAACACAAACCTTCTCTACTCTATATTTTTCTATTTTTAATAAATACACAATGTTTATTTCCTCTATACAGGTTGTTTGGTACCTCAATTTTGTGGAAACACTTTCAATTTGAGAAAAATAATGTTACATGTAGTGGATATCCTTATATGCAGTGTTTACATATCTTTTTAGTGTATATTATAATAAAACATTAATATAAATAAATATTAATTATTTGAATTAAAAGAGATGATGGATAATCCAATTGAATGGTTATTGGAGTGTATTTGAGCTATCACCAATTATAATTGTCCCACTCTTACATTCGATATAAGGTTAATTCATTTTGAATCTATATTTTCCTTAAATAGTATGTGAGATGTTTTTCAAAAAAAAAAAACCATTTCAAATCAAATGAAAATCCCATTGTGGGGATGAATTGGTGGGCATGGTGGTACCACACAAATCCAAATGTTCAGTGTTCAAATCCTATCAACAGGTTCAGTTCCATCATTTTTCATGTTAATAAAACCACACGACATGTATTATGATAGAAATCATGTACTCCTTGTTCTCATTAACACCTGAAAACATTTTCAAAACTGAGAAATCACTCAGAGGTGGTATAGGTTTATTGGGAGAGTCGTAGAATAGGGTTCAAAATACTTGGGTTCAAACATGGCTAATCTCTCAGCTTCAACCCAATCCATCAATAATTAAATCCACATGTCATTCGTTATCTTTTCCCCAGGTAGAGAATCCACTATAATTTTAATATATAATACTAATAAAACCCTACAACACTACATCCTTTGATCTAGTGGTTGTGGGTTTGCATTAGGAATGGTCAGTCACCAGTTTGAATCGTACCACGAGAATTGGACCGATGTTTTTTGTTATCTTATTGAATTTTAGTACACATGGAGTGTATATATATCTAATACATTATTTGTCTTGATATATTTATTTTTTTAAAATAAAATTTTAATATTTATTTTTAAATTATCAATAATTATTATTATACCGTTACTTATAATAACCATTCTTTAAATAATAATAATAATAATAATAAATTATATACACAACATATACATAATAATCATGCTTTGAATCCCAGCTATAAAATCTGAGAACCCAATCTTGGAAGATCCCATGTTGAAACCCCCTACCAATTTCCCTATCCTAAAGCTTCTCTCATACATCATCTCACTATCCTTCCTCCAATTATCCAATTCACATTTTTTCAAGGAACAAGATATCCCTCATTTAAATCATTGATCTAGGTATGTGCTTCTACACCCTCTATTTATTTAATTTAATGAACTTAGGTCATAATTTCGATTGGGTGAGCATTTAGGTCCATCATGTTGTACCTGAGTTCCATGAATAACACAAGTCATGTACTCTATGTACACAAACACACACTGTAATATTTTAATTTAAAAAAAACACATGTCATGTACATTCGATACACACTTTTTATAACACCTCTTCTTAACCATTAGTATAAACACATGTACTACAACCACATGGATAGACCCCACGTATCCACACATGGTGTGTATGTTGGTTGTGCACCGTGTACAACTTTTATTAAGATTTTTCCATATAGTGGGTGTACATTCATTAGAATAAATGTTTACACAGCATGTCATGTATTACCTTCATTGTATGTATACTCTATTGTATGAACCCTAGATGTTGAGTCCATGTATGGGATCTAATACGAAAATCACCCCATGTTCTCACACATAGTGGGTATGACTTAAAAAATTACTTATGCTGGATATTTCCCGAACACATGACCACTCAGTGTGTCTATCCAGATTACATGGGTTATGAACCTCATCACACTACATGATGTGTACCCTAGATCTAAACACCTTTTATTTTTGTTTTTTATACATTTTCTCACTTTTATTCTTTTTTTTGTCTCCTTTTACTTTTTTGTTTTCTTTTCTTTCTCATTTAACTATGGATTATGAAGATCGAGCGAGTGGGAAGTGGCCCACACCCACTACTAATTGAGAGAGGCCTCGTCAGATCTGACTCCAGAGGTTGATGACACCAATACTAAATCATCATTTTTGTTAGTCACTAGCCATGGAGACAATGACTCCTCTCCTACCAGCACCTTCTTTGTCGACATCAGCCGCCAGCCTAGCCAACACCACAAAACCCTCTTCAAAAGTAACTGATCCTCCCACTAGTATAATTGAACTGTCTATAACCATCGTGGGATCCTATATGGTAGATCCTCATGCCATCTTGGAAGTATCGAGATAGACCACAGTAATACCTTGTGACCCTGTACCATCTTCACTAGATGGAACTACCAAAGAGCTAGCTCCAGCATCAATTGCCCAAACCACTACCGCCATAGATGGACCCTCTACCTCAGAAGATGTGGCCCATCCTCATCCTACACTGGTAGCTACCCAACCTCAGCAGCACCCAGGGCTGATATTTACTAAGGGACATCCTACGGTAGACATCCTATAGCATATTTCACAGTGCACGATTCAGTTGAGATACTGATACATGGACACCATTGTTTCCCATCATCTAGGTGTTTTGGAGGAGATAAAAGATCTTCTAGGGAATACTCACATTCTCTATAAACTATAGCTTAGCACTATAACATTTAGGTATTTATTTTTGGAGTTCTTAGTGACATTGAAGTTTGACATGTCCAACTACAACCAGACACCCAATGATGTGGCCACTCATGTCTAGTTTAGAGTAGGTAGACAGCATTTCTCATTGACCATAGCTGAGTTTGGATGAAGGTGAAAGTTATACCAACATCTTCAACCCCACCACCTATTGTATCCCACACCCTACCTAGGCCCACTGACATCATTTCCATGTGGTGGGAAATTTCTAGGCCTAAACACACACACACATATATATATATATATCCACTTCTCAGAGGAGAAAATTCATTATTTCCCATCCACATTGTGTCATCCATTGATGGTTTAGTAGTAATCCTTTCCCATGCCATGAGGACAAGGGTTTTATGTTCGGGTGAGACATGGATCTTTTCACATGTATTTTCTAGAATGACTATCCTATCCTCCCTTGTCTCATTTCTTCATATTTCTACTCTATGATCCATGGATGTTGGGGAAAATTGAACGCTAATTTCTGTGCCACCATATTTCAACACTATATAAGGCTGTGAAAGGTAAATATACTTCATGAATAATTAGTAACTCATAAATGTATGGAATTCCTCCGGATTATCCATTTAAAAATGGTTGAGTAATAAGGAGGAAAATTTGTGCTCTTGTATGATTCACTGAATCCTTTTAGGCTGAGATATGACCCAGTTTCCCCCACCAGTGCTACTGATCCAATACCACCCTATCCATGAGGAGATGTTCCTTATTCTCCCCAATCAACATCTTCCACCTAAAATTTTCTTCCTCCATTACCTCTACCTACGAACCATCCAAATCTTCCCCACCACCTGAACCTTAATCTGATCTCCCCACCTTCATTTGCATGGCCACAATTGACTGTCGATTGGTCCAACTCGAGCACTATAAGGTTGCCTTAACTCAGACATAGACATAAATTGAGAAGATTATAAGCCTTATTCTTCCATATTAGGGAATGAAATGTCACCCAACACCTACTTCACCATATTATCGTCATTCTTCCACAATAAAAACTCATTTCACTACTCTAGACGCAATTTCAATTCTCTTATACATTACCCTATTAGTTGCTACTACTGCTGCTGCCACCAAACATGTACCTACAATGTCCAAGATTCAGAGCATGGACCCAATGCCTCTATTTTCTATTATATATTCTCCTCTAACTAATCCTCCTACTTATAAATGTTCCACCTATTAGGTGATACAATGAATGGTTTTTTTACAATTGTTTCATTATATATATATACACATATTTTTTAATTCTTGTGTTATGATGGTTTTTCCAAATGAATAATTCATTTTTTTCTCATTATGTCGACAGTCACAGGTACTATAGTTCAACATGAGAATCTATTTTAGGAAACATTCCTTCTATTTTCACTTCCCACAAGAGGAGTATTATTTTTAACTTTCATTTCATTCATATTAATCTGGAATTAATTCATTTTATATTTCCCCTCATCCTGGAAAACTTGTGTTTTTTCCATGCCCTCTTCTCTTCCTATGTCTTTCACTAAGATGTGGGGGTGATTCTCTGAAAACACTAGTCTTTTTCCTTGAAATGTTCTAAGAGACATCATTAATATAAGAAACATTTTAAAATGTGATTTTTATTAATTGTAATTATGAATAATAAATACAGAAAAGAGAGTTTTATAAAGTTACATTCTTATTATAATTTCAATTTTTTTTAAAATGATTGTTGATATAATTTTATTTTTGATTTAAATTAATAGACATTTAAATTTATTAGACTACTCATTTTTATTCATGTAATAACCTGATTAACCCTTATCATATAATCTTTCTTGACAGGTATTCCAAACCTTTTTATCATATTATTTCTTATACCCATGTTCTTGATAGATTTTGAAGATATGTATAACTACTATAACTTGGGAGTTTTTTCCATCAAAACATGAATATTTTGAATCATATTAAAATGATTGAGGCATTTGACAAAATTTTTCATCCACATTGACAATAAGTCCTACACTATATATGAAATTCATGAAACCCTTAGAAACCTTGAACTCTCATGATAAAAAGACCAATTACATGTCTATTTATCAATCCTACCCAAAATTTTTGATGATATTTCCTGATTATTCATTAGTGATTAAAAGAGGGATTTTGGGTATTCATTGTATATTCTGGTGATCAACCATGATATTATGTGTGGGGGGGGGGGGGAGATCAACATGTTCGATTGGAATGAAGGGTTCTGAACCACTATTCATTATATTCATATTGAACCTTCAATTTTGATTGAAAAAAATAGAATAAAATGAAAAATTCAAAATCAGGGCCCATGTAATTCATTATACTTATTGATGGTTTAGAAAACCATCTTCATAAAATGATGTATCATGGTGAAAATGACCTTTTTAAGAGTAATTTGTTAGGGATTCATGTTTATTAAGCTTTATTATTTATTATCGTGCATTTTTATTTAAGCATCCAGCCTCCTTACAAATCCTCTAAGATATTTCTTCATATATTACCTACCCACATGTTGCGTCAAAATAATTTGACCCTTATTGAAAGACCTCATGATTCATGTTATTTAATTTATTGAGTAGAGAATGAGAATACTTGAAATCCTATGGATATAGTTATTGTCCATGATATTGTTAATAAATATGAAAAATGATCTTCAGTGATGATTGTGTTATTTTGTGTTTAAGAAAAATCATCAAGTGGCGCATTTCATTATGAAAAATTGAACAATGTGAATAAAAGAGGGCTAAAATATTTAATTAAATTATATAGGAGGAATGGTTAGAATATTTTTTAAATTGAAATATGTTTTTCCTTTTTAAATACTATATTACCCCAATATTATTTTTATCTATAAACTGTTGAATTATTCCCTTTTATAGTTTGGATTATATTGATTAGAAGTTTATATTTTTCTTGTGGGTATGAAAATGAATATGTGTGGGAGATTATGATGTTCCTAATTTGTGTATATAGTTTCGATACATATTAGTGATTATAAAAACATCTTTTCACTAAATAGTGATTTTTATTTCGAAAAAATGATTTATTTTGGTTTTCATAGTGATTTATTGTGTTTTCTTGACAAAGTCTCATATATAGATTGTTTAAAATGAAAATTTAATTATAAATGTCATGTAATTTGTAAATACATGCAATGTATATTTTCCCAGTAAAATATCAACCATACGAAGTACATTAACATGTAGCTGGCCAGATATAATACATCATGTACATACATTCTACATGCCCCGTATAAACTTCTAGAAGTGGTTAGAGGCTGAAACCAACACTACACACTATGTGGGGTAGTTCTACTAACCTTTTACCCTTACAAGCCAACCTTAATTTCTAAAATGTCAAGGGGTGGCATGGTGGATCACCTACCTGTGTAAAAAACATAGCCAAGGCATGTTGAGCCAAACACAAGGCGTGTACATTATTTTACACACCATGTAGTTTTAAACTCTCTAAATATGAGGGTATACCCTAATTTTATTTGGTTGGACATCCAAGGGAGGTAATACTCCACTTCTATTCAAATGAAACCTGAATAAACATTTTAGTTTTGCTTTCCATTTTTATTTCTATTGTACTATAATTACTTCTTCTCAAATTTCCCCTTATTCCTCTCATATTCATGGTAGGGAGGGAGCTTCTACTCAATCCTGACACTATTACAAAGGTAATAAGAGTGATTTTTACTATTATGGTGTTTTAATAAGATTATATATTATCTATAATTTAAATTCATGAGTGTTAATTTTATTTTAAAGTTCTATTTTACAAGTCCATTACTGAATTAAATTCCAAAATCTTTATTGGTGTCATATCATACATGAATGAAACCAATGGTTAAAACAAGAGGAGTTGTAGTGGATGAACCCATGAACATTGGGGGAACCCGTTGCAATTATCTTGGGGTATCAAATTTTACTGAAAATAAATGCTCCATTACGAGACCCTAGAATTGATGTTTAATTGCACCATTACCTATTATCGGACCATGAAATGGTTATATGATTGAATAAAAATGGTAAACTATTTTTATAAATATTTATAATACAAAAAAAATTTCTGTAGTAAACCATAATTGAGTTCTAATCCTAACCCACATTACTTCTTTTTGTTTTGTCGTTCATCCATTTAAATTTATTTTTCACATATTGTTTCCCATTTTCACAATCATTTCCTTCATCCATTTTTCATCTTGATAATCAATGGAAACTTTCCTACATGCATTGATCTCTTTATTTTTTATTTTTACAATGGGATCGACCCCAACTACCACTATCTACATAGTTAGTCAGTTTAGAAGGGAACAACAATAAATATTTCTAATTTGGACCACACCTTGGGACTAATTCAGTTCCAATTTATTTTAGTAAGGTTATTTAACATAGAATGAATGAAATTTATAGATTTTAAGAAAATTAATGAAGCATCAATGGATACATATGATTAAAAATTTAATATAATAAAGAGGTATGCACAAAATATCATTATAGAGAGTAAAACTAAAATATTATATAGAAATATAAAACCATGTTTACTAAGATAATTGTATTCTGGGGAATTTTAATGTTTTGAGAAAATGTTTTTTTGTGATATGAATAATGATATTGAGTTTTCTAATAGTTATGTAATTTTTTACAATGATGTGATAAATTTTCAATGTGGCATGAAATAGATAAGTAGTAAACCAAAAAATATAGAGATAAAAAGCCAATAAAGAACAAAATGTATTAAAAGAAATTTTATTAAATGTTTGGTAGGACAATAAAAGTTTCCCTAAATTCTTATGAATTTCTTGTGATAATAAGGAAAAGGGTTTTGATTAAACTAGTAATGGGGAAAAATATAGTCAATAAGTTTTGAAATTCTTTATTTTCCACATGTTGGGTCATGACAGTAATGCATGTTATATTATAGTTTCTCATTGTAGAAATAATCAATAATGTAAGTAGAAAGGTGAATAAAAATCTTTTTCAACTACTATAGAGATATTAGACCATCAAATGAAGTGCTGTTAGGTATATTGGTTTTTTAGTCAGATTATTCCATTATATTATTTGATTCATGATCTATATTTTATTTTGTATCAGAAAACATTTCCCGAAAAATGGAAATAACATTTCAAGAAATGAAGTTAGAACCTTTGGAAAATAACCGATGATGGAAATATTAAAGAAACATCAATGTATAAAACACTTATTGCTATTCAATATAGAATTTATTTTCATGAAAAAGATATTTTCTTTCCCATTATAGATTTTGATGTCATTCTGGGAATGTATTGGATTTCTATTTCTTATTCTAGGATAAATTACACTGTTAAAGAATTCAAATACATTTTCCAAGCATGTTATAATTTATACATAAGTATGACTTCATACCTTTGATAATATATTATGAATATGATATGGTGATTAAATATGGGATTGAATGTGATCTTTCATGTATTTTAGAAATGAATGGAATAGTTCAAATTATTGTTGTTCTAGTAGTGAATGAATATTAATATGCATTACCTTATTATTTTACAAGTTTTATTCATGATTGGGTGGGTTAATTTACTATTTATGTAGTTCCAAATTATAATATAATATCAAATTCTCCTTATAAAATGGTTTCATTTGGGGTGTTAGAAATGTTAAAAAAAATTAATAGGAGTTCCTTGATTTGGGATTCGTCCACTCTATCACATTTCCTTGGGGTAATCATATTCAATTTCTCAAATATAAGGATGGTTCCATGAGACTTTCATCGATTATAGAGCACACAAAAACATAAGTATTAGAAACAAGTATTTTGATGGATTATATCGATGACTTGTTGGATTCGATACATGTTTTTAAATATTTTAAAAGATTGATTTTAGGTTTGAGTAGTACAAAATGAAGGTGAAAGAGGAATACATCCAATGGATAATGATCTATTATATGTATAAGTTTTAATAGTATGTTATTAATTATTTTAGTGTAATAATTCAACACATATATTTATTAATCTTATGAATAGATTTTTCTATAATTATTTGGATATATTTCTAATTGGGTTTTTTGATAAAAATTATGTTTACTATAAAACATATGCGGAACTTGAGAAACCAAAAAATGTTTTTATAGAAATTAAAAGAAATTAAGTAGTGTAGAAAATTGAATAAATGTGAATTTTAGATAAAATAGATTTCTTTTCATGGATATATTGTTTTAAAGAGATGTAAAAAAAATTTATCCTTCCAAAACTAAAGTATAATAATAATTTACTAGAACCACAAATGACATTGATATTAAATAATTTCAATGATTAATTGTATTCTAAAAATGGTGTTTTGAAAAAATATATTCCGTTATCTATCCCAATAACTATTTCAAGATGAAATGGAGTTAATTTCATTTGTACAAATGATCATGATTAATGATTTTAGGAATGAAAAATAATAACAGTTAATAATCTACTTTTTTCATTCAAAAAAATAAATTGTGTAATCTTCATTTATTGTGATTGTTATTTTATTGGAATGTGTTTGGTCTTGATTTATAATGATTGGGTAATTTCATATTCTTCACATTAATTAAAACTCTCGTAAAATAATTACCCTACACATGATATTAATCATTCATTGATGATTTTTTCTCTTTAAAATTTGGATGTGTCTTTTATATGAGGTGAAATGTGAAATATATTATCATTATAGAAGTATAATGTATATATTAACACAAAACAACATTAATGTGTGGAAAATTAGATTATTTTAAATTATAATGGGTAATGATTACATGATTCAATATTATCCATTAAAATAAAACATGGTATAAGACAACATTAGTCAAAAAAGTTAATGTATTGTCAACTATGTTATGTTTATAAAATTATCATATGATTAATAATTAAATTAATACTATCCAAGAAATTGTGTTTTATGAAAACTATCTGGTCTTGGCTTAGGTATTAGTGTAGTCATCATTCAAATAATGAATTAAGATGGAATAGAATTAAGTTTAGGGCTGGTGATAAAGAGTGATCATTCACTAATGTAAACAAACCTAAGATAGTGGATGATATAATGTATTATTAAATTTTTATGGTGTTTATGTTTTCTGAGGGATTTCATGTTGAAAAGAAAATTTTTATATGAGTCTCCTAAATTTTCATTTCATTTCACCTTTATAGTATTATGACACAAAAGGAAATTTAGGAATACTATTTTTGGGAAGGAATGAAGAATGTTATTGGTTATTTTACCATAAAATGTTTGACTAGTCAACAGATTAATACTTATAGGAATTTTACCATAATATAACAACCTCGAACCCATACACCTAGTTCTGATACTAAAAAATTAATGATTATATTTTTGGACTTGATACAAAAAAACATGAACGAAATTTAAACCTACATAAGATAATAAATCAAATGGAAGTATATTATCACAAACATGATCATAGAAAATTTAGGGTTATATTTTTAGAGAATTTATACAAACTCATACAATTCAATACCCACAACTTTATGTGATAATTATTCCTAGTATACCAATATTTTCATTTCCCATATTATGTATTCATAATTATTCTCACTCAACCTTTAAAAACATGGGATGAGTAATAAAAATCATAGTAGGGGACCTAGAAATATTTGAGAAATTTATTAGTCCATTTTAGAATCATGAGATCATAAAAGAGAGTTTTCCATTAACATAATTATATTCTAGCTAAAATAATCATTTACTTACACATGAAATCAAATTTTATACAATGTTTTACTTAGATATCATAAAACATGTTATAAGAAAATATAATGTTAAAATCATAATAATGTTATTTACATAGATGATTCGAGAACCCATGAAAATTTGTTTCTTAAAAATGTATATTTTTAACCCAAAAGGAAAAAATTATCCCTTCAAAAGGAACATTGTCATACATATTAAAATGGAAAATTTTCCATTAAAACACATTAAAATGTAAAAATAAACTTATGTAGGTTCCTTGGGACATCATATTCATAAATCCCTTATAATAACCCTTACAAGAACCCTTATAATTTAAATAACCATTTTGGTCGAATTTCAACATAATTATTCAGAGAACATAATCATTACCAAATGAATTGAAGAGATATACTAGAATCACAAGATCACAAACAATGTAAAAGGACCACGCCATGTATTATAAAAATATAATATTTACATTCCATCATCAAATGTAGAAAATATACATTCCATCCCATTATCATTTCTGATTATTAACATAAAATATAGAAAAACATATTTTCTTTTAATAAATTTAAATAACAAAAAATTAACAAAACATTAAGAAATTTATTTTCTATTAAAGAAAAAATATATAACTATATAGTTATCTTCAAAAAAATAATGGTTATGATGGTATGAAAATAATCTAATGTTGTATATATTCAAATAGAACATTTGTTTTCTTTTTGTATAGAAATTCAAAACAGTTCCTAATACATACAATGATTCATTTTGAAAACCATTGAATTGAAGTAAAAAGAGACATAAAATTCCCTTTAAAATTTATTTATTTCCACATAAAAACAGTCATATAATTATTTTTAATAGTATTAACAAAGAAGAAAAATATTACATGGAAAAATCTGCAATGCTTTTAGAATGAGTATTTTAATGTAAAGTGACCATTAACATGTGTCTGATTCATAAACTATATTATTTATCTTCCAAAATTATAAATTATGTTATTTATTTACAATATTATGAAGTTTTTTCAGGTTATTTATTCTTTTTATATTTATTACCATTTTATCCATAATGAACAAATTGATTAAGCTCGTATCAAAATTTTTGATGACATTCTGTTCATATATAAAAAGATGACTTATGTAGGTTTACTATGTTAAAAGAGGTCATCATTCCATTATATAAAAAATAATTACCATGAAATAAATACCATTTTTCGTAATAAATTATACTTTTGAAACCAATCATAAAACATGGATATGAAAAATGTATAACTTTACAATCATGGAGACTGTATGTTATATATAAACATTAATAATGTTTACATTTTTCAATAATAATGATGAAAATATGGTTCCTGTTATTTTATTATTCCAAAAATTATAATTATATCCTAAATATCATATTAACTCTCTAAATAAACACTCAAACACACACACACACACACACACACACACATATATATATATATCATTTATATGTTTTGGTGATGAGAAATAAATCACATCACTAGGTGGGGGAGGTATTCCACACATACAAATGTACGTCGTTATCATTTTTAAATGGATGGAAATGTAAAAATTTAGATGAAATATTATCATATAAAAATGATTAATATTTCCAGAATATAATATATAAATTTTAAATCCATTATTATTCTGGCCCTCTAAGGTATTTATGGGATGAGATCTTCATCATTTCAGGAGGTGGTGATCTTAAGTACACATGAATGATAAATTTTTTCCCATTTGATCAAATAAGAGATGAATTTAGGATATTACATTAAAATATAAATATATATTTATATGGAATATTCTGGTATTATTTTTTCCTAATCTTTTAAAATCATTTTAATCTTGTAGAATAAAAAATAAAAAAAACATTCAGTTAAAATCAATACATTTCCCATGGACAACCTCCTTTATGTTACATATTTATCCCTCTAAAGATGACATTATACAAAAAAATTATAATATAATGTGTAAATGGTCTTTATGTAGGTATTTTTATTTTTATTGACTCATATAAATGGTTCTTTATGTGTGAACAAAATATGATAGATGGTTTCATATTATAAGTGATAGTATGAGCAATCCTTGAATCACAAAAAAATATTAAACTAAAATATATTAATTTTAATTAAACAATGTCTTAAAATTTTCAAAATAAATATATAATATTATTTTGGGTGAGATAATATCACGTAGAATTTTTTTTCTTCAATTTTTTGTTATGTGTTGACCCTTATCTTCTAGTATTGAGCCCACGTTATCCCTTTTGACAATTTCTATAAAATCAATGGTTTTTATAATTCAGGTGTCATAAAAGTTACTATAAAATGAAATGGGAACAAAAAATGGACCATGTTTGATATTTATAACCTTATCCCATACAATTTTATGGATATAATTTTTTATGAATTTTAAATCATTTATTAAAATAATTTTTCTTATAATATATCATTAATTTAATTTTTGGATGTAATCAATTAATTTTACTTTGAAAAAAAATATTATGACAATGAAATTAGAATATATATATTTATAAGATCTATAAATTTTTCTATTTATCATAAATAATACATGGAAAATTTTTAATCACCCCCAAAATATAACATTTGGATGTTTTAAAATCATTTACTTGATTTTTTACTGCTCCATAATCACTATGCAGGTATTGCATAAGAATTTACGGTAAATATTCATCACTAAAAATTATAAATAACTTAAAATTATTAAAAAATAATTTATATTAATCATAATTATTTATAACTTTATGTTAGTTATTTTTTACCCCTATCCAAAAATATTATAGATTTTAAGAGTAACAGTGTTATATTTTTTATGTTATATTTACATAACATAATATAAAATTTATAATCAAATGAAAGTTGACTGAAAATGAATTTTTTTTAAATATTGTATGTTAATTGTATAAAAAACATATTTAACAAAATAAACATTTTTTATGATATATTTTTAACTGTATCTCATTATTAAACTACTATATACTAATTTTAACCTTAAATATGATTGCTTAAATTTTCACCATGATAATTTATTTAAATTACATAAAATGGAACTTATATCAAAAATTGTACATGAAGATTATAAATTTTGAGTTAATTTTATCATGTATAAATTATAAAGTCATAGGAAATAACCTTTTATAGAAGAACAGAACATGCATGAAAAATTATTTTTTAGAAAATACCTATTTTTAAAGTAAAAGTAATTTCACTTTGAAATGAGCTAATAAATTGGTTTCCATGAATTTTTATATTAAAATAATAATAAAATAATTATTTTATACATTTGGATAAATCCAAAACCAAATTACATCTTCATTCATTTTTATTAGAAAAAACACCAAAAAATAGTTTTTAATTTAAATGAAATTTCCAGTATCTTTATAAAAGTAAATCCCGGGTACCCAATTTCAAAATGATTTTTTTAAAATATATTATTTAAAACCAGAAGAATAAATTTGGTTTAAAATAGGCTATCAAATGAGATAATGGTACGTGTTAAGGTTATTTGAAAATTTTAACCTATAGTTTAAACCTTGTTTACGAAAGTTTACTCATTATCGATGTAATAAAATTTACCACTAGTACTATTTATAATGCCTAACAATAAAACATAGCTATTAATAAATTTTGAACCTACTAAATCCAAATTTTGGACCTTTTTTTAGGAATCAATGACTTGAATTGGAATAATTTAATTTACTATTAAAACACAAAACACAACAAAAATCCTTTTTTTCTAAAAATACATTTCAAGAGAAATATGAACTTAAACCAATTTATGGTTTAATTATAATTCCTATGTAATTAATTAAGTTTTTTATTGGTAAAATATAATTATTTTATTTTATGATAAAATGAAAATTTTAAAATAATATATTTTATAAAATGAAATGAGTGTTTTATAAATATCAGTATCATTCAATATTCACTGAAAATTCCATCCTTTCAGAAAACCCCAAAATTAAACCCTAAAATATTATTAATATGATGTTGAAAGAAAGTTTATATTTTTATAAATTCAATTTTTAGAAGTGGAATAAATTAATCACATTATCCATCTATAAAAACTAGAAAATCAATTTGGATGAAAATTTATTTTTGATGAATAATATGACTTTTCTGAAAAATAAAGAGCTTATTTCCTAAGAATTAATGAATAAATTTTTATTGATTATGATATATATATATATATTTTAGAATGTGGTAAATAATATTCATAACCACTAATTTAATAACTATTTTATAACTATAACAATTAAATATATATATATTATTATCTGTTTAATCTCAGGGTTGTATATTGTATATACTATAAAAAAAGTCCAATTTTAAAATCTCATGATATTGCATGTATGGAATGATTAAATCTTTTAATGATAATTAATTGAAATATTATAATATATTCATGGATGTTTTTTGGGATTACTAAGGTCATCTCGAGTTAATAATGTTACACTTGTTATAATGGATCATTTCACTAAATCAACGAACTTACATCCTATTAGTGATACTCTGTCGTTGGATAAAATTTTATGACTTCATTTTAATGATATATTATGAATACATGGAGTCCCTTTATCTATTTTATCTAATAATGACCCCATATTTACCTTAATTGTTTGGAAAATAATTTAAAAATTATTAAGAATTAAATTGAATGTCAGAAAAATACCTATTTCTTAATCGAAAGGAATGTCATAGTGAAGAATAAAAATTTTAGTGAATATGATTCATTTTGTATATTTGGATTACCATAAAATTTGAGATAAATATAAATAATTGGTATATCTTTTCTATAATAATAGTTTTAAATCTCATATACTGGTGGAACCTTCTAAGGCATTACATAGATATTGGTAGACAACACCAACAAGCTTGGATGAAGTTGATGAAATGAAGTTACTCAGACAAGAACTTGTTTAATAGATGGTTGAGAAGGTAAATATAATTCAACACCATATGGGGGATGCAAAATGATGAAATAAAATTTACGTGAATAATAGAAGGAAATATATATCATTTTAGGTAGGAGATCATGTTTTTATTAAAATGTCTCCTTCAGAAATTATTATGTATTTTACAATAATGGAATGTTATGTTTATGGTTAAATGGACCCTATGAAATTCTATATAATGGTTTTTTGGTTGCTTACTAAGTTTTAACAAACCTATTTTTATCTCAGGTACATAATTTTTTTCTTATTTCATTGCTAATAAAGTGATTACTTGATGTCTCTCTTTCTTTGAGACCTGATGTTATATAGTTAGTAGAAAATAATTCCTATGAATAGAAGATGGTTCAGATTTTTTATAATAGAGATTAATTATTTCTAAATATTCCCATTCACTGGGTAAATAATTTATGTAATAATTTCATTATTTAGGAAGTAATAACTGAATCCAAAAATTAAATAGGGAAACATGCACATACTAGGTTAAATAATGAATAAATTACAAAGAAAATATTTTATAATCTGGAATAATGTAACAACCACAGTATTTATATAAAATAATAAATCTTCTAATTTATAAGTATTAATTTTCTGGAATAATATTCATAATTTTTTTATAAATGGAAGTATAAAAATTTTCAACTAAAAAAGGGAATATAATTATTTAAATAAAGTATTTTTCCATATATTGCATTATTTTATTTAACTGATAAATTTCATGATTTAGGAAAAATAATTTAATAAATTTGAATTTATATTTGATTTCAGCATATAAAATATACCAGAGGATTATTTTGGTGTTTTTTGGAAACTATCTAAGTGAATAGTAAAAAATTATTATTTTTCAAAAGTGTAATTTTTTTGTTTAAATTATTTATTATAAAAGCCATATTTTATTCTGGATTAGGATTAAAAATAACATAATATAAATATAATTAAAAATAATATAAATAATACCATATAAAAAAATAATATTTTATTTTTCTATGAGATTATTTTTATGCTTCAAAATACAATTTTCTAAAAAAATGTTTTCCATTGTGTTTCTCTCACTTATTTTAAAAGTAATTTATGATACTTAAAAATGAATAATCAAAAAAGTATTGCACAATTGGAATAAAAATTATAAAATTTATTAATAATGAAAATTTATTTTTTCGCAATTTTGAATTGAAACCACTATAAAAATGTGTCACCATGATAAAAGGTAAATCAGGTTAATAAGGTAAACACACTTTTATAAGGCCACACAATTTCACCTTAAATCTAATTCGATGATTTATTTTTAAACTATATAAACTGCTATAAAATATTGGATTGTTTATTTTGGTAAATGGATGATGGGTAAAAAAATTATTATATTTAAATTATTATAAAAATTACAAGTGTGACATGACCCTCGCTTATAAAACGGAACCTCCGCTCATATATTACTCACACCATTATAGCACTATAATTCATCCAATAACCACCTAATACGATCCCAAATATCAATCCTCACATATTATAGGTCTTGATATCAAAATAATACCAGCCTAAAAGAACTAAAGTGTAATCTAGAGAAGGTTTTTCCCATTGATGATATATAACTCTTAAATGAGTGATTCATGCTTATTTGTTATAATAAATCCTTAAAATGTATTTAAACCATTATCAAATAATAAAAAAGTATATTAAATATATTAAAAACTTATTATAATTATTTTATAACCCCTTTTACATCCTTTTCTATCCTCTGGGGAATGAAAACATCACCCGTGCGTACAAGTGGTCTACCACCTCCAGAAATCAATGTGTTTCATTTTTCACCACTGAAGTATATAACTGATTAAAATGGAGGATAAAATGAATATATATGATACTTAGGACATATTTATGATATTTAATGATATTATTTTAATTTACATATTACATTTTTATCTGTTTTATGTTGATAATGTCACCCATGCATATGTGTACAATACAACTTCCACAAAACGATGAGAAATATTTTTATTTCACACTTAATAGGATGTTTGTAAGGATAAAATTAATGAATTAATATGAAATTATAACATATTATTTATTCTTGGTAGGTAAATTATTGACTACATTAATTCATTTTTACTCATTAGAAAAGTGATAATGTCATCTATTAATCATTACAGACTACCATTTCCATGAAACGATATTATTCATTTTTCACGACAACATTACATGGTTGTTTTTAAAAGAATATTTAATGTATTAATATTAAATTTATATCATATTTTTGATTATATTAGTTATAAAATCATAATATATTTTATAATTTCTTTTACAAAAACATTACTTAGTCTAGTGTCTTTAGAATAGATTTTATTTTCTTTCATTCCTATATATATTTTTTGTTAAGATTTTTAGATAATTAGGTCATAAATTTTATAAAATAAAAACATAATTTAAAATGTGGAAGCTTATGATCAGTATCCATTTTTAAGAAAATATTACACCTTTAAAATCAATAATTATTATTTTTATCTGGAAAAAGCATCATGATTTTTAACTTGGATTCTTTTTTTCCCTTACCCATCCTCAAACCCTGTGAAAATGTTTTTAAAAAACATGATCAGACCAAAAATATCAGTAAGATAAATAAAAGAAAAAAAGTAATCGGTCCATTTAGTAACACAGTAATCCAAAAAATATATAACTTCATTACATTATTCATTGAGCATATTAAATAAATAATTTCTGTATGAAAAACATTCTCTTTTTTCAAAAAGGAAAATTATAATACCCGTCACATGCATAGATAAAAAATGTATAAATAATTGGGAATAATTTTCATATCACTCTAACATCTGGAATTAAAATGGTTTTTATACATTTTATAAACATCATACGGTCATTTGGAATAATCATCATAATATATTAACATAATATATCAACAGAAACATAATCAGTTTACTCCACCCAATATTTGGAAAAACTATTTTACAATTTTCTCAAAATATATTATTAGGAACCATATCGGTTAAATATATCCCTTTACTTAGTGAATTATAATGATATAATGGGCTCACCAAACATGCTTTTATAAAGGAACAACACATCACCATAAATAATTCTGAAGAACCATAATATAATAAAAAACATATGATAACCGTGCTCTTTATTACACACATAACATAATTTATTAAAAAAATATTCACTTGATTCAACCTAGAAGATCGAAAGGTCTAGTCTCTTTGAGGATTAGGAACATTACATAACAACCTAAAACAGAAAATGCAACATCTTATTGAAGACTTCCTTCACATGACCACTACATTCCCTCGTACTTAGCATTGCATGGGATAACTTGAGGACATGAAAAAGAAAATGGTGAGATATAAAGCCTAGTAAGGGAGTAAACAAAGTATAACCTGAAAATTACAATTACTGTTAGACAATTGGAATCCTAATAGAGTGCAAGTGAAATTTGAACATAAAGGCATGATATAGCCTGATTATCATAACATGGGAATATGGCAACAACACTTAAAATTTTATTAGCATGCACCAAGTCTCAAGGAACATAGAGCATGTGTAAACCCTCATTTCACTTGAATTATCATGAGTAAACCCTCATTTCAGTTTATGTATCATGATTCTAATCTTTCTCCAATGCATAGGAGCACTATATGGGCGAACCCTTCTTAAACATTTTATTTCATGCATAAGTGTGCCATATGGATCTTAAAACATGAAATAAATCAACATTTTATGTTATTCCATGATTGAATAATTTGGAATAAATACATGAAAGTACCATTCAATATGTATATGTGTATAATTATGAATACCCTTGATTATGATTTGGTTATTATGTTCACTACACAATGATCATGGCTTAGAAAAACATGATACAATTTCGGAAACATAACAACATGACATAAGAATTCATAAAAAATGTTTATGATAGATAAATGGGTGTCTCATAATATTTAAATGGAATATAAATTAAGGGGGTTCATATAGAATCATGTCCCTACAAATGTAATGGAATTTAGTTATGTAATGCAAAAGAATTACTTGAATGTAAATGTGGAGAGAGAAATTCCTTACCGAATATCTACATGGTTACGAGTGTACATGGGAGGCATTAATGAGAGATAAAGGGGATATCTCATTATTAAAATATGAATAGGGATGTATTTGGGATGTTTGAAATCATACCCTAACATTTATAATTGAAAATAATAGGGCATAATAATATATGGAAACTTGGACATAAATAAGGAAAGTGAGAATCCCTTACATGGAAGTGTGATCCCAAAGGCTTGGGATGGGATATATAGAGACTTCATGGGAGCTTGGGGTTCCTTGGAAAGATTATAGAGATATGAGGGAAGAGTTTGTACTTACTCTAAAGGCATTGAGGGAAGAGGAAGTTGGAGCCTATGTGGGATTATATAGGAAATGAGATGGAATTCTTTATTATTTAGGTTTGGGACACAAAACATTAAACTAATTGAAACAAAAAAACAACCCACTGATTTTTCCCATGGGTTATTCCAAAGGGGAGTGAAAAAAAATTATAAGGATAATGGCCAAATGTCTTAAAATAATAGGGCTGCTTATGTTGAGGTGAGTCACACTCTCAAGGAAATGAATTTTAAAAGCTAAAATGTTTTATAAGTTTTGAAGGGTCCACTGATGCTTTATAAAATAAATCAAACCAACATAAAATAACATTCTAAAAATGGTAAAACATATATTGGCTGAACATAGAGTTTATAGTATTTTATTACATCACTATTGGTTTATTATAGTATCATAAAACACATTATATATTTAAACGATATTTAATTTTTACCCCCAAATTTGACTGTCTCAAAAAATTATGAAAATTTCACCATTGTCTAATTTTGACATATTGAATTCAAAAATAATATTAATTTTATTAAATTTTATTAATATTTAAATTTTCACTTTTAAAACAAAAACTGACATTAATAAAAAAATTGTGGGTTTTGACAAAAATTGTATTCAAACCTTAATAAAAATTTCAATTGTATTTGTTAACAATTATACATTCCTTAATACTAAATCAAAAAAAATTTAATACTAATAATATAATATTAAAATATAATTTAATTCAAAAAATTCATTAATTATCTATATTGATTTTTTAGTTGAACATTAACTAAAAAATAATGTTTCTGCTTTTAAAAATAATTAGAATGTTGCAATAATAAAAAGAAAGTATATTCTTTATTATTTAAATAAATAATGTACATATTCATAATTCTATGGTATTTTTACATAACCCCTTAAACCTATGTATAAGACCTTTTGGTATGGTTCGCAATGGTGATAGACTATTGGGGTGGCTCGGATAACATCTCTCAAGTGGTAATCTCTATCATTTTCCACTTCTCTTATAGGAAGTTCTTCTCAATCTAAACATATTCAATCTTAGCTTGGGATTAGTCAAGAGTGAAGCCCAATTACGCAACCTCCTTTCCAAGATCTAAAAATGGGCTTTGTATGAGGCAAGTCTACTAAATGAGGCCATCACTTACTTTGTTTGGGTAAATTGGATTTTTTAAACCCCTATATTTATACCAATTCTGCGATCACTGTTTGAAGACTCTATTATCAATGATCATAATTCATACTATTATTTTAAAATCCAAAACATAAAACCAAATAAGTGCACATGTTTTATATAACGATAAGAATACATGTTAATCGACTAATAAGAATTCTCATTAATGAATTATTGGGACTTTTCAATCCACCCCCCCCCCCCCCCGTAAGAAATTTCAACCTCGAAATTTACTTTTCAAAGAATAATATAGATCTGGGTAACTCTGCATTATCACTTCATTTAATTGCCACATCACTTCTTCAAACATGGGGTTTTTTCACAACACCTTGACGAGGGGCATAGTCATATTTCATATAATGTTTTCTCTATGATCTAAGATCTTCATTGGTTGATCCTCATAAGAAAGATCATCCTCTAGTTGTACTACCTCTGAATAGAGTTCATGTGAAGGGTCCAATATATACTTCTTTATGATGGATACATGAAAGACATCATGTACAATGGAAATGGTATGTGGATGTGCTAGTCGAAAGGCCACAACCCCAACACGGTCATGAATTTCGAAGGGGCCGATGTACCTAGGACTTTATATCCCCTTTTATCCAAAACACATGACCTTCTTCCATGGAGATATGCATAGAAACACCATGTCTCCAACTTTGAAATCAGGGTCTCATCAGCAGTTATCCACATAACACTTCTCTCAAAATTGGGATTCCTTGATATGCTACTAAATGGTTTTCACCTTCTCTACCATTTCATTGACGATTTCAGAACCTATAAACATATGATCACTGAATTCATCCCAGCACACCATTGTTCTACACCTTTTCCCATAAAGGGCTTCATATGCTGCCATTCAGATGCTCGAGTGGAAATTATTATTGTAGGAGAATTTAACCAAAGGAAGATCTTGGTATAATACTCCGTTGAATTCCATAGAACATGATATTAACATATCTTTTAGTGTATGAATAGTTCATTCAGATTGACTAATAGTTTTAGGATTATAGCCTGTACTGATGTTTAGATCAGTGCTTAGAGAATGTTGGATACATTTCTAGAATTTAGAGGTGAATCTTGAATCATGATTAGATATAATAGATAGTGGCACTCCATTAATCCTTACCACTTCTTTGAAGTATATTCGTGCAAGTAGATCCAATTATATGTCCTCTCGAATCATGATAAAGTGAGCTGTCTTTGTAAGATGATCCACAATAAACCATATTGCATTGTTTTCTCTATATTTAATTATAAGTACATTAAAAAAGTACATGGTAATGTTTTCCCACTTCCCTATTGGTATGAGTAGTGGTTTCATCATCCCCATAAACTTTTTCCTCTCACTCTTCATTTGCTGACATACTAGGCACTTTAATATATATTCAGCAATATCCCTTTTCATCTTGTCCCTGCAAAACTTTTTGTAGAGTTCTTGATACATCGTTGTGCTCCCTGTGTGAATAGAGAAGGTTGATCTATGAGAATCATTTAGATGTTCCTTCTTTATCTTTGGATCAGATGGTATACTTAATCATGAAACAAAACTCACAATTCCATCCTTTTCAACCATGAACTCTGGGGATTTCCCATTTCAGATAGCTTCCTCCTTTTTCATAATTTACACATCCTTTCTTTGAGCATCCATTATTTTCTACAAGAGGGATCATTGAAAAATCATTTGAGAAAGGATGGATGATGTTTCTACCTTAATGATTCTCATCTCTATCCTCTGCATATCAATAAAAATTGGATCCTTCTCAATTTCATCAATGTCAAAATCACTAGATCCTTTCTACATAGATCATATGCCACCTTGTTCACTTTCCCAGGGTTGCAATGGATTGAGAAGTCACGATCCATGATGATTTATATCCATATTCGTTGGCACATAATAATCTATTTCCGTGTGAATATATATTTGATTCTCTTGTGATCATTATATATCTCACACATCTTCCCATAGAGGAAATTCCACCAGATTTTCAATGCAAAGATCACAGCTGCGAACTCCCAATCATGCACGAGATAGGTTTTCTCATTGATTTTCAGCTACCTTGACGCATAGGCTATCACTCTATCATTTTTCATCAACAAAAAATCCATTCCCTTCATTAAATCGTCACTAAATTCCAAAAAAACGTTCTCCATTCATGGGTAATGTGAGTACGAGGGTAGTGATAATACTCTTCTTTAAATCCTTGATGATATCTTTGAATACTTCACTCATATAAAACTGTAATCCCTTCTAAGTTTTCTTGGTAATAGGTATGGACCATCGTGAGAAACTTCTCAAAAATTGTTGATAATATCTAGCTAACCCCAAGAAGCAACAGATATCCATTACTGATGTTGGCCTCGTCCACCCCTCAATTGTAGTTTTCTTGGTGGTATCCACTGATATCCCATTTTTTTGATGATATGACCCAAGAATGAGACCTCCTTCAACCAGAACTCACACATGTTGTAATTTTTCATGATTTTCTCCTTTCTCAAGGTCTCTAGTATAGTTATTAGATACTCCTCATGATGTTCCTTGGGTTTAGATTATAAAATAATATCATCAATAAAGACTACCAATTTTTTTTGAGGTAATATCTAAAGACTCTATTAATCATTTCCATAAATATTGCTGGATAATTAGTGATTTTGAAAGGCATTGATATGAATTCATAGTGCTTGTACCTTGTATGAAAAAATTTCTAAGGGATATCCTCTTTCATCACAATTACTTAGTAATATCCTGACCTCAAATCCACCATGAAAAAGTATTCTGATCCATGAATCTGATCAAACAAGTCATCAATTATTGGTAGAGGATACATGTTCTTTGTCATGATTTTTAGAACTCAAAAAAATCGTTGCAAAGAAGCATTTCCCCATCCTTTTTCTGGATAAAGATGACTGGTGCACCCCATGCTGAAGCACTTTGGCATATTAACCATTTATCCAAATTTTATTGTAGTTGTTTCTTTAGATCCTCAAGCTCAACAACATCCATTCTATACTAAGTCTTGGATATTGGAAACAACCCAGGTATAAAGTCCATTGAGAATTCAACATCTCTTCTTGGAGGAGGACCAAGCAATTCCTCGAGAAACAGTTCATCTAATTCCCTCACAATATCCATGTCTTCAAGGATGGTTGCCTCCTTGGACTCAATCATATGAGCTTGATACGTGTACTCATATGGTAGTAATATCCATATTTTAAGGGATGGTTGTAATGAAGATTCATCTTCCTCTTTGCACTTGTATAGAATCGGGGGTCGATTCTCCATATGGAGCGTTATTTACCTCTCATTGTAATTTATGTTGGCTCTATATAGGGAAAGCCAATCCTTGCCAAGAATATCATAAATTTCCATCAGAGGGAGAATGACTAGGTTCTTCGGGAAGTTAAATCCACCGATTAAGATAGGGTATGATTTATATTCATGGGATGCAATGATTGCCCCATTTTCTATACTCACCGACATTTTTACTACAATGATTTTGGTGGTGTTGGTATTGTTCTACTAATATTTTTTGATACAAAAGAATGTGTATAATGCGAATCACAAATTATGTTCAATATTCTTGAAGGAATAACTAGTGTACCGATCACCACTTTGTTGTCGTGGTCCACTTTGGCGGTAGTGATGACAAAAGATTTCCCTTTCTACCTTGGAGGTTGTTCGTTGCCTCTGAAAACCCTTGTCATAGGGCACTTATTTTCAAGATTCCCTAGTTCTTTGCAGTTGATGTAATGAACAATGTGTTAAGAGTCAAATAGAGGGTTACTCTCCACTATCACAACCATGGGTTTCTCTTTTCAGCTGTTAAAGGCTTGGTTCCCTTCTCTTCCAGACTGAACTCATTTCCTTGTCTCATTCAGGCAATTTCCTTAGTGCTTCTTTCCTCGCCATTGGAAAGTGGGGTGATGGATTTTCATAGCACCATTGGACTTATCCATTGAACTTCTAGAATTGATGTCCATATTATGCTTCATATCACCAGGATACCCCTAAGATTCTATGCTCTTCATTTTGACATTGAGAGTACATGAGATAATTTATGCATAGCTATCCAAGTCAGAGATCACCAGGGCTTTCCAAAGGATAGGTTTCAGTGCACTAAAGAAGCAGCGAACCTTGAATTCATGGGTAATGAAAAATCTGGAGGCTTATCAAGGAATACTAGTGTAGTTTTCCTCATACAATCCAAAGGATTCGTCATCTTTTTTCTTGAGGGTAAGGAAGTTGATTCCATCTTAAATTGGAGGGTGTGCGGAGAATATTTATAAAAAACATCTTCCAAAAATCCTTCCATTCTAATTCCTCGATCTTCTCCTCAGGATTCATATTTTTGATCAATGTCCATCATTGATCAGCTTCACCCTTGATGTGATAAGAATCCATGCGAACCTTTTCTTGTACGAATCAATAAAGGATGTAGAAGATTATTTCAATGGAGCAGTTCCATTGTTCAGAAATTGAGGGATTAAATGATTCATTAAAAGTAGGAGTTCATTGTCTAATGAATCTCCGGATATTTACTTATTCCTTCATGGAAGGGTGGTGGTTCAACATTCTTCCAGACCTATCATTCTATTAAAATATTGATTTAACTGAGTGGGAATCGTAACAACGTTCGTGATTCCCACTCCCATGGGATTTTGCATCTCATTAGTACAGTCATCACATTGATCTTCACATCGGTTGTTAGCCCGAGTCATCCTATTACTGGCCATTGGATGGAATAAAATAAACATTAGGGGTAACACATTAAGGGTAATCCAAAGACAAAAATAGATGACTTATAAATTAATTTTATTTCCTTAACTTATGAATCTATAGGCATCAATCTATGTTATCCATTATCTACTTTCTAACATATATTCTTAGGGGAATTTTTTTAATTCCCTTAATAATTTTTCATACTAGGCTTGTAAATTTTCCAAAGCATATCCCTAGGGATTGTCATAACCAAGAGTGGAGCAAGGCCCATTGTCATGTACTAGGATACCCAGGGTCAAGACCGAACCTCTTTGTCAGGGTATTCACTCCTAGGTACATCTGTGCCAGAGCCGCCTCTATATTCTCTTGTCCAGACAGGGATGTATTTTCTTGATAAAACACTTAATCATTACACACCATGACTTAGGGATGTTTTTATAATACTTAGTCCTATCCCTATGTCTTTCACATGGATAATATAATTATATTCCCAAAAATAACTAAACCTATCCTTTGATACCAACTATAACAACCCAGATCTTTATTACACACTTAAAATAATTTATTACATAATACCTTCACTTGATAAAATAATGAAGATCAATATGTCTAGTGTATTTATGGATTATGAACATTACATAAAAACATGAAACAAAAAATTAATCATCTTATTGAAAACATCCTTTACCTGACCACTACATTCCCTCGTAAATAGCATTTCATGGGATAACCTGAGGCCATGAATAAAAAAAGGGTGATCTTTAAAGACCAGTAAGGGAGTAATCAAATCATAATATGTATATTACAATAAATTTTAGTCAATAAAAATATCAATGGAGTACAAGAGAAAAATAAACATAAAGGAATGACATATCTTGATTATCCCAACATGAAAATGTTGCAACAACACTTAACATTGTAATAGCATGAGCCAAGGATTATTGCATATGGAGCCTGAGTAAAACCATATTTCACTTGAATTATCATTATTAAACCCTAATTTCAGTTGATTTATCATGATACAAATCTTTACCCAATGCATTGGAGGGCTATCAGGGCACACCCTTCTTAAACATTTCATTACATGCATAAGTGTTCCACACAGATCATATAACATGGAATCAGTCAAAATCATAAGTTATTACATGATAAGGAATGTGTAATAAATAAATAAAAGTAACATTGAATATTTATTTGTTCATAAATGTGAATAGCCTTGATAGAGACATGTGTATGGTATTCACTACACAATGATCATGGCTTGGAAAAACGCAGTGCAATTTGGGCAGTAAAACGACATGACATAATAATTCATAAAATTTGATGATGAGAGAGAAATGTGGGTCTCATCATATGTACATAAAATAGATAGTCATAGGGATCATATAGATACATGTCTCAATAAATGTAATGGAATTTATATACATAATACAAAATAATTTCTTCAATGTAAATAAGGAGAGAGAAATTCCTTATGGAATTTTGGCAAGGTAACAGTTGTACATTAGAAAAATTAATGAGAGAAAAAGGGAATATCTCATTATTAAAACATGAATTGGGAATTATGGGGAAGGTGCATAATTATAACCCAACATTTATAATTAAATATAAAAGGGCATAACAATATAAGGATATGTGGACATAAATAAGGAAAGTGAGAATCCCTACTTGGAAGTGTGATCCCAAAGGCCTAGGAGGGGCTTGAGAGAGACTTATTGGGATAATGGGACACCATGGGAGGATTCTAGATAGAGGGTATAATAGTTTTGATGAACTCGAAAGGCTTTGAGTGAAGAGGAAGTGGGAGATTGGGTGGGTTTATATAGGAAAGAAGAGGGAATTATTTATTATTTAGGTTTGGGACACCACACAATAAAATAATCAAAACCACAAACCATCTATTGGTTTTTTAAATTGGTTTTGTCATATTAGAGTGGAAAAAATATTATATATGTCTAATGGCCCAATGATTTAAAATAATAGGGTTTCCTATGTGGACGTGAGTCACACTCTCAAAGAAATCAATTTAAAAAGATAAAATGTTTTATATGTTTTGAAGGGTCCACTAATGCTTTGTAAAATAAATAAAACCAACCTAAAATCAAATTATTTTAATGGTAAAAAATATATTGGAAAAATAATTTTTATTTTATTTTATTACATCACTATTGGGTTTTTATGATGCCATAAAACACATTATTTATTTAAACAATATTTAATTTTATCCAAAAATTCGACTGTCACTGAAAATTATGAAACATTCACTGTTGGTTAATTTTGACATTTTGATTCAAAAAATAATATTCATTTTATCCAAATAGTTTTTTAAAAATATGAATTGTTCAATTTTAAAATAAAAACTGACATTTATCGAACATTCATGGGTTTTGACAAAAATAGATTTCAAACAGTAATATTAAGTACAATTGTATTTATAAAAAATTAAATGATCATTTATACTTAATATAAAGTAATTTACTAATAATAATATGTAATTAAAATATTATTTAATTAAAAAATCCATTAATTTATCATAATCGATTTTTTAGTTGAACAATAACTAAAAAATACTATTTGTGCTTTAAAAACTTTTTACATAGTAAAAATAATCAAATTAATGTATATTCATTATTATAGAAAAAAATATTGTACATAATCATAATTCATGGAAATTGTTACATAAAACCTTACAACACCGACATAATACCTTAGGGTATAATGTGCGATTGTGACAGACTCTTGGGGTGGATAGGATAATATCAATCTAGTGGTAATCTCTATCATCTATCACATTTCCCATTGGAAGTTCCACTCAATCTTAACGTATTCTTGCTCTGATGGGACATGGTCAAGAGTAAAGCCCAATGACGCCACCTCCTTTCCAAGGACCAAAAAATGGACTTTGTACAGGGAAAGTCTACTGGATATGAAAGTCGCTTCCTTTTTCTGAGTAAATTGGATTTGTTAAAGCACTATATTTATATTAATCATGTGATTACTGTTCAGTGTCTATATTTTCAACGGTCACAATTATTAAGTGTATTTTAAAATCCAAAACATAAAACCAAATAAGTGAAAATTTTTTACATAACCATAAGAAGACATTTAAATATACCAATTAGAATTTTTATTAATATATTTTGTTGTTGTTACAAAACATGTGGCATCATAATAATATTATTTTCACCTATTATAATAAATTTTAAGATATTGATTTATCCCTTTCGTTTAAAACCCATTTCCCAAACTAAAATTTCTAGATAAAAATGGAAAGTGAGATATTATTTTTACAAAATAAGGAATCATTAAAAAAATAAAATAATTGTTATGGTGGTGGTAAAATTCCTCATCGTCATATATATTATAATATAACATTCACATTATCTTTTTTTTAAAGAACGTCAAAAAATTCCATAAAAATATTCATTTCAAAAACCTATGAAAGAAAGTAAAAAAGAAATATAAAAATTCCTTTATAAATAACTTATTTCAATTTATTTAAATATGTAAAAGATTTTTTAGAAATATGGATAAGGAAGAAAAAGTGTTTTAAGGGAAACAATAAAAAAATTATTTTTAAAACAAAGTCCTTGGCATTGCGTCCGAATCATCACATATACTCATTAAATTTTAAAATAATAATAATATGTTAAATATTTTATTTCTTATTATTTTTTCTGGTTTATTTTTTTTATTTTATCACTTAAATTACTAAATTTACTTGCTTAATAAACTAAAGTCAAAGTGGATGTTTTGATGATATTCGGTTCATAAGTCTAAAATGACTTCATCATACGGACTATGGTCCAAGTGGTCATTAAATAACCTTACCTATAATAATATTAAAGAAATAATTTCCAACATTATACATCAATTATACTTTTAATTCCATACATTTTATATAATTATGAAAAATTAACTATGTTACACTAAAAGAGATGGTAGGCCATACTTATGCTTGAGAAACGTTTCCATTTTCAATGACCATTATGGAAAGAATGTAGGTTTTATTTTACCATTTAAGGGTTATTATAATATCATAAGTATCATATTTTTTCATTAAATATAATTATATATATAAATAATGTGATCCAGTGATGAAAGAGGTATCACATCACTTTGTGGAGGTGGTAATATACACGTACACACGAAGGATGAAATCATTTTTTCAGTGAATGGAAAGGTATTAAGGTAAATGATATATTTAATTTTCAGAATAATTAAAATTTAATTCATATCACATATAAAAATTAATTTCATTCTTATAATCTATGTATAGAGACAATGATGTAAAATGAATTACATCAGTCCGTGAGGCGTTAGTCCGCTGTAGACACAAACGATGAATTCCTCACTCATATGATAGAGAATGGAAATGGATATAAGTAATTAAATTAAAATAATAATGTATAATTATATGGATAGTAAAATTTTAATTATTTTTTATTTTTTAATAATATTTTATAGATGATGAAGAAGAAATAATACTAAAACATGCGGTTATATATATACCTCATATTTGGAAATTATACTTTGATTAAATCCTTATACTCTCAAGATTTGTATTATACATAAAAATGACAACATAACTATGGTAAGGAATGTATAAAGTTATTGGGGTAGATATTGGATGAACCAAATGTGTTTTTAACTATGACTTGATGAGAAGAAGTGGTATCCTTTTATAAGAGAAGGAAGGGTGACTTTTGGAATTATAAAAATATTAAAATAATATGAATTCATTTTAAATTTAAAATCGACTAAAAGGTTTTATTCTGAATATAGGAAGATAATGGATAAAAATAATATCATCTAATAATAATTATACAAGTTTTAATCAAATTATATCCTTTATTGTTTTGTTTTTACCCTTCGTTAATCATTTTGGCAATTAGAGTAATATTAAAAATTTCAACAATTTAATGGATAATAATGATACTATATATTTAAAAAGTAACTAAAAATATAATATATATTATTTAATTAACAATATCACATTAATTCTTATTAATATATAATATTTTGTAATTTTATATCATTTAATGAAATATTATTTTCATAAAATATCAATAATCTCAATTTATATAACTATTTATTACATTGATTTATTAGAACCTAAAAACTACCAAGGTATTAAAATATAATAAATTAACATAAAATTTTATTATCTAATAATATATTTTATAGAATTTATTATCATAAGTTATATTCCTTTTAATATTTTTAATATCATGTATTTGATTTTTCAATTAATTGAATAATTACTACTTTAGCGTTGTGTAAGTAATTAAGGTAATTATTTATTCAATAAAAAATTATAAATAAATAAAAATGAAAAATATAATGTTTTTATATTTAAAATCATAACTTTATATAGAATATAATTTATAGTTATCCCCGTTTTAAAAATAATATAGTTATTAAAAACTAGAGTGTGATATTTTTTTACTTTTCTATTAATAAAATAGTACATTGGTTATAATCATACCCTAATGGTGAAAACTTTATATAACTAAATATTGAATGATTATGGATGGAATGGACTAATAAAATAAAATTTATTAATGGTTGGAGGTCATTTTAGAGTCTTTATCATTTTATTTTTACCCCATATTTATATAATTTACCCATAACCGAGGAAACAAAATTTACTAAGTTTTTTATTCATTCTGACTAAAAAGAAAATAAACTAATCAAAATTTTATTCAATCTAATACAAAAAATATAATAAATTTTTTATAATTTTAAACACATTAATTTTAGAACATAATTTAAAATCAATCTAAAATGCATAATGAAAAAAAGTGTTTATTAAAAAAATGAAATTTTTAAAAATAAAATAGTTTTATACTAAATTAATGTATTAATTAAATATTAAAAATAATAATATGATTATTTTAAATCAAAATTTACAAATTATATTTTTTAAAAAATAAAAAATACAATTTAATTTTTTAAATACATAAAATTAAAATAATTTTTTTATAAAAAATCATTATTTTCATTATTCGTTGAAAAATAAAAAATTTCCAAATAGCATAATAAATCCATTCCAAGATAAATTTTTTTATGATAAATTAGAAAATGAATTTTTTTTCTAATATATTTTTAAATATTTACTAAAAAATGTTATTATATTAACTCATGAAAAACATGAAACCGCATTTGTGAAGAAAACATATTAGTGATGTATAAAACGACATAACTAAAAATAATGTTGTTATTTAAAAATCATTAATTGATTCATTATAAATGAGTAGGAACATAATATATTTCATAGTGTGGTTAATAATAGAAATTCCCCTAATTTACCAGGTTTGTTATAATAGTCATATTTGAATAATAATAATTTACTCTTCATTTAATCTCGTTGTTGCATATCTGTTATGCTATCGAACATAGTATTTATTTATAAAATATAATGATATTACATTATCCCCTCCATCATGAATTTACATTGTCACTATTTTAACACATGTTTAGTTACTAGGGTTTAACTTTTCAATACTTTTTTGTTGAAAATCAATAATAAAAAAATGATCAATAATGATTTCCCTTGAAAAGAGAGAATGGAATGAGTGCCTGTTATATGGAATTAAACATTGTAGGTTTCTTAAAATAAGAGTGTTTGTGGGATTTGAAAACATGGATATAGATGACAAAACTAAATCCTAATACTGATACAGAGTGGTAGGGAACATATTCATTAGAAAGTTAACCATCACAAAACAAGAAATTTATAGGGTCTTAAAAATCCATTGACATCTCAGTAATAAAAGAAAAATAATGTAATTTTTTTCAAAGTACATTTTCCAAATTTAATAAATTACCTTACCTCATAAACTATGAACATCAGGAATTAAAATTACATGTTAATAATAATTTCATATTTTTATCTATTTCCACCACAAACTCATCATTTTTCTCAAAAATATGTGTATTCAAAAAAAACATTTCCTTAACAAAGAACTAGAATCAACTTCAAATGGATAAAATAATCCACAAAAGGATAACTAGATATTACTTTTATATTTAGAAATTAACCAAACCCAAATGGTCAGGAAAAGATAATATAATTTCCAAAATGAATATACCTTTATATGAAGACAAACTAATTCAATATCCAAAATATAATAATAATACACAATGTTCAACTTATATCATTCAACAAATAAATGTCCGTAAGAACTTTCAAAATATTCTAAACTAATTTTAAAACCAAAATAACATAAGTATTTGATCGCATAGTTTTTAAATATTAATTTAAAATTTACCTCTATATGTCATCTATAAATATTAATGTATCATTCAAAAAAATATATTATCTAATCATATAGTCTCTATAATAAGAAAATAATTTCCATAAAATAACCTGGATCACCAAAAATCCACATCAAAATCATATTTTCCTCTAAAAAATTCATCCTTCATTTCTCAAATAATATAATTTTATAATTTTTCCCATAATCATATAAGGTTATGAAAATGAACATATCATATATCTATAAAATCATTTAAATAATGAAAAAAATCATATTATATGGGACATCACATAGGATAGTGGTAGGTTACGCACCCTTTTCAACTTTTAGGTGTGGGTTCAAGCCTCATGACATTTCCAGGTGTGATAGGTTATCACCCGACCCGTATTTTTTACTATTTCTAAATATATATTTATAAAATAATTATAAAATTACCTAAAATGAAAAAAACATCATCAAGGATAACCATAACATATTAAATGCTCAAGAAATTTTTTGACCTCAATTTTTATCTCATATATTTCATTTTGCATTACTGAAATTGTAATTACTTCAAAATAAAATATCATTTAAACTACAATGGTTTTCAATACCTTTAAATTTTTTCAAAATCAATGGAAATAGATGTATTCATAAAATAATTTTATCACATGATAAACTTAAGAGTTATATATTACTAAAAAATCAATCATAACTCAATAATAGAATCCCAAAGTACACCCATAATAAAAATAAATTTAATTATTTTAAATTATGATCATTTGTAAATATACCATAAATTTTATATCCCTTACATGTAGACATCCAAATAATTTATAATTATTCATAACCTATTAACCCATCCTTTAAAACATTATTCACAATAATTACTTCATAAAAACAAAAATATGAATCATTTTATAAGATTCAAAAAGATCGAAACAATATCATAGGAAATAATAGACAAGTTTCATATGACATTTTTAGTTTCCTCATCATTTACTATAATGTAATTGGGTATTTATAAAAATATATTTTACTATATTTATAACCATATTTTTATCCTTAATTCCTCGGACATTAATTTTTATAAATCTCATTTTCAAAATATTTATTAAATTCAATTCATACCGCGGTTATAAATTCTTTATCCTATATAAAGTAAACTGAACACTTATTTCATCCTTAGATGATTATTTCTTTATAAAATCCTTTAACACCTATAAAAAATCATCCTATTATTTTAATAGATCTTCCTAGGTGATTTATTCCTTATTTGTGACACATAGGTTGTCGAATATATTTCACTTTATGATCATTACCATATGATCTTCCACATGGTTTCATTTCATTCTTTTTTGATTCATTAGAAAACTCACCAAGGTTCTTATTGTTAATCAATTATACTAATTGTAAGAACCCAGATCTCTTTTTCAGGTAGGTTTTTCCTTTTTCTGGAGCTTTTGAGAAAAATGAACTTTCTGGAAATATTTGAAGTACACGCCGTGTACTTTTTCACTACACGCCGTGTACTCTCTTCCCGCTCGAAGCCGTGTGCTGGCCGTGTCTGGGCCACACACATGGTGTGTAAGGGTGAGTTGGAGGCCGGTTAAAGCGGAGTACGAAAAACTGAATTACATGACGTGTACTCAAGAAGTACACACTGTGTATTTTATTTTTTTTTCATTAAATGGACTGGGGTCGCGCCTCATCGTGACAATTGTCTTCTTCTAGGTCTAGTTTGACCAAGAGCGACCCGTACGACAGAATCTTCCATGAGCACCCGCCTCACCGTCCGTTATCCGATTCGAGCACGGTCGATTGCATTGGAATCACAGTGGTTAGTTCTTCCTTCTGCTTGAGCCTTGTTTCTTTATTCCTCCTTGTTTCCATGTTATCATTGGTTGAACGTTTTGTGCATTTTCACAGATCTACGTCATTCTAAGGGGAATATGTCGTCGTGGTTCATGTATATCGATCTCCTAGGATCAAGGTAGGTGGTTTGTTCCTTTCCGTAGAAAGTTGATGAGTATTATGTGAAATTACCACCAATTCCCTTGAATAGGGAATTACGTGTTTCTGTTTTTCCATTGTTGTATTGCCTACTTTTCTTGATTGCTATAGTAGAGGTTTATACTTGTGAGTAGAGTAATTTTTTGTGCTCAGACAACTTTTCCATGCTTGTTCTTCCTGTTTTGCGTTTTTCCAGTTTCCATGCCTAGTCGTAGGATAGTGGAACTGCTACTTTTTTTATTCTATGAGCCTTAGAATAAATAGCCATGTAGTTATTGAGGTTTACTTGGACGATATACTCACACTGAACATGTTTACTTTTACACAGGACTATGAGAACTTAGTGTAGTAGACCACAGGGAGGATTGACGGAAGAGCTTCTCCAGAGTGTCTTTTAATACGATGCGAGACCACAGGGGGAATTGAAGTTGAGTGCTTCCCCAAAGAGTCTATAGATCCTCGATGCGGGCCACAATGGGAATTGACGTTGAGTGCTTCCCCAGAGAGCCTTTAGTATGATACAAGACTATAGAGGGAATTGACGTTGAGAGCTTCCCTAGAGAGTCTACTTTTTAACTGAACCAGAGGGGTGAGATGTGTGTGCCTCCCAGAGGGTTGCTAGTACTTGTAAGTTGAACCATAGGGGATAGGCTGTGAGAGATACCCAGAGGGTTACCTGTTTTCCTTTTGTTGCTGGTTGTTTACTTGTGTACTTGTATGTTAGAACTGTGGATTGTAGCTATTTGTGCTATCCTATTTACTTCTTCTTGTTTTATTAATCCCATCTATTCATTGACTGTTACACAAAAATCTGTGGGTGATTTCCTACTGGGATTGTATCTTACACCCAATTTGGGCTAATCTTCTGGGGCCAAGTAGACTATGTTCCTGCAGGAATAGATAAGGGCAAGCGCCCTTCTACTTGAGGTTCTTGATTGCACTGGAGCTGGAAAGCATGGGACTGAGCCGGGGCTTGGGATGCTGAGGAGTTTCTCACCTGTTTTCTTTTTTTGTTACTTTATTACTTGTGTTCAGTTGTATTCCAGCACATTTCTGTGTTTTTCTGCTTTCCTTAGATACTTATACCTGCTGCATCATTATCATCATTGTTATATCTATTCCTCATTTCCACTGCTTAGTTTCTGTGTTATGAATGTTGTTACTACATCCGCTATTGACTGTTGTTTTTCCACTGTATACCTTACGGAATGATGTCATAGTTTCCCCACTGACTCACCAAGGCCCTCGCTGCTAGTCGGCTACCTCTAGCATTTTAGGAAACACGCTTGAGGTCATGTGGCGAACCGGGTTCGGGGCACCAGTGGAGGGGCTCCGGATTCGGTTCATTACAAAGTCGTATCAAAGGGGTTCTTTTCTCTTACTTTACTATTTTGAAACCTTATCCAGGGATAGGAAAGATTCAGTACAATGGCATTAACCTGTTCTCGGGAGTAGCTAACACATGTATAGGGAAGAGTCGTACTACCTCGTTGATTTCAGTTTGCTGGTTTTGAGATTTTATAGTTGATCTGATTTCACCTGGAGTGATTCACATGGCTTGTGCTATTATTGTTTTGATATTGTGGTCTATTTCTGTCGCAACCCGATAAGATTAGGGTATGCCGTCTCATGCATCATATAGGCACTTGTAGAAATCACATGTCATGCATTCTTTCCATACCATCTAGGGTGAATTAGTGATTTCATGATGTTGTGATAGATTTTGTGCAGATTATGCATGATATTGTGATAGATGCTTGATAGATTCTCTGTTGTCATGTTAGAAAACTGTTTTTTTGTTCTTTGCTTAAAGTGACCACCAAATTTTGGTTCTTGAGGTGTTATGGGCCCTCACGGATCAAAAATCGGCACCTCATTCCCTTGTTTTTAGTGTTTCTGGAATTCTGTGCAGTTTCTGACCTACTACCCAGAAATACCTTGAATACACAATGTGTACTTTTTGGATACACGTCGTGTAGTTTTCAGGCCATGTCACTGACCGTGTGGGAAAAACACGGTGTTGTGAAAGTAACTTTGGGGACACGCCGTGTATGTTAGGTACATGCCGTGTAAGTTCGGAGCCGTGTACCCGGCCATGTCACCAACAACATGGGTCGGAGAAGCTCGGGTAGAACACATCGTGTCCTTAGGGAACACGTCGTGTAGTCTTTTCCAAGTACCCGGCCGTGTGACGAACAACACAGGACAGTCTTACCTTCGCCTATAGACGCCGTGTTTTTTCAGAGCACGCCGTGTAAGGTCCTGCTGTGAAGATGGCTGCGTTCTCAACAACACGGGCCACCGAAGCCTTGTCTAGTACACACCGTGTTTGTTTATAACATGCCGTGTAGTCTCAGGTTATGTCGGACCGTGTGGGTTAGCCATGTAAATAGACTCGGGCAGGTGATTAGTTCTCTTGTACACGCCGTGTTTTGGGGTCAACACGCCGTGTAGTTTGATGTGTACACGACTTGTAGGGCAGGAGTACACGCCCAGGTTAGTGGCTTAAGAAGACACGCCATGTAGTTTTTATACATACCGTGTAGTCGTTTTTGCAATCTTTTGTGTTTTTCGTTCCCATGTTCCCGTTTTGTACTCTTGTTTTCTCTGTACTTGTTTTTATGATCAACGGTGTACTTTTGATCTTTCAGAGATATGCCTCTGAGACTTCCTCTGGTCGTACATCTGTTGTCAGGCAGTGATCAGACGCCAAATATGGCTGATCAGGAACTTCCTGCCGATCCCCCAGCCGAGCCAGCCTTGGCACCGGTTGTCATACTAGTTGCAGGCACAGATGTGCAGTTAAGGGAAGGTTTCATGAGGATGATGCAGGCCTTCCATGGAGCACCACCTCCTGCCTCGTCTATTGCAGACCTGACGCGGGTTTTCCAGCAGCATTATCCTCCCATGTTCTCATGGAAGGGAGGACCTTAGGATTCAGAGTCATTGCTGAAATCCATGCTGACTATCATTGAGCATCTGGAGACGCCTCCAGAGAGGCGGGTCGAGATCACTACCTACATGCTACAAGACCCCTCCAAGAGGTGGTGGGACGTGATCTCTCAGGTGGGTCAACAACAGTAAATTGCTTGGGAGAAGTTCCAGCGCGTGTTCTATGACTACTTCTACCCGGAGACCCAGAGGGCCGACAGAGCCCGGGAGTTCATGAGCTTAGAGTAGGGTACTCTTTCTTTCATGGAGTATTCCGCTCATTTCACCGATTTGTAGCATTCCACACCCCTCTGGGATGGAAGTGGGGTGTTCTTGGCAAGGAAGTTTGAGGATGGACTCAGGCGGGAGATCCGCTCGCAGGTGAACATCTTCCAGTTGACTTCCATCATTTCCATTATCAACCAGGCACTGATTGCGGAGCACAATATGAGAGAATTTGGAGCTGCGACCCAGGGTGGTTCTGCTTCCAGAGCTAGTTTTCCTCCAGATGATAGCAATAAGCACCGTAGGGAGCCTACACGTGGTGATTCGAGAAAGCGAGACACATCATCAGGCAACCAGGTGACATGCTACCAGTGTGGCCAGTTAGGGCACATGAGGCCGTAGTGCCAGATAGACCTCGTGGAGTGCCGATATTGCGGCAAGATGGGTCACCTTCAGCGTATCTTCCAGGTTTTCTCTCTAGCAGCTGCTGACCTCGGTTCTTCCATGACTCCTTGTTCAGGAGAAGCCCCACCAGTTTCTCAACAGTAAGGAAACTAGAGTTCTTCCGGCCGTTCGGGCCGAGGTGGAGGTCGAGGTCATGGCGGTCAGCCACCAGTACCTCAGCACCAGCAGGGAGGTTCAACTCCGAGTGGCCAGCCAGGGGCGCAGGGCCACGGTACATGCCAGTCTTTCACAGTGGAGCAGACTTATCAGGAGCAGGATCCCATCCCTTATACTGTTCGAGGTACGATTTTAGTAGCCTCACTTTTATCTTCAGCCCTTTTCGATACTGGTGCTACGCATAGCTTTATCTCTGTTACTATTGTGGAGAGCCTTGGACTCTGCATCTTTTCTTCTGCTGACTCTTTGACACTAGACACACCATTGGGAATGAGGACATCTAGTGTACACCAGTGTAGAGAGTGCCCTATCATGGTTGCAGGGTATCGTTTCTTATGGGATATCTATGTCCTAGAGACGACAGGCTATGATGTTATCCTCGTCATGAACTGGTTGATTCCTTTCCAGGCAGTCTTTGACTGTTATCGTCGTAGAGTCAGTTTCATCTCACCAGAGGGTGAACCTTTTCTTCATAGAGCCTAATGGAACGTTCGGGTGAGTTGAGCAGGACTCAAGCATCTTGGGCTAGGAGGGGTGACAAACCAGATTTCTAGTCATTATCTGGATGATCAGGGGACTTCACAGTTGTACTTTCCTCCAGTGGTAGATCGCTTCAGGGATGTCTTTCCAGAGGACTTTTCAGGTTTACCTCCGGAGTGTGAGGTAGACTTCGCTATTGAGATCATTCCCAGAGAGGCACCGATGTCCATTCCTCCCTATAAGATGGCCACACCTGAGTTGCAGGAGCTCAAGAAGCAGTTGGAGTAGCTACAGGCTAAGGATTTCATCCGACCCAGTATTTCTACTTAGGGTTCACCTGTCCTATTTGCGATGAAGGCAGACGGTACCCTTCAGATTTGTGTGGATTATCGGAAGCTAAACCAGTTGAAGGTCAAGAACTGATATCCTTTTCCATGGATAGATGACCTTTTCGATCAACTTCGAAGAGCCCGGGTGTTCTCGAATATCGACTTGAGGTCCGGTTATCATCAATTGCACGTTAGACCATCAGATATACCTCTAAAAGCCTTCAGGAGCAAATATGGTCTATACGAGTATACAGTCATGCCATTCGATCTCACGAACGCACCTGCAGTTTTCATGGAACGGATGAACCGAGTGTTCCACCCTTACTTTGACTCCTTCGTCGTGGTCTTTGTGGACGATATCTCGGTGTACTCTCACACTGGAAACGACCATGCCACACATCTTGAGATCGTTATGAGCACACTGAGAGAGCATCAGCTTTATACTAAACTCTCGAAGTGCCACTTATGGATGGATTAGATTCACTTATTGGGTCACGTCATATCAGAGGCAGGAGTATCAGTGGACCTGGAGAAAGTGAGAGCTGTAGTTCCCTAAGAGCAGCCGAAGAATGTCTTTGAGGTACGGAGCTTCCTAGGGCTGGCTGGGTACTACAAACGATTCATTCCGAACTTTTCTCGTCTAGTAGCACCTTTGATAGGTCTGACAAAGAATGGGGCGAAGTTCTTATAGTCAGATTCTTGTGAGTCATCCTTTCAGGAGCTGAAACGGAGGTTGACGTCAGCACCGATACTCGTCTTTCAGATCTAGGAAAGAGCTACACTATTTACTGTGATGCTTCAAGTATTGGGCTGAGAGTTGTGCTTATGCAGGGAGACAGAGTCGTTGCGTATGGATCTCGGTAGTTGGGGCCACATAAGAGGAACTACCTGACGCATGATCTAGAGTTGGCAGCTGTTGTTCATACCTTACGTTGTTGGAGACACTACCTTCTGGGAGAGCACTTTTTGGTCTTAACTAATCACAAGAGTCTCAATTATATCTTCACTCATCATGATCTGAATTGGAGGAAGCGCATGTGGGTTGAGTATCTGCAGTCTTTTGATTTCGAGCTTGCCTATACGCCAGGAATGGGCAATGCCGTGGCAGATGCGTTGAGCAGGAGAACTCAGGTTCAGGCAGTTCAAGAGGCCAGTAGTGAGTGGTAGCTAATGGCTCTATTTTCTAAGATGCATCTGAAGGTGCATTATAGACAAGGACAGACTTAACTTTTCTATGTGGCTGTTACCTCTATACTTCTTGATCTGGTACGGATGAGGCAACTATTAGACTCAGAAGGATTAGTCCTGCGGGAGAGTGTGTCAGAAGAGGACCCTCTTCCCGGATGGACAGTGGGTGAGGATGAGATCTTGCATTTCCATGGTCGCATATGGGTGCCAACAGTCATACATGAGGAGTTAATGTGGGATTTTCATTCCTCCATTTGCACAGTTCATCCTGGCGTCACCATGATGTATCAGGATCTTCATCGCCATTACTGGTGGCCAGGTGTGAAGAAGGATGTTGCTAGTTTTTCCATGAGATATTCTACTTGTCAGTAGGTGAAAGCAGAGCATCAGCGACTAGTGGGGCTTTTACAATAGTAACCCATTCCGGAGTGGAAATGGAACGACGTTGTGATGGACTTCGTGACCGGGTTGCTGAGCTCACCTTGAGGGAACGATGTTGTTTGGGTTGTCGTCGACAGGCTCACAAAGGTTGCTCACTTCTTGAAAATCAAGGAGACCTTCAATGTTGATGATTTGGGATGACTTTACATCAGGGAAATTGTGCGTCTACATGGAGTTTCACACTCTATTGTTTCCAATAGGGATGTGCGCTTTATCTCTCAGTTCTTGAAGGGACTTCAGAAGGCCTTGGGTACACATGTACTTTTGAGTATGGCATACCATCCCCAGACTGATGGGCAGTCTGATCGCACGATCCAAGTGCATGAGGATATGCTCCGGGCTTGCATCCTTGACTTTGGCAGTTCTTAGGAGAAGCATAATCCTCTAGTGGAGTTCGCCTACACCAACAGTTCTCAGGCGACCATTCAGATGGAACCATACGAGGCTTTGTACGGTAGGCCATGCCGGTCACCCTTATGCTAGCTGGAGGCAGGAGAGGCATATTTTCATGGACCTCCTCTTGTATAGGAGACTTCAGAGCTGATTGAGCTGATTCGGAAGAGGATGACTACAGCACAGTCTCGGCAGAAGTTTTATGCTGATCAGTGGAGACGACCTTTGGAGTTCGAGTTTCAGAGATCAGGTTTTCCTACGTGTCGGACCGAGGTTGGGACACAAGAGGATTCAGAGACAGGGTAAGATTTCACCATGGTACGTCGGGCCGTTTAAGGTCTTGGAGAGAGTTGGGCCGGTCACCTATCAGTTGCAGCTACCTTAGCGGTATCATTCCATGCACGGTGTCTTCCATGTATCTCAGCACTGATGTTACTTTTCAGACCCATATCACATATTTCAGCCCGAGGAAGTCGAGATTTAAGCGGATGAATCATTTGAGGAGCATCCTATCCGGATTTTTGATCGCAGAATGAAGGTTCTCCGTGGGCGGTCTATTCCTCTAGTACAAGTGCTATGGCAGCACAGGCGAGTACAGGACGAGACCTGGGAGAGGGAGACCGATGTATGATCGCAGTGGCCGGAGCTGTTCAGGGATTCGTCTTCTCCACCTTGTTAGGGAAATTCGGGGAAAAATTTCTTTAAGGGGGGAAGTTTTTAAGAACCCAGATCTTCTTTTCAGGTACGCTTTTCCTTTTTCTGGAGTTTTTGAAAAAATAATCTTTCTGGAAATTTATGAAGTACACGACGTGTACTTTCTGAGTACATGTCGCGTACTCTCTTCCCACTCGAAGCCGTGTGCTGGTCATGTCCGGGCCACACACACGGTGTGTAAGGGTGAGGTGGAGGCTGGTTAAAGAAGAGTACATAAAACTGATGTAAATGCCATGTACTCAAGAAGTAAACACCGTGTATTTTCGTTTTTTCATTAAATGGACCGAGTTCACGCCTCATTGCGATAATTGTCTTCTTCTAGGTCTGGTTCGATCAAGAGCGCCTCATACGACAGAATCTTCCCCGAGCTCCCGCCTCACCGTCCGTTCTCCGATTCGAGGACGATAGATTGCATTGGAATCGCAGCAGTGAGTTCTTCCTTCTGATTGAGCCTTGTTTCTTGATTCCTCCTTGTTTCCATGTTATTGTGGGTTGAACGTTTTTTTGCGTTTTCTCAGATCTACATCATTCTAAGGGGAATATGTCGTCATGGTTCAGGTATATCGATCTTCTAGGATTAAGGTAGGTGGTTTGTTCCTTTCCATAGAAAGTTGATGAGTATTATGTGAAATTACCACCAATTCCCTTGAACGGGGAATTCCGTGTTCCTATTTTTCCATTTTTTTATTTCCCACACTGCTTGATTGCTATAGTAGAGGTTTATTCTTGTGAGTAGAGAAATTTTTATGTGCTCAAACTGCTTTTCCATGCTTGTTCGGCCTGTTTGGCATTTTTCCTGTTTCCATGCCTAGTCGTAGGATAGTGGAACTGCTAATTTTTTATGCTGTGAGCCTTATAATGATATCCAAGTAGTTCCTGAGGTTTACATGGATGATATACGCATGCTGAACATGTTTAGTTTTACAGTGTACTGTGAGAACCTAGTGTAGTGGACCACAAGGAGAATTGACGCAAGGGCTTCTCCAGAGTGTCATTTAATACGACGCGAGACCACATGGGGAAATGACATTGAGTGCTTCTCCATAGAGTCTGTAGATCCTCAACATGGGCCACAGGGGGAATTGACATTGAGTGCTTCCCTAGAGAGACTTTAGTATGATTAGAGACTATAGGGGGAATTGACAGTGAGTGCTTCCCTAGAGAGTCTACTTTTTAACTGAACCAGAGGGGTGAGACTGTGTGTGCCTCCTAGAGGGTAGCTATTACTTTTAGGTTGAACCATAGGGGTTAGGATGTGAGAGCTACCCAGAGGGGTTCCTGTTTTCTTTTTGTTGCTGGTTGTTTACTTGTGTACTTGTATGTTAGAACTATGGATTGAAGCTGTTTGTGCTATATGGTTTACTACATCTTGTTTTATTACGGCCATCTATTCATTGACTGTTAGGCACCTATCTTTGGGTGATTTCCTACTGGTATTGTATCTTACACCCTGTTTGGGACATGCTTTTGGGCCCAAGCAGACTATGTTGATACAGGTATAGATAAGGCAAGCGCCCTTCTACTTCAGGTTCTTGATTGCACTGGAGCTCGAGAGCATGGAACCGAGCCGAGGCTTGGGATGCTGATGAGTTTCTCACCTGTTTTCTTTTGATGTTGATTTAGTACTTGTGTTCAGTTATATTCTAGCACGTTTTTGTGTTTTTCTAATTTATTTAGATACTTATACCTTCGGCATCATTATCATCATTGTTATATATATTCCTTGTTTCCGCTATTTGGTTTCTGTGTTATGCATGTTGTTACTGCTTCCGCTATTGACTGTTGTTTTTCCACTATATACCTTACCGAATGAGGCCATAGTTTCCCCACCGACTCACCAATGCCCTCTCTGCTAGTCGGCAGCCTCTGGTGTTTGGGGAAACACACTTGAGGTCATGTGGTGAACTGGGTACGGGGCACCAGTGGAGGGGCTCCGGATTCAGGTCCTTACACTAATAGGTAGTTAAGAATAACCAAAAGAATTCTCAATATAGATACCATATTATTTAATTTATCTTTCAGAAAACCATTAAATTTTCATTCACATCCATTTTTACATTTGTTCTTGTTTGAACAAGCTGTTTACTAATATAAAAAGGTTATAGTGATCATATCAATAAAATTCTGTTATACCATCATATAAGTAGGTTAAATACTAATATATAGTTATACATGTTATCTCAAAATATTTCTATTGATCCAAAAAATTTATGATTTTCTAACATACTAACCATTATGGTTATAGAGGGCCCATAACTTTTTGTCCATTAACATCATATCCTCTATTGTTATCGAAACCATTATCTAACAAGAATTATGAGGACCCAACCAAACTTATTACTTAATCTAGTGTCTTTATACTGGATTTTATTTTCATTCATCCCTAAAAGTCATTTAGATTTTGTGGTTTATGTAATTTGGACATAAATATTAAATAAAAAACCATATTTTATAAAGTTTACTTTTTTAATTATTTTCCATTTTACCCCAATATAAATAATTAAAATAAAACACTATTTATTTTCATGAAAAATCATAATTTCTTTCAACTTGAATTCTTCCTTTCCCATACTGATTCGTAAACCCCATGAGAAACATTATAGAATATATAATGACCAAAAAACCTTCAATAAGGGTCAAAAAATAATGTAATTATTTTTTCGAGTGAAAAACATTGAAACTTATTGGATATATAAATATCAAATTATTCTATGAAGTTATGAAATGTATAATTTTTATATAAAAATAGAATATTTTTCCCAATTTATTATTTTAAAAGACATTAAAAGCATAGATAAAACATGTAGGAAACATGGGGCATCATTTTCCTATCAATATTACATGTCGAATAACCAACATAGATATACAAAAGATATCCCTAAAAATTACACTAGGAATAACCATATAAGTATATTCCAATAATATTTTAGGATAAACCAAATCAATTATCTCCATCCCATTTTTTATATAACTACTGTAGTATATTCCAATAATGTATTAACAAAAACCATATCGGTTTACTTCACCCCTTTACCCAACAAAATGGATATCTATAATAGGTTAAGATAACCATATTATATATTTTAACCACACATATTAATAAGAAATTACAAAGAATCACAATAGAATATATAAAAACATTTTTTTACAACAATACGAAATCATTTTTGGATATATATATACAGCTTTCCTTTAAAACCCATTTTTGAAAACTAAAATTCCTAGAATAAAAGGAGATATGCATTTTTATTTTAATAAGAAATTAAATCTACATATGAATCTATAAAATGAAATAACAGTTATAGTGGTTTGAAAAATAATTGTCATCATATACGTTAAAATAAAATATTCATTTTGTATTTGTGTAATGAATGTTAAAACATTCCGTAAAATGGTTCTTATTGAAAACCATAGAAAGTATGTCAATAGAAACATAATATTTCTATTATAAATTAAATATTTCCATATAAATATATCCATAAAATATTTTTTTACAAATATATATATTAAATAAAAAGAGATCTAAGGGAATCTTTAAAAGTTTATTTTTAGTAGAAAGTACAGTACCTTCAATCTGAGTAATCACTTATGTTAATTATATTTCCAAAAAATTAAAAGAGTTTATTTATTTACTTTTTTAATATTTTTCAAATTTATTATTACTTTAATTTTAACTATTTCTGTGAAATATGTATTTACATAATTAATTAAATTCACATTAATTGTTTTGATGATATTAGTTTCATAAGTCTAAAATGAATTTGGTATGCTAACTATGACCTATTTAGTCATTAATCAATCATATTTTAAATAATATAAATTATATAATTATAAAATCTATTCAGAAATTATTATTTTATATCCATATATTAAATATGGTTATGAAAAATGAACTATTTTACAATCATGGAGATGGTAAGCTGTATGTATGGAAGAATAACGTTTCCGTTTTTCTATAATCATTACGTAAAAAAGTTATATACTATTTTATATTTACGTAGTGGTCATAATATTATAAATATCATATAAATTCATAAAATATACTTATATAGAGTGTCCATGTGATGTGGTGAGGAAAAACGTTCACATTTCATTGTGGAGGTGGTAGTCCAATCGTACGCACATACAAAGTTGTAATTTTTTAGTGAATAGAATGTTGTTAACGTTAAAATATATATTATCTCTTTTGAATGATAAATGGTACATTAATATAATATTTTAACAAAAATTCCATCATTATAACATTTATCGAGAGACGGTGATGGAAAAAAATTTCATCGGTTTGCGAGGCGGTTGTCCTTCATACACACGAAGGGTTAATTAGTCAACCATTTTATGGGGGATGAAGATATATATAGGTTATGAAAATAAAATAATAAAATATAATTATATTTAGGATACCATATTTATTATTTATTCATGTATGAATAATATTTTATGGAGGTGAAATAATAAATAAAACTAAAACATGTAGTTGAAACAAGACCTCTTCCTTAGAAGGTTTGATTTGATTAACACCTTAAGCCCAATAAGGTTGGGATTATTCCTAAAACTAATAATAAAATCAGTGTATGGATTCAAGGTTGGTGTTTGGGTAGGTATTTCAAAAAAATAATGAGTTTTTAAGTGTGAATAAATGAGAAGAAGTTGGTTCTTTTTATAAGATATAGGAGGGACACTTTTGTAATTAAAAAATATTAATTTAACATAAATTCATTTTCATGTAAAAAAGGATCCAAATTGATTTATTTAGAATATATTATGAGAATTTATCAAAAAATATGATGAAACTAATATTAAATATGTTTTAATCATATTTTTACCCATATCATTTTGTCTTAAGCCATTGTTATCATTTTAAAAATCGCAGAAATATTAATATTTTATAAAATTTATTTTTTAATAATTTTACTATAAAATGAAAAAATAACCATAATTGTAATATTATTGGTTTATTTAGACCTATACTATTACATTATATGAATATATTATTTTTAGGAATTTTATATCATATAATTAAATATTGTTTTAATAAAATATAAATAATGTCAATTGTTAGAACTATTATTACATTGATTTTTTATCACATAAAGACTACCAAATAATTATAATATAATAATTTAAAATACCCCAAATTATTACAGTTATATAAAAAATTCAAGTACCACATTAATTATCTTAAATTATATTAATTTTAAAATTATTAATATATATTATTTTATATTTCCTTTAATTGAATAATTATTGAATTAGTGTTGTGTAAGAATTTAAGTTAATTATTTCGTCACAAAAATTTAAAGATAAATTACCATGATAAAGATAAATATTTTATATTTTAATTACTACTTATAACCTAAAATATTCTCTAGTTAACCCAATTTTAAATGTATTTCAATTATTAAAAACAAGACTGTGAGATTTTTGAATTTTCATTATATGAAATATTTTAAAGGTTATAATCATATAGAAATAGAGAAAAAGGCTATATAACCAAATTTTTTATTATTAATAATGTGAAGGTATCATAAAAAAATTTGTTAGGTTTTGGGACTCTAACATCCAGGGTTTTGTGTCGGGACAAAAATCACTCCCATTTGGAATATTGTAGTTAATTGGGGATCCCTTTTTTCTAAAATTAAAACTAAAATAATAGTTTTTTAAAACAATCTAATATCCATATTTTGGATGGTTTTAGGTTTTTATTCAAATCCATGCGTGTTATTAAGAGTTTTGAGATTTTTCAGAGGCCTAAAGTCCCATTTTGGAGTTTCAGACTAGGGCGCACAATTTAGGGTAAACTGTGTGGTACCTTCTAGCTAATCATGCTGCTAGTTTTGAACTAACACACAATTTGGGTAATCATAGAGGGGAGACACATTAATATGTAGCTTAGTGCTAAGTTTTTATAGATATCCTATGCGTGGTTTGAGCATGGTTATTGTAAAACGTGTGGTAGGCCACCCGGGTACTACGACTTTGGTTTTACACTCACACTTTAACACAAATGATTACCATAAATATTGAAAAATGTGTGGGTAAACCATGTTTCCCCAATAATTAAAAAGGATACATTTATTACCTTCCTTATTATTTCCTTATCATTATCATTTTATCTCTTCTTCGTTTATGGGTCACTTACAGTAGGAGTAGAGCTCCTCCATTCCCCCTCTTCAACTTGATCTATATCTTCTGTCTTTAATTTATTCTATGGTCCTTCAGCAGCTATAGAACCACATCGGTAAGGCTTAACTCACCCATGATTATTATTATTTTAAATTTATCCTCATGAATATATAAATCCATCCAAGTCATTTTATCCAATTTTCAGGCTAGTTGATGGAATCTCATATCTACTCCAATATGCTTTGAGTTAGTGATTGATATATGATGTGTCTAATTATATGAGTCCATGATAAGTGGCTTATACAATAATATGTGTTTTTTCAGACTTTTTGAGGAGTGAGTGTTTTAGCATGCATATGATAGTCAAGAGGGACCATATTTATTCATGTCGAAATGATTGTATGACATCATGGGATGTCGTTGGGCATGCCCTTATATTTTTCTTGTCGAGTGAGGTGGTGTTAGAATTTGTCTCTCCTTAGTTAGTTTGGTTGGAGGTGTTTAATTTTGTTAAATTCTTTTTTAGATTGTTTGAGGCTGGTAATTCATAATTGGGGGTATCATGTCCTCTATACTGAATTGTTATGTTTGTTTGGTTTTTCAATTAAATATTATTAAATTTAACGTATTGTTTAATGTAAGTTATTAATTATATATATGTGATTACACGCGATGAACACTATGTGATGAGACCCTTTGGGGTCGTAATGTGGTCGTCCCGAGTTTGAGGTGGCACAAAAATCAGTATTGAGTTCATTTTCATCGTCACATTAGGTTGGGCCCAAATTACTTGATTGATATTTACCTCAATATTAGGCATCTTGGATGGCAGTTTAAGGTGGAAAGGCTTCCAAGTTGTTAATAAACCATGATGTTTGATGGATCATCCATTAGTTTTGAGTGACATTCTCTCAAGAGAATGAGCTTCTTATGATGATATGTATTAAGTAATTATTGGTGATTTTTTCTCACAAGTGATTGCTAAAACATATAATTAGGTCATGAGCACAATAGTTGACTCCATGTTGTGGTGGTTTTGACTAATCATGTGGTTAGTGGCCCCTGGTAGTGAGGATTATGAAAATTTTTGGGGGTGATAACCATAGATAAAAATATTGTAGGTGAGTATCCTTCCATAGTAAGCGATAAGGGAGTCTCTTCTAGAATAAGGATCTCCATATTGAGGCTGTGGGCCTGAATTGATTTAGAAGAATGAATATCAATGTTTCTCTGGATATTGTTACATTAGACGTTGGTGATGTTTATTTGAGGACATGGATCATCGTGCCTTGGGTTATCTTACATGGGATGACAAATTAATTTGAGAAGGATTTCAAGGGACTAGTGAATTGTTTGGGAGGTCCATCGAGATATTGATGATTGTGTTCAGACTTTAGGTATCAGGTGGCACATGGAATCAGGTAGAATATTTTAGGTGGAGAATGAGGGTTCACCTAGACTTGTTAAATCAAAGGGATACCTTAACACATTTTCCAAGGATCCAATCCTAGTAAGACATTCAGTGCTAGCAAAATATGGTGAAATCTTTCTTGTGACTCTTGAGCACTAGTGGATTTTGTTTTCATTTTAAATGATTTAGATACTGTACTTTTATTTATAATTAATCTCTTCTTGATAACATGTTTTTGGTATGCATATTATTGTGGTATCCTACTGACACTCATTCTCACACCTTGCATGGGCCCTTCAAGAAACATCTAGACTTTATGTGTTTACGTTCAGGTAAGGGATATGCTTCTAGAGGTGGTTCATATTTGCTATTGGCATGGGACCTAGAGGTCATGCCTAGTTGTAGGTTCCTATATTAGTTTACCTTTTGTTCAGCATGATGCTTTTTATATGTAGAAATTTTTGGTCATCCATTTTCATCCTTTCTTTTATATATTTTTTATATGACCTTTATTGGATGCATGCTTGTATATGTATCTAAATGTGGTGTTTGAAATTTGTATTCTGTTTCCACTATTTTATTTAGTTATTCTTCTGATATTTATTGTTATGGACTATATTTCCTCCATTGGGGGGTCTAGTTTGAGTCTATTGAGTCTTTTATTTTTGGTGGATGATATATTATATACTCAAACAATTTTTATATCTTCTAATAGGGTATAAACACTTCATTATACATTTTTACACCCTCACGACATGTCGCCAGCATTTGAAATTTAGGGAGGTGCACCTAAGTCCAATGGAACTTGGCACGATACCACTATTTGGGTGGTTTATCAGGCTAGGGATGCTACATGGGTCATTATATAGTCTTTATGACTTTATTTTAAACCCTTAATTTCCAGATTTTCAATTAACCAATGTAAAAAACATTTACTAAGACTACTACTCATTTTGACTAAAAACTTCCTATATATATAAACATTATACCATTAGAATCCAAATAATGAATCCATTTTCCAAAATTTATAACATATAAGATTTAGAATTTAATTTAGAATCAACATAAAGGATGTGATGAAAAATATTGTTTAGAAAAATGACCTTTTAAAATATAAAATATTTTTATTCTAAATTCAAGTAACAAATCAATTAAAAAATTCAGAATTGGATTATTAAAAATAAAAAGGAACTATTTAAATTTCGAAACTACTCCCATATATTATTTGACATGGTAAATAATTAAAAAAATAAAAGTTATAATAAAAATAATTATTTTTCACTATTTAATGAATAATCAATTTTTTTTAAAAACTCTCAATAATTAATCTAAAGATAAATTTGTAAATGATGAATTTAAAAATTAGTTTCATTTTGTCGGAAAAATTTCCTAAATTTTACCAAATATAATTATATTATACACTCACAAAATACATGAAAACTCATTTTAAATGAAAATTTATTTTTGAAGAATAAAATGACATTACAAAAAAATGTAATTATTTATAATGAAATAATTAATACATTATCAATGAGTTGGACCATTATATATTTCATAATGAGGCGAATAATATTTATTCCCGCCATTTTGATGAATAGCTTATAATAATCACAATTAAATAATAATTAATAATTGTTTATTAAATATCGTTGTTGTGTATCTTATATGATATCAAACATAGTCTTTATTTTTTAATTCCTGAGATATTATATTTGGACCACAATCAATACAATGATGTTTTTTTGAGAGTATTGACTAAAATTCACCAAAATATCCAATATGAACTTCTACCATTTTTATTGAAAAATAAATCCTAGTAAAAAAATGAATAATAACAATGAAATGAACATGAATATGGTTATTAATTACATACTAAAATCATGTAATTATATAATTTAGGAGTTAGATAGTGTATGAAGATATATAGGTCTTAATGTAAGGGATTTTATTTTGAAACATTTTAGTAAATGTTTTAAACATTTCTCCTCCATATCCACATTCTTTTAAATGTTTTATTAATATTAGTATTTATGAATAAAATGACGGTAATGGTCATTGTTTGCTACATTTGACTCTATTTACAATTTTTTAAATAAGAATATTTTTATCATATTCTACAAGGGTTATTTTTTATTTTTTTTACAAAAAAAATTAATGTATACGAGTTTTCATCCATTTCACATTTTCATATCCATGATAGTTTATCAAGATTAATTAGTAATCTAACATATTTTTCTATGTATATGTTACCCTACCTCTTATCAAACTTTTTCCTTTTTAATAGTTTTCAATGAATGAGGAAATTTTAAGAAATAATTATTTAAAAATGGAAATTGTTTTACTTATGTTATAAAATTAGTTTTTAGGGTTTTTATAATAAAAATGTGGAATATTACAGAGGTTTTGTTAATGATACAATAATTTTGAAATATTAATATTGTTGGGTAAAAACAATTCATTGATAGATGATGGATTTTCACTTACGAAAATTTTATATTTATTCGCTCGAATATTAATGGTGAAAAAAGAAAACAACCTAATTAGTTTTAATATTTTATTAATAACTAATGGGATTAATGTGTTTTTTACATCCCCTAATAATATTTTTTATTATCATCCAATATTTTTAAAAAATTTCCCTAGATATGTGGATGAGTTAAAATCTTAATTTGTTCAAGATTTATACTATTGTAACTCATATTAAATTATTAAAAAGATCCTTAAATTAAACTTGGGGGTAAATATACTTATTTTTTTGAAAAAGTTTCATGTGATAATGTTTCAACATTATTATGTCATGTTTCTATATAAATATTAAAAAATAGAACTTTAAAAAACCTTGAAATATAATATGTGCCACCCATGTTATAAATCATGTAAATATGGTATGTTTAAGTTATATTTAATTATAAAAAAATATAGTCTCTTTCTTCATATAAAATATATATCTAATTTATACCATGTTTCGGTGTCTTCTTATCCATGTCATGTTCTATCGATTATTATTCCATTCACCCTTATAAACTCTATTCATTTAATTTTTTAAATTGACTATTACATTAATGATCACTTTTTTTTTTATAAAACATGACATGGACAAACACTCATAATTCATTATCCAACTATTTTGGATAAGGATTCATTATCACAATAAACTCAATCATGAAATACAATATATAAAGGTATGTACAGTATTACTCATTTTCCTTTATATATAAAAACCACTATCAATAATTTATTAATGTTATCATTGAACCCCACATTTATTAAATCATTCATAGAAACCATGTCCTCAATCGGGACATCATTTAATGAACCCATGGTTTCCTAGTAATTTTTTTAACAGTATTCCACTAAAGCATCATACACCATGTTGGTTGTGTAGAAACCCAGACATAAATTCATAAAACAATTGTGGGTTATCCCTATAGAAATTAATTGTTACAAAGAGTATTTTATTATCATTTTTCAATGACAATATCCTATGTCCAAACCTTATCCATGTCCATATTTATCTTCATTTACTAAACATATATCCCAAATTTAATAAACCGTATATAACCATATTTTAGCTTTAAATAAATCCATATTCTCCTGATTAACTCCAACTTCAAAAATGCCCAACCAATTTTGATCACACATATATATTAAGCCCATTTGATTAATTTAGGGTCCAAATTATCCTTAGTTTTATCTTATGAAAATAACCCAAGTGAATTATTTAAAATCTCTTAATTCAAAATATTTGTTTTCAATTTAAATAATTCCATAAAATCCAAATAGAAATAAAATTTCTCGTCTTACAATTTAAATATATGTAAGAAATTCTCAATGTTGACAAAATTATTTATAGATGATTGCAATGATTAATATTCACCTATATATCTGTCAACCACTAGTCTTATATAGCCTCCCAAATATTTATATTTTCTGGTTTCTAATACACATATATTTAATTTCCCACTAATTTGTATACATGTACTATCTCCCATAATATTATATTTTCCCCTATTCATTTAAGAGTAAAATATTTATAAGTTTTTTCCACTTTGACAAGAACCTCGAATAGAATAATATATATATCAAAATTTTAAATTCATATAAATAACTAAATAATTATGGGGATAGAGAATATACATAATCTCTCTATAAATATGAATGTGGTTGAATACCATTATGAAATCTATGTTTCTAAAATATTTCTGCAGTGATTGTTTTACTAAAATATCATCCAATTATAGATTTTCTCCAAAGTTCTCCACATTGAATATTCTATGTTCTATATTTTCCATTAAAACATGGTACTAGATTTCAATATTTTTTTGAGTTTGAACAATGTATAAGTTATTTAATGAATATTTCTATATTTTTTATCAGAGAGTATCACAATAATTATATTTATACATTCATGATGATATAATAACTTTTGTTTCTTAAAAATCATTTGAGTATAAGTATTTGTTGCTAAAATATAATTTCTGGATCTCTACTATTTAAAGTAATTCACTCTTTATCTTTTATCCAACTAAAATACATTCATCCAATGAAACAATCCTTATTTATTATTAATCTTTTTTCCACAATTTTTGGGTCCTAATACAAATATCAATACACTATCTAAACATACTCTTTTCATATAATATATACAAAAAAATTATCAATAACTGATTTTAAATAAATTAACTTATTTTTGACATACATAAGGTTTATTTATTCAAATGTAATTAAATTTAATCTATAAATTATTCTTCATAAATGATTTATAACCTTGTTTCTATTAAATATAACAATTCTCATGTCATTATATAGAATAACTATGAATGTACATCATTTTTTCATCATTTTTCCTAATTTTACATCCAAGATTTATTGAAATTAAATTAATGTTAAAATAATATATATCTAATTTTATCAAAAAAGTTTTTATATATTAATCATCATAAATAAATATGCACTAGAATTTTTGACTTACTATAGACCTGAGGAAAAATTAAAATTCTCCAATCATTAATATTTCAAATAACCACTACATTAATATTTTAAAATTATCCACCAATTCCTTATTATTACCCCCAATATTATATCCCCAATATAGATGAGTACTAGAAATTTTATTCCATTTTTATTTTTATATACATTTTTTCATCAACCCCACTTCTTTTTAGATTTTATTTCAAAAAATATGTTTACAATAACAAATAAAAAGATCATTGGGCATAATTTCAACCAAAAAATTAATTTTTAGATGAAATATCATATACTCATTATTATAATGTAGAAATATCATATGGGGTTCAATATATACTATCAATTTCGATACTCAATTTTTTAATATTCATTTTTATTTTTATTTGTAAGTCATAGAATTCATTTTTATTTTCACTAGGTAAAATAGATTTATGAACTCAATACTTTCAACCAAGGAAAAATTATCATAAATATATATTCATTTGATTTTTTAAAATCTTTTTCATTCTTGTAATTCATTGTTATATTATTTTCTATATTAATATACTTGTGAAACTATACTTAACAAATACTATTTTGGGTGGAATCAGTAATATGAATTATTTAAGGGAGAGAGATCATTGAAATGTAGATGGATGTGATGATAACAACCCAAGAGTGAGTATTATGGTAATCATGATTCATGATGAGGATGATATCCCATGTGCGTGTACAATAATGTATTATATGATGTAGTTTATTTGAGTCAAAATCATGAGTGAATGCTTCAAAAGTTTTGATTTATAGGGATGTATTCGGTAGATTTTGTAGGGTAATTCAGTAATTATGTGATATAAAATATAATAGAGATGAGTTGATTGTGATAACAGAGAAATGGGGTATTATACTATTTTTGATAAAATTAAAGTTCTTGTTATAATATCATCAAAATATTTATATTTAGTTATGTATTGGAAATGAAAGAATAAATAGAACTTCAAATGTGAAATAATTGAAATCTATGAGAGGAAATTTAAACAGAAATTTTATGAATGTGATCATTGGATTAATTGTATATGTCTCATAATAAATCATGTTAAGCTAAATAGTATGGTAGCACTTGGGTTTACATTTAAGAAAGAGATCTCTTAGTATTTTATGTTATAAATTTTTTCTTTACTATGTGTTCGGAATTCTAGAAGATATATTTTAATAGATAAACATAGATACGACTAAATAAAGAATTAATACCTCCATAATGTATAATTAAAAATTGGTTATGGAATGTTAGTTCATTACATGGGTTTTATTAAAGTTATTGTAATTTTTTTTAAATAATTTTATTTAATTAAAGACTCGTTGAATAGCTCAATGGATGATAGATGTGTTATGTAGTTATGTGGAACTTATTTGATCTTTTTTCTGATATAAATAAGTTTAGAAGGTTCAATATGCATTAAAGAAACCATGATCAAATGTGGGAATGTGGAGGATGATAATTTTTCATATGAAATTATATTAGCAGTAATATTATATAGGATTTGGTGAAAGTGGAAATGTTTGGGCGCACATGAGAATCACTAATTGTGATACGTGGAAGCCTTTACACACATTTTTTGGGAAATTGAAAGATGAATAAGGGTTGTTAGTGTATAATGTTATAGTGATGTGAATTGTTCAATGGAATCTGGATATCAAGGTAGTTGATATTTTATTGACCCAAACTTTTATCAATGGAGTTTCTCCATTCTTATTGTAATTTTATATATTATAAATCATTTAAAATCACTTATAGACTATAATAAAATCCTTATAAATAATGAATTAATTAAATAATAAGTATTTCAAATGTTAAAAAACAAACATGGATGAAATAGTAACATTACCTTATGAATAGTAATATGATACTTACGAATAGTAAACTAGCCAAATGAATAGTGACTTCACACATTAAAGTCTAAATAAAATTTATGCAGATTATGAATGAAATTATTTTATAATTATATCATATACTATGTAAATAAATATTTTAAAAATTAATAACTAATTGTTGGAATTTTTATAAGCCATAAATATATAATTACAGTTTTTTGATTAATTTAATAATTTAAAAGAAAACTTATTTTCATAAAATTTATCTATAAATTAATTTTTTATTTCTTATGGTATTAAGATAAATTTATAAGACCTTAACTAATTTATAAAATTTTAATTAAATCAGTGATAATTTTAAAATCTATATTTTCAATATAAATGATGATCTTAATTAAGAATTAAATTAGTCATATAATATACTTATTTTCAAAAAATGGAGTTCATTTTTCGGTTTCTACCCATAAAAAAACTATTAGGGTAAATATTTTTGATTTTTCTAAAATACATAACTTTGTGTGGAATAGTGAATTGAAATAATTTACAGTATATATATATTATAATTTAGATACACTACTTCTTGAGTCATAATAGATTTAATAACCATAATAATGAACACCCCTACAAAATTTTAATATTTTTAGGGAAAATTATCAAATTATTCAAATTGTTTAGCCAAAATAATAATCTAAAGATTAAAATAATGAGAAAACACCCCTATACTCTACTATAAATGCCACCCTCACTTCCACTTTTTCTCACACATCTCAAGCTTCAAGCCATATAAAAATTATAACCAAACCTATCCCTATTTCACTATCCCATTTTGAGGAACTATTGGTCTCATCAAAAAACATAAACCATTTCCCTATGGAGGTTCTCAAGGAAGATAAATCCCAGGGGTAAAATCCTCTTCCTTTTCCTTTTAATTTATTTTCAATTTCATTTTATTCTTCTATTATACCCAACATATCTTATAAAAATAAAATGATTACTTCTGTAATATTTATATAATAAAATTCCACAATGTTACGTGAATATCCATCATCAAACTCTTCTCTCTCTCTCTCTCTCTTTTATTCTAAAAATGAAATCGTCACATGTGATATATGAAATTACTAACATCATAGGCGAGTCACTTTAATTTTCATTTAACACCTTCAACGATGATAATAGAAGAATTATAAATGATTAAAAATATTTTATAATCTTTTTTAAAAATTCTTTATGTTCTGGAAAAAACATATATACTTAATACTAAACGATAAAAAAAAATGATTTTATTGTACCACTAAAATTAATCTAAATGATCAACATTAAGTATTATCTTTTAATTATTACCATACTGTATAACAAAAATATTTATAAGATATTTTAAACATATTAAATATCATTCCTAACACATGAAAAAAATTATAGATATTTATCAAAAATTTTACATGAACTTCCATTCATGTATACATGTGAACAGATCAAAAAATCTAGGAGAACATACAGACCCTAATGATGAAATTAAACTCTATAACTCATTGATAAGAACTTAATTAAACATAATAAAATCATAATGAATCAAATTCATTTATTAATGGTTTTTTATTTGTTAATTAATTAATATAATGTGACTATATATGATATTAAAGTGGAAAACTTATTTATACGTAAGGTAAAGGGAATTCTAAAACCCAATTCACTTTATTTTGGTTTTACCTATTTCACCACATTTTTAGTGTGGATATTCCGTTATTGTTCATTATATATATAATTTATGAATAATTATATTATCTTCTCTATGATATCGATGTTACCAATGTGGTTTTATGAAAAATGAAATTATTTTTCTAAAGCGTCCTTTAAAAAAATACTTCTTCAACTTCTTATGTAAATGTTTCTTCATCTATAAAAATTGATATAAAGAATATTATTCCCTTTTTATCTTGGGAAATTAATATTTTAGGAATTTATTATTTATTAAATAGAAACCATATCATTTCATTGGTTATTTTTGTCTCATGAATGATATACATTCTATATGGCACACATGATAATGTAAATGTTATGATGTGATAGGTGCACCCAAAATTATATTGGGAAATGTATATGTTATGATGTGAAATTTGTTCTTCGATTCAAATATCACTCTAATTAATTGGTTAATGTGACGTATTTCATGATAAAAAGTGAAATATTAATCAACAAGATATTATGTTTTTCAAAACTATGTGTGGTAGTTAACCACTAGGTATGGTGTTTCATTTTTATGCATTTTAACATTCAATGCCTTTTTTAATGATTCTATTTATGATTATGATCTTATGCCTGTGTTATTATTATAATTAATATTCTCAACCCATGAAATATGGATTCATGTTCTTACCTATCCTCTTATTGGGATTTTAGATCACCCCTTTATTATATATATATGTTCTGGTGATTACATGTACTAAGGAGTACATGAGGGCAAATGAGAAGATAGAGAAGAAGAAATTTAGTAAATTTTTAATTTTTAAAATTTTTAAATATTATGTATTGTCTTAATTATCCCAGTACAAAAAACCTTTGTATCCTAGATGTGTAACTCTTTTATGTTGTTTATAATTAATATAATTTAATAACAATATAAGAAAATTAGGGTCACTATAGTTCGTAATACAGCACATATTTATATATTTGTGAATTATGATAAGAGACACATAATGAAAAGATTTAGTATAAAACCATGTATTAGTAAGAAGCCAATAATATTTTTTTAATACTAAAAATTTGGATCCCATAAGATATTTCTTTAGACTAAATTGTACAAGGAGATAAATTATTTATTCAGGACCTGTTGACTTATGTTTTTTTTCTAACCTTTTCTATTTTATAAAATGATGGGAACTAGATAAAACTAGGACAACAACCTATGTGGGAAAAAATTCAGCAATTTTCTGAATGACATCTACATTGCCTTGGGGTGGAGTTAAAAATTTTATGGTGAAACATACTCAGCTATTCAAGTTATGAAAACTAACTAGAATAACGCCAAACGACCTTTGTTAGTTAAGAGGGAGAAACTGTCTATTGAGTCCTTCATGCGGCAATGACCACCAATGATTAGTAGATCTTCTGATCCACTAGTGATCGAAACTTGGTTCAACTCAATTGAGAAGAACATTTCTATATGTCATTATTCTGATATGGGGAAGGAGACTCTTCTGGTATTTCATATTGATGGAGAGGTTCAACAATGGTTGGTGTTGATTAAGAACACGAATCTGACTAAAAAATTTGTTGAGATGGTGTGGGAATACCATAACATTAAGTTTATTAACAAGTATTTCCATCGAACTATTCATACAAATTTCGACGTAGAATTCATAGTGCAGAAGAAAAATGAAGGAGAATCTTTCACGAAATAAAAATAAAATGTCACCATTCTTGCAAGGTATGATACGGGTTTTGTTATCAAGAATGATAGAAAAAATTGATAGATTTTTTAGTGGTTTAAAATCACACCTTCTAAAGGCTCTATAAATTTGAGACATTAGGAGTTATGAGGATGTTGTTTGATGTGTTCTCGAATTTGAGATGACATTTCAAGAATCTTCCCCTAGATATGGTGATATGAAAAGTACGATGGAGTTTCAAGCTATAGGATCAAATGATAAAGGTGAAAAAAACAACCACCAACTTTTAAAAAATAATGGAAGAAGCATCATGGGAACTGCCTAAAATGTACTAGGAAATTTTTCATGGGTTAGATTGAAGGCCACTAAGTTGATGAATTTTTAAAAGACATGAGGAAGAAGGATAATATTGTGGTGGAATGGAGAGAACTAACCATTTTCCAATGTTACAACTATATAGATAAGGGGCACTATTAAAGACAGTGCCCTAATCATTGATTCCTCAAGGGTAATTAGTGTTTGTAGTGAACAAAGACAAAGGATCAAATAAAGGTGTATTCCATCACAATAGTTGATGTGGAGTATGAAAATGAATTAGAACAATGTACACTTTTGAATCAATCAAGAATGTAAATATCTTAATTTGATTCCAATTCTATGTATTCCTTTATATTGTGAATGTTTGCTAGAACTATTGAATATCAGCCTCAAAACAATGAAGTAGAGATATAGGTAAAACACTAAGTGGTGAAATAATTTCAACCCTAGTGTTGGACTCTTCTCTTGTTGGCATATGTGTGAATTTTATTCAATTGAATCTCGTCAAACATGCTTTTATGGAATTTGATTCTATAATGGGAATGGATTATATGTCATTATATTGAGAACATATAAATTATTTGGAAAATGAACCATCTTTTCAAATGTCTTTCTTTCCCATGATCCTATACAAATTAAAGAAAGATCATGAATATCTCTTATATAATAATTCAATTTTGTAAGTGTTAAATCATTATGATGAAGCATAACATGCTCAAACGGTTGAGTCAATGGAAGGTATCAACCTAAGGGAAATACCAACTACGAGGGAATATAATTATGTATTTTCAAAAGCATTATATAGACTTACATCATATTGTGAGTTAGAATTCTCAATATAACTTATACTCAGAGACACTCTTATCTCCATGTGTCCTTATAGGATGTCTTATATCAAAATGATGAAGTTATAGAAGTGACTATAAGAAACTTTGTACTAAGGGTTCATATGTCCTAGTGCATCAACTTGGGGTGCGCCGGTGCTATTTTTCAATAAGAAGAATGGATCAATGTGGTTGTCTATTGAATATTGGGATATCAACAAGATCATCATAGATAAAAATTAACATATTACAAGGATTGATGAATAATTTGATCTGTTGTGTGGAGATCAGTACTTCTCAAAGGTGGATCATTGTTTTGGATATCATCAGCTAAAGGTGAAGAATAAATATATTCAAAAGGCTTTCTTCCACACAATGTATAGGCACTACACGTTTTGGGTGATTCTATTTGGACATTCTAATGACCCTTAAATCTTTATTGATTTTATTAATAGAGTTTTTAGACATTACCTCAATAATTTTATATTAGTTATTATTAGTGATACTCTCATCTACTCCAAGATCATGGAAGAACATGAAGTGCATCTAAAACATGTGTTGGTGATATTTTTGAATTATATGGTTTACGCCATCTTCATAAAGTGTGACTTTTGGATGAATCAAGTCACATTTTTTGGATATATTATCATAAGTGAGGAAATTGTTTTGGACAATTCAAAAGGAATGGAAATTAAGGAATGCCCTAGACCCTCTAGTGTCATAGAAATACATAATTTTATTGGATTAGATGGTTACTACTGATGATTTTTGATAATTTTTTCATGATTTTATATCCCATTAATTATGTTAAAAAGGAAATAGGTAAAGTATTTTCGGATGGAATAATGTGAGGACTATTTCAAGAAGCTACAGAAGAGGCTGATCACCACACCTACACTCACATTACCAAAATGGGGAGAATGTTTTGTTATATTTAGTGATTCTATGCAGAATTTATTGGGTTTTTTACTCATTAAAAATGATAAAATTATATCCTACGCCTCATGATTATTGATGATCAATCATTAGAACTAACTGACGCATGATATAGAGCCAACATCTATGATTTGTTCCTTGAAAATTGGCATCACTACCTCTTTGGTTAGAAGTGTGACATATATATTGATCATAAGATCCCAAATCATATTTTCGAAAAGAATGATCGCAAATGGTTTCAATGGACTTGGAAAGAGATAATAAAGGATAATGATTTCTCTATTCACTATCATCATGGAATGGAAATCAAGGTAGCTGATGCTCTTAGTAGAAAATAACCTGCTACTCTATCCATGTTATAGACTGAGAAAGACCATATATTCTTAGACATGAAAAAGATAAACTGAGAAATAATAATGGCATGGAATATATCCTAACATTCCCAAATTATTTCCCAAACAATTATCCAATAGATGATTAAGGAGGAAATAAAAGGATTATCCAATGTAACAAAATAAGGTGAATTCAGAAATGGAAATAATAATTCATGAGTTCTATATCGATGATTATGGTTTGATTCAGTTTGTAAAAGGGATTTGTGTGCCTTCATAACCTAGGATAATAATGTAGCTGTTGGATAATTCTCATATCACAAATTTCCCAATCCATCCTAGGATTAAGAAGATATATTGTGATCTTCGAGAACACTTTTTGTGGAATAACATAAAGAGGTAGATTGTGGAGTATATATTAAGGTACTTGAAATGTCCTCAAGTCAGAGTATTGAGACAGAATTATAAATGGATGATGAAATCATTTCCAATACAAATGTGGAGAATGTAACTATAGACTTTTTCATGGGTCTATCAAAGATATTTAAAGGAAATGATGTGATATGGGTTGTAGTGGATAGACTCACCCAAAATTCCCACATTGTCACTATTCAAAAAGTTCTATCTCTTAAAGACCATGAAATGATATATTTGAAGGAAGTGGATAGTATTTTGGGGATTCCACTCTAAATTAGCTTAGATCATGATTCTGTGTTCAGAACCAAATTGTGGATTATTACTCAACATTCATTGTATACAAAATTAAATTTCATAACAACCGATCACCCCCAAATTTATGGCTAATATGAAAGGACTATTTAGATGCTTCATGGGATTCTATGATTCTGCTCATTAAAATTCATATTTGATTGGGAATAGAATCACCCATTGGTTTAGTTCTCAAACAATAATAGCATTAACTCAAGTATTAAGATGGCTCCATATAAAGGTCTATATAGAAAGTGATGTAGAACTCAAACATCAAGATATGGAGTTTTTGAAAGAAAGATACTTGGACCTGATCTTATTCAAGATATGATAGTGGTTGTTAAATCCATCCAAAAACTTATCAAATATTATGAAAATCATAAAAATAGTAATGTTGACAACCAATAAAAGGATGTGGAGTATAATGGTGGAGATTAATTCTTTTTTCGAATATCACCATGGAATAGAGTCATGTGATTTTGAAAGAAAGGGAATCTAAGCACGAGGTACATTTTCTCCTTTGAGATCCTTGATCGCATATGAGTCGGGGCCAGTAGGATTTCACTTCCACCAAATACGGCTCTAGTTAATGATTTGATATTTTTATTACTCTTGATGATGACATACCCGATACCTCATATGTACTAAACACAGATGTGGAATAACTAGAAGATGACCTCTCTTATGATGAGAAACCAGTACTGATTCTGAACATGAGAGATATATTTCTACATAATTTGACTACCCACCTTATTAAATTGGTGTAGATGAACAATATATATGATTAAGAAACATAGAAACTATATGATACAATGATGGATAAGTACACTAACTTGTTTATGTAAAATGATATTTTGAGAGAGAAAATTGAAAAGGGCGAAGAGTGTAACGACCAAAACATTTATCATTGGAAGTTCTTCCTTCTTATAATAATGAAATATATTACGAATCACATAGAATCACTTATAACCCATAATTAAATCATTATAAATTATGAATAAATGGAATAAAAAGTATTTCATGAAGTTAAGGAACGAACATCAATGAAGTAGTAACATGACCTAAGGAATAGTAATATGAACCTTATAAATAGTAAAAAATACAAATGAATAGTAAGATGACATATGAAAATATAAAACATTAGGCATCTTATAAATCAAAATATGGTATATTTATATAATATTCTATGTAAATAAATGTTTTCAAAATAATTAATTATTGGTTGGATTTTTTAAGTGAAAAATATTTAATATGGATTTTATGATTAATTTAATTATTTAATAGAAATTTTATTTTCATAAAATGTATCCATAAATTAATTTTTTGATGTCTCATGGTTTTAATATAATTTTATGAACCCTTAATAAATTTTTAATGTTGTTATAAAATTGGTTATAATTTTAAAATCTATATTTTTCAATTAAATGATGGTTTTAAATAAAAATTAAATTTCTCATATTTAGAAAATTATTTTCATAAAATGGAGTTCATTTTTTAATTCTACACATCCAAAATATTTTATGGAATATTTTTTTTATTTTTTAAAATACATGAATTTTTAGTGAATAGTGAAATATGGTGATTTACGAAATATATTCATTAAAATTTAGATACACTATTAATTGAGTCATAACAAATGAAATCACCATAATATTGAACTCCAATTATAAATATTTTAATATATAGAGTGATAATGATCAAACTATTCATAGTCTTCATCCAAAATAATAAACTAATGATTAAAATAATGAGAAAAATCCATCTCCTCCACTATAAATCCACCCCTCACCACATATTTTCATCACACATAAAAAGATTTTAGTATTGTTGAAATTATGACAAAAAATCTCCCTAATACCCTCTCCCATGTTCAGTAGCTCATTTCGTTATCAAAATAACAGAACCATTTCTTAAAGGAAGCTCTCAAGGAAGATAAACCTAAGAAGTAAAATCCTTTCCATTTTCTTTTAATTTCTAATTAATTTTATTTATTCTATTATCTTATCATCACATTATCTTATCCAAATTGCATGATAACTCCAATATGTTTGATATACTATCATTATATCCTTTTAATGTAGTATCCATCATCAATATTTTTCTCTCCCTCTTTACTCTTCTAAAAATGAAATCATCGTCTGTGATGTGTCAATTTACGGACATTATGGTTGACGCACATTTATTTTCCTTTAAAGCCTTCATAAATGTTAGTAACACCATTATAATTATTGAAATATATTTTAAATTTTTATTATTACCCTATTTATATTTCAGACCAATCATTTATACGTAACACCAAATGATAAAAAAATTAGTTCATTTTACCACATAAATTAACCTGAACGATAATCATTAACTTTTATCTAATGTTTCATAATCATACTATATAAAAAATTGACTATAATATCATTTAAACTTCTAAAATATCATTATTAACACATGATTAGAATTCTGGATATTTATACTCATTTAACATGAATATCCATTCATGTATACAAGTGAAACAATCTTGAAAACTAAGAAAATGACCACTCCAGAACGATGAATCTAGACTCTATAACACACCTAGAAGCCTATAAATGAACACAGTAGAACTATAACAAATAAAATTCATGTTTAAATGGTTATTTATTTTTTAATTAATTAATTTAATGTCATTATACATGATATTAAAGTGAATAAATCATTCAGATATTAAATAAGGGGAATTCACAAACCTAACTCTCTTTCCATGGGTTTTCCCCTTTTCAATCAATTTTCAGTATGGATATTGTTATATTATTCCTTATATATATTATTTATTCATCATCATATTATCATTTCTAGGATATATGTGTTACCAATCTGGTTTTGTGAAAATGCAATGATTTTTCCAAAAGAAGCTTTTTTCAAAAAAATACATCTTTTACTTCTCATTTTAATATTTCTTCATCAACCATGATTGATAACAATCATCGTATTCCATTTTTTTAGGTTCTAAATTTTTTATAAATGTGTTATTTATGAAATGAATCCCATTCCATTATATGGTTTAGTTTATGTCCAAGGTCAATATACATTCTACATGGCATGCATGATAATGTAAATGTTTTGATGTGATAGGTGAGCCCAAAATTATATAGAGAATGGTAAATGTTATGATGTGATAGGTGCACCTTAAATTAAATATAACTCCAACTCATTGGGTAATGTGATGTATCTCATGTGAAAAAGATAAATATGCATGAACATAATGCTAGATTTTTTCACAATAATGTGTGGTATTTGACCACTAGGACATGATGTTTCATACTAATGCATTTCCTAATTCCAAGACTTTTCTTATGTCATCCTATAATGATTATGATTATAGGCCTAGGTTATGATGATAATTATTATTTTCACTCCATGTTATATTGATTCATGTTCTTATCTGTCTCCTTACCAAACATCTAGATCACACGTTTCTTTGATATATATCCCCAAGTGATTACTTTTACGATTGAGAACACTATGTCCAATAAGAAGCTTTAGAAGAAGGAATTAAATAAATGTTTATGTTTTTATTTTGTAAATGTTATGAATTGTCCTAATTTTAACAAGACACTATACTTTTGGATACTGGTTGTGAAACTCTTTTGTTTTTTTATCTTTAAAATGATGTAAAAATATTTTAAGAAAAAGTAGGATCAATATACATACTATAGGGAAACATCGCTTTCCAATTTCAATGGTGGTGTCTCAAAAAATGATTAAAAAAATAAAACTAGGTAACCATATTAGAACTGCTATAATGGTGGGATTGGTTCACATGGGAAATAATACTAAAACCAATGTTGACCAACTATGATGGATCCAATCAAGGCATATCTAAGAATGTGCCAACACTATGCTAGAACACCAAAGTATTGTAAGCTTTAAGGCCGAGGGAGAAAATTTTTAGCTAGAAATGAGGGAGAATGAAAGCTATTGTGCTAGAAGATATATGAACTAGGATCATTTTACATTTATTCCAATCACCTATGAAGGGTTCCAAAAAATGGTTCCCCTATAAATTAGATGAATGTATCCTTCAATATGGTATATAGTTGTTCTCTAATGAATACTGGATGTAATGTATGAATAATGTAATTCCTTTTGAGCTTATTATTACATGTTATTTTTTTCATGTGCTTGTTTAGTTTATCATTTTTCTGGGAAGGAAGGCCATCAGATAATAAGAACATGGGAATGGAAGGATATGTGTGGTCATTAAGGTGCTAAAAATTCCTTGTTCTTTATGCTGAATTATAGGGGATTGATCAACCCGAAAACGCAACCTTTAATTAGTGAAATTATTTGAATGATCCATGATATATTGTATTTGATACACATTATACTGTATATTGTATGAATTTTATCTAGGACATAGAATAGTGCCATTGGTACAATAGGTTTTTAGGAATATCAAAATTCATACTAACTAGAGTTTTTATTTAGTCATGTTTTGGTTATTATGATGGAAGATAAAGAATTTTTTGGAGAATATTTGAGACATTTAGAAGAAAAACCATGCTCTCTTATGTCAGGAATTTTTTTTTGAACTCACAATTTTTAGAGGTTAGTTTTTAAATCGATTAGTGTGAGTGTCAAGACTAGAAACATCTGTGGAAATATTTTTCTTAATTTCATGGGATTTTTACGAGTCCGCGAAAATTTACAGCACTTTATTTTGAGGACCGGTGTGCCCAGAATCAATTTCTGATGTTTTATTTCGGGTTCATTCAGTAAACGTATGATTGGGATTTTATAACTTTTGAACCGGTGCTCAGAACTGAAATCTGACAGCACCATTGAACTCGAAATTCTGGTATTCGCTTATGAAGGGTTACGCCTTGACGGAAGATTGTCGAGAATGGATATTAGTTTTTGGCATATTTAATAACGTTAAATAAAAATAAGTGTTATCTTGTTTTTATTTTTGAGGTGGTTAAAACCTCCATGTGGTGGTTATTGGTGTGTTCCAGCACACCCTAACCTCCCATGAGAGGTTATGGTGGTGGGGACCACCGACACATAACCTCCCTTGTGTGGATATCCTTGGTGGGGACCACATGGGCTTTAAACCCCCTTAACTCCCCATAAAGAGGGAGAAAACTCTTCACCTCCCCCCATTTAATTGAGCCAACTCCACCCATTTAATTAAGTGAGATAACTCATTTAATTAATCAAACTTTTGAATTCTTTTGAATATTTTGGCCAAAAAATTAAATAATGGGTTAGCTTAACCCATTATATCTGGTTGGAAATTCATTTGGTGGAGCTTTGAGAATGGTCTTGGAAGAACATGGAGAACCTTTGGTGAAACTAATTCTCCAACGAAAAATGATTTTCAACCATGCCAAAAGAGAAGGAGTCGACCGTGAAGAACACTGTCTTCGACTTCATCGCCTCATAACACTCATCCGACAAAGATGAATATCCTCTTCCTTTTCTGACATTGAAAAATTGATGCTTCCTTTTTGCGACTTCGTCAATGATCGTCATCATATGAGGTAGGGGGGTTGAGTTGATTTTGTTCCCGTTATACATCATTTTATTTATGTATTGAGAATTTCCGATTGATATCAATATAATGTGGAGGGATCAGACTGCAAGAACACGGACCGACACTCCCCCTTTTATTGTTATCATTTTTTGACGACAGAGGTGGAGCAACGACGGCTGACGTTGGGCCGACAACAAAGAAACCAGAGGCGCAAGGCCGCTGGGTCACCGGAGAAGCATGCCACCGTCGTGATGTGCATAGGAGAAGGGGGCCAGTGGGCGTGCATGGGGCTAGGGGGCACGCAAATTCCCCTAGCTGCAGTTGAGGTAGACCCTCGTGGACCGCTGGGCAGCCGGACCCAACATGGGCCACCGGACCCAGCACGGGACGCTAGGCAACCGGTCCCAGCGCGGGCCGTCGGGCCGGACCCAGCGTGGGCTACCGGGATGGACACAGTGCGGGCCACCCTCGGGTTGGGCCGCCCCCTCAAATGGGGTCAGACCTGCGGACCGAGTCAGACCTCAGTCTAGACCCAGGTCGGGCTAGGTCAGTCCGACTAGGTCGGAACGGACCCGGACCCACTTTGGCATGTTTTCACCTTTTCGCCCATAACTTGTGTTACGGGTGTCCGATCGACGAACCATCTATCGAGAAAGAAATAATATAGAAGGATAGATCTTTTTTCATACCCCACATGAGGTTTTGATAGAGTTGGTGTATGGTCAGGTTGGTTTGAACCTAAAAAAAATCCGTGCCCTCGGGACAGAAATGCCCATAACTCACAGACCGGGCATCCGATTGACACACCGTCGGTTGAGTTGAGATCCCAATGATGAGGAAGACCTTTGAGATACTTCTACTTGGGTCTTAGTGGCATTTGGAGTATCGACCAATAGCCCGTGGAGCAGATCCTCCCCGAGACAAGCGAGCGGAGTACGGAGACCTAATAGCAAGCTGAGACCTGACGACTGTTGACCTTTCGAATCGAAGTGTTTTTAATAGCCCATTGGGAAGCGCCTCTATGTGACGCGGCAGACCCATAGTGGGGAAAGCCTCTATGAAACAAGGCAGACCCATGGTACTCAACAGGAGGAGTACTTCAGCATGCTGCGAGGGGGAGCGCCTCTGTGTGATGTGACAGACCCACACTGGGGAGCTCCTCTGTGTGACACGGCAGACCCATGATACTAGACAGGAGGAGTACCAAAACAGTCCAAGACAGTGGGAAGCACCTCTATGTGATGTGGCAGACCCACAGTACTCGACAGGAAAAGTACGACAACAGTCCAGGATAGTTGGAAGCACCTATGTGTTACGCGGCATGCCCACTATACTCTATAGAGAAGAAGTACACCAGCAGTTGAGGTTTCAACAGTTTGACTGGGAGTGTTACATGTTACAACCCCTAGAATAAAATCCTAGTCTTGAGTTGAGTCAATTACTTTTGAGTTTTCTTCATGATTGAGATGGGTTGCTAGATAACTTAGGTATATGTATGGTCATATACCTAAGTAATGGTTATCCGTTGAATTCATAATTTGTGGTTTAACCTTGTAGGATATTGTGAGACCATAAGGGTCTCGGGGTCCTTTCTGAGTATTGATATACTAACCCATGTACGGGCTATGCCCGCACCTTTTTGTGTTGTTTGCAGACGACGAATAGCACTGATCGAGGCATATAGTATCATAACTTGACAGTACCTGGAGGTGGACCACTCGGCAAGATGGTACACGGAGCAGAAGGACGGACATGGAATGTTGATAAGGTGACCTATACCTACCCTTTAGGTAGGAACCCCAGAGGATGACCAAGTGGCTTCTATACTTCTTCTTTCAGTTGTTCTTGTTCTTTTCTGTTTGCTTGTACTTTATTGTTGGGCTTGTATTAATTGCCCCTATAAATTTTATCACTCTCTTTTGTATACAGTTTTACATAGTGTTTTACATCTAGTTTCATACCCTATTGTGTGTGTTTAGTTTATAAAGGTAATGCCTTCCCAGTTTAGGGATTTACGCTTTTGGTGCTAGTCACCACCCCCTGGCCTATGGATGGTGGGGTTGGGGAAGTCATGATACAGGCCCCGGGGGACAGCTTATGACAAATTGGTTTCAGAGGAGTCAGTTCTACCACAGAACATAGGATTATGATCCTTCTTTTCTGTGAAGCAATAGTGTTAAGGGTAATAAGTGTGGTTTTCAGTTCAGGGAGTCCAGTGTTGGTGCGGGCGGCCGATGTATCCATACACCAGGACCCTTACTACTGATTTCTAACATAGTGCACGAAAACACTAATTTCGTTCATGACTTTCAAATTTTTCTTAGTCTACTCAAACTTTTCATCTTCCCAGATATAATATTTTGACCATGTCACATCTGTTTCTTCTTGGATACCTCCCCGCAGAACCCCGAGAGTCATACGCACTGACAGCCCACCAAGCGATGAGGCCTCGGTACATGGCCCTTTACCAGCGTTACCACTTTCTGTTGGGCCACCGATGCCACTATCCCCAGCAGTAGATTATGCACGCTACTTGAGCACGTTGCATTAGTTCCAGCACTAGAGGCCACCTAGGTTCCGGGGAGATACATACCCACATGCGGCTGAGGATTCGCTGGAGGTTGTGGAGAGAGTCTTCAGGATAGAAGGGACACCAACAGACCTCATGGTGATCGTTACTACAAGTCTCCTACAAGTAGTAGTAGGAAAATGGTGGAGCCTGATACTCCAGGTCCATGACATGGTGACACTTATTTGGCCAGACTTCGAGATCCTATTACGGGCAGAGTTTATACCAGCCACCCTTCAAGAGGTACGGATACATGAGCTACTTCATCTGCAGTAGGGTAGCATGACAGTAGCAGAGTACTCTGCGAGATTGACCGACCTCTTGTGATACTACACAGATATGGTTCAGGACCCATTCTTCAGGGCCCAGACCTTCGAGCGGAGGCTTAGGTGAGAGATCAGGGCATCAATGATCTCCCTTAACATTCTGACGCAGGTTTGGGTGTTAGAGAGAGCCCTCCTAGTGGAGAGTTTCCATGCTGAGCAGACACCAACAGAGAGACCCACTACTATACAACATGCAGTGGAGTCTTCTGCAGCTGGTAGTAGAATGATGACGTAGAGGTCCAAGAGGACCAGACCCACGGGTGGACGACTGCCTGATGCAGGATCAATTGTTCAGGGCACCCGTGGTAGTGACATATATTCCAAGAGTAGACATTTATACACACGTGGTGGGCAGGGTCACATGGCTCGTGACTGTCCGACCCTCCATTCAGATGATCAGTAGATAGTTGAGGGAACTCCCAGGCTATGGAAGAGGTTCGATAGAGGCAGTCCACAGGGAGCAGACGGACGTGGAAGATGAGCTAGTCGTGCAGCTGTGGTGGACGATGTTACGAGGTGATACCGCCACCACCACCAGGAAGACCACCCCGACCGCAGAGAGCAGGTGGACATGGGAGAGCTCAGCATCAGGCAGTTGAGGCATATGAACGTGGCACTCCGAAGATGATTTGAGGTACTATCTGTGTCAACTCCACCTTAGGTGTAGTTCTTATAGACACAGGTTCCAGTCATTCTTTCATTGCCACAACCCTCATTCAGAGTATGGAGATTCCGACGGAGCCTTTGGCTCGATCCTTATGGCAATATACTCCTATGAGAGCATTCTCGACGATTACTCACTGGTGCCGACAGTGTGACCTTACTCTAGGAGGCGAGATCTTTGGCTGGGATCTCCTCATAGTGGCGTCGATGCCTTACGGTGTCATATTGGGTATGGACTGTTTATCTATAGTTTATGCTCAGATTGAATGTATTAGGAGAGAATTACGGTGTGTCCACATGGATGGTACCAGTTTTACCTTCTCCTACGAGAAGGGAACCTTTTCAGCATAGGACATACTTACTCAAAGGAGGGTGTAGCCGATCACTTACCAGTTCGCCTACCTTACCCTCGGAGTAGTTGATGTGGAGAGTCCGATTTATCCTGTAGTAGTGGAACAATATGCGGATGTTTTCCCTGATGATGTTCTAGGACTATCTCCTCGCAGTGAGGTGGACTTCTATATAGACATGTACCCCGGGATGGCACCGATATCCACTCTAGCATATCGGATGGCTCCCACTTAGATTCGTGAGCTGCGGGAATACCTGGAGGACTTGGAGGGTAGGGGATTCATCTATCCCATTGTTTCTCCATGGGCAGACCCGATTTTGTTCGTCAAGAAGGCAGATGGGAGCTTGTGGATTTTTGTTGATTATAGTCACCTGAACCAACTGACTGTGAAGAACAAGTACTCACTCCCGGGGATTGGTGACCTCTTTGATCAGCTCAAGGGAGCATGATGGTTCTCCAAGATAGATATCAGATCAGGCTATCACCATCTCAGAGTTCGAGACGAGGATGTGCATAAGACGACCTTTAGGTGTTAGTATGGCTACTATGAGTTTTTGGTTATGATCTTCGGTGTAACCAATGCTCCAACAGTGTTCATGAGTTTGATGAACATGATCTTCCAGATTTAACTCGATCTCTTTTTCATGGACATTATCGACAATATTCTGATCTACTGGACTACTGAGAAGGAGCATGCCTACTATTTGAAGGTAGTACTAGACACACTCCGAGAGCACTTGCTTTATGGTAATCTCTTGAAGTTCCAGTTTTGGATTTGAGAGGTTCACTTCTTGAGACATGTCATCTCGGAGGTTCGAGTTGCAGTGGATCCAGCGAAGATTGAGGCAGTACTTGCTTGGGAGCCACGCAAGAGTGTGACAGAGGTACGAAGTTTCTTGGGCTTGGCTGGATTCTACCACAGATTCTTTCCAGACTTCTCCATAGTTGCAGCGCCACTATCATCCTGACAAAGAAAGGGAAACCCTTCGTGTGGTCAGAGAGATGCTAGCAGAGCTTTCAGGAGCTGAAGAAGAGGGTGACTAGTGCCCCCATCTTGAGGCTTCCAGAGGAAGGTGTACGGTACATAGCCTACTGTGAGTTATGAGGGACCAGATTCGGGTGTGTACTCACGCATGATCAAGCTGTGATCACGTATGGTTCTCATCAGCTGAGACATCATGAGAAGAACTATGCTACCCATGACTTGGAGTTAGTAGCGGTGTTCTTCGCCTAGAAGATGTGGTGACACTATCTGATGGTCGAATGTTTTACCATGTAATATGATCACAAGAGTATCAGGTATATATTCTCTCAGAAGGACCTGAACCTGATACATCAGTGTTGGATTGAGTTCTTCTAGGACTATGACTTCGAGATAGTTTCTACTTTTTCATAGAGCAACGTTGTTGCAGATGCACTTAGTAGAAGAACTTGTATACACCTACTAGGAGAGGCGACAGAGCCGTTGGCTGGATAAAAGATATTCTTTGTGGATAAGGATAGAGTTGCCTTTCTTCAGTCTCTTACAGTCACTATTCCACTTATTCAGTGATTCAGGGAGGTGAAACATCGAGATTCTTACTGTGAGACACAAAGTGCTCAGATATCCATAGGGCAGGCACCTGATGGATTTCATGAAGGTGGGGAGCACGTCATCCTCTTCAGAGGATGTAAAATGGTACCAGTAGCACATCAAGAGGAAGTGTTGAGGGAGTTCTACACTTCTGATCTAGCGGTACATCCAAAAGTGGCGAAGATGTACCAGGACCTTTGCCGACAACACTGATGGCTAGGTATAAAGAACGTGGTAGCTGAGTTTGTCTCACGAAGCATCACTTGTTAGCAAGTGAAGGCTGAGCACCATGTACCAGCAAACATGGTATATCCCTTAAAGGTCCCAGAGTGGAAGTGGGACGGGATATCCATGGACTTCGTGATGGGCCTTCCACGTATATCTAGGAGTCACAACTCGTTATGGGTGATCGATGACCAACTCACCATGTCGGCCCACTTCCTACAAATTAGAGAGAAAGGATCAGTAGAGAGATTCTGAAGCCTCTATATATAGGATATTATGCATTTTCATGGAGTACCTTCTTCTATTGTCTCCAACCATGATGCACGGTTAACTTCCCATCCATGGAAGGGATAGCAGGAGGCTTTCAGGACAAAACTTCACTTGATCACCACCTTCCATCCTAAGACAGATGGTCAGACTAAAAAAACCATTCAGAACCTCGAGGACATGCTCCGTGAATGTTTCCTCGACTTTGTTCGCAGTGGGAAGTATCAGTTATCTTTAGTAGAGTTCTCCTACAACAACATCTATCACTCCTCAATCGGTATGGCACCTTTTCATGCCTTGTATGGTCGAACTTGCAGATCGCCACTGTGCTGGACAGACCTAGGTGAGTCAACACTAGTGGGACAAGAGATGGTATGGGCTACCACGGAGAAGGTGCAGATCATCCAAGAGCAGATGAAGACTGAAAAAAGTAGGTAGATGTCATATGTTGACAAGAGATGAAGACCACTGGAGTTCGAGGATGGTGACCACATCTTTCTATGGTTCTCACCTCGATGAGGTCTACGGTGATTTGGCTGAGGTGGAAAGTTATCTCTGCGATTCATCAGACCTTTCCATGTCCTCAATAGAGTAGGTGAGGTGGCTTTCTGCTTAGATCTTCCACCTCAGTTGCACCGGGTGCACAACGTCTTCCACGTATCTCAGCTGAGGAGATACATGCATGACCCTTCCCACATCATCGACCATAGGGAGCTGGATATCGATGACATGGTGACATTCACAGAGCTTCCAGTTGAGATCGAGGATCGACATCATTAGGTCCTTCATGGACGGTAGATACCTCTAGTGTGCGTTCACTGGCAGCACATGAACCTACAGGAGAGCACATGGTAGCGGGAGACTTAGATGTGTGCTCTGTACCCCCATTTTTTTCCCATAGTTCGAGTTGTAGCTTACGGTGATGTAAATCCCTGAGGTGGGGAGAATGTAAAGACCCAGAAACTCTATGGAATTTTTTTTCTTAAATTCATTTTATTTTTATGAGTCCAAAAAAATTTACCACAATTGATTCTGAGGCCCAGTGTGCCCAGAATCAATTTTTGAAATTTTTTTCTGGTACAGTCAGTAAACGTGCGAGGGTGATTTTATAACTTTTGAACCGGTGCTCAGATCTGAAATCTGAGGGCACTGTTGAACTTGAAGAGCTGGTATTCTCTTAAGAAGGCTTTCTCCTTGACGACAGATGGTCAAGAATGAATGTTAGTTTTTTGGGTTTTTAATAATGTTAAATAAAAATAAGTTTTATCTTATTTTTATTTTTGAGGTGGTTAAAAACTCCAAGTGGTGGTTAGTGGTGGGGGCCACCACACCATAACCTCCCATGGGAGGTTATTGTAGTGGGGCCCACCCGAACATAACCTCCCATGGGAGGATATCCTTGTTGGGGACCACACGCGCTTTAAACCCCCTTAACTCCCCATAAAGGGGGAGAAAGCTCTTCACCTTCCCCACAATTTAATTGAGCCAACTCCACCCATCTAATTAAGTGAGATAACTCATTTAATCAAAACACCCATTGAATTCTTTTGAATATTTTGGCCAACATGTTAAATAATGGGTTAACTTTTCCAACTATTTTTGGTTTGCAATTCATTTGGTGGAGCTTTGAGAATGTGCTTGAAAGAACTTAGAGAACCTTTGGAGAAACTAATTCTCCCACGCAGAATGATCTTCAACTGTGCCAAAAAAGAAGGAGTCGACCACGAAGAATTCCATCTTCGACTTCATCACCTCCGAAGGCTCATCTGCAAACGACAAATATCCTCTTCCTTTTCTGACATTGACGAATCGATGCTTCCTTTCCTCGACTTCGTCAATGATCATCGTCATACATGGTTGGGGTTTGAGTTGTTTTTGTTCCCGTTCTATGTCATTAAATTTATAGACTAAGAATTGTTGATTGATATCAACATAACATGGAGGGATCGGACCACATGAACACGGCCCTACCATACCCCTTTGATTGTTCTCATTTGTTGGAGATGGAGGCAGAGCGACGGTGGCCATCGACGGGCTGGACGCAAAGAAACCAGCAGCGCAAGGCCACTGGGTCACCAGAAGGGCGCTTAACCATCATGCCATGCGGAGGACCAGGGGGTTGCGGCCAGGCTGGGCCACGACAGACCTCATGCGGCGTTGTCCCACTGCGCAGAGGTGCAGGGGGCCACGGACAAGCCGGGCCGCGGTGGAGGTGGCGCGGTGCCATCGCGTCGCGCTGAGCAGCAGGGAGCCGCGACCAGTGTAGGCCGCAGCGGTAGAGCTAGAGCGGCTGGCTACTCGGCCAACTGGGAGGAGCAACACCCAGAGCATCCCGCATGATTTTGACAGGTGCCACCTTTCTCTGGTTTGGGTCCCCACCCGAACGGCTAATCCGTTTGGGAGCCAGGGGGCGTGCGGCTTTCCCCCTGGCCGCAGCTGAGGAGTACCCCCACGAACCGTCGGGCCGCCGGACCTAGCACGGGCCGCCCTCGGGCCCGGCCGCCCCTTGGACCGGGTCGGACCGGCGGACTAGATCGGACTCCGGGTCGTGCCGGGTCATTCTAACTGGGTCGGACTAGACCCGGACCCGCTTTGGCCTGTTTTAACATTTTCACCCATAACTTGGGCTACGGGTGTCGGATTGACGAACCGTCTACAACGATGAAAATAATAGAGTGAGATAGATATTTTGGAATACCCCAATTGTGGTTTGGACATAGTTGGGGTATGGTCAGGTTGGTTTGAACCTAAAAAACAACTAGGCCCCTGGGACGGAAATGCCAAGAACTCACAGACCGGGCGTCCGATTGACCCAACATCTATTGTGTTGAGACCCCTATGATAAGGCAGACCTTTGAGATACTTCTACTTGGTCTTTAGGATAGTTGGAGTATCAACCAGTAGCTCAGGGATTGAATCCTCTCGGAGATGACCAAGCAGAGTACGAATACATAGTAGCTAGCTGAGACCTGACGACTGCTGACCTTTCAACTCGAAGTGTTTCTACTGGCCCAGTGGGATGGGCCTCTATGTGACGTGGTAGACCCACATTGGGGAGCGCCTCTGTGTGACATGACAGACCCACAATACTATATAGGAGAAATACCCAAGTAGGATATGAGGGAGAGAACCTCTGTGTGACATAGAAAACCCATAGTGGGGAGCGCCTCTGTGTGATGTAGAAGACCCATAATACTCGACAGGAGGAGTACCACAACAATCCATGATAGTGGGAAGCGCCTCTGTGTGACACGACAGACCCATGGTACACGACAGGAGGAGTACCACAATAGTACAAATGTAACATCCCACGTATGTAATGAATAATAGATTTTCTTATCTATGTCTATTTATGAATCATATTGTGTTTTAGAGGCTAAAATGAGAATAAATTCATTTTAAAGCATAGAATACATTAATATTTTTAAAAGATTGTTTTACCGCCTTTTGATGGAAAACATTTTTTAAATCAAGCTTTTAACAATTTTATAAGCTCTATTTTTCAAAATAATCTTTTTATTTAGAATTGGGACATTGAAATTTACTTTGGATAATTTTTTTGTATTTTTCTGATAATGTTGATTTTTAAATGAATAGTAAAAATGTTTTATTTTAATTCAAAACCACATTTTAATATAATTTATTTATATGGGTATATTATCTTTTTAATTGGTTTTAAATTGCAATTAGAATATGTTTTTACCATTTAATCCAATGGTGGAATTTGGAATTAATTTCAGTTTTAAATTTGACATAAACAAGTGTTAATCTTTTGATATATATTGTTTCTTAAAAACACGCTATTTGATTTCACAACGGGAAACAATTATAAAATTAATTAATGCAACTTATATGTTTGAATTTTGTAAAATAGACATAATTTTTGAATTCTAAATATCAAATACAGCTTAGGGTAAATTTTTGGTATTTTTCTGAAAAACATCAATTTTTGATGAATAGTGAAACCACTAAGTGGTAGTTAAAAAAACTGATTTTTCATTTAAATGAAATTTTACCACTTCTGTGGATTGAATTTCAAAAATACGACATACATTGTTGTCATTAGGAAGTAAAATTTTGTTCAATGGGATTGAAATAATTTTGGTGAATTGTAACTTTTGAGTTTTATTAACCGCGATTAGAGGTAATTAGTGTAATTTAAGGTAAAAAAATGTTATAATAATATAAAAATACCTTGACACATGTCCTAATATAATTTTATGAGTCATGGCCGCCCAAAGACAATACATGGGTCAATTTGGGGGACCCTATGGAGCCAATTGTGTAAGATAATGACATTAATACCTTTTTATTTAAAGAAAAAAAATGTCAAAAACATGTGTTATTTTACTAAAACAATGTTTACATGGGGTTATAAAAGTCATATTTTTTACTATAAATATTAATTAGAAATATAAAAAGATTTATTACGTCATGATATTTTTTATAATTTTTAGACCTTCAATAAATATATTTATTTATGACACCATAATGATGCATTGATTACGTCATTAATGAACGATTTAAATAAAATGAAAAGATAAGGTAAATTCTAAGATATACAGTTCTCAAAAACCTATTGGATGAGTGTATTTCGAACCCTCATCACCTTATCCTTGAAATATATGATTTTTGGACCTTTAAAATCCTAAAGTCATTTTAAAATAAAGCACCATTTCATGACATTCCAAGATTGCCCCCCCTCCCTCTTATAAAAGGCCCCCACCTCTACCCCCTCACCCACACCTCTCAAGCCTTTGGCTTAACCAAAATCTACTAATTTAATCTCTCCAAATCCCTCTATTCATCCTTGAAGCCTTAACTTATGCATAATGATCTTCAAGAAACCCTTTTGGTTCAAACCAAGGGGAGTTACCCGATTTAAAGGCAATGTCTTCTCTTGTGTTCTTTTGTTTTATTTTTCTTCTCCAACCCTCTAAACTCTTTTTATTACTTTATTTTGAAACAAAACCAGTATCTTCAATATAATAGGATTATTTTATGAGAAGTATTTTATTTACATATACACACACATCCGTCTAATGGTCAAAGAACATTCTGTTTCTGTTTGTGGCGAATTACTGCCTCATGAAACGATGATTGTTCAATCTTCCTTTAACACATTTAATGGTGTCCATTTAGATGTAACTATATTTATATATGATATATATTATGTTTATGTTTTCCTTATGATTCATTATTTTTCATTTATGGCATACCTTTATGGTTTCCATTATGGGTAAACACGATAATTTCATTTTTGAAGTGCGGACTACCGCCCCCTCAGAGTTATTTGATTCGTTAATGCCATATGTGGGACGTATAAAGGATGGAGTTAATGATGTTATATATGATATTATACTGGAATTACAATATAAATTTATATAATTATTATTTCAGTCCATTAAATAGGAAATAGAAATGAAAGTAGCGTTCATGCGTACATACGGCTTACCCTCTCCATGAACGGTGCATTTCATTTTTTACCACTAAATGTTATGTAATATTATAAATTCATGTATATACTGGATATATATGATATATATGATATCTATATCATGAATATAATTCTACATATATTACCACATGAACAACTTGTAATTATAAGAAGTTTATTTTGGACTCAAGTACCAAGGATCAACAAAACGACCATTATTAACATAAATAATTACATAATGATCCTAACATGGTAATAATTGATATAAAAGAATAATGAACTTGAAAAATGTTCTTAAGAAAGTAGAAATTAACTCTAGTTTATTATTCAGGATATTAAAGAACGATCAAGTCAAGTCGGACAAGAGGTAAGGGACTTCGTCTCAATCTCCTTTCATTGAGGCATTATTTTTTTATACAGAACTTTATTTTATACGGTGTATAAACCCCTATGACATTTAATTTTATTAAAAAAGAATATTTTTGTATGAATCATTTTACTAAATGACAAAATGAATGTTTTTTCTTACGTATGCGGTGACAACGACTTCTCCGCCACCATGACCATTATTTGAGTTTTGGCTTCCTCTACAAGCCTTAACGTTTTTTAAATGAAAAATAAATACCATGTTTTAATTATCTATTATTTTGGAATTGAAAATGGTTTTGAAAATATTCTTATTATATCAATGTGTTGTATTGATATCTTGTGATTGAAATGTGTAAATTTTATGTTTTTTTATTCATGTTTTTTGTGATACAATTATGTTATGGTTCATGGGCATTGTTTATGAAGACGGGTGGTTCCATGATAAAATAAGGGTGGGTGAGCCCGATATAGCTCCCCAATGAATTGGGTAACGTGAAGGAGTTAAAAACTAAGGTTTCTCTGATGAGATTTAGGAAATATACTTTGATTGGTATTCCAAACGTAACCATGAGGGTTACTCACTACGAATGATATGGATGCCTCAAGTTTCCTTTATGTCTTATGATTTCTATAATATATTGATAAATCTTATGATTTCATGAGGTATGTTAAAGTGCTTATGTTTTATGAGTAAAGTATAATTTCATTGATTCTTATGTATAAAGGGAATCAGTTTTTCTTTCCGTATTTTTATATCCCTTATTGAGATTTTTAGGCTCATCCCATGTTTTTGAAATCTTTTTCACAAATCAAGGGAAAGGTACATGATGTGATGATAGTGTCGAGGAAGTTTCAAGAAATCATCCATGTTTTATTTTAAATATGGTTCCTTTGATGGGAAATTTGTATATTGTCTTTGATGTAACCACCTTTTTAAATGTGGAATGTAATGCATGATTTATGATCTAATTCTCTAACACTCTAAACCTAAATAGATCCTCAATGTGTATTCTTGAAATAACTCAAGATTAAGTAATATTTAAGGCTGGGGTCTTATAGTTAGTATCAAAGGGAGTTTTAGATAAATTTAGGAGTTAGAATTCTATTAAATGATTATCCAATAAAAATATATATTTTTTTCATTATGGTCAAATTGAAATGATATAGAATTTTAAGATTACCATGTTGCTTCATCTAAGGAATGTTTGTTCAGAATGGTTTTTGGCAGAGAAAACAGGGAAACAGTGCTAGGAAGGAAAATAGAAGGAAATAACCTTCCAAATCAGAATCCTGAGATGGTCAGAATGGGAACTAAAAAGTTTGTTGCAGTAGTGGCGCAGTTAACTCAAGAGATAAATGGTTGTGGTATGCATGCACGAAATCAGCTAGATCAACCGCAAAGGAACATGTCAGTGGTGGAACATTTCATGAGGCAACATCCCCATCATTCAAGGGATCATCTGACCCTGTTCTAGATGAAGGGTGGATTAAAGCACTGGAGAAAATTTTCAATGTCATGGGGTGTTCAGACAATCAAAAGGTTAGTCTTGCTGTTTACGGTTTGGAGGGTGAAGCAGATCAGTGGTGGTCGACTGTTAAAAATATCAGGGACACTGATGAGATTGATTCTCTTAAGTGGGATGAATTCAAAGGTATGTTTCTTGAGAAATATTTTCCTAAGGCTTTTTGACTTAAGATAGAAAAACAATTATTGGAATTGAGGCAATAGGATGACTCAGTGGCTTCTTGTGAAGAAAGGTTCACTCGATTGGCAAGGTATGCTGCAAATTTTATCAGAGACCTTGATTGTAAAATCAATCGTTTTTACTCAGTATTAAACCCAAAATATCAAAGGGCATTAGCTTATCATGAGTTTAAAAGTTATGAAAAACTTTTTCGATGTACTGAGAAGGTGGAAATGGAGTTTTCCGATGATCAAGTGCCCTATGACAACCAACAGAAGAAGAGACCGAGGTTGCAAGAGAAAGGGAAGAATGCTTCAAAAAGGTCAGATGGTAAGAAAACTAAGTTTTCAGTTTTGGATAAATGTGGTAAAAAGCATGATGTGGAATGCCTTTTGAATTATGTAAAGTGCTACCGATGTGGTAAGATGGGACATAAGGCTCTTGATTGCACTAGAAAAGATCAAGGTGATAGTAAGACCAAATTTGATTTAGAGTTAGTTAAATGTTTCAAGGGCAATGAGATAGGTCATTATGAAAACGAGTGACTGACAAAGAGCTTGAATGATGAGAAGCAGTCAGACTACAAGAAGAAAGGTGTGGTGAAATCCTTTGCAAAAACTTCAAAGGATTTTGGGCCATCAAATGAAGTGGTATCATGCACTTATTTTGTTTTTTCAGATTATGCCAATGTGTTTTTTGATTCGGGGTCTACACATTCTTTCATCTCTGACAAATTTTCTAGTAAATTGGGAATTCCATCTCAAGAAAGGACTCCTGAACATGGGGTAAAAACAACTGGGGAAAATGTTGTGGAAAAAATAATTTATAATAATCTCTTTATCCTTATCAATAGACAGAATCTACTTGCAAACCTCATTGTTTTACCTTTAGTAGAGTTTGATGTTATCCTGGGTATGGATTGGCTCTCTGTATACCATGCTAAGATTGATTGTAGAGGTAAATAAGTTTCTTTTTAGAAATACTTTCAGTCTGTGTAGAGGAATGAACCCTTACTATTGATAAAATATCAAGAGGATGGGAAACATTTAAAAGATGGAAATGAATTTTACCTTGCACATATTTTTGAAAAAAAAGGAACCGTTCAGATTAATGATGTGACATTGGTAAATGAGTATCCTGATGTTTTTTCTAATGAGTTTCCTGGAATTATACCAGACCGGGATGTTGAATTTACTGTTGACTTATGTTCCTGATGCTATGTCAATTTCAAAACCCCCTTATCGAATGGCTCAGGTTGAACTTTTAGAGTGGAAGGATAAATTGCAACATTTATTAGATAAAGCTGTCATTCGACCAAGCACATCACAATGGGGTTCTCAGGTCTTATTTGTTAAAAAGAAATATGGTTATATTAGACTTTTCATTGATTATAGAGCCCTGAATAACATCACTATTAAGAACAAATATCCTTTTCCTCATATCAATGATTTGTTTGATCATCTCCATAGAGCTTAGTATTTTTCAAAGATTGACCTGAGATCGGGGTACCGTCAGTTGAAGGTAAAGGAAGAAGATATTCCGAAGACTGCATTTCGTACAAGATATGGAAATTATGAATTTGTAGTAATTCCTTTTGGGTTAACCAATGCACCAGATGTATTCATGGACCTTATGTATCGAATTTTACATGAGTTCTTGGATAAGTTTTTGATTGTTTTCATTGATGATATTTTGGTGTTTTCTAAAAGTAAATAGAATCATGGAAGTCATTTAAGGGTTATTTTTCAAAGCTTAATAGAAAAGAAATTATTTGAGAAATTCAGCATGTGCGAATTTTGGTTGCAACAAATTTCATTCCTTGGTCACATTGTTTCTAAAGATGGAATAATTGTAGATCCTGAAAAAAAAAAAGTTGTTGAAGAATGTCTAAGACCCACAAATGTAACCGAGATTTGTAGTTTTCTTGGTTTGGAGGCTATTACCGATGGTTTGTTAAATATTTTTCACGTTTTCTAGCCCATTGATTAGGATTACTCAGAATGGTGTTAAGTTTATCTGGACAAAAGAATGTGATGATTGTTTTCGAAAATTGAAAAGAAGATTGGTGAATGCTCCAGTTTTGGCACTACCTTCCATGAATGGTGAGTTTGTTATCTATAGTGATGCTTCATTAAAAAACTTGGTTGCGTCCTAGTGCAGAATGATTAGGTAATTGCTTATGCATCACGTCAGTTGAAAACTTATGAGATAAATTACCCTACACATGATTTGGAAGTAGCTTCACTTGTTTTCACTTTAAAAATTGGGAGGCATCATTTATATGGTGTAAAGTGTGAAATATATACTGATCACAAAATTTTAAAGTATATATTCACTAAGAATGAATTGAACATGAGACTGAGGAGATGGCTAGAATTAATCTAGGATTATGATTGTACAATTCATTACCATCCCGGAAAAGAAAATAAAGCGGCAGATGATTTGAGTCAAAAAGTTAATGCTTCGTTAACAATGTTGCATTTGGAACATGATCCTTTGGTTAAGGATTTGATGAATTTTGGCTTGGAAGTTGTTTGTGTAGAAATTATTCTATTTTGTTTCAGGTATCATTAAAATCATCTCTATCAGACAGAATTAAGAAAGCACAGAAGCAAGACAGTGAGTTGTAGAAAAAGGTAGACCTGGTACATAAGTGTATGTTACCTGAATTCAACATTGATAATGATTGTGTTTTGAGATTTTGGAAGAGATTGTGTGTGCCTTGTGATTCACAGTTGTATAAAGAGTTGTTATGTGAAGCTTATAGTTCTCCATTTTCAGTTCATCCGGGTAGTACTAAGATGTATAGAGATCTTTGGGAGTATTACAAGTGGGATGGCATGAAAAGAGATATTGCTGATTTTACTGTGAAGTGTTTAACTTGTCAACAGGTTAAATCAGGGCGATAGTTACTAAAAGGGATGCTTCATCCATTACCAGTGCTAGAGTAGAAATGGGAGAATACATCCATGGACTTCGTTGTTGGGTTACCGAAGACAACTTGAGGTAATAATGCAACCTGAGTTATTGTTGATTGCATGACTAAATCTGCTCATTTCCCTGCTATACGGGATACGTTTCTATAGATCAACTTTCTCATTTGTATCATAAAGAGATAGTAAGGTTACATGTATTTCCCCTCTCCATTTTATCTGACCGTGATCCCAAATTCACTTCCAAATTGTGGAAAGGCATTCAGAAGTCGTTGGGTGCTGAATTAAACTTTAGTACAGCTTTCCATCCTCAATCATATGGGTAGTCAGAACGAACAATTTAGACATTGGAGGATATGCTAGGTGCTTGTTTGATAGATTATCAGGGAATATGGGACCAACATCTTTCATTGGTTGAATTTTCTTATAATAACATTGTTCATTCCAGTATACAGATAGCACCATTTGAGGCATTATATGGGAAGCGGTGTCGAACTCCAGCTTTTTGGATGAAGTAGGTGAAAGGAAGTTTATGGGACCATAATTGGTAGAAGATTCAGTATAAATAGTTCATCTGATACAGAAACACATGAGAACAGCTCAGAGCAGGCAGAAAAGTTATACAGACAATAGGAGGAAGGATCTCTCTTTTGAGGTTGGTGATCATGTTTTTCTCAAAGTTTCACCATGGAAATGTGTGATGCTATTTGTTAATAAAGGAAATATGAGTCCAAGGTTCATTGGACCCTATGAAATTCTAGAGAGAGTTGGATCAGTTGCATACCGAGTGGCTTTTCATCCCAATTTATCTCAGGTACATAATGTTTTTCATGTTTCAATGTTAAGGAAGTACATTCCAGATCCATCTCATGTTTTGAGACCAGAGGTAGTTCAGCTGGAAGGGAATCAATCCTATAAGGAACAAACGATCCAAATTCTTGACCATAGGAAGAAAGTGTTACGGAATAAAGTGATTAATCAAGTAAAGGTTTTGTGAAAAAACCACATGATTGAAGAGGCAACATGGGAATTTGAAAATGCAATGAGGGATAAATACCCCGACTTATTTGATATGTAAAGAAATTACAGGGACAAAATTTTATAAAGGGGGGAGGATGTAGCATCCCAAGTAAGTAATGAATAATATATTTTCTTATCTATGTCTATTTATGAATTAGATTGTTCATTAGAGGCATAAAATGAGAATAAATCCAATCTCAAGCATAGAATACACTAATATTTTTTAAAATATTGTTTTACAGCCTTTTGACAACCAACCTTTTTTAACTCAAAATTTTGGCAATTTTATAAGATCTATTTTTCAAAATAAAATTATTCTTTAGAATTGGGAAATTGAAATTTAATTTGGATAAATTGTTGGTATTTTTCTGATAATGTTCATTTTTTAATGAATATTGAAAAATGTTGCATTATAATTCAAAACCGTATTTTAATATAATTTATTTATATTGTTAGATTATCTTTTTAATTGGTTTTAAAGTGAAACAAGAAATATGGTTTTTCCATTTAATCCAATGGTGGTCATTTTAATTAATTCCACTTTGAAATTGGACATAAACACGTGTCAATCTTTGGATATATATTGTTTCATAAAGACAATCTATTTGATTTCACAATGGGGATTAATTATAAAATTAATTAATGCAACTTATATGTTTTGAATTTTATAAAATAGGCATCATTTTTGAATTTGAAATATCAAATATAGCTTTGGGTGAATTTTTGGTATTTTTCTGAAAAACATCAATTATTGATGAATAGTGAAACCACTAAGTGGTAGTTAAAGAAAATGATTTTTTGTTTAATTAAAATATTACCTCTTCTATGAAATTAATTTCAAAAATCTAATATACATGGTTTTTTATTACGATGTAAAATGTGGTAAAATGGAAATAAAATAATTTTTGGGGAATATTAACTTTTGAGTTTTATTAACCGCTATTAGAGGTAATTAGTGTAATTTTAGGTAAAAATAATGGTATGATAATATGAAAATACCTTTACATATGTTCTACTCTTATTGGACGAGTCATGGACGGCCATGAAAATCCATGGGTCAATTTGTGGGACCCCATGGAGCCACTTGGGAAAGATAATTACATTAATACCTTATTATTTAATGTAAAAATAAAAATGTCACAAACATGTATTGTTTTACTAATACAATTTTTACATGGGGTTATAAAAGTAAAATTTTTGACTATAAATATTCATTAGAAAGCTAAAATGTTCCCATACATCATGAAGTTTTTTTTATAATTTATAGACATTAAATAAATAAATTTATTTTTGACACCATGACGATGCAATGATTACGTCATTAATGAACAATTTAAATAAAATGAAATGATAAGGTAAAATCTAAGACATACACTTGTCAAAAACCTATTGGACGAGTGGATTTCGAACCCTTATCACCTTATCCTCGAAATATATCATTTATGGTCCTTTAAAATTCTAATCACATTTTAAAATAAAGTATCATTTCAGGAATTTCCAAGAGTCCCAATCCTCCCTCTTATAAAAGGCCCCCACCTCTACCCCATTACCCACACCTATAAAGCCTTTTGCTCGACCAAAATCTGCTCATGTTATCTCTACACATCCATATATTTATCCTATAATCCTTAAATTAGGCAGAAATCTCATCAAGAAACACTTTTAGTTCAAACCAAGTGGAGTTACCCGATTTAAAGGTAATGACTTCTCTTATGTTCTTTTGTTTTATTTTTCTTCTCCAACCCCCTAAACTCTTTTTATTCCTTTATTTTGTAACAAAAACAGTATCTTCAATATACTAGGATGTTTTTATTGGAAGTATTTGATTTACCCTTACACAAATTTTCGCGTAATTGTTAAAGAACATAATGTTTCTATGAGTGGCAAATTACTACCTCACAAAACGATGATTGTTCAATCTTTTTTTAACACCTTTCATGGTGGCCATTAATATTTCACTATATTTATATAGGATATATATTATGTTTATTCTTTCCTTATGATTCAGTATTTTTCATTTATGGAATACCATTATGGTTTCCATTATGGGTAAACACGATAATTTCATTTTAGGAAGTGCGGACAAACACCCCCTCAAAATGATTTGATTCGTTAATGCCATATGTGGGACGTATAAAAGATGGATTTAATGATGTTATATATGATATTATACTGGAAATAGAATATACCTTTACATCATTATTATTTCATTCCATTAAATATGAAATATATATGAATGTTGCGTTCATGCGTAAGTACGGCTTACCCTCTCCATGAACGGTGCATTTCATTTCATTCCTCTAAATGTTATGTAATATTATAAATGCATGTATATACTAGATATATATGATATATATGATATCTACATCAATATTATAATTTTGGATATTTCAACACATAAAAAACTTGTAATTATAAGAAGTTTATTTTTGACTAAAGTACCAAGGATCGACAAAATGACCATTATTAACTTAAAATATTACATAATGTTCATAACTTGGTAATAATTGATATAAAATAATAATGAACTTGAACAATGTTCTTAAGAAAGTATAAATTAACTCTAGTTTATTATTCAGGAGGATAAATAATGATCATGTCAAGTCGGACAGATGGTAAGGGACTTCATCTCAATCGCCTTTCATTGAAGTATATTTTGTTTTATACACAACGTTCTTTTATACGGTGTATAAACACCTTTGAATTTTACTTTTATTCAAAAGGAATCATTTTGTGTGAAGTATTTTACTAAATGAAAAAAGGAATGTTTTGTCTTACATATGCGGCTACAATGACTTCTCCGCCGCCGTGAGCATTATTTGAGTTTTGACTTCCTCTACAATCCATAACTTTTTTTAAATGAAAAATAAATACCATGTTTTACTTTTCTTTTATTTTGGTATTGAAAATGGTTTTGATAATGTTTTTATTATATCAATGTGTTTTATTGATATCTTGTGATTGAAATGTGGAAATGTAATGTTTTCTTTATGCATGTTTTATGTGATACGATAATGTTATGGTTCTTGGGCATTATTTATGAAGATGGGTGGTTCCATGATAAAATAAGGGTGGGTGAGCCCGATATAGATCTATAATGAATTGGGTAATGTGAAGGAGTTAAACGCTAAGGTTTCTCCGATGAGATTTAGGGAATATACTGTGATGGGTATTCCAAACGTAACCATAATGGTTACTCCCTACGAATTTTATCAATACCTCAAGTTACCTTTATGTCTTATGATTTCTATGAGTTATTCATAAATCTTTTATGAAGGAAATGTGCTGATTTTGTGAGATGATCAACAATTACCCATATTGAATCATTCTTTCTAGGTGTCCTTGGTAGTCTGGTGACAAAATCCATCGTATTGTTATCCCACTTCCACATAAGAATAGGTAGAGGTTTCATTACTCCTCTAGTACATTCTCTCTCCTCCTTCACATGTTGAAAAAATAGACACCATGACACGTAGTCCGCATTTTCCCACATCATATTTTCCAACAAAATATTTTCTTTCAGATCTCTATATGTAATTTTGCTACTCGGGTGTATAATGAAATTTTAACTATGATCATTATCTAATAGTTCCCATTTTAGTTCTGGTACTAATGGAATGGACAACCTCTTCCCAAACATCAGAGCTCCTTCCTTGAAAACAAAGTCTTCGAATCTCCCATCCATAAAAATAATAATTTTCTTGTGTAGATTTCCATCATCATATTGAGAGAGTTTTATCTTCTCTAATAAATATTGTTTAGCAATCGTTTGAAAGAGGAATGATGTTTCCCCTACATTAACAATTCATTAACCATCTTTAATAGATCCATGAATATACGATCTCTCTCAATCCTAATTTGAGTCAAAAGTCCTTGATCCATCCTACTTAATGAATCTTCCACCTTATTTTTCATTCCTGGGTGGTATTGAATTGAACAATCACAATCTTTGAGTAACTCGAGCCATATCCTTTTCCTCATGTTGAGTTCTTATTGAGTAAAAATGTATTTCAAACTCTTGCGATCTGTGTATATCTCATATTTTCACCGTAAAGATAATGTCTCTATATTTTGAGAGAAAAGATTACATATGCTAACTCTAGATCATGTGTTGGATAATTTTTCCCAGGATTCTTCAACTTCCTTGATACATAAGCAATAACATTACCATTTTTCATAAGGACCCAAACCAACCCATTCTTTAATGCGTCGCTGTATATTACAAATCCATCACTTCCAGATCAAAGAGTCAAATTTGAGCATTAAAAATTATTCTTTTCAATTCCTGAAAGAACTTTGTACATTCTCTCATCCATACAAACATAACCCCTTTATGTGTGCGCTTGGTTAGTGGGTTATCCAGTCGGGTGAAATTTTGAACAAAATGCTGATATTAACCTACTAATCCAATAAAACTGTGTATGTTGGTTATGTTCATTGGCATGGGCCACTCTTGGATTGCCTTTTTCTTCACAGTATCAACTAAGATTCCATCCATAGAGACAATATGGCCATGAAAATAAACTGATTGAATCCTGAATTTACACTTTCTAAACTTCCCATATAATTCATTTCCTCTAAGAGTTTTCAAAATAGTCCACAAATGATCCAAATGGAATTCCTAGATTTTGGAGTATACTAGGATATTATCGATGAACACCATAATAGTGAAATCAAGATATTACTTGGAAACTCAATTCCATAAATCCCTAAAAATAGAGGGTGCATTAGTTAGTCCAAAAGGAATCACTATAAACTCGTAATGCCCATACTGGATCGAAATTATATCTTAAGAATATCTTCTTTCATAACACACATTTGATGATATCCGGATCAAAGGTCAATCTTCGAAAATTATTGTCTTCTATGAAGTTGACCAAATAAATCATCAATACTAGGTATATGAAACTTAATATTTATTATAATATCATTGATTTCCCTGTAATAAATTCATAACTAAATGGATTCATCTTTCATCTAGACAAACAAGACCGAGGCTCCCCATAGAGAAACAGTAGGTTGAATAAATCCTATGTCCTTCAACTCCTCTAGTTGTTTCTTTATCTCTACTAACTCAATAGTGGCCATTATATATGGAGTCATTGATATAGATTATGCACCAGGAATTATATATATAGAGAACTCAACTTCCTACTCTGGAGGATTTTCAGGAAAATGCTATGGAAATAAATCAACGTACTCTTGCACTATACGTAAATCTTAAATTAGTATATTTCTTTCCTCACCTGTAGATATTGGATTCTCTTCCTCTCCAAGAATTTCATTCAATAGATCTACTAGTGGTGGTTCAAGATAAGAATCATATGGTGAGGTCTCCGCTCTAAAGATAAGAGATTCTACACCATTTTCAAAAATTGTAACATCCTTTATATTACAATAAATCTTCACATCATAATTTGACATCCAATCCATACTGAGAATTATATCAAAATCATTCATTGGTATGATGATAAGTTTATCAACTAAATAATGTTTTGGTGTCTGGAGGGGGACTAGTGGACATGCCTTTGTTGCAATGATACATACCCTGGTAGTTTTGATTGACTACTCCTTTATTATATCAAATAGAACATATTGGGTTTTCTTGGGAAAATGGGAAGATATAAATGAATGTCATGATCTAAAATCAAATAAATTAGTGGTTATGTTTGAGGAAACAATTAATGTACTTGCCACTATGTCATTTGGAACTTCAACCTCCACAGTTGTAATCACATAGGCACTCCCTTGCACTCTTGGACTTTTGTATGTTATGAATCCTTGGTGAATAGGACACTCATTATTATAATGTCCCATATATATGAAATTATAGAATTGAATATCATTGAATTGTTTGTTCCCCATGCATTCATCAGATCGATGACCCTTTTCCCCGCACTTATAGCAAACTCCCATGCCTTTTCAGAATTTCCCTAGATGATTATTTACACAGTTCGCACATAATGGGACTAGCTTTGTTCCCTTGTTCTTATTTGTTGCTTCTCATTTTACTGGGTCATAAGTGTACCTCTTCTTATCTTGGTTTCATTTGAAAAAAATTGATATAGAAGATTCCATATCTGTTTTGATTGCACTGGATACAATTTTATCATATGATGAAAATGTTTGAGAAGCTAGTTCACTTAGAGGACTCGGCTTAAGTCCTTGAAATAAATGATCAATCTTGTCTGGTGAGTCATGTACGTAATCTAAGGCATACCTGGCTAGCCTTGTGAAGGTATCCTCAAACTCTGCAACACTATCTTCTTCCCTTTTCTTTAAGCTGGAGAATTTCTTCTTCATTTCAGTTCATTTCTCACGAGGGAAATAGTTTTTGAAGAATATTTCCTTAAAATTCCTCCATTCCATATATTATATTTCTTCTTTCTCCATGGTTTTCTGAATAAAGGACCACCATTGATCAACGTCACACTTGAGAAAGTATACCACCAGTACTGCCTTTTAATTTTCATTGCATCTTAATTCCATGAATATATTTTAAAGGGTCTTGATCCATTGCTCAGAAACCACTGGATTAGTAGCCTAACTGAATGATGGGGGCTTCTGCCACATGAAACGATCCAACACTGGTGTAAAATGATTATTCCTTACAACTTCTGTATGTTTTCCCAATATGTTCATTATCTGATCTACTCCAATATTGAATTTGTTGAATTTCTCCATGGGGAGAATCCTACCTTGCTAATGAGTATTGATTCCCATTCTTCATCATAATTTTATTTTTTATTGAATGAAATAAAGAAACAACAAAAGTGGGGAGAACATCCCTCGACACCAAGAGAAGATCTAAGGAGGCCTGAAATAGTGAAGTCCTAGGGCGTCCCCTCTAATCAAGTTGACACCCTCGGGCTTCAAGCTTCCCAAAGAGTGAAAATAAATAACCTCAGAACATGGGACGTCCAACGAGGCCAGATGATCAGCAACTTTATTTCCCTCTCGCCTTGTATGGTTAATAGTGACAGTGTTATCCAGTAAGCTCCGACACTTTTGAATGATGTATTGGATCAACCAAAGAGAGACGCCAATGCCATGAAAGGAATTGTGCACCAATAAGGAGTCAATTTCAACTTCAAGAATGGCCAGACCCCTCTGATTGCAGAGACTTAACCCAATATATAGCGCCATGGCCTCTGCCTAGAGAGAAGGACCTGACCCAACCTAATAGAGAATGCCAAGAGGATCGATCTGCAGGCATCCCGAACCACACCCCCACCATGCATGATACCCAGGGAAAATGAGCCCTCTGTATTGAGTTTCAAACCTTTATAAGGAGGATGCCACTGAACCCAAATATTTCTAATACTATTATTTTATGATTATCCTCAAATACTACCTTAGATCTTTGTTCCATACTATACATTTCCTACTCTAGTTTACATGTTTTCTACTAAACTTCCTGTGATACCTACTGTAACACCCAAACCCCTATAGACTAGAGCCAGTGCATTAATTATTACATTGGAATGGTTAGATGGAATGAGAATCCTGAAGGAAAAATCAGTTTAGTAGTCTTTAAGAAACTATATACATAAATGTAACTCAAATTACATTGGAAAAAGTTACAAATTATAATACATAACAAAAACTTAAAACTGCATCCAATGGAACTCAATAAATGATATCTACTTCATCACATTTTGAAGGTAAACAATTAAGGGGTGAGAAAAAATGCTCAGTAAGGAATAAAAATGGTGTAATCATTAGTCAATAATAACTGAATTGTAAACAAATTGACTTAATTAACATGGAATGGTGAATAAATGAAAAACTCACACCATTAAAAAACTGAGAATTAAACTGCATCCATAGATTTTTCCACTGTGAAAACCTCATGGATAGTAATAACTGATAATGAATAAAGAAAATGATTATTAATTGGAAGTCATGTATCTAGCACATGATACCATAATATTGTAAAATGATTTAGTTCTGTGGTTAGGAACCTGTCACATTTTTTAAAACAAACTCGAAGGGTTTGTCGCCAACTAATCTATCTCATGAGACATGCCGATGCATTGAGGGGATATAGTGGGCCCCACACTTCACTAAATTTTCATATAATACTTTATACATTTATTCAATACAATGGAATCATGCCTTTTCAATATTCGTATAGATTAGAGTATACAGATTCATCAATATTTCCATAATTAAAATAACTTTCCAAATAAAAACCGTATGTAAAATGGTATACAGTTTGGATGAAAAACATATCCATGATATTATATTACGGATATGTAATATAAATATAATTTCAAATGAAAATTTATTTGAAATGGGTAGTAGGTACACCACATAAGGATTATTAGGTGCACAATACAGAGTTAGTCACAATAAAATAGTTGTGGAGATAAAGTCTCTTGCCACAATGTAATTAGTCAAATTATATGACCAGAACATAATAACCCTAAAATTAGTCTTTTAATACCTTGAATATAAATAAAATAATGTTATTATTTTTCAAATGGAAGTTCACATATACCACATACAAGAAATAATTTGTGAAAAATTGAAATCTCACAGAAATGAAAGTGAGATGAGAAACCCCTAACCTTATGCTCAAGTGTGTTCTTCGTTTGTTTTAAATACCAGAATAATAAATTTTTTCTTCATTAATTAATAATTACTTAACATCCTATACATTTAATTTTATCATTATAACCTTATTTGGTTCATTCAGGTCTCTTTTAATGGGTTTAAGAGGTTTAATTTTATTGTTTTGGAATCGTTTTATTCTTTGGTTTTTATGAATCATTTACTTGCTTTAATGAATGGAAGTTTGTTTCAAATGTGGTTAAACATTCAGAATTGTTAATATATATTATTAGTGACATTAAAGAGATATAAATTATCTTATAATGATTATATGTTATATACTTGAGGATGAATCATTAGTTAAAAGTTTTTAATAAACGCTTGGATTTAGCTTGGCAGTTTTGTATACAATGATGTTGTTTTGTATTATTATTCTATATTATGAGTGTGTAATGATTCAAGAACATTAAAGATATTAAATTAATATATTATGATATATATCAATGATTAAAATGGTTTCATGACCATTAATCAAGGTTAAAGTGAAGAACAAAACTCCACCGTCCACAAAGGTTATAAATTGGAACCTCATGGACGTTGATATTGTTTATAAAAAAGGGGGAGTAAGAATAGTGATGATGATTATTCCATTAACATGATATAGTTACAATATATTGATGATAATAGAGTTTATCATGGTAATTTAGATATAGGAGGTGAGAAGAGAAAAATAAATGAGATGAACTTAATTATAAAATAAAAGTTGAGAGATCCCTTATGAAAATTCGGCAGCCTAACGACATCGCTTAAAATTACATAAAATAAAATGATGAGAACAAAAGGGTATTTTATCATATTTAAATCAAAATTACCATAATAATAATACATAAAATATAACTACTACATATGAGACTATAATTTCAAATAGGTAACATAAAAAAGTGTCGACTAAAAGAAGGGAATGAAGTATTCCCTTACCTTGTAGAGTTACTCCAAGATCATGAAGGATGAGACCTTTTGATATTAATGACACCTTGTGAGGACTCGTATAGAGGTAAAACCACCATCGAATCTATGATGTGGGATTTTTAATGTAAAAAAACGAATGGATGAGTGGGTATTTATAGAAAAAGAGAGGTAGTTATTTAATAATTTCAAAGGGACACCTCATTAGTGGTTTTTGCCAAACCTTGTGAAATCTCATGGTATTTGCTCATGGATTTAGCTACACGGGACACCTAATGTAATACTTTACTGTAAAAAAGTCTACCATAGTTTTATATTTAATTATTATAGAATTATGATGTCATTAAACTATTGAAAACACAAAACTGTATTTTTACTATTCATGAAAAATTCATGTATTTTAGAAAAATCCCAAAAATTAACCCTAACCATTTTTCAACGTGTAGAATTTAAAAATGAAATCCATTTTTTGAAAATAATTTTCTAATTATTTTTAATTTAATTTTTAAATAAAATCATTTTTAATTCTAAAAATTACAATTTTAAAGGTATAATTAGTTCTATATCACATTGAAATATTAGTTAAAATCTCATTATATTTTTACTTGAAGAAAATAAAATATTATAATTATTTACTATTTATAAGGGTCATATTACTATTCATATTACTATTTATATGGGTATGTTACTATTCATCTAAAATCATGTTTGTTTTATCAGACTCCAATGACTTACTTGTCACAAATCTAGATTACTGTTTTTTGAAATTCAAAACATAGAAGTGAAAATTTTTTGTTTAATGGCTTGGTTTTGACTATATCTTAAATGAACAGGTGTTGTTTCAAAGGGACACAATGATTTATAAAATATAGGCTATGAAAAGAATGTATTTAATAGAATCATAGTATAAAATGTTTGGGGTGTTATATCGGTAGCCTTTGGTGAATAGTGCAACAATGGGCTTATGTGAACCGTGTCATCAGTAGCCTTTTGTGAGTAGTTTTAACAGTAACCTTATGAAATTGTGCAATGTTAACCTTATGTGAACAATGTCATCGAGAGGCTTATGTGAATAGTGTAATAGTGAGGTTCCAATGATAGCCTCTTTCCTTTTAAAAATTTTGAATTCATGAATAGTGTTTCAAGAATGGTGATGTTCCAATAGTATCCTATTTCCTTCTACAAATCCCAGATTCATGAATAGTGTTTCCAAAATGGTGAGGTTCCAATGGTAGCCTCTTTCCTCTTCCAAATTTTTTGTTCATAAAATGTGTTTCCAGATTTCTTCATTTTCACCCCTTTGACATTTCCTTTGATGTAAAATGCATTTTAAGCCTTGTTTTAAAGACTCTAAGGATGATTGAAAGGCCATAAATTCTATATTAATTTTTCCTATGGCTTGGTATTCTTTTACTTGGTCATACATCATGATTTATTGAAATCCACTTTTAATGGAAAATTCGTCATATCTTAAACCCCATCTTCGTTAAATATTCTAAAGGGGCAAGATATCATATTCACTAGTTCATCCACTTTATTCTCAACTGTGAGATGCTCGACCCTTTCATTTCACCTTGTAGGAGTTGTGAAATCAAACATTCCTCCTTGTAGTGGCTCCCCTTAGTTTTTCTTGCAACCAAGATGTATCAATCAATCTTTTACATAAGGTATGATCTATAATAATTATTTTGGGTTCAACTTCCTCTCTTTCTCCTTTCCCTTTTATGGAGTTGAATCTCCATGTTCCTAATGGGTTTTTCTGGGGTGTTGATTGGTGTGGTTGTGTCTCTCATCATCATGTGGATACAATTTTCATGGGAGGAGGAGATCATAACCTGTTGTGTGGCTCATTCTTGTATAAATAATGTCAAGAACCATTTGTGTTAGGGGGTTAATTTCTTCTCTTTTCTTTTTACGTGAAACTGTATAGTTATCATGTTTCTTCCCACTAGATCATAATGGAATTGAAATAATAAATATTTGAAACAGATAAAGAAAATGATTTTTATGTCATGTTATTGCCTCTTTTTTTGATAAATAGTGTGATATCTATGGTTTCTTTGTTAAGAATTTAGTTCATGTTCCAAATTTGTAAATAAAGTAAAACCAAATTTACTTGATAATTGTTTGGATAAATACCAAGAGTCATGTCAATGAATCCAGTTTTTGTAGTTGTAATTTGATGTTAATAAAATTGATGCAGCAAGAAAGTTTAATGAATGTGAGATATCTTATTATTTAGGTTTCCCAATGATGTAACCTTAGAATAATAAATCAATTAATTCAAGATGGATTAAATAATTGGTTGTTTGAAAATTCTTTGATGGGTTGTAAGTTACGCTCTTGTTTTCTTAAGGGAAAAGAGTCCAGTTTATATGATGCTGTTTTCCTGCTTCTTGTGTTTTGATGTGAGCCTGAAAGGCTGTTGTGATATGTGGGGGCATGGAGGCATATTTGTTGTGGTATAATTTGATGCATATAGTGGAAAGATGCATTGTTTTATGCATGTGTGAGTCGGGGAGGACGTCAGGGATGATGAAATGGGTAGGATGTGAATGATTGGATGTTTGTGGATTCATGTTGGTTGTTTATCTTCTTTACTTTACACACTGCTCATGGTTGATGTATTTTTTTACCATTTTTCTAAAAGGGGTTAAGACACATGGGGTATGCCATGTGCTTTTCTTATCTGTCTTCTCGAAGGTGGATGGGTCTATGCCCTTACTATAGGTGGAAAAGACATGAAAGGTAGTTTATCTACTGACGGAGTTAAGCCCCCTTAATTTTAGTAGCTTAGAATTTTTTTCTAGAATGCCTAGGTACATGGGAAAGTAAATTAATAATTGAATAAATGATGTTAACCCAAGGGGTTGGATCTTTCTAGGATGCAATGATGAGGTTACTATTTTTAAAAGGACAATAGAGTTTGGGTGTGATGCTAATGAAATTTAATGTGGAATTGTTAATGGTTAATTAATGTTCAAAGAAATAATTAACATAAAGTTCAACTGATTAGAAAAGGAATAAAGTAATTTAATTAATATATTTAAATTGTTTTGTGATTATATGATACCTAGTCATAGAAGTGGCAGTTGAGAGTCTGAGAGACATTAGCTAAAGTTGTTTCCAAGACTAGTTTATGCCCATAGTGTGGCTGTGAGTTATAGTATATTATATATTTTTTGTTTTTCTATACGCTACTCCACCCCATTAGTTTGGGCGACTTAACCCCCCCCCCCGGGGATTCTGAGCCCTAGGGGATATTTTCCCCAACATTCTAGTGGGATGATGGATGGATGACTACCCCCTTTGGCCTTGGTCTCTTCTCTTGGTGGTTACTTTTGCTGGTAGGAACAATGGTTAGTTTTACCAATATATGTGTGTAGAGGGATATAATATCTTGTGGTTATTTACACACATATATTATGGAAATAGGTACTTATGCACTACTATAAGTGTTACGTGAATAGGCTGTGATGGCTTTTGGATCCTTACTCTGTGTATGGGCTGTAATGGGTCGATGTATAGTACCCGACGTATGATACAAATCCTGAAAGCTATGGGGGCTCCTAAAAAACCTTGTTACATTTATTACATGGACATTGTGGTTTTGATGCATGAGGTGAATGTTTTGGTACTTCGTCCAGGTGTCTACGGACAAGACCTTTTGGAGAGAGATGCTATAGACGTGTGACGTTGGGGCAAAGTAGTAAACCAATGCAGAAGTAGTAACAGGGTACCCTTGATATTATTTATTATGTCATACACTCTTTTATGAGATATATGGAGAGAGTATACATGGTGAGGCTGGGAACATAGTATACCTATTTAAGTGACGAGTTAGTTTCACTTATTGTTCATTGTTCTTTAGCATGCTTTCTTTACATTTTCACTAGTGGATCTGGGGAGGATCCTACTGAGTATACTATTATACTCACCCTGTGTATATATAAGTAGTTTTTTATGTCACTTAGATAAGGATAATGATTATGATGGTTAGTACTTGTTTGGGGTTTCAGGAGCTATTCAGGCCTCATGGTCGCCTCTGTTTTTACATTTTTGGGTACTTGTAGTTTTCCCCTTTCAGTTGTAGAAGTTCTTCATGACATTACATATGTGTATTTGGGTTATATTTTATATCTCAGTCTGACATAGATTCAGTTGGTGTTGTTCTTATCTCTCTTTTTCTTATGTTTTCTCTTAGAGGGTAATGCCTCCCTTCTATGTGTTTATTATACCCTCGGTGCTAGTCTCCATCCCGGGGCCTACTAGAGGCGGGACTAGGGAGTCATTATCTCCCTTCTCATATTGCTGTCCCTATTTGGGTGCACCTTGATAGGTGGGGGTCATGATTGAGTGGTATTAGAGGTCTGTTTGAGATATAGGATGGAATTTGGTGTTAGGAATAGGTGAGGCTTCATGGGTTGGTAGGGAAATAATTTCAGTCATGTTTAACAAGTGATGTAAACACTAAAGACTGGCTAAGACATAGGTGTTTAGGGACACCTATGATCTAATGTACAAACCTTTATGTTTACAATATCTACTTAACAAGGTGATACTAGTTGTTGGGTAGAGTTATAGGAAAGTATCATGCATCATTTATCATTGCGTCTGTATTTGAGTGAGTAGAACTTTGGATAGGCTAACATAAAATGAAAAAAACAATTAATTAATTAATGTTGAGTCTTCCTTATTTCAGTTTCAGGATCTCTAACTATATGTTATTTTACCCGTATGAATCTAGGTCGACGTCCTCATCAAGATCACATAGAAGATGTCTAGCAGGCTATACTAGTAGATCACCACAGGGTAGAGCTTGAGGACGATGACACTTTGAAGAGGACACTCTGAGACTTTCAGTTCTAGAGTCTACAGAAATACGAGGTCTCTGTTTCAAATATAGTCACAAATAACTGGTTAGAGGTTGTCATGATAGGATTCAGTTTGATCCGTGCTCGGAAAGAGCACATGGTTTCTTTGGTTGTGACGATGTTGCATAGAGAAGCAAGGAAATAATGGTTCTTGTTCATCAGGGATCATGAAGATCCATCGATCTCATGGGAGGATTTCTAAGACATGTTTAGAGCCGAGTTTCTTTCATTGACCATGAAGGCATCCAGTTTCCAGAAGATTCTTACCCTTCGACAGGGGAGCTCCATTTTTCAAGAGTTTATATTCCATTTTCGGAACCTTTTAAGATATTCTTCAGACCTATTTTGAGTTGATGAGACCTGGGCATGGCATTTCGAAGAGGCTTTGTGTCCAGAGATCCAGTGCCAAGTCATCCCATCAATGATGAAGACCTATCTTGAGGTGTTGGCCAGGGAAGAGGTCATCGAGAGGAAATTTTCCAGAACCGGATCATCACAATAGAAGATTCATCATGATTACTCTCAAATAAGAGGTATGGTCTGGGGTTCACAATTTTTATGGAAGAAGAGTTTCCGTTCGGCCAGGGGTAGGTCCCATCCCTCCACATCTAATTTCTCTAGGGCCATCAGCTCTTAGGCATATTCCAGGGGATCATGCACTTATGTTTCCTATGGTGGTTGAGGTCCTCACCATTAGAGTGACTGACCTTTCATATCATTCATATTGAACTAGGAGTTTCACACCAGGGTCCTCCATTAAGTTAGTTCCAACCGAGGTAGCAACAACAGGTTTCACCAGATACAGATTAGTAGAGGGTTGATGGGGCAGGCAGAGGACAACCTCGTGATGCTCCTTTCCCTCAGAGAGCAGAGCACAGCCATGGTGGAGGTCATCAACAGGGTCAGAGATTCCATGGAGGAGGTTGTGGTCAGCATCACGCTCTAGTGTTGCTAGATCCTGGCGAGATAGACGTCATTCAAGGTTCCCTTTGCTTGTTTTCTACATTGGAGTTTTAATTTTTTGATTCTGGAGAAGCAAAATCCTTTATAGAACCAAAAATTTACCATGATTTGGGACATGAGGTAAAGAGACTTCCTGTTCCCTAGGCATTGACTACTCCAGTTGGAGGTCGATCAGGCTTGTTTGACGTCTGTAGAGACAATAAGCTAGTGATATGGTAGCACCGCTCTGTGAGATATTTTTATGTTTATGAATAGAACCATATGATTTCATCCTTGGCATGGATTGGTTGTATTCAGTGCATGATATCGTGGATATCTTCAGGAGGCCGATGGTTTCTTCGATGCTGATGGTGTTCCATCAGTGTTTTTTGGAAAGTGAGACACTCAGATGGGTTAGAGGAATGTTTTTTCTTTATCATCCATGATGGATGATCTGACGCTAAGATCCTCAGAGGTTTAGAATTTGGAATTTCCTAGTGTCGTAGAAGTGTATCTTGATATCTTTCCAAAATTGGTTGTAGCATTACCACCTTGATGAGAGATCAAGTTTGGGATGGATCTACAACCAAGAGCATCTCTTATCTCTATGTATCCATATTGGACGACCCCTTCTATGTTACGAGAGCTACATATACATATTTATGGTTTATTAAAGTGAGGTTTTTTTGACTGAGTGTGTCGTCGTGGGGTGTACTGGTATTGTTTATGAAAAAGGCTGAAGGAAGTTAGCAGTTGTCTGTCGATTATCATCGCATAAACAAAATGACAATGAATATTTTCTATCCTCTTTTGTGGACTGACGATTTATTCGATCAAATGAAGGGTGTGTCTGGGTTCTCAATGATTTACGAGTGGTCAGGATATCATCCGTTTCATGTGAAGGATGAGATATCTCAAAATCTTCTTTCTGTTATCGTCATGAGAATTAGGAGTTGGTTGTTATGTCATTCGGTGTGAGAAATTCCCTAGATGTGTTCATGGGATTGATGAATGCTGTGTTTCCTATGTTCTTGGATTTTTTGGTGTTTTTCATTGATTAAATACTTGTTTACTCCACATATGAGGAGGAGTATAGAGAGCATCTACATGCCATTTTTGGAGTTCATCATAAACATTAGCTTATTTTGGAAGTTTTAAAAGTGTGAGTTTTGTGCTCGAGAAGTCTGTTTCATGGGGAATGTTGGGTCCCAACAGGGAGTATCTATGGATCCATCAAATATAGAATCATTTTTTTCTTGGGTAGCCCCTAGGACAATGTTAGTGGTGTGATGTTTCCTTTGTGTCACATGCTAATTCATGTGGATCTTAGTCGATTTCTCACAAGTTTTGACTCCTATTACAGCTTTGACATGGAAGGATCAAGCTTTCATATGGACTGATCAGTTTTGGGCGGCTTTCAACTATCTAAAGGAGAAGTTAGAAATTTCTCCAGTTCGTTGTCTTCCAGCAGAGGGAGTTCAGTTTGATTTTTTTGTGATACTTCGCATCTAGGGTTAGGTTGTGTTTGGAGGTAGCAGAGATCAGTTGTTTCTTATAGGTCTCGGCAGTCATGTCCCCATGAACGTAACTATTCAATCCATGATCTTGTGTTGGCATTTTTGGTGTTTAGTCTGAAGTTGTGGGAACATTACCTCATTAGAGAGCACTTTGTGGTTTTTACTAATCCTAAGAGTTTGAGGTATCTTTTTTCCCAGTGTGACTTGAAATTAAAACAGCATTGGTGGATTGAGTTCTTATAGGAATAAGACTTAGAAATATCGTATACTCCTTGAAAGGGAAATATTATAGCTGATGCGTTGAGTTGGAAGTCACGTAGTGATGTAGTAAGTGAATCTAGTGACTATTTGAGAGTAATGGAAGAAGTGTCAGCATTACAACTAGATATGGATGAAGTTGGGGCAGAGAGTGTACTTTTCAGATGATGATGCAGTCATCTCTGGTGCAATAGGAGGAAGAGTCCAAATTGGGGGATCTTGAGGTGGAGGTCTAGAGAGATCGAGTTGTTTGTGGAGAGACCCTTTATGGTTTGTCTGAGGATGAACAACACCAAGTGTTATATCATGGAATGATATTTATTCCTTTAATGATGCATGAGATAGTTCTTAGAGAGTACCATAGTTCTCCTTTAGCAGGGTTTCCTAGCATGAAAAAGATGTACTGAGCCTTGAAGAGCCAGTTTTGGTGGCCTGGACTAATACATGCAATTAAAGAGTTTGTGTCTTGATGTTTGGTCTGCCAGATGGTGAAGGCTGAACACCATGTTCGTGGTGGTCTTATCCAACCATTAGATGTTCCTCACTGGAAGTGGGAGGAAATATCCATAGACATTTTTAATGGTTTACCTCTTTCTAAGAGGTGAAATGACGCTATTTTGGTGGTAGTGGATCATTTAACAAAATCATCCCACTTCATTACAATCAAGAAGTTGAGCTCAGTTGATGTTTTTTTTCTATGTAGTATCTAGAGGAGGTGTTGTGACTTCATGGAGTCCCATGAAAAATAATTTCTTCTTGAGATAATCATTTCACCTTCAGGGCGTGGAGTGGTTCCCAACATTCATTCAGTTCTCAAATATGTCATACCACTGCTTTTTATCCTTAGAAGGATAGTCAGACAGAGTAGACTATCCTGACTCTTGAAGACATGTTACACTCTTGTGTCATGAATTATGGAGGATCATGGATGAGGCACTTTCTCTTGGTGGTGTTCTCTTACAATAATATTTTTCACTCCACCATCAGTATGACATCGTTTGAGGCCTTGTAGTGTCGTCTTTGACGTTTTACATTATGTTGGACTGGGGTGGGAGAGTCATCAATTCTCATACCATAACTAGTTCAAAATAAAATAGATATGGTTCAGGTGATTTGTTTGAGGATAAAGATGGCACTAGATCGTCAGAAATCATATTTCAATCAAAGGAGGTGACCCATAGAGTCTGATATTGGGGATCATGTGTTTTTTAAGGTGACTGCCCGTTGTGGGAAGAGAAGGTTTGGATGTGAGGGTATGATTTATCCCCAGTTTGATGGGCCATTTGAGGTGTTAAAATGTGTTGGAGATGTGGTGTATTGAGTATCAAATCCCCCACAAATGATCCAGATACATGATGTTTTCCTTGTATCACAGATTCTTCGTTATCTTCATGATGACTCGCACATCATCGATTGTGGAGAGATCAATGTTGATGACAATGCTGCCTTCGAAGAGCGTCCAGTAGAGATCCAAGACCGAAAGGAAAAGTTGTTGAATGTGTGTTCTATTCCATTGGTTCGTGTATTGTGGCGACATAGTGGTGTTTTGGAGAGTACATGGGAATGTGAGTCGCAGATACGTGATCAGTAGCCAGAGTTATTTTATGTTTAACTCTTTTTATGTGACAATGTTTGCATTGTAGTTATAGACATTTCATGTTTATAAAATGGGTTTTTTTTGGGTTTCCTCTTATTGATTTATCTTTTTTGAGAGGTATCTCGATGGGTGGTTGATCGAAATTATTTTTTTGTTTCCTATTAGGTTGGTTTTGAATTCTCAAGGACGAGAATGATTTAAGAGGTATATGATGTAATGGCCTTGACCTCTCTGGTCTATTCCTTTGTAAAAATCTTGTGTTTGATGTGGTTGGGAGGTCAAGGTGACTTATCCCCCACAATTTTCATATTTTCCAATTCTGTGAATAGTTCCATCGGTGAACAGTTCCAACAGTAGACCACTATGAACAATGAAATGGTATCCTTATGTGAACAGTGTCATCGATACCCTTCCATGAATAGTGCAATGGTAGGCATTTGTGAACTGTTTCATCGGTAGCCTTATGTGAATAGTTCCAACGGTAGCCTTCTGTGAATAGTGCAATGGTAACTTTATGTGAACATCGTCATTAGTAGGCTTAAGTGAATAGTGATATGGTTAGGTTCCAACAATAGCCTATTTCCTTTGCCAAATTTTGAGTTCATGTATAGTGTTTCCAGAACTGTGTTTTTCTAATGGTGTCCTCTTTCCTTTGCCAAATTTTAGGTTCATGAATAGTGTTACCTGAATGGTGTGGTTCAAATGGTAGCCTCTTTCCTTTTCTAAATTTTGTGTCTGTGAACAGTGTTTCCAACTTCCTACAGTTTCACCCCTTTGACATTTCCTTTGACATAAAATGCATTTGAAGCATTGTTTGAAGGACTCTATGGCCGATTCAAAGGACATAAAAGCTATATTAATTATTCTTGAGGATCGGGATGCTTTTACTTGGTCAGACAACATGGTTTAATGTGATCCTCTTTTAATGGAAATTCTAGGGTATCTTAAACTACTGCTTCTTTAAATATTCTAAAGGGATGAGATATCATCATGCCTGGTTAAATGAATAAATGATATTACTCATGTCAACAAGGTGAACCTTCCTTTTCAGGAGCCTGTCTGATTAGAACTCTACACTTATGCGTGCTTGTCCTGGAGTAGTGATCAGGATGTGTGACCTTTGGGGAAGTTTCCCAGGGTGTGTGTGTGAGTGAGGACAAAGCACACTTGAAAGGAAATGTGTTGGCCTATGGGGACAGTCATTAGTCAGATGTCCTGTTCGGGCATGTGGGTGGACCCTGGGGTGGGCCCCACGTGTCGGCGGGGGCAACTGGTGGTACCTAGTAGGTCAGGACCCGACGACCATGTTAAGGCGGGGTGTCTGTGCTGTCACTGGGACCCGATTGTCACATTTTGTATCCGAGGTGTTACCCAGCCTTAAGTGTGGTTCACTGCCTGGGTTGAGATGTAGGGTCCACAATGAGGTCATTGTGCTATAAGGGGGGGGGGGGGTGATTGTAACATCCCCGAATGATAAAGTGTTAAATGACTAAATGATATTACTCATGTCAACAAGGTGTACCTTCCTTTTCAGAAGCCTGTCTGATTAGAACTCCACATTTAAGCGTGCTCGGCCTGGAGTATGGATCAGGATGGGTGAACTTATGGGAAGTTTCCCAGGGTGTTTGTGAGTGAGGAACACACTCGAGAGGACATGTGTTGTCATGTGGGGATAGTCATTAGTCAGATGACCCGTTCAAGCACGTGGGGTGGATCCTAGGGTGGGCCCCACGTGTCTGTGGGGGAAACTGGTGGTACCTGGTAGGTTGGGACCCGACGAACTTGTTAAGGCAAGGTGTCTGTGCTATCATTGGGACTCGGTTGTAACATTCTTCCTCCTTTTTCTCACCTGTGAGATGCTCGAACCATTCATTTTATCCCATAAGAGTTGTGCAATCAAACTTTCCTCCTTTGGTTGGTTCCGCTCAGTTTATGTTGCAACCAAGCAATATCCATCAATCATTGATAAAAGGTATGATCTGTAGTCATTATATTACTCATGTCAACAAGGTGCACCTTCCTTTTCGGGAGCCTGTCTGATTAGAACTCCACATTTAAGCGTGCTTGGCCTGCAGTAGTGATCAGGATGGGTGACCATCTGGGAAGTTTCCCAGGATGTGTGTGAGTGAGAAGCACACTAGAAAGGACATGTGTTGTCCTGTGGGGACAGTCATTAGTCAGATGACCCATTCAGGCACGTGGGTGGATCCTGGGTGGGCCCCACGTGTCTGCGTGGGCAACTGGTGGTTCTTGGTATGTCAGGACCCGACAACCTTGTTAAGGCAGGGTGTCTGTGGTGTCACTGGGACCCGGTTGTCACATTTGGTATTAGAGGTGTTACCCAGCCCTAAGTGCGGTGCACTGCTTGGGTTGAGATGTAGGGCCCACAATGAGGTCGTTGTGCTCTAAGGGGGGTGGGGTGATTATAACATCCCCGGATGATAAAAGGTGAAATGACTAAATGATATTGCACATGTCAACAAGGTGAACCTTCCTTTTTGGGATCTTGTCTGATTAGAATTCCACATTTAAGTGTGCTTGGAATGGAGTAGTGATCAGGATGGGTGACCTTCTGGGAAGTTTCCCAGGGTGTGTGTGAGTGAGGAGCACACTGGAAAGGACATGTGTCAGCATGTTGGGATAGTCATTTGTCAAATGACCCGTTCAGGCACATAGGTGGACCCTGGGGTGGGCCCCACGTGTCTGCGGGGGCAACTGGTGGTACCTGGTAGGTTAAGACCTGATGGCCTTGTTAAGGCGGGGTGTCTGTGGTGTCACTGGGACCAGGTTGTCACATTCTTCCTCCTTGTTCTCACCTGTGAGATGCTCTAACCATTCATTTTATCCCGTAGGAGTTGTGCAATCAAACATTCCTTTTTTGATTGGTTCCGCTCAGTTTTTGTTGCAACCAAGCAGTATCCATCAATCATTGTTAAAAGATATGATCTGTAGTCATTATATTACTCATGTTAATAAGGTGCACCTTCCTTTTCGAGAGCCTGTCTGATTAGAACTCCACATTTAAGCGTGCTTGGCCTTGAGTAGTGATCAGGATGGGTGACCTTCTGGATTGTTTCCCAGGGTGTGTGTGAGTGAGCACACTGGAAAAGACTTGTGTTGGCATGTGGGGATATTCATTAGTCAGATGACCCATTCGGGCACATGGGTGGACCCTGGGGTGGGCCCCACGTGTCTGCGGGGGAAACTGGTGGTACCTGGTAGGTCAGGACCCGACGACCTTTTTAAGGCGGGGTGTCTGTACTATCACTGGGACCCGGTTGTCACATTCTTCCTCCTTGTTCTCACCTGTGAGATGCTCGAACCCTTCATTCTATCCCAAATGAGTTGTGCAATCAAACATTCCTCCTTTGATTGGTTCCGCTCAGTTTTTGTTGCAACCAAGTAGTATCCATCAATCATTGATAAAAGGTATGATCTGTAGTCATTATATTGGGTTCATATCCTTCTCTTTCTCCTTTCCCCTTTATGTAATGGTAAATCTATGTTCCTAATGGGGTTTTCTTCGGTGTTGATCGCTGTGGTGGAATCTCTACATCATCAGGTGGATACAATTGTCACGGGGGTGGAGATTTTAACCCATTGTGTGGATCGTTCTCATATAAAGAACGTCATGAACCAATTTAGGTATGTCATTCATTGCTTCTATTTTATTTTACATGCAACTGTATAGTTAGCATATTTTATCCTACTAGATCACAATGGAATTGATGTAATAAAAATATAAAATATATAAATAAATTGATTGGGAACTTATGTTATTGCCTCTTTTTTGGATAGATAGTGTGACATCTATGCTTTCTTTGTTTACCTATTTTTTCATAACGGAAATTGCTAAAAAATGAAAAACTCTATTTAATTGATAATTGTTTTGATAACGAAAAAGAGGCGTGTGAATGAATCCAATTGTGTTTGTTGTAATTTAATGTTAATCAAATTGATTCAGTATGCATGATTAATCAATTTTTGATAGCTTACTATTTATGTTTCCTGACGTTGGAACCTACAAATAATAAATCTATTAATTCAAGATGGATTATAGAACTGGTTGTTTAAAAATTCATTGAAGGGTTCTAAGTTACCCTCTTGCTTGTTAACGGGCTAAGAGAACATTTAATATAATATTGTTTTCTTACAGCTTTTGTTGTGATGTGATCCTGGAAGAATGTTGTGATATGTGGGGGCATGGAGGCCTATAGGTTGTGGTAGAAGTTGATGCCTAGAGTTGTGTGATGAATCGGTTTATTCATGTGGGTGTCGGGGAGGACATAATGGATGATGATATAGGTTGGATGTGAATGTATGAATGTTTTCAGATTCTTGTTGGTTGTTTATCCTCTTTACATTACACACTTCTTAGGGTAGTTGGTTTGCTTACCCTCCTTCCAAAATATGCGAAGACATGCCGGATATTCCACGTGCTTTTCGTGTTTATCTTCTTGAGGGAGGATGAGTCTATGCTCTTACTATGGGTGGAAAAGACTTGATTGGTATTTTTTCTACTGAAGGAGTTGATACCCCTTGGGTTTAGTAGCTAAGAACTGTTTTCTAGAATAATTGGGAATATGGGTAATTAATAATTTTGTTAATAAACGATTGAATAAATGATGTTATCCCAAGGGATGGGAGCTTGCTGGGATGCAATGCCGACGTTACAATTTTTAAAGGGATAGTAAACCTTGGGTGTGATGCTAATGAAATTTAATGTGTAATTCTTAATGGTTAATTAATGCTTATATAATTAATTAAAAAAATGTGAAATTGAAAACAAGGAATGGAGTAATGTAATTATTCTCTTTAAATGGTTGTGTGCATATAGGATACCTAGTCTTAGAAGTGGCCGTCAGGAGTCTGAGAGAGTTTAGCTGCAGGTGTGTCAAGACTTGGATATTATCATAGTGTGTTTGTGAGCTATATTATATTCTATACTTTTTGTGTTTCTATACACTACTCCACCTTTTCTATTAGGGAAAATGACACCCTGAGGATTATGAGCCCTGGGGGTGTTTTCCCCAACATTCTAGCGGGAGAATGAATGGCTGACTACCCCCTTTGGCCTGTCTCTCTTCTCTTGGTGGATACTTGTGCTGGTAGGCATAGTGGTTATTTTTACCCCTATATCTGTGTAGAGGTTTATAATGGAATATGGTTATTCACACACATATATTATTGATATATTTTCTTATGGACTACTATAGGTGTAACATGTATAGGTTGTGATAGCTAGAGGATCCTTACTCGGTGTATGGTCTATAATGGATTGATGTATAATACCAGATGTATGATACAAATTATGTGAGATATGCTGGATTTCGGAAACAAACTGGTTACATCGCTTATGTGGACCTAGTGGTTTTGTTTCAAGAGGTGCATATTGTGGTGCTTCTCCCAAGTGTCTGCGGGCATGCCTTTTTGGAGAGAGATACTTAGGATGTGTGACATTGGGGAAAAGCAACAAACCATTGGGGAAGTAGTAGTGGGGTAACCTTGATATTTTTATTATATTATATACTCTTCTATGCAATACTTGATGAGAGTAGCCATGGTGAGGCTAGGAACTTAGTATACCAGTGTAGGTGAAGAGTTAGTTTTACTTGTTGTTCACTATGCTTTAGCATGATTTCATTACATTTGCATGAGAGGCTTCAGGGAGGATTCTATTGAGTATACTGTTATACTCACTCTATTTGTATATAATTTGTTTTTCGGGTCACTTAAAGCAGGTTGGAGATCCAGATGGTTACTACAATCCTGGGGTTGCATGAGTTTTTCAGGCTTTGTGGTCACCGCTGCATTTACTTAATTTTGGGTACTTTCAGTTTTCCACATTCAGTTGTAGTAGTTTTTCTCGAAATTACCTTAGTGTACTTGGAATATTTTATATTGAAGTTAGACTTGGATTTGGTTGGTGTCTGTTTTGTCTCTCTCTTATTCATGAGTTCTCTTTGAGGGTAATGCCTCCCATTTGTGTGTTTATTATACCCTCGGTTCTATTCTCCAACCTAGGGCCTACTAGAGGCAGGACTCAAGGGTCATTATCTCCCTTATCATATTTTCATCCCATGAGGTGTTCACCTTATGGGGGGGGGGGTCATGACAATTCCTGTCTCTACTGTAGTATATGAGTAAGGAATACCCTAGCCTTGAGTTATCATGAAAGTAGCTATCATAAATCTCTCTAGAAGAAACACTCTGGTTCTGCCCCTGTGTTTATTGACCAAACCTCAACCATCAAGAAGTTCCACAACATAGTAAACTGATCATCTGTCATGCCAAAAGGGTTCAGATGCAACAGACGACGTGTCAATCAAACACCAGTCTGTAAGCAATAGGCATTTTTGTACTGAGGGCCCAGTTGGATTTGACTACGATCCAAACCGAGAAAACTACAACATTCTCCAAAAATCATGTGGAATATCTCAAATGACCATCTCACTCCACGGATCTGAGCACTAAATATGATTCATCGAAAATATGTTCGGTTCACATGATACATACATTTTAGTGTATATGAGCTCGAGAGGGGGCTGGGTCCGTTCTAACATGGCCCAACCCAAACCGACCCAAAACTATTTGGTTGGGCAATAGTGTGCTCAACCCACCGTCTTGTGTGACCCACATGGGGTCATGCGGTCCGCTGCTCCCAAACAGCTCAAAGGAGCCGTTCGGCTCCTCTATTGGCGGCAGCATGTGGTGCCGCCTCTTCACCCATGGGACCTGTAGGGAGATGGTCCCCTACATCGCCATAGCTTCAAGCCAAAAATCCCTTCAGTGAAGCGCACAACGGCGTGCCACCTCCGCCTCCATGGCTGAACTCTTCCAGTGGCTTGTCTGAAAACTATGGCGCCAAGCAAAGCCATTCTTCCACCAAACCTGGGTGGGTTCTAACCGCCTCCCTCATCCACTGACGTCGGTCGTTGGCACCACTGTGCTGGTGCCACGTCTACACATCTTCCTTGGGCGATCGAGGGAGCTATGGTGGTCCTTTCTTCCTTCCAAATGCACCTACAATACTCTCGGGATGTCATCGTCATTATGATCCTCTCGGTTTCAATGTAACATCATGTTATAACTACCTATATTTGAAGAACGTAATGAAAAACAATGGGCGGAGGGTCCGGGACTTGTTCCTATGGCTTGCGGTCACCAAGTTAGTATTATAACTAGTGGGGGTAAATTATACATCATTTTAAACTAATGATAAACACTATTCAAATCCACTGCAATGACCACCCACAAATTCTAGAAGGAGGTGAAGAAACATTGGAATTTCTTGAATTAAATTACAAACCCTACCTCGAGATTCTTAAGAGACATAGCAGTGGAGGAAGAATATTACGCTTTTGATGAAGCCATTGACGTTCATCGATCCCGGTTCATTGCCTCCGGAGCATCAATATCTGTCTGTTGAAGGTGTCACGTCACTTCACCAGATGTTCCTTGCTTAATGAAGTCGTGCAAAAATCTCTACCCCAAGCACCATTTAAATAGGGGAGGGAAAGGGTGAGTAACACACCAATGAATTAATGTGGTTCATTAATTGACATAATTAATGTGCCACATTTTTGGAGAAAGTGGTGGTTATAAAACCAATGTGTAACCGAGCATTTAATATCTTATATTAAATGTCTCACTACCTCTGGGGTCCCCACCACCGCTGATTAAGTGGTGGTAGAATAAAATAATATAATTTTTTTGATATTTTATTAAATTTTATGGGTTATAAAAACAAACATTTTCACCCGACCTAATACGGTCGAATTGATGACATCCTTAAGAGAATCATGGTGCTGTGAGTTCAACGGTGCCCTCAGATTTAAATTCCGAGAATTGATTCAAATGATAGAAATTGTAGCCCACACATTTATTAAACGTATCTTAAAAAATGTTCAAAAATTATTAACAGTTTCCCTTGACCCATGCCAGTCAAGCATAGACTCTACCTTAGGGGTCATGCCCTCTCATGCTCAACAGTAATCTCGTATTTCTAATCCGATTTTCCATTTAGAAGTTAAGGACTTTACAATAACATAACTTTCACTTAATTATTTTATTGATGACCAAAAACTATCTTCTACTGGTGGACCATGACGGCCAAAGTTATTACCTTTCTAAGAAAAGCATACCAATACAAGTTCAGTGGTGGTTTTGGATTTTTAATTTGAGTCACCTTTTTTGAGTTATAATCATTTGAAAAATAAAAGAATTTTATTTAACTAATTTATTTACGGTTATGCCATTTTAAGGTTTTCTCACTAGAGGCCTGCATCGACTAAACTTAAGTTGGGCCTAGGGTAAAACTACCATCCTAAATGAAATAGTTTCCTTAGATTTCCGATCTGGGTATCTATTTATGAGTTATTACACTTTTTAAGGAAAACTACACACACACATTTTTTAAAGCTCGTCAATTTTTGACGGACCATTCTGGGCACTCCGATCCTCGGAATCATGTGCTGTTAGATTTTACGGTTTTCAAATATTTCCATATAAAAAACATATACATAAGATCAGGGTCTTTACACACCCATTACATAGTGGGGGAGTACCATATACCCTATAAAATTGGAAATCTTATTTAATTTATATCAGAAACCATAGGATTACCAGTTATGTTGCACTTTTCTCACAAAAGTAAGTCCAATGAGAAGGGACAGTACCTAAATATCAACAAGGTACATAATGGTTTTGAACCTTATGAATTTAAGTATGTTGAGTGGGTGAGTAATACCATAATGAAAAATCAATAAATACTTTGTGTCCATCTATTAGATAATCGATGGTACCTGACCATGTTTTCAAAATAATTTCAATATGTGTTTTTTTTTCATTTATATTTCATACCATAGTATATTTTATATTATTTTCAATGACTGTTGGTAGGGATGTTCCCACCTTATCCCTTTATTATTCATTCCTTCATCCACCATATTTTATTGAATAAGGAATATTCTTTAACCATAACATTCTACATTTTCTCCACTCACTCTTCTTCCAACATTTTTTTCTAAATATAGATGTATGTATTTGTGTAAAAATAAAATGTATCACGGTTAAATAATATAGGAAACCTTTGGATTTGATGTGAAAATTATAGAGTATTACATGGAGTGATGCGAACATGAGGTGGTATAATGTTTCACATGAGTTAAGTGAATTAGTGGATATATCATTATTACTAAAAAATAATAAATTGATAAAACGAAAATGGATTTAGGGTATTTAAATTTTTATATGATTAGGTGTGAAACGAGGATTCTTTGTATCCTCTTATATGAGATTTTGTTTATGATAAAAAGTTTAGTTATATTTAACGCTTCTATAACCATGTAAATTAATTAGAAAAACTATATATAATTGTTTTATAACTAATTTTAATGAGATCATAAATATGATAAGAATTTTTTGATATGATTTATATCAAATGAGGGAAGAAATGTCATTGAAAGAAATAGGAAAGCCTTGATTGATGGGTTAACTCCATCATTGAGGTTGCTAGTCCATTATCATTTCACCTTTATATCTACTCGAACATATCTAGTGATATATTTATGGGGGAATATAAATGTAAAAAACATTAGATGGATTTTATTCATGTTTACTTAAGATATGAGACAACTGATCTTTCATTCACTCATAGTTGTCGGTTAATGTGTAAATCCAATATCTCATTTCCATCATAGGCTATATAACCAATGAAAAATGTCTTAGATATATTGAAATTACAACCCATGGATGGTGTCCAATAATGAGAAAATGAATGAGGGAACATGGGTGGTTTAATGTATTAATATAGGTTATTTATCTAGAGTGATGGGATATAGTGAGTCATATGAGTAGTTTTTATGAAATATTAAAAGGATTAGCTTTCCATGAGTGCTAAAATTCAGGTGAGGACTATAAATTGATGATAGTTTCCATGAGAGATCCTATAAAATTATGAATAGAGATACTATTATAATTTATTTTAGATATTACAACTAAATGATTTGTTTATATTTTGGGGTTTTGAGTGTGAAATGAGTAAGAGGTGAAGTTTTTAAGCTAGAAACTATGTGAGTGGTGACTTGTGAGATGTAAATGCGAAATAGGTTATAGGATAAGGGTGGAAAGATACAACTATGAAGGAAGACATATTGATAGATGGGTATCTTGATAAAATTTTGTTTTAGGTAGATATCAGTTCCAAAGACTATAACTATTGAGTGATGGCCAATGAGACAACACAGAAAAGGTGATTGTTGAAGGATAATAATATAGCCTAGGATGGTTGATCCTTATATGGACATTTGAAAAAATGACATATGAAAACTGATTTTTTTATTTTCCAATGTCTTGGACTGTATATTTTTTAAGGAATTTCATATATGGTTTTATGGGTTATAGATGAGATATGGCTTGTGGATATGATAATGACTAAAACTGCGATTATGATTTATGTAATGTTTTTATACATTAATATTGTGATCAAACCAATGAATAAATGGTGGCTAAGACTTCTATTTTAGTTGTTGGAAGATGATATAAGTCATTTATGCTTCCATGATATATGGTATTTTTCTTGAATAATGAGACCATTCTAATCAAAGTATGACTTGTATTTGGGAGATGTATGTGAAGTTACCAATATATCTATTAAATAACACTATGGTGTGGGGGTTTTTGATTATATTATACTAGTTTTAATATTAAAATTAAACCAACCATTATGACAAGTTAAAAACAAGATGTAGTCATTTTAATATTATCAATCTGAACTTATCTCAGTAGTAAAAGAAAAATAACTCAATGTTCATTGGTTTTTTAGAATTTTTCCTGATAATTTATGTTATTACATCTTTATTGTGTTGGGGTCAATTTTATGGCACAAAATGTATAGCTAATATAAAGAAGTGATCACAAGAGAGATGATATGTGAAAGGACTAATCATGATCAAAGTTAACACTAAAGGGGGGGGGGAGGAGTGTGAATCAATGATCTTCTCTGGTTATATTTTATAATTTAGAAAATAAAAATCACATCTGTTTTGTGATAATTGAATCTGTTTGAAATCAAAAAAACAATAACACCTGCATGAACACAAGTATTTAAAAGTTTCACTACTCATTATGTGTAGTTAGTAATTTGAATTGTTCTGAAAAAATAATATACCACACAACCACTAGACAAAACCATTTTTTACAACATCCAAGGAATTTTAATCTCTTTCATAGAAATATAGTCCTTCAATAATGCATTTTCTCCTCAAATATATGATTGGATATAATTTTTTTTTGAAATAATAAAAAAAACCTTCCCCAACATGCTTCAATGAATTTCATCTTTGGAACATTAATTCTTTTCACATGTCTCACATCATGTTTTTATTCATCATCTATAATTTTATGGACCAGAAAGAGAAAGAAATTTCTAACTAAACTACTTTGTCTGAGTCTATCAAAATGATAAACTATTCATTCAGTAGCTATCATTATGATGATTTCTGTCAAATTCCCTTAGCATGGTACCCTTACAATGGTTATTTTCTACATACCCCATTCAACTAATTCATGTCAATCTAGTATCCCTTATATGATCATCCTCTTTCAGATGATCCCCTTTTTGGTACATCGACCAAGTGTAAAACAATCTAATAATATGGTTTCATATTTTAAATTCTCAAATTACTCATGATGCTAAAATGATGTTTTTAACACATCTTCCCCCCATTTATATATGAATAATTTCTCTAAAATCCCATGGAGTTTCACAGTCCTTATATTTAATGTTCTCGCTCAAAAATTTAATATCCCACTCAAATGTTTCGTCAGTTGACCTACCTCAAAAATTTGAGTAAATAGGAGGGAACAATATTTGTAAATAACATCCTCATATTTTAGGGTCAATAATCACTTCAACATTCCTAAAACTCCATTTTTAATAATGAACATTCCATCATTATTATCGATGTGTAGAATGACTAGATGAACAACATCACAATTTTAGAAATTCATAAATACATTGAAATGCTCCAGGATTCTTCATCTGATACAACTTTATTGAAAATACTCTATTAAATAAAACTATTTCTGATACCAATTCATATAAACTATAATGTATGATGAATTAAGGGAATTCTCCCATCCAGTAACATCAAAAAAAATTATCTACTAAAATATATTTGATGAATTAACATAGGATCCTATGTATGATATATTATTTTTTGGGAAACTCCAATTGAAAACATCATTCAAAAACCAATGTCCAATGATATCCTATTTGATCAGGATTTGTTTTCAGATTGATTTATTTCATAAATTATATCCAGCCTCATCACATGGTATCTTGACATTTTTAGAATTATATCTCATAGTTTTCATAAATATCTTCATTTGATACAACTTCATTGGATCTGAAAAACCCCAACATTATCCATGAGAAATCTCAAAACTCATGATGTTAAGTAAATCTATAAACTAAAAAGAATGACCTATGTTAGATTTGATTCAATATCTCAATCCAATATATATATGAATACAATCGTACAAACATTTGAATCAATCATTCATCCAATCATATCAACCTATTTGAATATGTTCATTAATCTTTATACAATCACCTTTAAAGGGAAGTATTTTAATTTTTCATGATACTTATATAATGAAAAAAATGACAATACTATGTTTTCATTCATTTTTTACATCTTTTTTTCCCAAAATGACACCTCAATACCTCTTGGTCTCAATATTAACATCCATAAATATGTATTGTTTAATAAATGAAAATTCATCCAATAGTTCTTCATACTAGATCCTTCCCTTTTACAATACTGTCAAAAAAATCAATAAAATGATATTTAAAAATATCTATAATTCTTTAAAATAAATTGATAGATATTATCCCAAGCCTCTAGAATCTATAGATTCAATTTATCCTCTATCATTATTCAAGAAAATAGATGACCCCATGATTCTTCAATTAATATATAGACACTAGTCTTCTAAAAATCTATAATTCTCACAACTATTTTAAACACCGTTTCTTATATTATATGTGTATGATGATCAATATGATATTTTAAAAAATTAAACATGGTGAACTTCCAAAAAATAGTGAACATTTATCTCCATAATTGATACAAATAAAATATTCATTATTGAAAAATATCCAAGCATTTATCTTCTTAAATTTCTGCAAATATTTATATTCAAATTAATTGATTTTTTATTCAAAGAAGAAAAAAATATAGATAACATGCTCATATAATTCTCCTCAAATGATGACTTCCAAGAATCCTTCACATTTGAACTTCCATAAAATATTTGGATTAATTTCATTGCTAGGATACTCACATGAAAAATAAATTTTTATAAATTGTTCATTCTCAAGGTTGAATAATCTTTTCAAATAAAATCACAACAAACAACAGTCTAAATCATGGATTAATCACTTTGTATCATGATATTTTAACATTGGATATCATTATATCATTATATTTCTTAAAAAATATCATCACTTAGTAAAAAACAAATTAAATTATACATGATAGTACTAATGATATTATGTATATACCATGGATTTTATATATTTAGTATTATCAGAAAACTAGATAGGATAAACACTAGCCACCCAATCCATCAAAGATATTGAAATGTTGGAATGATGATCTACATATTAGTCATTTAAACCTTAATATATTTCAAGTGATGGATGTAACATCCCGACCATGATTCCACTGAACCAGTTCTCAGAACTGGTCCCCCACAAAGACCCAAGCATGTCTCCCCGTATTCCAAAGATAGCTGACCAATAATAATGGTCTAAAGGTGGTATAGTGGGGAGACTAAACCTCCACATCTTAGTAAAATCAGTGAAAATTAATTGATATCATCCATTGTAGTAAACAAACTGATTTCGGAAATAATAAATTAAATAAAATAAAATATATTTTATTAATAAATTAAATGATATAAAATGCAAAAAATAGATGTTATAGATCCATCAATGGTAACTCACTGGTCTGACCATACATATAAGAGTACAAAAAAATAGAAATAAATGTGCAAGGATCTACTACTAACTCCAACACAAACCACTTAGTGGGTCTCTATGACACTTACGAGTTTCTCCAACCTAATCGTATGAATCCACATGAGAAACTTAGCTTGATCAGGAAACAATGGGCCTTATCCCTATAGATAATGCACTAATGATCAACCTAAAAAGTAGACATAAGGTCTTCACACACACCGAGTTGCATGTATAGAGGTGAGAAATAATCTAAGTTGGGAACCCCAATGATGGAAAAATAGATATACTATAGTAGTTTATGAACAGGAAATACAATCATCATATCCAAGACACAATTGAATAGATAAAAGAATAATATATAAATAATAAAAGCAAGTCCCCTACCAATTCTTGGTTTAGCGAACCTAATCATCTAGACACAATGCCATCTTATATGAGTATATGTACAAATGGATATAAAACAATCGAATAAATATATATATGAATGTTCTCATATGCATACTAATATAAGAAAGATAAAAGAATAAATAACTCAATAGACAATATATATTAGGAACCATGATCTGGTCAACTGGACATCCTGTAAAAATGTCACTGAGTTGGATTTCTTACCACTCAAGATGTGTAACTTTAAGTCGATCTATGGGTCTATAATCATAGTTGTAAATACATGCATTGTCTAAGGCTAGAAATGCCTCCGAGAAAGCTATGTCAACCCATGGGGATACATTTACTAAACTGGGTTCACCCACACTCACTTCTTATCACTATCATAAATGATACCGTAAAACAAAAGACAATCCTGTAAATGGTAAGTAATCTAGATATCATGCCACTCATAAAATGTAATTCCCTTCTGATGTATGATCCATATATATCGGTTTATGGGTGATCACAACATTGATACTCATACTACCCCTATGGGTCTGACTATTAGGCAATATATAAGGAGAGATAAATAGAAAGAAATAAAACCCACCTCTCAATGTCTCTGATTAAGGAGGGAGTAATCATCCCCATCACCCAATAGAGAATATTAATCCCCGAGTATATAAATACATCTTGTGAAAAATTATGTCCAAATCATTCTTACTAGGTAATCCAAGTATCACTGAAAGAATATATAAATTCATCCTTCTTACGAGTCCATCCAAGGAATTCCTATATGGGAATCCAAGTACCAGTTAGGGAATAATATAAATTCTACTATCTATGGAATTAAATCTAGGAATACCAAAGATAAAAATTGATGGGGACTAGAAGCCAAGCCCCAAGTTTCACATCTAGGAACCCCAAAAAAGGAAAAAGATATATCCAAAAAAGTGCATCTAGGAATCCCAATTATAAGGAAATCAACATCATGTTAGGATCATCATCGACCAATAGAATGCACCAATAATAATCATTTCAGCATCAGCATTAAATATGTTAATGCATAAATAAAACAGTGGGGTGGTAGAACTCTTAAACCCAAAACTACTACCACAAACCCATATTCTTACAATACTGGTTTAAGTTCTAAGCTAACAACCTCTACCATTTCTATCCAAACCTAATGTACTATCTCATTTTTGGTAATTCATTATAGCACATAACATGTTCTTCATGTAATACCACACGAGAGGAATCCCACTATAGATCCTGGTGTTCTAAGTTTAAGAAAAGGAATCCCAATCAGGATCCTAAGATGCAGATGTAAAAAGTGGAATCCCATATTGAATACTCTAATGATATGTAAGCACAGGTATCCTTCATGGGATACATGGAATGGTAATTGAGAAAAGGAATATTACGCGGGACCCTTAAAAGAACAATACATAAGAGGAAGAGGAAACCTACAAAGGAACCTCAAAATGATATACAAGTTAATTAATCATACAAGGGATTCCCTAGGTTAGAATGTAATAAAATGAATCACGTAGTGGACCCTAACAATAGTAATAGTATAGAGGAATCCTACATGGGATCCTATAGGTCAAAACTTAAGTTGATACATCCTATAGGGGTTACTCGGAAACAACTAAACTCACAACCACCAAGGACAGAAGGGAACATCTGGAAAGGGAGTCATACTCAATGGGAAAGATAAAAATGAATTAAAAAAGATAGATATATAATAGATCATTTCAGATCAATATCTAATTCCAATGAGATGACTAGTTTTTATTAATAGAGGAAGAACATCTTCATTTCGACAAAAACCCCAAAACACCATTTACGAGTCCTCCAATCATCCCATTGGATTCACCATCCCATTCTATGTGGAAAATTACTCATACTAGACTCTTATTATTTATAATTCATGCTCTAGGAATAAAATATGAAAACCACTATGAGGGGTAGCAAGGTAGGAGTACACGACCTTTGTACCCTATTACATGGTGTTTACCCTCGAGGCCTTAGATAAGATTGTACTCTAGCTAGACATGGAATATAAAATCCCAAGTAAACATTGTTTTGATCAAGTAAATGGTGTGTAATCTACATGAGGTACCTTCCCATGTAGCTCAAATGGACTAGAAATTTACTTTGCTTAGTCGTGTACCTCAACACGGCATGCAACCCACATGGGGTATGGCTACATACACTACATCGACATGTGACCCTATATGGGTTGTCTAGACTGTTATGTGTCTACATGACTGAGTCCCATTACATGGTATGTATTCCCCATACATGATCTGTACTTCCAATAAGTTCATGTTACCCAGAAAGAGAGAACACAATGCATGTGTTCCTGAACTACAGATTGCGTGATTAGGATTCTTGATTACGGAACCCCTCAAATTTTCCTGAAACCCAATTTTTCTTTCAAAAATATATAGATCGAACCACTAGGGGTCTTAAGAAATTATAATTGTGATTGAAAAAAAGAAAATATTAAATCACTTTGGATTTACTACAAAACATAAAAAATCATACCTTTGGGTAGAATCTTCTGAAACATCATCTTTTTTATAGTCTACAACTACCACACGATGATCTGCCACCTCCCTAGCTCTACGGGGTTGCCCCTATTTTCCAATCATCCTCTATATCATCCTATACAAATTCTATATTGGCCACATGAAAATGTAACCCCCTGGGGTTAAATTAAATAATATAAGAAAGGAAAATAAGAAACAAAATGAAATCAATGAAAATGATAAAATGAAAAGAAAAAAGAAAAAGTGGCCCCGGCTCGACCCCGATTCCCAGCCTAAATATAAGCCCAACCTAGAAAAACCACTCCATTCCAGACTCAAAACAGAAGATAGAATCCCAATCTGACAGTCATTTCAAAAGATAGCACTAAACTAACATTCATGAAAAACTAATAACTAATTTATTAAATATTAAATATCAATTAAATTACTAAAATTAGAACAAAATGGAATTCCATCAAAGTACTAAATAGGGTTTAAAAACTATTATGGGCCCAATTTGGTGGTAAATAAAATTTCCCAATAGAATATTCTTTGTAAAAATTAACATTTTACCCCATATAAGAATGCAACAACAAAAATTAGTATTTTTTCACAAAATTATAGTTTGGAAAAAACACAGGTCATTGCAAACTTGCCACGATAACCCTTATCATCCTTGAGAATACATTGTGGTTAAACTAAAATCCACCATCTCATATATAGAATTTTCATTAATATGAGATATCAAATGTCCAATGACCTATCTCATAGTATCCAAAACTCTCTCCTATGTTGAAGATGTTTAACAGTACCAAATATTATACACCCCAATATTGGAGTATCATTATCATCACCCTACTACCAGAAAATGTAAGCTCAACTTTTATGTAAAATGGTGATTCTCAATTGAAAATAAGGGTCACCAACCTCATGTAGCCAATGGTGTACTCCACAAAATATTTATTACCTCACACCACTCCTCAATCACTGCCTCAATAAGATCCATTATCAAACTAGAACAAAACATTAATGAAAATAAGCAGGAAATAGATCTGAAACTATCTTAGAACACTCTAGATGATGTCATGAGAGATCGTGGTCATCTCAAACTAGGATCACACTATGATTCCATCGAAATGAATTTATATTACTCTCTTTGAGTCATAATATCATCAAAAAAGGATATATATACCTTAATCTAACTCCTAACACCACGTCTCTTGGTAATGCATGTCAAGTTCCATCTATAGGTCAATCGACTCATGGTACCTAATTTATTATTGATGTCTTCTCTACCTTAGCAGGAAATTCATCATTTTATCATAACTCTTGAGAAACCATGAAGAAATATGTAAATTTAAAACATATTTCCTCAACTCATTCCTGAAAACTCAATAATTTACTATTTAAATAGTACCATATGTAAGAAACATAGACCATATTCATATGAATAATTCTCCCATGAGTCATTCATCACAAGGCGAAGATGATCATGCTACATGAAAAATTACTATCATTAATATATAATATCCCCTGGAACTCCTATTCAAGATCGAGAACCTCAACCATTCTATGATTTATTCCATGACCGCTCGTCACCCAATTTCATTCTAGTCATGAGTATTGACCCATGCTATGACTGTATTAGAAATTATAGGAACTAAAATAAACATGTCCAAGCATCCGAAATGAAATACCAACAGAAGAGAGTATAGAGAAAAGTAACCCCTTGGATTTTTCTCCGAGAATGTAGGTATCATCCTACCTATATAGAAAAACATTAGTTTTAATAGTGAGTCCATCTCAAATGGGTGGATAACCATGTTCACTAGCTAAAATGGAGTCTTTAAACTCTGTCCAAACATACTCATAGGTTTCCTTTGATATAAAAACATCAAATGGAATGGGTATGATAAATAATAAGGTCCTATGGGTCCCCCATCTATACCTACTAACTAGTTACCCAATAAGTAATCTTTGTCTAACCACATATCCCAAATATCAAACCTCTCAAATGGGGTAAATGAAAAAAATGACCTACAAGGGTCAAAATTGTCAAAATGGACTACAAGGGCTTGACCTCCCATATCATCCTCATAATGAACTGCTCCCTGGAGGTCAAAATACCAACATATTGATGATAACGAACTATCATTCACCGAAATCTATATATAGTAATAACCCATGGAGGTATAGTTTAAGAGAAATGTATAGGTACCCATTGGTATTATACAATGTTTCCTAACTAGATAACCAAAAAAATGTCAGTTATGTTGAATTTAATTTCATGCTATAATGGAATACAAAGTATATATTATTATTGAAACATTAAATAACTATACCTAAGAGAAAACACTCAATGAGGGGTCCATCATTTGGGCATCATGTTACCTATAGACCTACTGGGGTCATTACAACATTCGTCCAAGAAAACCAAGTCATCATCTTAATGAACAAATGCCTAACCATAGACCCACATTGCCATCCATTAGATGAAAATATAAATCGATGTCGGCCAAATTGAGTATAATAGTAAAAAACAACATATATAAAAACACCATTTTGGTTTTTTGTCAATTTAAAAAAATTTCCAAACATATTTAGTAATTATCACACACCATCATGCATATTACATGTGAATACTAAATTCCAAATATGATGCATGATATACCTCTTACCATTATGTTACAAGATTCATTATTAGTCTTTTACCTCTTCATAATTGTAAAATTTCAAAAAACCAATATTAAATCTTAGTATCCATTAAACCTGTGTTCTCTCAAAGTGAAAATTTTATTCAACTGCCACTTCATAGACCGTGATAGTAATCCCATACCCCTAAATACTATGAATTATCATCGTAATATGTCTTCTTAACATGGAAATATGATATCTATCAAAAGTTATTATATATTCCTAATACTCTCATATATTATAGCCTAAATAGTAATACAACATGAAAAGAAATACATTTTATACCACTTTTAAACAACTGGAAGAATTTTACACTAAATCGGTGCTCTGGTCTGGTTATCCAAAAGTCCTAAAGCACACCTCCTTATATGACAGTGGCTTGAGACTAGATGAAAGGGTCTAAAGGTGGATCAGTGGGGAGACTATACCATCATATTAGAGTAAAAATAGCAGAAATAAATTGATATCCTCAAATATAGTAAATAAATAGAGTGTAGAAGTAATAAAAAAATTGAAATTGAACATTTCGTAATAATAAATGAAATTCTACAAGAGCCTGAGAAACTATTTCATACATACATCATTGGTTAACCACTTAGATGAACATAAAAATAGGATTACATAAAAGAATCTGAAATAAATGTAAAAGGATCTACTAATTACTACCAGCCAAACAACATACCCAGTCTCCACAATACTATTTATTTTCTTTAGCCCAATCATAAGAATCTACATGAGGGACTCCACTTGAGCATACATCTCTAGGCCTTAGACCTATCCATCGTGTGTCGTTAATTAACCTGAAAAGATGGAATAAAGTACATACACCACCGATGTGCACATGCAGGGGAGATAAATAATTCAGTAGGCCAACCCAATGATGAGTCTATAAATTTTCAGTCATTAGTGAATTCTCACGCAATATTCACCAGATATATAAGACATAACTGAAAAGATAAAATCCATGTAGATATAATAAAATAAATAATTCCATAACCAATTCTTGGGTCCATGATCCAAATAATCTTGATAGAGTTCTATGTTATATGAATATATTTTTGGATTGATATATATATACCCATATATATAATCATGTTCCATTATACATAATTATATATGTAATGTATAAATGAATAAAAAACTCCATACATAGTAGATATTTGGACCCATGTTCTATCAAATGTACATCCTGTAAAAAAGGAATTGATCTTGATGTTCTAAAAATCAATTCATGTATCTTTATGTAACCCTCTTGGCCCATAATCCTAATAAAAAATATATACATTATCCAGTGATGGAAATGTCTTTGAGAAAGTTATGTTACCCCAGGGGTATAAATGTGATAACACACGGTTCACTTATATTTCCATCCAATAACTACAATAATGGATTCAGTGTTGAAACGCACGGCCGATTGTCACCTATCGACCGGTCAAGGTTCCGGTTCTCTGCTAATGTGTATAGCAGCACTCGGGTCGAATCCTCAGCGATGATACATTGTAATAGTTGTTTGTTTTTAGTTAATTGTATTCTGATTGGGGGGTTTGTTTGCAAAGATTATGAAATAATGTATGGATGATATTTGATTTAACAAATTTATAATGATTGGGGTGAGTTCATCATTAGGTATTTAAACTTGTGATATCCTTGAGCTTTGCTTTATAGTGCATTAAATTAACACCCATGTCACAAGATGATTTTGATCGGAATTCCCAAGTGTTAAAGCTTTAATCCAAGTCGTAACTTAACTTAGGTTTGTAATCATCATAATTACTTGTTTATGGTAGTGTATTTGTTGTTCAAATAATTCATGGAATCCACATATTAAACAAAACATGTCATTAATCCCTGACATATAAATTTCAACATACACAATATTAATTTAAAGAACATTCGTCGAGCAAAATCCCTCAATCACTAAACATACCTAAATTATAACACAACCCAATTAAATATTTACCCAGACATTAAAATTATTACTAATCTGGTTATAATGATTATTATGATAAATTAATTAGATAAGATAAAGAAAGGGATAAGAAAATATTTTTGCGTCGTACACACACACACAGGAACGATGATGATAATTAAAAACATATTTTTGATTGAATGAGGAAGAAAAAGAAGGGAATGGGATTCAACTGAATTTAAACTATTTTAAGAACCTAAATATTAAACTACATAAGTTGGATGAGAATAAGAGATATTGAAGAGTAAACTTCAATTAAAACTGAATTACAAAAGAAAGGACTAACAAAATGACAAAAACAAAGAATACGAAAGTAAGTGAAAACAAAGAGAGGAGGAAAGGTATATCAAGTGAAAACATGAGTATGTAAGATCCTAAAAAGCCTTTTGAAAGGATTTTTTCATTACAATATGTTCTCCTCTCTTCTAAAATGCCAACCCCTCTCAAGGAGAGAAGGGGAGAGTATTTATATCCCAAGGAGTGGACTGTTTGCATTCTCAATCTGTCCCACCATTTGCATCGCCAGGATGGATATTCAGAAATCTGAATCTCGAGAAATCTCCTTCTTAAAAGTTGTAGATAATAAATTTGGTCGACTATGCACTAAATTTGGAGTCATTTGGACTTAAGGATCAAAAGTTATGGCCGTTTGATTAAACAATGTTAAACTGTCCATTTCAATCTAGTCTTTTTAAAGTCCAAATTGTGAAAGGGTTTTTGAATAGGTAGATGCCTTCAAATCCGAATGATTTCATAAAAACATTTGGCCACCTCTATCTCTCATTTCACAATGAAAAATCTCACCTCGATTTTATGCTTAAATCATGAGATATGTCATGCATAATACACTGATTTTTATTCTTGTCCAAAATGGTGGGCTGGATTGTAAAGCTTCATTTGGGCCCCTCGTTCTTGGATTTGGGCCCTGAAAGTTTTATACAAGACTCCGTGCATTGTCCCCCGAACGATGGTGGAGAATAATAGAATTTGGACTTCTGCATGTAGCACAGTAAATCAATCTTCATGAATAGTCCAGTTTCTTCATAGATTCTTTGGCCTTATTTGTGAGGACCATATGACCCTTCAAATGGAAGAATTGGATCATGGTACCTTCTAATGAAATGTTTTATATTTAATGGTGAATCCTACAAAGCAATAAAAACAAAATTTTTATTATTATAGTGATTTTTATTATTAAAACAGTTAACTGACACAATTGGACTACTTTTAAAAATGCTCAAAAATTATACCTAATATTAAAACAATAATATTTCACACAAAGTATGCACATTTCATATAAAATCAGTAAAGGGAGTATATAATAAGTCAGGAAAATATTAATAACATCAACTCCCCCACACTTAGTTTTGTGCATGTCCTCATGTGCAACAAATATAAAAACATGGAAAAATCATTTTCACTCACCAACAAATATTAAAATTTTGTTTTCTCCAATCAGGGGAGGTTTAGACTATTTCACTCATCCATTTTGAATTCCACCACATGTTGTTACAGAAACAATGTTCCAAAACTAATTCATTTTTTCATGCTCAAATTTAGAAATGGAAAATGTGGACACTCAAAACTCACACCTCTCGAGATGATAAAATTCATTTGTGGAGGTTCACTCGTTCACTAACCAAAAGTGAAAATATTAGAGTTTGAAATGATATCTCAGCTTCCAATCCATATCCAAAGTGAAAAAGAATCAAGAGTACTTTTTAAGGGGTTTCTCTGTGGCTATGTGATGGTAGGAATATAATGTCCAAGAAAGAAGAAGAGGGGTAAAACACCAACATAGAAAAAGAAATGCACATTTTTTTTCAAATAAAACATGGAAGGAAATGAAAACACATATTTACAAGAGAATGATTTTTTGAAGAAAGACACAATAGAAGAAGAAAATATGAAGGGGATGAGAAGATAAAATATTTACAAACCACAAAACTTCTCCCAATGATATAAGAATATAATGCAAGTGTTCTTTTTTTTCTTTTTTTTTCGAAAGTGGACCTTGAAACAGATCTCACATTCATAACCCAACCCATGATTGATCTTCTTAAGATACTAATTGTAATAGTTATAACAATATCAAAGGTTGAGGAAGAGTGATTTTTGACCTACCCAAGACACAACACATTTTTTCAATTTTTTGATATTTTTTCATCATTTATGATTTTTTTGAACACTTGTTAAAAACATTTACAAAATTACATAAATGGAAGTACATTAAATTCCCCAAAATACACTAATGACAACCTCTCCCCCACACTGAAATGGATTCTTGCCCTCAAGCAGATGATAACTCGTTGAAAATCAATAATAGGGTACCCAAACAATGAAATCCATTCACCCCACACTTAAATTTCAAAAAAAAATATGCAATGAAAATCCTTGTTGATATTGGGTGGGAAAAGGTATCAGGCTTGTAATGTGTCTATCAAAGAAAAGGTTTTCATAGGCTCAAAGGGGATTTCAAAAGGAGGATTAATGTAAGGGAAATGGAAGGCTATTTGGCTATTGTGATTCTCATGTGGTTCAGAAAATTCCTCCATCATATTAATGCACACTAAGGCAGGAAATTCAGCTCGAAGGTCCACAAACTCAAGACTTACAAATGGGGGTGAAAACACACATTTTAAAAATATGGTCATAGGTGTCCCTGGCATGAAAGAAAATTTTGTTCCTCATGGTTCAGGAAAAGGTTTTTCCAAATCAAAAATTTAGCCTTCAAAATTTGTTAATTTTGACAGAAAATTCTTTATCCAAAGTCATGATGAAAATAAAACATTTTTGAGATGAAAAAATGTCCGTTAACACCCCAAAATGGTTAGACAAAATTTCGAAACACAATGGTGAGTAAGCATGACTCTTTAATTTTTTTGTGTATTTTTTTAAGTGATTTTTTTCTTGGTTTTTTAGTTTTTTAGGTTTTTGTGTTTTTGTGTTTTTTATAAAGATACACCCACACAAAAGAGAAAGTGAAAAAGAAAGGTTTTGATAAAAATAGTGGTAAAACAAATTAAAGAGAGAGGAAAAAGAAGAAAGAGGTAGAGAGAGGAAGAGATAGAGAGAGAGTTAAAGGGAAAGAGGTGCCCCCTGGTTTAGATTTGGTGGGTCTTTGTCTCCATCCGGTGGTGGGTTGACTGGAGAAGTTGGGTATCCAATGGAATTAGATGATGATCCAAGATTGTGTGTCCTCTCATAGTGATTCTTTAACTGATGTCCATTAACTGTGAATGTCCTTTTGGAAGAGGGGTCTTGGACTTGCACTGCACCAAATGGGTAGACATTAGTAATAACAAAAGGACCTTCTGAACGAGAATTAATCTCACCTGGGTGAAGTCGGAATCGAGAATTGAAGATCATTACCTTTTCACTTTCATGAAATACCTTTCTCAGGATGTGTCTGTCATGGAGTACCTTAGTCTTCTCTTTGTACAGATTGGAATTCTCATAGGATTCATGTCGAGGCTCCTCCAGTTCATCCAATTGCAACAATATTTCTTCACCAGATTTTTCACAATCAAAATTACAGGTTTTCACAGCCCAAAAAGATTATGTTGGATTTCAACTGGTAAGTGACACACTTTACCAAAAACTAGCCTAAAAGGAGACATCCCAATGGGTGTTTTATAGGCAGTTTGATAAACCCAAAGGGATTCCCCAAGTCTATCAGTCTAGTCTTTTCTGGTGGGCTTACCAAATCTCTCAAGTACCCTTTTCACTTCTCTATTAGAAAGTTCATCCATGCCATTTGTTTGAGGGTGATATGAATATGAAGTTTTATGTACAACCCAATTTTTTTCAGAAGAGATTCCATGGTTCTATTACAAAAATGGGCTCCTAAGTCACTAATCCATGAATGTGGTGTGCCAAATCTTTGGAAGATGTGGGTCTTTAGTAACTCACTAATAGTATGAGCATCATCCTTCCTAGTGGGTTTGGCCTCAACCCACCTTGAAACATAATCAACTATAAGAAGAATGTATGAGAATCCATTGGAAGGGGGAAATGGTCCCATGAAATCGATTCCCCAATCATCAAAGATCTCGCAGAAAATTAAAGGCTTTTTGGGCATTTCATTTCTCTTGGAAATTGTGCCAAATTTTGGCATGTGGGACATGATTGACAGAACTCATGTGTGTCCTTGAAGTGTGAAGTCCAGAACAATCCAGAGTCTAGTACCTTTCTGGAGGTCCTTTGTGGTCCAAAGTGGCCACCTCCGGGAAGTGAGTTACATAATTGTAAGATGGAAAAATGATCATTTTCTTCAACACATCTCCTAATTACCATGTCTGTCCCAGTTTTCCAAAGATTATTTTCTTCCCAAAATTAGTATTTTGAATCACTTTTTATCTTCATTTTTTGTTCTTTTGAAAAAATTTCAGGAAAAACATTAGAAACCAAATAATTTACAATTGGGGCATACGATGGTATTTTTGGAGTGAGAGATGAAAGGTGCTTAGTGGGGAATTCAGGATCGATGATTTCAGATTGAGAAGAATTAGAAATTATACTCAAGTGATCAGCAACATGGGTTTCTTTTCCTGGTCTATCTTTGATTTCAAGGTCAAACTCTTGGAGTATTTGGATCCATCTTATTAGCCTCGGTTTGGAACTACTTTTCTTGAGTAAGAAATTTATAGCATAATGGTCTATGAAGATTCTGATTTTGGCAGCTAAGAGATAGGGCCAGAATTTAATTAAGGCAAAAACCACTACTAAAAGTTTCTTTTCAGTGACAGTGTAGTAAGATTGAGTTTCATCTAATGTTTTTGAGGCATAATAGATGACACAAGGAATTGTTTCTCTTCTTTGACCAAGAATACCCCAAAATCTCTATCAGAAGAATCACACATCAACTCAAAGGGTAATGACCAATCTGCGGGTTGGATTATCGGGGAAGATGTAAGAGCAGTTTGGAGTTCAATGAAGGCTCTCTTGAAAACCTTATCAAAATGGAAAGTTACATCATTTTGGAGCAAAAGAGTGAGTGGGAGGGAAATTTTACTGAATTTATGGATGAATCTCCAATAGAAACCAGCATGACCGAGGAATTAACGAATGACTCGAACAGAGTTGGGTTCAGGAAGTGATTGGATCACATCAATTTTGGCAGGATCGACTTCAATACCATATTTTGAAACTATGTGCCCTAGAAAAATTCTATTTGCAACCATGAAGTGACATTTTTAAAAATTTAACACAAGGTTACACTTGACACACTTTTGAAGGACCAGAGAGAGTGAATTCAAACAAGATTCAAATGACTCACCATAAATGGTGAAGTCATCCATGAAGACTTCCATGCAGTGTTAAAAGAATTCTGAAAAGATACTCATCATACACCTCTAGAATGTTGCACGAGGATTTCAAAGTTCAAAAGGCATTCTTCTATATGCATATCTTCCAAAGGGGCATGTGGAAGTAGTCGTTTCTTGGTCCTGAGGTGAGATTGGGAATTGAAAATAGCCAGTGTATCCATCAAGAAAGCAATAGTGTGACTTTCCAGCTAATATTTCTATCATATGATCAAGGAATGGAAGAGGGTAGTGATCTTTTTGTGTTTCAGCATTCAATTTTCGATAATGGATGCATACACGCCATTTGTTTTTCACTTGAGTTGTGACTACCTCCCCATGTTCATTTGTGACAACAGTTATCCCACCATTCTTAGGTACAACTTGAATTGGACTTACCCATTCACTATCAGAAATTGGGTAGATAATATCAGCTTGAAGAATCTTGGTGATCTCTTCCCTAACTACCTCAAGGATGAGTGTATTGAGTCTTCTTTGTGGTTGTCTAATTGGTTTGGATGATTCCTCAAGATGGATTTGATGCATGCAAAGGGCAGTGTTGATTCCTGGTATGTCACCTAGGGTCCAACCTAAGGCCTTTTTGTTTTCCTCTAACACTCGAACATGTTTGGACTCCTCGGTTTCAGTAAGTGTGGAAGAGATAATGATAGGATATGAGTGATCATAGAAGAGGAATTCATATTTAATGTGTTCATGAAGAGGTTTCATATCAGTCTCATCTTTCACTTTTGGGCTAGAAAACTCAGGAATGGAAGAAGGGACTTCAGTTGCTTCAGGTTCATTTTCCTTAAGATTGTCCAAGGTGGAGTTGTAGAGATCATAATTCATGTGGAATTCAAGAGAGTTTTCAAGTTCCTCTAGATTGATGGAGTCTATGAATGATAGGTCCACATCAACATCACCATTTATGACTTGGTTAATCATAGTGTAGATTTCACAAGACCCTTTTTCATTAGAAGATGAAGAACACAATGGATTGGGGTTCGATTGACTCTTAGAAGTGTCCTCAAAAGCATGAATTGAGAATGCAGAGTGGTCCTCAGATGTGTATCACAAGGCTTGGAAAATGTCAAACTTGACCAGTTGGTCACCTAATTCCATGGATAAGATGCCTGAATGGACATCAATTTTGGTTCTCACAGTCATGATGAATGGTCTTCCTAGAATTAGGGGAGATCGAGAAGAGGTCATGTCACCTTCCATGTCAAGGACATAGAAATCAGCAGGGAAGATAATATCATTAACTCAGACAAGGACACCCTCAATTATTCCTTCGGGACTAGCTGTTCTTTGATTGGATAACTGGATGGAAACACCCGTTGGGTGTAAAGGACCTTGACCAAGGTTGGAGAATATGGATTTGGGTATGACATTAATTGAGGTTCCTAGGTCTATGAGTGCATCATCAAAGTTCGAACATCCAATTTGGAATGGAACCGTAAAGGTCCATGGATCTTGGAACTTTATGGGAATAAACTACTGTGTGGAAACATTTTTGAAGGTCCTAAGTTGCCTCTTGTGGGTATACAACTCCTTGAGAATCTTGGCATACTTAGGAATTTGTTTTATGCCATCAAAGAGGGGAATTTTGACTTCAACAAATCTAAACATGTCGAGCATTTCAGGATCAGGTTCAAAGGACTTCCTTGGTTTAAAAACAGCTTGAGGAAAAGGAATTGGATTCCTATGTGGAATGGAAGGAGGTGAGGGAATGGATTCATGTTCCTTTTCAATTTTTTTTTCTTTTCATTTTCTAGGTCAACATTCAAAGGAGGGATTGAGTATTTATCTCGAGGCATAGAAAGTTTCTTTCCTGATCTATGTGCAATTGCACTTACATTACTGTTGGGGTTGGGTAATAGTTGAGCTGGGTGTTGGGAAGAATTTTATTGTTGTTGATGGCTCAAGTGGGATGCAAGTTGACCTATTTGAGTTTCAATGTTTTTAAGGCTATAATGGGTGAAGGAGGAAAGATCATCCACTGCACTTTCCCATTGATGCTTGGAAGAAGAGGCTTGTCCCTGGTTGGGATTGCCTTGATTTTGGTTCTTGGGAAATTGATTGAATTGGTTTTGGAATTGGGAAGGCTCACTATAATAATTGAAACCAGGAGGGGGATTATTCCTTTGAGGTTGAGGAACAAAATGATAAGGTTGATGGAAGTTACCACCACCTTGACCATATTAGAATTGGATTGGGTTTTGAGGAGGGAATTGAGGGGGGTGAGACATGGGGTTACCATACCTCAATCCTTGGTTAAAGTTAGAGGAGAAGGGCTCAGAGTGAGGTTGGTTGAAGTTTCTAACAAACTGACCTGATTGTTGAGGATTGGTGTTCCCCTGAGCATTTGCTGCATTGAGCTCCATTGGTCCAGATGAATCGGATTGATCCTCTTGAAGTTGTGGACATGTGTTAGTTGGATGACATGGAGAGTTGCAGATTCCAATGTTTTTTATAGGTCCAGGAAACATTGATTGTGGAGAAGATGAGGTAGGGGATTTGGTGGCCACAGCTAGCTATCGCACAAGACCTGTAAAGTCACTCATCCACTCGGTCAGCTTTTTCGGCTCAATTGATTGATTATCTTGGGCTTGTTTGACTTGAACATGTGCTCGAGTATGGAATTGTTGTGTGTTTTCAGCCATGTTACTTATGAGATCTCTTGCAGCTGTAGGAGTTTTATCAACAAGAGCACCGCCACTTGCACCATCTATGAGAGTTCTCTCCATAGAAAATAACCCCTCATAAAAGTATTGGATCAATAGTTGGTCAGGAATTTGGTGATGTGGGTAGGTTGGCACAAGATTTTTGAACCTCTCCCAGTACTCATGGAGTGATTCAATTGGGAATTTACGTATACCACTTATTTCATTTCGGATAGAAGCAGTATGGGAAGGAGGAAATAATTTCTCTAAGAAGAGTCATTTCATGTCATTCCATGTAGTTATAGAACCAGGAGGAATGAAGTAGAGCCATAACTTTTCAGTGTCAGCTAGGGAGAAAGGGAAGGCTCGGAGTTTGATTTGTTCTTCAGAAACCCGTTGAGGCTTTAAGGTAGAGCACACTACTTGAAACTCTTTAAGGTGGAGATGTGGATCCTCACCAGCTAGCCCGTGGAAATGAGGAAGAAGATGAATCAAACCCGATTTGAGTTCGAAGTCAGCCTCTATGTTTGGATATTTAATACCAAGAGGTTGGTAATTCATATTAGGGGTAGCGAGTTCTTTAAGGGTTTGTTCCCTAGGATTGGCCATTTCAATTTCAACTGGTAGGATGCGGACTTATTCTTGAATTATTGGATTATCTCTTATGTTCCTCCTATGTTGGCGAAGTTTTCGCTCAAATTTAGGGTCAAACATATCTGAGGTATTGTTTGGGAGGCTACGGGGCATTTAGAGATATTTTGGAAGAAATAGGAAGACGGGTTTTTTCATTGTATTGTTTTTTTCAGTTTATGATTTTTAAGAGGAAGACGGGTTTTTCTTTGTGTTTTTTTAATTTTTTTTAAAGTTTGTTTTTTTTGGATTTTTTTTACAATAACTAGAAACTAATGACTAAATAAAGCACCATCACTGGAAAAGACTCCATTTGAAATGCACGGCCGATTGTCTCCTATCGACCGGTCAAGGTTCTGGTGCTCTGGTAATGTTTATAGCAGCACTCAGGTCGAATCCTCGGCGATGATACTTTGTAATAGTCGTTTGTTTTTAGTTAATTGTATTCTGATTGGGGGGTTTGTTTGCAGAGCTTATGAAATAATTTATGGAGGATGTTTGATTTAACAATTTGATAATGATTGGGTTGAGTTCATCATTAGGTATTTAATCTTGTGATATCCTTGAGCTTTGCTTTATATTGCATTAAATTAACACCCATATCACAAGATGATTTTGATCGAAATTCCCAAGTGTTAATGCTTTAATACAAGCTGTAACTTAACTTAGGTTTCTAATCATTACAATAACTTGTTTATAGTAGTTTATTTTTGGGTCCAATATTCCATGGAATCCACATATTAAACAAAACATGTCATTAATCCATGACATATAAAGTTCAACATACAAAATATTAATTTAAAGAACATTCATCGAGAAAAAGCTCTTAATCACTTAACATAACTAAATTATAACTCACCCCAATTAAAGATTTACCCAGCCATTAAAATGATTACTAATCTGGTTATAATGATTATTATGATAAATTAAGAAGATAAGATAATGAAAGGGATAAGAAAATATTTTTTCGTCGAACACACACACACACACGAACGATGATGATAAATAAAAATGGATTTTTGATTGAATGAGGAAGCAAAATAAGGGAAGGAGATTCAACTGAATTTAAACTATTTTAAGAAAATAAATATTAAACTATAGAAGTTGGATGAGAATAAGAGATATTGATGAAGAAACTTTCATTAAAACAGAATTACAAAAGAAAGGACTTACAAAATTACAAAAACATAGAACACGAAAGTAAGTGAAAACAAAGAGAGAAGGAAAGGTCTCTCAAGTGGAAACTTGAGTATGGAAGATCCTTCCAAGAATTTTTAAAGTATTTTTTCGTGCCAATATGTTCTCCTCTATTCTGAAATGCCAACCCCTCTCAAGGAGAGAAGGGGAGAGTATTTATAGCCCAAGGAGTGGACCGTTTGCATTCTCAATATGTCCCTCCACTTGCATCGCCATGTTGGCTATTCCGAAAGAAGAATCTCGAGAAATCTCATTCTTAAAATTTGTATATAATAATTTTGGAAGACTTCTCACAACATTTGGAGTCATTTGGAATTACGAGTCAAATGTTATGGCCGGTTCATTAAACAAAGTTAAACTGTCCATTTCAATCCAGTCTTTTTAATGTCCAAAATGTGAAAGGGTTTTTGAATAGGAATATGCCTTCAAATTCAAATTATTTATTCAAAAAAGTCGGCCATATATATCTCCTCTTTCACACTGAAAACTCTCAGCTCTATTTTATGCTTACATCATGATATATGTCATGCATACTATACTGATTTTAATTCTCGTCCAGAATGGTCGGCTGGATTTTAAAGCTTCATATGAGCCCCTTGTTCTTGGATTTGGGCCCTGAAATTTTTATACAAGACGCCTTGAATTATCCCCAGAACTATGGAGAGGAATAATATAATTTCTACTTCTTCATGTAGCCCAGTAAATCAATCTTCATGAATATTCCATTTTCTTCACAAATTCTTTGGGCTTGATTGTGAGGACCACATGACCCTTAAAATGACAATATTGGCTCATGGTACCTCCTAATGAAATGTTGTATATTTAAAGGAGAATCCTAAAAAACACTAACCACACAATTTGAATCAGTATAGTGATAGTTATTATTAAAACAGTAAACTGACTCAATTCGACTACTTCTAAAAAATGCTCAAAAATTATACTTAATATCAAAACATTAATATTTCACACAAATTATGCACATTTCATATAAAATCAGTAAAGGGAGTATATAATAAGTCATGGAAATATTAATAACATCAATTATACTGTTGGAAAATCCTGTAAATGATTACTAAGCTATGTGTCATTCCACTCGTTATATTTAAATCTAGTTTAATGTTTGATACCAAGGTCCCAATCTATAGGCAGTCATGACATTGTGACATAAATAATTTCTAAGGGTTTGAACCTTAGGAAATGTATAAGGAGTGCTCAATAGTGAGACATCATGACCACCACTTGTGGGCTCTGATCAGGGAGAGCATATTCATCCCCATCACCTAGGAGAGTGTATCATCCACTAGTATTCAAATAGATCCATCCAAGTGGTCTATCTAAAGAATTACTACATGGGAATCTAAGTATAACCCAAGGAACATATAAACTCACCTAGTTTGTGAGTCCATCCAAGGAATTACTATATTCAAATCCAAGTATTAATGAAGTAATAATATAAATAATATGATCCAAAAACATACCTCTTGACATCCCATAGATAAAAATAAATGGGGATCAAAAAATCGGTCCTAAGTAGCACACAAGGGAACCCAAACAAATGAATATGATAGATCCTATGAAGTACATATGGGAATCCCAAAGATAAATATAGACGCATCAAGTTAGTATTATCATCCACCAACCTTGAAGCACCTCTGGTATCATTGATGCATCAGCAAAATACAAGTTAATGTTTATATAAAAGAGTGAGGATAAAAGAATGCCTAAACCCCCACCACTACCACATCCCCAAGGTTTTAAAAGTTTGGTATTATTTTATGGTGACTCCAACTACTATCCCACTCCAAACCTAATTTAATTGATCCTATTGAGTCAAGCATTGTGGCAACCACTAGAACAGTTATGCCATAACACAATATATGTATCCTACTTGGGATCACTGTGGTCTATGCCTAAACCAAGGAATACTACTCAGGATTTTCATGTATGATGGTGAAGGTACAAATAAAATAAGGGATCCTTTAATAATGAGTTAATAGAGGTGTATTTCACATGATATTTGGAATAGTACATAGGATATGGAATCCTATGTAGGACCCTTAAAAGTAGAAAACATAAGAAGTAGAGGCATCTGATAGAAGATTCTCATAATGGAATAAAGGTATTGGGATTCAATAATGGATTCCCTTGGTCATCTAGTAAGAAAACACATCTCATAGGGGACCCTCATTACATTAATAAGAGATAAGAATCCTACATTGGATAATCTATGTCAAAATGTTTGTAGAGGTATCATATGGGGAACCATTATAGATAATTATCCTCATAGAATATTTGGATAGAATGAATCATATTTTATGGCAGATATCATCAAGAGTAAATAAATAAAATAATAAGATAAGGGTGATAGATCATGGTTCATCTCAGAAAAAATTATTACTCTAAGAAGAAAACTGGTTTCAATTATCGAAGAAAGAATGTCTCAATTTAGATATAATCACCAATAAACCCCTTACTAGTCCTTAAATAAACTAACGAATTTCAAAATATTGATATATGAGGATATCTACAAATAATGGATTCATATTATGATTAAATCTGAAGTTGATCATAAAATAGGATAAACCCCTCAGAAGGGTAGGAAAGGAGGAGTACACAACATGTGGACCCTATTACACATTGTGTGCCATCAGGTCCTCACTAGGTCATATACTGTAGTCTAACTTGGCATATAAAAGATGAAGTAAATGGTGTGTTGATCATGAACATGGAATTTCACCTACATAAGGTACCTTCCCATGTACCTCATCTGGTTAAGCTATGTACATCACCTAGCTGTGTACCTCGACATGGAATACAACCAACATGGGGTCAGGTGGTGTACTCTATATGACCATGTTTTCCTAAATAGGCTATCTGTCTAGGTCCTTTGGAACAAAAAATATATTCCCCACACATGGAATGTACTTCTAAAAGGATTATCTTCCCAAAATGGAAAGAACATGTGACATCCATTTTTGAACCACACCTCGTGTGACCAGAAATCCCACAAGGGAAACCATTCAAATCGGCCGAAAACCCCATTTTTATTTCTCAGATATATAGATCAACCATCAGGGAAACATCAGAAATGATAATAGGGATTTAAAACTAGAAAATTGTAAATATGTGGTGATTTATGGTAACCCATAAAAATGGCCTACCTTTGGGCTTAATCAATCAATGTTTCTCCAATTTTAATGGTCTGTGTCTACTGCATTGTGGTAGAGAATGTCTTGAGCTCTACATCAGTTGACTTTTTCCATAATCGTTTCATATATCTCTCTCTCCTTCTCAGCCATATCTATTTGTTTCATGATGGAAGAACCCCCTTTTAATAATATGTGATAATCTAGGGAATTAAAGAATAAAAAAATGAAAACAAATAGAATAGAAATAAATGAAAATTTAAAGAAAAAGAAAAAGGGGCCTTTACCAAATCCCAATACTCGAACGGAGTTTATGAATTGTCTAGTAAATACTCCCCACTATGGATTCAATGGAGGAGACACAATCTCAATCCTATGCTCCATTGAAATGATATTTCTGAACAATCCTATATATACCCCAACCCCAGTATCTAGTGGTCAGTGCCATATATTAATACATTAGTATAGGTTTCAAGAAACTAATCCCAAAGGACCAATCAATTTAGTATTTTTGGAATCTATATTACATTCATGTATATTACCATACAACTTTAATGAAGAAACGACTTTTAACTCCATTGGAAGCACCTATAAACTTTGAGATTATTCTTAATAGTCATTCATAATATACATCATCACATCCTAGGAAAAAAATAAAACATAATAAAGGGTTGATATTCGATTCTTTGTAAGATTATGTAATACATCCGAGTCCAAAAATTACAATTCATGGTGAATAACTTAAAGTACACAAGCCATTAAATCATATTCTTGAACATGATGTGGAAGGAATAAAATATGATTAAATAATTCCAAAGAATTACCTAACCATAAATATTATACTTGTAAAATAATAACATGGACTATCAATTAATAGTTTTAAAATTAAGGAATGCATAATGTTGGACATCATAAACATATAGTCAAGGTTTCATCTAAGACACCACTGATAATCGGTATAAACGCTCTATAGTTTGTCCATTTAAACCAACTGATGCATTGAGGGGATATAGAGGGCCTCAACCATCACATACTAAGTCCAATACAGTCCACATATGAAAAGGTTTAAACATAAACATAAACATTCGTATTGAATAACGAGCTTACAAAATTTGAATACTTTAACCATAAAACATGAATGGTATCAAATAAAACATTCACAATCAAAATGATCATAAAAACATAAATAAAATATGGAATATGGAAACATAATATATAAACTCAATCTAATGAAATATTCAACAATGTAATTTTAAATAGATGAAGATACCATTGAAAAACTATTCATGAAAATAATCTGTAAACATTCAAATGTGTCCCAAACCACTTTGAAACTTTTAAATCATAATCCCTATGACAAAATAATTAAATGAAACATAGAATTTCATGAGAATAATAAAAATCATGATATGATATATAAAAGGGAATTAAATGTACCAAAGAGCCATATAATTAATGTGGAATAATGCATATATCACATTGATGTAAAAGTGAGACTTGAAAACCACTTTCTACATTAGAAAGAATAGTTCATTTGGAAAAGAAGTATTTTTGTCATAAAATTAGAGTTTAAACATGTATATCAAATAAAATTAATTATAATGAAATATAAATAATATTTTAGGTATAATTTCTGTCATTATTAATTGAAATCATGTAAAAATAGTTTTTTAGATACATTAGAAATAACACATTTTAGTGTGTTTTAAAGAAAATATTAATGATATTTTAAAGAAAAACTGAATAATTGTTTTCATAAAAAGAGTAACGAACAATGCTAATTCTTCAAGATAAAATTTGTGATTTTATAATAATAATTATGGATTCAAATATATTATATAGTTCCCATGAATATGTGTATGAAATTGCATTGTTCCCTTTAATCTAGTTTGCTTATCGGTATAAATTAAGAAGGGAACCTTATAAAACATGTATTATCCAATAAATTAAAGATTAAATGTTATAGATATATGAGATTGTAACATATAAATATAACATATAATAATTATATAAAGACAATAAAAATTTTAATTTTGTGTAAAGAGACACATTGCATGACCTGAATGAAAAATGAGGTCTGGGAAGAAATCCTTAGCACTTTATAATCAATTGAATTGTTGTTCCAAAAATTAATAATTATACAATGAATAATTTAATACCATGAAGAAAAATATATTAATTATATTTTATATAAAATTATAGTATAAATACACCACATATAAGAAAAAATTTGTGAATAATGGAAATCTCCCAGAAATAAAACTGACATGAGAAACCCATTACCTTGTGTCTGAATGTGTTTTTTCACTTGAACATAATGTCCTAGATAATAAAATTAAATCTAATAATTAAATTATTTAGAACAATTTATAAATGTATATTTTTTTGTTATAGTTATATTAGGTTCATTTATGGCCCTATTGATGAGTTATGTAGTTAAATTTCATCATTCGAGAAAATTTGGTTTCTTGGATTTCATGATTTGTTTGCATGTTTATAAGAAATGAAATTTATGTAAAATGTATATCATTATTCAAAATTTTAATTATATTATATTAATAAAATTCTAGAAGTTTATTTGTTTTCATATATTATTTTTTCCCATATATGAGTACGAATCATTGTATAATTTGTTAATTATAATCATTTAGATTAATTTTATCATATTTAGATCACAATGAAATTATTTTGATTTATAATATATAATTATGTAATCATGTTAAATAGAAAACATAAAAAGGGTTGGTATATAAATTTTAAAATATATTTTAGTTGTTTAAATGGTTTAATGAAAGACCATGTATATGGTGAAGGAAAATGAAATCTTATCCTCCTAGAAGGTGTTAAAACAAAACCTCATGAACTACCTTTCCATTTTTAGAATAAAAGTTTAAGGAGAAGGGGATTGAAGATGGATTATTACATTTACATCTTATAATTATAGTATAAAATTATTCTGTAGTTATCATTAACTTTGTACAGGGGAGTTAAGGGAAGAATAAGAATATAAAATATATATCGAAGAAAATAAAAGAAAAGAAAGAGAATTTTTACCTATTTAATTCTCATTCTTGGGATCCTTCATAAAGGGATTGGGTTTCTTTATAGATTAATGGGTGATTTCATTATTCATTAGTCCAATTAACTATACACAAGGGTCATATTATTATTCATAATGGTAACATTAGTATTCCATAGGGTCATGTTATTATTCACCAATTTAATTTATATTGGTCCTATAATAATATAAATATGGTACTAATATAAACTATCTATGTCCATTTTTTGAAGTTAAATTAAAATAAGTGACCAAATTAAGTATAATTTTAATCCCCCAGGTGTGGTAAGAAGGTAGGTAAAAAGAACATTCAAAATATGATCAAGTCTTTTTGTCTATTTACTATAGAAAAAATTATTTCAATGTGATATATTGGATGAATATATGTATAATTGATCTATTGGTACTTAAAAAATAAATTTATATTATAATAATTAATTAAATTAGAAACAATGTTTTAGCTAAAATACAATATTTTTTATAATTCATAAAATACAAAACATCTCATCCAAGTACTAAAAATTCACATAATGTTAATTTTGATGACAAGAGTGTCATTTTACAAAAAATTAATTATTTCATTATAAATATGTTTTATTTATGTGAAACCATTTTAAATAACATTTAATAGTAGTTTTTAAAATTAATATTACTAGGTTTAATGGATAGGTTATAATTATCTTGATTAACTAATTATAATAACAAAGTGTTGTTTTGAAGAGAATCAGTGTTGCAAGAATTACATTCTATATTAAATTTTTTTGTAATCCATGGAGTGTTACATTCTCCAATAGTTTGATAAATTTATACATCATAATTTTAAATTTCACTGCGAATGGTAAGGGTTGATACTTGAAAATTAATTTCTGGGAAACAAAAATCATAAATAGGGTTAATAAAATATCCTCTTTGAACAGGTAAAGTTGAAATGCGAAGGAAAACACAATATTAGGCTCTTGAATTTGAGAATATTAGTGGTAAGTGAAAAAATGGACATGAAAGAGAAATATAACTATCACGTTCTGATTGATAATGTTAGAGGACATCTTCATTAGAAATTTAATCCTCACAAAACCGTATATCTTATGATCAGTTAAGAGAATACTACTCTCATAAAAAAGAAAGTTAACCAAAAATGTTTTTGTTTCAAAATCATTTACCTAGTGTTGAAGAATTAAATTACTACCAAGATAAGTAATTGAGAAGTTAAACATATGAGATATTATTCCATGTAATAGGAATAATTTCATCTTTTTGTCATCTTTCCTTTTATTTTCACATCATTCCTTATAACTATAAATGAACATTCATGGTAATTTTTTTAGATGTAATGAATTATAATCAACTTCGACAGATAAAAGATCCCAGAAAATTATAATCATCTATTTCTCTTATCATTATATAGTAACCAAATCCAAAATGGTTAGTATAATATAAGACAATTCCCCAAATATAATAAATCTTTTTATATGGAAAAACAAATTTTATCAGAAAATTTAAAAAGTAAATCCCAAAGATCAACATAGATCATTTTATAATTATTATCATTACATAGAAAAATATTCTAGAAAATAACCCCAAAATCACAATTATTATTTCATATAGTCCTCTAGATGACATCGATAACTCTTATTATATTAGACCAAAAATTTAATTTCCCCTGTCACATATTCTCCATGATATTTTGGAAATTTCCATTAAAAAACTGGATCACCATAAGTCCACAATAAAATCATATTTGACTCCAAAATAAAATTCAATATTTATCCATAAAAATATTATATTTACTAAAATATAAAATTACTCCAAAAATTGCAATCTTCCATCGAAATAATATTAATCTCTTAATCACAAAAACATTTTGGAATTTGAATGATATCTATTTGATAAAAAAAATTCCCTAAAATAAATATAACATTTAACCGATATGTGTTTCATCTAAAGAAAACATTATATCTAGGAATTAATTTAGGAAAGTGGTAGTTCCTTCAAAATTATCTCCCATCGATGATGGGTTCAAACCCAGTAGCCTTGATAACCTGACAGGTTGTCACCCGAAATAATTGTTTTCCTTTTTATAAAACCATATAAAATCCAAAAAATTGGTAGGTATCTTGGAAATAAGTTCAATCGATAAAAATTCGTTTAATATGGATTTTAATAAAACCTAAATATATAGATTTTTGAATCCCGAGAATTTTAACGAGATTAAAATGTGGATGTTTTTGAACTTTTTAATTTACTAAACTAGTCATTTTTTAAAACAAGCCTCAGAACATAATATTGTAGATTGGATCACTCTTAAGTGTAGTTTTTGGACTTAAGATAAGGCCTGAGAAGTCTCCCGAGTGGCTTGAGATCTTTTGAGAGTACCAGACATGAAAAACATTAATATTTAAAGATAGTAGAGGGTGTACAGTTTACACACGGTCTGTTAAACCATGCATCCCACTGTAGGTAACCTAGTGACCCTGTTAAAATGGGCTAGTGGATTTTTTCATGGGATGTGAATGGTTTCTTAAAATATGATACTATCTTGTTTAGGGAGTTTCTTGGAGGCATTAGGAACCACACAGTTTGGAAAACCATGCGGCCTAAACTGTGCGCATCTTACAGCTTTAAAATTGTGATTTCTATTAATTAAATTAAATTAAATTAAATTAAAAAGTATTTTAATCCTGAAAAACTCTCCCTCTCACCATCATATCCCGACTCACCTGAGGAGATCTCTTTTGAGTCATTTTCACAACCCCTCCATAGCCTCCACTCCGTACATTAATTCCGCATAGATTTCTCCACGAATACTCTTTGACCATTTAAGGTGAGTCTTCTTCTCACACCTCCTCCCTTTTTCCAGCCACGATTCGGCCTATTTGTCACCCAGGATGGTTTGGCAGAACCTTAGACAGAGGGTTAACTTGTTTTTCCAATTTCCCATGGATTCTAGGTCGAAAATATTGTCACTGAAGAATTTTTTTTTGTGTGTTCAGGCAAACGCCACCAAAGGTGAGGCAATTAGGGTGATTTTCAGCCCATCTATTTTTCTTTGGGGTAAGTTTTCTACTTGCTACCTAGTTAATTTTGTGAGGATTTTGAGGTTTATGAATCCCATACTTGTTTTTTGTAGTGAGTTGAAGTCCATCGTATGGTCTTGGGGAATTTTTATTTATCACCGACAATGAAGGTAAGGCTTTAATGCCAGCGGTTTGTTTCACACCTCCTATTTTGTTATCCTATGGTGTCAGTGGAAGTTGGGTGTTTTTGTAGTCAGCTTCTGTGACTTCAGAAGGATCATGAGAATATATATGGTATGCATATATATATGTATAGGTGCATATCATCCATGTGCATATTCCATCACAGCACGAGGAATACAGGAAATGTGTTAAGGGTAAAAACAAATATTTATAGTTTTATATGCACATGAGTTGTCTGTCTACTTGAGTTAGAAATCTTCAAGAGATGATGTGGATTTCATGGTTCCACCTAGAGGTTGGGTACCTTTCAAAGACTTATAATTCTATAAATTCATTAATTAATTACATAATACAGTTTAGTTAGAATTTAAATTCATCCAGTGAAGTATATATATTTAATTTTCTTAAATTCAGTTTAGCATGTTACATATTAAAAATCCTATAGGAGAAAAATTATTTCTTTGATATGAAATATAATGTTTTTATAATAAAACACCTCCAATGGAGGTTCACACCCTTCAAGATAAAAATTAGGGGTTAGACCTTGCATTATTGACTTATAATGTTTATAATTCTTATGCATTAATGTTATGTAGTGATACAACATGCTTAGGACATGTCCCTTATGGAATTAAAAACATAGTGTTTTCCTTTTTAACTGAATTATGGACTAGAGAACTGTCTATGTGTTTGGTATAGTTTAAGATTGGTGTTACCAATGTAGGTAACTACCCTTTTCATGGATACTTGGATCCTTATAAATGAAATTGACATGTTTTTTTGATAAAAAAATGAGTTGAGTTAAATGAAAGGTTAATTCATAATGATTGACCCTCAATGAAATTTTCCATAATTGTTTTCAAAGGTTTTGAATACTAATTACACCTTCTGTGAACGTGGGATCCGAAGTAAGAATTCCATGATGGACTGAATTTGGTTACATACTCATAACATGGGAGATATATGGATTCCCATGTAGGAATTCCATGGATGGAACTGGGTTCATGAGAGAATAATTGTTTCCATGTCCATAAAACCCATTACCATGCTAATAAAATGTAGCGGTGTGGACCTTGAATTTTGAAAATGATTTAATGGTTTTTACTAAATGGTTGCAATGCTACTTGACCATTCCATACTAATAAAAGCCAGGGCTTGAACGGATAATTAATGGTTTCAACTCTATGTGACCTATTCACACTAATGAAATGTAGGGCCTGAACCGGATGATTCATTTAATGACTTCTTTCATAAATAGGAATGTATAGACTCGAGATTATCATGGTTTCTGATCAGATAATACCCTAAGCACTCATGTACCCCATTCATAATTCAATGATGGGTTTCTAAGGATCATATCAACAAAGATTTTTTTCCTTGTCTTATCGTTGGATGCCTAGTATACTACTGTTGGGTCCCCCATATAGTACTAAAGGATTCCTTTGATACACTCCTTTGATCCATCATTGAAAAGTAGGTTCCTTTGATACTCTCCATAGACCCAGTCCTTTCTCAGCCCCATTTTAGCTTGGAAGAAATCCTTGGACTCAGAAGGCACTTTATTGTGGAATACCTTGGATTACAATCCTTGGATTAAAATCTTAACTCTTAGCTATACTTTGATACTACTGAGTTAACTTTCCATGAGATTTACGTTACTTTGGTTTTTAACCTATAACTCCCTCACTTGAAATCATTTCCTGGATTTCTTGTTACATCTTGGAACCGTCACTACATATACTATATAAAAGGATGTTTCCCTGGTTATTACCTTCAGACATTTTTACTGAATATCATCGATTTATGCATTGGATACACTCCTTGTGTCCATTTTTGACTAGTAGGTTCCATGGTTAAATCCTATAGGGCCTGGTAATTTCTTAGCCCTATTTTACCTAGGAAAAAAACTTGTACTCGATAGGGGAAATTTTGACATGTGCCTTACGAATAAAATTGTAAAACTCAATTAATGAACTGGTTACATGTCTAAACACTAGCCGAGGGCTAAAGTAGGTACTTGGTTATTTAATTAAAATGTACTACTTGCTTTATTTTTTCATTTTTACACCCTATTTAATTTATATTACACTATCAGGATTGGGTTATAAATCGGTGGTGCCGACCTCATGAGATTTATATCTTACACCCTACTTGGGGCGACAGTGCACTGGGGTACACAAGTAGAATAATCTTGTTCACATGGCCTTGGACCTTTCTTCATGTTGTTTGTTTGTACCTAGGTGTTAAGAGAAAAGGACTAAGTTGCAGCTTAGGATTCTCGTGGAGATCATCTTGGGAATTTTTGTTATTTTATTTACTTCATTCAAACATAGTATTTTATTGAAAATAATTTTGTACTATTTACTTTTTTCTATCATGTATGAATACCCTTTCATGCATTCACCTGTTGAAAAAACAGGCGTAGGACACATTTGTTCACTTATATGAAATAGTTCATTGGTTTATTTCTCAATTATGTATTACTTCATTGACTATGGATTATTATTTACTCTGTTATACCTATATAATACTCTAATATGAGGGTATTGTCTCCCCATTCATTATCCTTACACCCTCCATCCTAGCTGCCAGCCCCTGTCATACGGGGTAGCGCACTTGAGGTCATGGTGCAACCTTTTTGGCCACCGTCTTAGTAGTAAACCATGGAGGGAAGTTATAAAGTGGTATTAAAGGATATTTTTCATTTGGTATTGTAGTTTTGTGTAGGTACACATGATAGAAGTAACTTTTTGGTGCTTGGAAAATAGTCGTTCTTGGGATTTATCACCCAACATACAGGGAATGACCATGTGACCAGGGCTGGGATTGCTATTTATGTTTTTTTGTTGTTACAACTGATATGATTTCACATAGAGTGACAGGTACACATTCGAATGCTTCTAAATTTTGGAACTATAGTTACTTTCCATGGCCTTATATTGAAAGAAAGTTTCATTACATGCATCATATTAGGCACTAAGAAATTTACATGCCAAGCATATATACCATGCCATGTAGTTGCATTAGTAGGATACCTGATATCTATGATTCGGTGCCTTATTAATCTTACATATATAGATTTATATTTATTTAGGTAATACATGAGCATACCTTATATTCTTACTACTCCTTATAGCTTATTTATGTGATTAAAATTTCCATGATTCTGTGATTTTATCTTGTTGCTCCATGATAGCATCTTGTAGTGACATGCTTGATTAATTTAATATATGTAAATGGTTTCATGGGATATGTTATTGGTTGTGGTTATGATGGGATCCAGTTTTCAGTTTTATGTTGTATGGGCACCTTATACCTGGGAAAAGGTAACCCATGTAATCAAATCATTGCGAGAAGGATGCTAAATTCAATTATGAAGTTATGTAAGTTTAGACTAAAGGGAACATAATTCCAAACTATAATGTTTATGGGTACTTCATAGATTGGTAAGTGGGTAACCATATAATTTGGACCATTATGTTGGTCTTGATAAATTCTGAATTAAAATAGGTACTGATTAATGGGAGCTAATTTTCAATCCATGTAGTGTATGGCCGCTTCATTAATTGGGAAATGGAAACCCATATTAAATGAAATGGAATGATGCTTTGTGAAATGCTTATAAATGTGAAATATGTTTAGTGTAGATCTAAAATCACAATGGATATATTTTAAAATGCTACTGGGCCAAAGTAGGACAGTTGGGGAATGTTTTTATGAGATGACATATTTAGGTGTTTAAAATTTTAATAATTGTGTGTTTGCTATTGGTTTACTTTATAGAGAACCTAGGTTGGTTAAAATGAGACCCTCATAGGTCGCCTTATCTTCTAAAAGGAATCTATTTTGATAAGTTTCTTGAAAACAAAGGGATTCCAACTAATGTAAAATGTTTTTAAATGGGAGTTTTATAAAACATTCCAATTTTTTACTTGGGGCCTTTGTTAAATCGTGTACCTTGTGTTTAATTTTGAAAATAGTACATTATTGTTTTGATTAAATATTTTTATGATTTGAAGAAAAATTTAATTAAATATAAGAGGCTTGGAAATGGAGCATGTACATGTGTCCAACATTTAAAACCCACATGTAATGGGTAGTTCAGACTTCTATTTAGTTGCCTTGAAACAAAAGAATGAGTACTTTCCATAGGCGTTCAATGTTATAAAAATGCATTTATGATCGGTATTGAGTCTGATGTCTTTTTGTTGGTATGATTGAGTGTTAGGTTTCAAGAATGTACATCATAAGGGGAAAACATGTGGTAGGTATCTCCTTCATAACTTGAATGGCTTACCGAGGCTGTGAATTTTCTTGCTTTTGGTGTTTTTTGGGTGTCATTGTCCCAAATAGGACTTTCAGTTTTAAAGTGACATCCTTGTTTTATGGGTGGTCATGTCTCTCCTGACATTTTTATTGACTCGAGCATCAAGTAATGCTATTTTTCAGCAGTTTAGACAAGCATCGGGCATGGTCAACTGCTTCATAGGTCATTTGACCTTCTCTTATTCTTATGTTATGGACTATATGGTATGGTGTAATCCAAGAATATGTTTTTATGAAGAAATATGAATCCGAAGTAAATCTTATTTTACTGTTTATTAAGTTCATGGTTCATATACATGTAGAGTGTTTGGAGCAATAAAGAATGAGTTCCATTCCAATACATGGACATGATTTCGAAAGAATCCGGTGTTTTGACAAGCCGGTATCATTTTTATAATTTATCACATGTATGGGCATTTATTTTTCCTTTCATTTCAGTTAGTAAACTCTTATTGTGGGTAGTGTTATGATGAACTTGGTAAATGTTTACTCTTGTTTATAAGGGGCCCAACCTAAGAGAACAATTGGTAAATGGATGGTTATTGGTTTTTTTGACTTTGATGCTTGCAAGACTTAAATCGAGTCGGCGCATTCTCGACAGCATGACTTTATTCTGGTTTGACTATTTTATCATCCATTATCAAGGAGTGTATAACTGGAATCCCTGTCTTAAAACCTCTTAGTTTTCTCTTCTTCATATAAGTGCATATCTTATATCTTGACATCTTTTTATATTCCTTAAGAGAGCATTGGTCTTACACCACACTAAATCATTAAAAATTGTTGATCTTGTAGGATGATATTTTTCAGTTTTAAATGCTAAGAATTGTTCTCATAGAGTCTTGGTAAGTATCAATTTATTCCTAGGTTACCATGTGGTAATTAATTGTACGAACTCATGGACACTACCCATTTGTTTTGAATTTTTCTGATGTCCTATGCCAGACTTATTTGAGATACCTAGGCCAAATGGGTCGACTCATTCTCTTCTTTTCAGATGATCATTACATTTGTAAGAAACAATTTTATAGAACACTTCTTGGTAAAGGAAATCATGGTCTAAAGTAACACAGTGTTTTCTAAGAGATATTTATCAACCTGTACAGTTAGTTAGATCAGAATTTGACCTTTTCCTTTTGGAAAAATGATGCCAGGGAATCTCGAAATAACATTCAGAGTTGTCCTTTGTAAGACATATCTGATTGTGGAGGTACCGTACCTTGGATTTTCATCTTCATTAGGTTAATACATCTGGTGTAAAGAACCATTGGTCGAATTCCTATTGTGATGATGAAATGATCGTGCCTCTATCCGAACAAAATCAGGTAACCTTCCTTTGTATGTTTAAGTTGAATTTTTTTTCATTGGATAGAGTTTTAATGGATTTGCGCCGCTTGTTTAAGTGGAAGCTTTAGGGTGCATTAGGCATTTGAGAACATTGTACGACCATTAAAATGAAACTTCAAAACCCTTGTAGGATGGGTTATGTTTACATTTTTTTGAAGGATTCTTAGAGACGACATGTTTTAAGGTGGGTAGATTCTATAATTCCGTGTTTTTAACTGGAATAAAATACAAATTTTTGGATCTTTTTCATTTACTAAACTAGTCGTTTTTTAAACCGAGCATCGGAAGTAAATGCTAAGGATTCTATCACTCTTACATGTTGTTTTTGGACATTGTATAAGACTCAACATGTCTCCCAGGTGGCTCAAGAAGGTTCAAGAGTGTCAAACATGAAAAATAAAGCTTTAAAAATAGTAGAGGGTGCACAGTTTATGCACGGTATGCTAAACTGTGCAGCCCACTACAAGTAACTGTGAGACCATGTTAAAATGGGGTAGTGGATTTGCGCACGGTCTATTCATGGTTTTAGAAACCGTGTACCTAGTCATTACAAGAAGTGCTTTAGAGGCTGTAGGCACCACACATTTTGCACACGGTTTTGGAAAACAACGCGTGATAAACCATGCAAATAGACCATCTTTAAAAAATTTGATTTGTTTTAATTTAATTAAATTTAATTAAAATAAAATTAATTTAAAACCAAAACTACTCTCCCACTCTTCCTCATGTCACGATGCACCATATGGTATCTCTTTTGAGTTGTGTGCACAACCCCTCCTCGGCCTCATATCCATACATCAATTCTACCTAGATTTCACCACAAATCCCCTTCGTTCATTCAAGGTGAGTCTTATCCTCCCACCTCCTCCCTTTTCTAGCCAAAATTCATCCTATTTGTCTCCCAGGATGGTTTGGAATAACCTAATCCATGGGTTACCTGGTATTTATGAATTCCATTAGGTTCTACATCTTGAAAATGGTCCCTCCGGAATTTTTCAGGTGTGTTCATGCAACCTATTCCAAAGGAGAGGTAGTTTGGGTGATTTTATGTTCATTGGTTTTGCGTCGGGGTATTTTTTCTCCTTGTTTATTAGTTAATTTTTGGGGCTTTTGAGGTTTTGGAATACCCGTCTTGTTGCATGTAGTTAGTGGAACTCCATCATATGGATATGGGGAATTTTTTTATCTCTGATAACTGAGGTAAGACTTTAATGCCACTTGTTTGTTTCACTCCCCCTATTAGTATATTATGGTGTTAGTGGATATCGGGTATTATTGTAGTGAGTTTTCGTTCCTTCATAAGGCTTGAAAGCATATACAGATGTTTGTATATATATGTGTATAGGTGTATATCCTCTATGTATGTATTCCCTCATGGCACAAGGAATACAGTAAATGGGTTAAGGGTATACACAAATATATATAGTTGTATATGCACATGAGTTGTTTGTCTGCTTGAGTTAGAACGCTTCCAGAGCCGATGTGGATGGCTTTGATCCACCCTAAGGTAGGGTCTCCTTCCATGTCCACTAATTCTATAAATGGATTAATTATTTACTTACTATAATTTTTTTATAATTTAAATTTATGGAGTGAAGTATATATATTTAATTCTCTTAAATGTGATTTACTATGTTTCATATTTAAAATTCTAAATGTGATAAATGATTTTTTTGATAAGAAATATCATGTTTTTATAATAAAACCCCTCCAACAGAGGTGCGCTGCTTTAAAGCTAAAAAGTTATGGTTAGACCTTTCTTGCTTGACTAGTCTTTTAAATAATTATTACACATTGATGTTATGTTGTGATACAACATGTTTAGGGCATGTCTGTAATGGAATTAGAAACACATAGTTTCCCTTTTTAATTGATTAATGGAAAAAATAATTGTCTATGTTTTTTGTCCAGTTTTATATTGTTAATACCAATATAGTTAATTTCCCTTTTCATGGATACACGGTGTGTTATAATTGAAATTGACATGTTTTTGATATAAGGAATGAGTTTTGTTAAATAAATGGTTAATGAATAATGATTGACCCTAAAAGAAAACTTACAAAAATTTATTCAAATGATCCGAATGCTAATAACACCTTCAGTGATGCGTTGGTTCCCATGTTGGAATTCCATGATGGACTAATTGGTTTTTGATACTCATAACATGAGAGATACATGGATTCACATGTATAAATTCTGTGGATGGACCCAGGTTCATGAGAGAATAATTGGTTCCATGATTGTGGTAACCCTTACCATGCTAAGGGGAGATAGAGGTGGAGTCATTGACTTTTGAAAATGACTTAATGGTTTTTACTAAATGGTTTCAATTATACTTGACCTTTCAACACTAATGGAAGGAAGCATTGAACCAATAAATAATGGTTTCAACTCTACTTAATCTATTCACACTAATGGAAGGAAACACTTGAACCAGATGAATCATTTCATGACTTCTTTGAAAAATATGAATGGTTAGACTCGAGATTGTCATGGTTTCGGATCGGAGAATACCACGAGCACTCATGTACCCCATTTCAAATTCAAGGAATATTTTCTAAGGTTCATACCTTCATAGATTATGTTCCTTATCATTATATTTAGATTCCAGGTATAATTCCATTGGGTCCTCCATGTAGTACTACACGATGCCTTGTACCCAATACTTGGATCTAGGATTGACAAGTAGGTTCCTTGTAAACACTCCTTGAACCCATTCCTTGCTTTGAACCTTTGTAACTTGTATTCACCCCTTGGACTCAGTAGGCACCTTATTGGGGAATGGATTGTATTATGATCCATGGATTACACTCTTACCCCTTATCTAGACTCAGATACAATTGTGTCAGCTTTCCGTGAGTTTTACATTACCTTGTGTTTTACCCGGGATCTCCCTCACCAGATATTTTTGTCAGGTAGCCTTGTTATGTCTTGAAACATTAACTACATATAATATCTAACAGTTTGTTTACTTAGTTATTATCTTGTGAATTTATTGTTAAATATAATCCATGGATGCCTTGAAGATGTCCTTAGTTCCGGATTTTACATGTAGGTGCCACGGTTAAATCCCATCAGGCCCTTCATTGCTTAGCCCCATTTTACCTTAGGGTAAACTCCTTGGACTTGGTGGGAAACTTTCCCAAATGTGACATATGAATAAGATGGAAATACTCAATTAATGAACTGGTTACATGTCTAGACATCGGTCGAGGGCCGAAGGAGTTACTTGGTTATTTAGTTAAATTTTATTGCTTATATAATTTATCCACGATCATAGAACATTTAATTTATATTACATAGTTGATATTTGGTTAGAGACCTGTGGTGTTGGCCTACTAAGATTTATATCTCACACCCGACCCAGGCTACCATTGCACTAGGGTACCCAAGTAGACCTTTCTTGTTTTCATGGCCTTTGACATTGCTCGATGTTGTTTTCATATACCTTGGTGTTCGGAGCAAAAGACTGAGCTGGAGCTCAAGATGCTCGTGGAGATCACCTTTGGGATTTTAGTTCTTTTCTGTAATCATGTACAACATTGTATTGTATTGAAAATATTGTGGAACTATTTACTTATTTCAATCTTGTATCAATACCCTATCTTTCATTCACCTAATGTATAAACTGATGTTTACCACTTTTGTTCATTTATATGAAAATTTTCTTCCACTACTTTGGCAATTATGTATTACTACTTCCACTGATGATTAATATTTACTATATAATACTGCTACTCAACTATGATAAGAGGGTATGGTCTCCATAGTGACTATCCTTACACACTCGCTACTAGTCGGCAGCCTCTGGCGTATGGGGAGGCTCGCATGAGGTCATGTGGAGACCGGTCCAACAACCGTCTTAGTGGTGATTCTGGTCAAGACATTACATAGATACACCTTAAATATATTTCCACATGGGTCCTTACATGGTCTATAGGATATCCTATAGAATAAATAATTGAATTGGGTGATGACCATGTCTTCTCTATTTAGGGAAAATAACAATAAATGGATTCTAAGGACTAGTTTTGTTTCCTTCTATTTCACAATTCAGTTTTCCTCAGAAATTATTTTCATTATTTAATTATTTTCCACTCATAAATAAATTATATATTCTATTGGGACACATTAATGGGTGTCACCATCCACATTTCTTTCATGATAGAAATCGACCCAACCTTTTAATATGATCTCCACCAATGGAGCTCTTAGAAAACTCTATTGTTCTCTTCTATAGTGGCTTTGGGAGTTGGTTAATTTATATATGGTTAATAATATTTATAAAAAACGATGTAGGCATGAACACGATATCTTTCACTCTTATCAACGTACCATATGGTTTCTCATCATCACCACATTTTCCATCATGTTCAATGTCATCATGTCTTTTTTGTGTTCGAGCCATTGACTAAAACCAGAAATCATAATGTTAGTAACAATATTCTTAGTGAGAAAAATTAATAATAATTTATAGAATATCATGACACTTTATTTTAAAGAAAAAAATATCATATTTAACTTAAGTTATTCATTTTAATTATAATTTCGAATCCTTAATTGTTTTTTGTAATAAAATTTCCATTATTATATGTATATCCCCTTGGGACTATCAAATGAGTTTTGCAGTAAGGCTCATTGTCATGTACTAGGTTATCCCGAGTCAGGCCTAAGACACCTTGTCAGAGTTTTTACCCCTAGGAACATCACTGATTTAACCACATAGACATTTTCTATCCAGATTGGGAGGTATTTCAAGGAATATCTATATAATTTGTACCATAAAAAATTATGGTATTATATACTAATCCTAAAAGTCAATCATAGGGTTATGTTCCCTAATCTATGTTTCATAATCTAGTTTCCAAAGTGTATAGTAAACATTATTTGATACCAACTATAAAGACACCAAATCCAATAGCCTAGAGTTAATGACTTATATTAACACATAAGTATTTATACAGGACTCAAATCCCAGAGGACAGATCATTTTATTTGTTTAGGAATTAAAATTGCAGACATGATCTTTTAATTAAAACTCGAACGAAAAAACAACATTTCCATTCCATTGGTAATACACACAAACTCCTTGACTATTCTTAAAATCCAATATTAATATAAATCTTCACATCTTTGGGAAAAAATAATACCTAATAAATGGGTGAAACTTGATGATTAGTACAGGTAAGTAGTACAGAAAAATCATAAATAATAAGGCATGGTGAATAAATAAAAGAATGCATACCAATAAAATAGGATCTTAAGAATAAAGTGGAAGTAATAAAAGATGATTAAATAATTACATAACAAAACAGAACCATAGATATTATACAAGTTGAATATTCACATTGACTGTCAATTACTCGTTTCTTTATTAGGGAATGTATAATGTCAGACATCACAAACATACCATCAAGGCCTTGACCAAGATACCATATATAATCGGTAAAAACCCAGGCTGTATAGTCTATTGATACCTACCAATTCATCATTGAGATATAGTGGGTCCCACCCATCGCATACTAAGTCCAATACATTATTCAAATGTAAAGGGTGAAACATAAACATAAAAATCCATATTGAAAAACAATCATATGGAATGTGAATACTTTAATAATAAATCATGAATTCTATCAAATAGAACATTTAAAATAAAAATGATCATAAACACTTCAAAAACATATGGTATATGGAATCATAAGTTTTAAAAAACAATTAAATACATGATTGGAAAAAGAAATTTGACATAGATGAAGATACCATAGAAAAAATCTTGAGGAAAATAATTTTTAAACATTCCAATGTGTCTCGTATGACATTAAAGTATTTCAATAAAAATTCATATGAAGGAACCATTAAATGAAAATTAGAATATAATGATGATAATAATATACATTATATGATATATTATTTGGTAGTATATGAACCACACCCACATGTAATAAGTGGTGAACAAGGAATATATCTCACATAAGTAAATGTGATATGTGAAAACCCCTATTTTACTTTGGAATGATGTGTTATTTTGGAAAATAATTATTATTTGTCTTAAAATATGATTTTAAACATTTAAATCTCATACAATAAAATGTATGATCATTGAAATTATATTTTTGGAATAAATTATGTCCCACTAATGTGAAATATTGTAAAATGTTTTTTTAATTAACTTTAGAAAAAAAACATTTTAGTGCTGTTTAAGGAAATTATTAAAGTGATTTTAAATCAAGAAGGTGTGGTTGGTCTCATAAAACAAAAATATAATCCAAGATCGTTTTTTATTATAAAATTAAGGATGTTTTTAAAAATAATGGTGGCTTCAAACAGATTATAGTGTGAACTTGAAAATGAGTACGAAACCAGGATGTTAACTTTAATCGGGATTGCTTATTAGGAAGAATTGATAAGGGAACCTTATACTAAATTTTTTCTCACATTAAAAAAAGATGAAATGATCAGGATATTGATTTTTAAACATATAAAAATGAAATAAGATTATTATATAAAAATAATTAAAAATTACATTGGGGTGAAGAGAGAGATATCATAACCTGAATGAAAAATAGAGGTTCTGGAAAAAATATTTATCACTTTCTAATCAATCGAATCGTATATCTGAAAATAAATAATCATCCAAGAAATAATTTAATTCTATGAAGATAAATAGATTCATGGTATTATATATCAAATGTTATTATAAATTCACCACATACATGAACTAAGTGGTGAATAATGGAAATCTCACAGAAATAAAAGTGAGATGAGAAACCTCTTATCTTATGTTCAAATGTGTTCTACAATTGACCTTAATGCCTTAGATAATAAATGTAAAATCCATTATTTAATTCATTAAAAACCATTTATATAATTATTTGATTTATTATGGTTTTATAATGCTTGTTTATGGCCTTATTGGAAATTTATAGAGTTTAGTTTCATCGTTCAGGAGCATGGGTTTTCATGTTATTCATGATCGGTTCACCTGTTTATAGGTAATGAAATTTATGTAAACGGGTGTAATTATCTAGAATGGAAATTATATTAAATTATAAAATATATTTATCTTTAATTTGTTTACATATTTTTATTCCCATATATGGGTATGTATCATTGGATAACATGTTAATTATAATATTTTCGATTAATTTTAGCGGTTTAAGATCCCAACGAACTTGTTTTTTTATCATATATTATTATTTAAATATTATATGTCAAGAACATAAAAATGTTTTTAATATAAAGTTTAAAATATAATTAGACCATTAAAATTTATTTACGAAAATCCTTGATGATGGTGATGGAAAATGAAAACTTGTCATCCTTGAAAGTGAGAGAACAATACCTCACGGATAATATTTCCAATTTTTGAATAAAAGGGTGAGAATAAAGAGATTGATGCTGGATTATTTCATTAATATGATATAATTATAGTATATTAATGATACTATAGTTATCATTTCTGTTTATAAATGGTTGTTTATAGATGAATAAGAAAATAAAATATATTTAAATGAAAATAATTAAAAATAAAGAGGATTTTTATCTCTTGCATTCTTTTTCTTGAGAACCCCCTTAAAAGGATTTATGTCGGTATCGTGATGAGAAAAATATCTCTTGGATGTGGGGGATAATCTTTGGAAGAGGACTGGGTAGATATTTAACAATTCTCAATGATTGGATGGTGTGAGGAGAAGGGGAAGTATTTCTAGTAGAGGAGAAGGGTTTTTTTGAATATTTCATTCATTTGTTTATTATCTGGATCAAAACTATGAATTGTTTGAGAATTGTCAACAATAGTATTTAAATAATTAATCATGGTTTGAGATTATGGTCTTAAATCATCAGTACTTTAACCATAACTCAATAACACTTTTATCTAACACTTATTATAAACTATCATTTTTTAATATTCCATAAAAATTCAAGTATTGTTGAAAATAAAAAAAATCCACCATAACCATTTTCTGATGTGTACAACTTTGAATTGATCACTATTTTTTAAAATATTTTTGTAATTATTTGAAATTAAATTATTTAATTAATGTCATAATTTACTAAAAGATGCATTTTAAAAATTATAAAAGATTTTATAACACTCTATAAAATTATTTAATTTCTCATAAAAAAACCATAAAATCATAAGACAAAAAATTTCAATTTATGAATATATTTTATGAAAACAGATCTTATTTTCGATGATTTTATTATTTATAAACTTGTAATTAAATATTTATGACTTTGAAAAATTCCAAAACTGAATTAGAAGTTTTTCAAATATTCACTTCCTTATACTATATTATAATTATGTCATACCATTATTTATATGTTTCCTAGATTTTATTTATACATTCATGGGTCAGTTTACAATTCATTTTCACAACATACTATTCAAAAGGGCCATATTACTATTCATAAAGGTAACATTAATAAAGTGAAGGGCAGAGATACTATTCACTAAAAAATTGAGTTAATCCTATATGAATCTAAATATATTACTGATCAAAATGTGTATGTATATTTTTCAAAATTCATTCAAAGAAGTGGAAAAATTATGTTTAATCCTAACCATGTTGGTGTGGCGAGAAGGCCGGTAAATAGAACGTTCAAACAATAAATTGGTCTTTATATATAATTTGAATATAAAATATAATTACAATGATCTAAATTAGATTAATATATATTTAAATGAACTATTTTGAAAATAAAAATTAATTTATATTATAATAATTATTTAAATGAAAAATACATTTTTTACTAAAATATAAAATTTTTCAATATTCATACAAAAATGAAACCTCTCAAAAAAATACATAAAATTCACATTAAATTAATTTTGAAAAAAAAATTTATTTTATAAAAATTATAAATTTCAATATTTATATTTTTTATTTATGTGAATTTATTATAAATTACATTTAATAATAATAATTACGATTAATATTACTAAATTTGTAACAGATAGGTTATAACTAACTTGTTTAAATAATTATAATAACAAAATAATATTATATAGAGAATCAGTGTTATAAGAATTAAATTCTATATTAAATTTATTTTTAAATCATTCTGGTGTTACAAAATCTCTGTGAATACATTAATATTTAATTAATTAAATATTAATTAATAGTTATTCCACTAAAATTTAAACATCTCATAATTCCACCAAACTACAGTACTAGGGTAAACACCCAATCATGAGACCAACAGAGTGGTCTGAAGAATTACTTGAGATTATATGCTAGGGTAAAATGACCATTTACCCCCTAAAATCATACAGCAACAAAAATTCAAATTTTGGATCAAAATTCCAGTTCGGAAAAAAATCTTTCGTTATAATGGACTTTTTCTAGCTTATGCCAAAAAGAAAAAATTGAATGTATGTTGGATACATAATCCATATGATCTGGTGTGGTAAAAATTTCACCTTCTAATAACTATGAATGTAGTTTGGTTAGATTAATCCATTCAAATCCTAGTGAGATTTCAATGGATGGAAAATGTTGGGATAAATCTAATCAAGATGGACATGAGGGATGTGGGACACCCAATCCATATACGATGGATACTATGTAAATGATTCCTACCAATAAAAATAAAGAGACTTCATGCCAACATTTTTAATTAAGATGTTTAGTCACTGGTAAATTCCATTCCATAATCCGATAATGGATGAAGATGGTATGAATTGGCTATTGGTGTTCCTATTTGAGGAATTTATGGTGAAATAACTATTACACATTTAAATTTTTTTGTAGCTTCTATATAATGATTACATACATGTAAAAATATATTGTAAATTTTTTGATGAACAATTAGTGACTATCTACCGAGTTATATGATTAATCCTCAAACATGAACCTTATTAGATGTGTGTGCCTTTTTTTAAAATCTTGTTTAGGGAAAGGGATCTAGGATATTTGAGAAATACAGAGATTCATAATTGGGATATTTCAGTGGATCTATAGTGAGATAAAGGAAAATGAGTAGTGTATGCGATTTAATTTCAGACCCATTACTATATAATATGGTCATCCCTTTAGGTGACCATGTGTGTGATGTATCATTTTCATGACTTAATTTGAGTCCCATTTGTTATGGAATGTGTATTTTGGTTACTTGGTATTCCTTAAATAATAATTCTACTTAGTACACTATGACTAATATTATTTACTATTATTATAGTTATTTATTTTAAATTACTTATCATTATAAAAAGATTATAGTCTCCATATGTGATATTATTAAACTCCCATTACTCTTCTACAATATTTGAAATATGAATTGGTACAGTTGAGGGATGTAGTGGCTGAAATGAAACCACACTTGATTGTTACAGACTAAAGACTCCATATATCAGTTGATATCCATTATATTATTGTGATTTATCTATTTATTTGAAAATTATCTCTATATACATGATAGAAACTCTAGAATGAAAATAGAAATGGAGAGGTGAGTTATAATACTAGTGTTTAGGATAGTTTTTTGTAGATTAATATTGATTAAGGAGGTTTATTTATTACACCTAAAATTTCATTATTTTTTGGGGGGTATTCTGGTAGCCAGTATTCTAATGATAAAAAAATATATTGTATAATGCTCAAGATTAGGCTTAAAAGGGAATATTTCGGTTAGATTTGTATGATTCTTCTATGAAATAAGGTTGGGATTTAGAAAGGTATTTTTTATTTTAACAATAGGGTTTCATTGTTTTAGAAAATGATTCATAGAGTTACATGGTGAATTATAGAGTAATAATAAATTTTAAAAAATGTTCAGTTAGAATATTTGTTCAAAAAACAATGTATTCTATCCATGAAATATATTTTTATACCAATACAAAAATAAAAGATAGACACATTATTTGGATAATCATTACTTATAGCCATTCATTGTTAAAAAATACCAAATAATTTTATATGTTAAAAAATACAATTTCTCGAACCATACCTATTTTCTACACTAACATGTGATTATTGCGGTGAGGCCTTAGTAGGGTTGTATTATCTTTTTTACCTCTAAAATATTTGATATATATATTTTACTATGTTGAATGATTCTCTGATTAAATGAATATATTCCACTTTCTCTAACTTTTCTCTTTTTTATTCCTCCCATTATTGGTTACATCATTTTTGGGAATTGATTATGTGTTTTCACTATGTTTTGGAGAAACCTTATTATTTATTGGTATAATGTTTGATATGGAAATAAGAGTCATAGATAATTTTTCCACATGTATTTATAATAGATTTTTATATACAGTATGTTATTTGTGAATATTTTTTTTTTCATTGTCATGATTAGGATTGGTTTTTTAGAAGATGTATCTTTTTAAAATAGAGACTCTTTTTGTGTTTTGTATTGGACAAGGTTTATAAAACCCATTATGTTGATAATATAATTTATATGACTTGTATAAATTATTTTATTTTTATTTTACAATTTTTTTTAAAAAACATCCATTGTTGATATTTTTTTGAAATTCCTCTTAAATTATTTTAATCATTTTTAATATAAATTTTGATTTCAATTTGTTTTAATGAATTTGTTTGATGTATAACAACTTCAATAATATTTATTGAAGTAAATTTTTTTTGTAATGTTTTTTTTGTTTCAATAATATTTTTTCTGGATTAATTAAAATATTTAGTGACATTTTGTAATGTTTAGGATTTTTAAAGGAGTTCAATCGTGTGAGTTAGAGTTTTCTTATTTGATGGGATGTCATATGCCACCGGGAGATGTGATTTTTTATTAAGAAAGATGAATTTTAGTATGGTATGTACAACAAGAACAATAATAGAGAATTAAAATTTATTATTGTTGTAATGAATTATACCTTGCATTCAAGATAATTACATCAATTTTGTATTAACATACAACAAAAATTATAAAATTCAGAGTTTTAATGTATTAAAAAATTAATGTTCAAAAAAATATGGACATATAAAACATCACCCATTATTTAGATCCTTTAGTATATAACTTTTATTGGATTCCATATTCATCTAAATGTCTGGGATTACCTAGGGACATACAACAAAGAAAGGGAGAGTTAAAATCCTAGTAAAGGGAGTGATAATAAGAAGGAACCCAATACATAAGCCAACACGGTTACATGAATGAGATTAATAATCATCATAAAATCCTAGGAATATGGATTATAATTATCATAAAATTTTATAATAATCATAAAATTTAATAATCATCGTGATTATAATCATCATAAAATTCAATCATTATAGTATTTAATCATTATAAAATGAAAAATTATAATCATCATGATTATATAAATAAAAAAATTATAATCATCCTAGGAAAAGTAATCATTATAATATTTTATAATCATTATTTTCAATATCCTATGACTATAATCTTCATAATTATAATAATAAGAATATGGGTTTCATTACAATGAATCACAGAATGTGACACATGATTAAAAATGAAACATTATAAGTCTCATCACACTACTAAAATAACACAACATTATGGATACGAATTACTGAATAATTTCAATTGTTTTTTAGTCAAATATAATTTCATCAGACACACACACACACATATCATAAGAAATTATGCATTTCAAAATGAATTTAAGGAATATAAAATTTTATTCTGCCCCTATATGACGCCACAACCGAAATATCCAGGTCCAAGTATAACTGTTACATATCCTCATACATTTTTCCTCATACATAAAGGGCCACCGAGTATCATTTATTGTCTAATGTGGTGTGTGAAGACTATATCATTAGTAAATGTATCCATAAAATGTTAAAAACAACATAAATATAAGACTTTTAAACAACACAATAGTAGATGACATGAATAAATGATATAACAGATGTCATTCCAAGTCATACAATACTGAATAAGTGAACTCGCAATATTGAAGCTTCATAGAATAACAGTGAAAATAAGCATAAATGAATGAATGGTGATTAAATAACAATCTAGAATCTATCCCTATATAATATTCACCTATTAATTTCACAATTCTCCGCAACATTTCACATATCCCATTCTATTTTTCGGACCCCTGATCATGAAGTCTTCACACTCACTAATATGCCCTGGAAAGGTCTGATTATAAACCCTAAAATATAAACCAACTTTATCATCAACATTTTTGAATATATAAATATATTTTTATTATGATGAAGAGATAAATATAAACATAAGCATTCAAATAATCATGTGTAATGTGACCATGCACTAGTAAAGATGACATAAATCCCGAGTGTTCTGATATTGATGTCATCATGTAATAACATCATATACAATCCTCAAATGAATTTTACCATGTATCATAACTATATTTCCATTTATAGATATCACATTATATACCTTCATTAGAATTCAAAATCCAAGAATCATTTTTTCATTCTCTTCAATAACAGTGCACATGCTTGTTGCACCCAAAAAACAGAATCTATCATATACAAGGAAATTCCCCATTAGTAAGTTATATCTGCATATAATTAAAATATTCCAATGGAATATAAAATTCCCATTGGATAAAACTTGACATGATCATGCACTAACATTCCCATTCAAGTCCACCACCACATAGTAATGTCATCCATGATCCCCCTTTATGGATTAAACTAAGTCCATCAAGGCCACAAGTCAACTTGAACATAGGATATGGATCCCATTGGCCATGTGAAAAACTACATATAATTCATAACATAGAAGGGAATAATACATCACAATATTAAATTAAACAGGCTATAAAATATTAGAATACTAATAAAAACATATTAATGGACACATAATACATAACCTGGAAAATTTTTCATAGTTCATCCTATACACAAAAAACATTCATATCCTTCAAGGGTATCTATAATAATCACATATAAATTGGCCGAACAAACCAAACAATTCCATAAGTGTCCAAAGATGGAAAGGACATCCTACGTTTAGCAAGCCAAAACTGAATTCCATCATCCAACATGGAATGAAACACTAAAGATGTACGTGCACCAACATACACATTAAAATAAGTCTATCATTATAAAGTCTATGAATATGGTATTATTAAAAAACATTACATGATATCAAAACTACATCAATATACCAAAAAGGATTTACAATCAATGGAAGATATATAAAAATCAAACATATGCCACCAAAACAGTTTATCTAATAATGATTTGTAAATAAATCATGAATTATCTATTTGAAATTTGAGGAGTTCCATGGATCATACTAATATTTCCTAGATTTATAATCAATTCCTAAGAAAGAGGGAAAATATGATTTATAATATGGATATGTCCAAAATTAATGCCCATGATTGATTTATACATCATCTATACAAGATTCTAGGAAGGGGATGCCTAGAGCCATAAAAGGGGGATCATTGAGAGTTACAGTCACATTAAAGTAATAGTAAGATTAGTGTAAAAATATTGGAATAATGATTATGAAGTATGATAGTAGAAAACCACTAGAAAGCCAGTGGTACTAAAGGGTCAACTGGTGGGACCACTGGATGGATTTTGAGCTTTTTAAAATTCAAGAAATTATTCCTTATCCATCAGAAGGATTGAGGTATCTATAAAAAATCATCTCCTACTATATGAAGCACTATCTTAATACTCTACTCCACTGGCTAGCTAGTGCCATTATTTCATCTACAGTGCAACTTATTGAGTTCTGAAACCTCTATAACTCAACTCTTATTCCATTATCTCCATATTACATACCACTATAGAATTAAGACAACCAAATATATATCAAAACATCTAAATGGTCATACCATGAAAGTCCAAAATGTTATAATTCTACAGCTCTAATGACTTCTCATACCTAAAAAGTGTCTCTTGTAGTATTGATCGGTCATATTTGGAAATTATACCCATAAATTGGCCTCATGTTTTTACACCACCTCTTGAATATTTATGTGATACCATAGTACTATAAAAATTTTCATTGCATTACCTCTTAAAACTATATATCTTTGGTTTATGATCTGTATTGCATGTTCCAAAAATGATACATCAATCTCCAGCTCAATTTCCTCATAGTTAACCACATACATAGGGGCATGCTTGTATATCTGAAGTTGAGGGATATTTAATATGCCATACATAACTCAATACCATGTAGAATTATTTAAATAATGGTTCTCTAACTTGGTATTCTCATTAACATGGAATTTCCCAATGAATCTTGGGGATAGCTTCCCCTAATCCGAAATAATTTATTCCCTAGATGAGGATTCACTCGTAAGAAAACTTAGTCACCCACAATGAATTGTAAGGGTCACCTCATCATCTTATTATTTGATCATAGATAATACAGAGAAGTGACAAACCAATACTAGAATGACTACACTATATCATAGGTCACATGTACCATACCTTTCCCCACAATAGCGGGCTCACCCACCTCATATGAACAAAGAGTAAAGAGATATTATAATCCATAAAGAGACTCATAAGGATACATATAATATGAATCATGGAAAATAATTTGATAAATGATCTCATCCAATTCTACGTGAGCACACTAAACTCTAAAGAAATCTATAATGTATTACCATAGTGAACCCATTAAAATCAGGTTCATCCTATTTAACTTTCCATTAGATTATAGATAAAACATTGTATTTAGTTTCTATGGGGTACCAATATCCTAATGTAATCCTATATGAATCTATAATTTGAATAAAACATAATTATTTTAATATAATACTCAAGGATAAAAATATAGTCATAAAATCCCCCACACATACATCTTCTATAAATTATCCATTGAATGGGTCTCTCGAATCATCATAAAATAAGATAGTTTCGTCAGTTGATCAATGATTACCAAAATGGCATCATGAATTTTCATGACACTGGGTAACCCCAACAAGAAGTCTATAATCACATTATCCCACCTTCACGTAGGAATGGGAAGTGGCCGAATAACAACCACCCAGATCTTGTTGCATAGACTTCACTCTTTATAAGGAATGTCAAAGAGAAACAAAACCAATGTTGTCCCTCTTTATATTTGGACCCAAAAACTAAAATCTGATGTCACAGTATATCATTATTGAACATTGATGAACTACCGACATAGAAAAAATGATGGAATCTTAGCAGCTCATCCCTCTTTGTAGATGTAACAAATAACCTCCCATAAACTGAAATCATATCATCAAACTCATTATATTCAACTCTTCTTATGAAATACACTCACTGAGTTCATGTGTTGCAAATATTTTCCCACTAAGATCATCTATAATAACATTATCATTCCAAAGAGTATGTTACATCTCAGTGTTTAATGGTTATATACACTCCAACCAACACCAATTCATCAGACTATGATCATACTGAGAGGAGATATATAATAGGAACTTACAATATATGTAGATGAAATATTTCTCACTAAAGAGATAGTAAATCCCAAACTCATGGAATCAACCACAAAAAATAACTCTATTTAATTTGTTGGGTAGTTCTACTTATGGGGTCACAATTGAAGTCACTTTTAAGAGATTTCTAGATCACCCTACATCAAAATATACCAAACCCAATGCCTGAGGCAATATAATACACCATCTATACAAACACATAATTTGGAGGAATCAATTCTAAGGACACTATAAATCGCATTTACATCTCAAGGAATCCCTCTTCACACTGAATGGACTACTAAAAATCAGTCTATTATGGTCATCACATTAATTAGTACTGCCATATGAGAGAATTCATGAATTAAATGCTGATAGTACCCCACAAGTCAAAGAAAAATCTTGATCTGAAACACATTTCTGGGATGTGACATAGACATCATAACCTCCACCTTCTTTGGGTGCACTAAAATCCCAACCCCAAAAATTATATTTGTAATGATAAAATCCTCTTAAAATCAAAATTAGATATTCCAAATTTTGGCATAATACTAATTTGATCAAAGTGCTCTCAATATAAGTTAATGGTTCATAGATTCAATATCAGATGTATCAGAATATGTCATGGTATCATCCACAAATACAATGATGAAGGTGTTAATATATAGATGGAAAATACAATTCATTGAATCCATGAATACCACTATAATATCTTTCAACCTAAAATTCTTTAAATGATATTCATATTTTCTATATCAACTTTTAAATAAATTCTTGTAAATATCATACTCTCAAAACCTTAGTTTGTTTAATATTGAATGATGATCAACACTGGAAAACCACCAAGATCAACATAACTAAAAAAATAACATGTATCATAGGAAAAGTGTATATATTTTTCAATATTACCAGATTGAGAAACCTATAGTACCCATTTATCCCTAGAATACCATCAGGTTTTTTGGGAGATCACACTGAAGCACCCCAAGGAGATGTGATCAGTTAATGAAATTCCTTGACTACTAAAACTCTAAACTACACTATCAAATCTCCTAACACATTTGGTGTTATAATATAAGAATTAATCAATATTGGTTGTGACCTAGAAACAATATAAATCATTAACACGATTCCTCTGTCTCAATGAAGACCAGATATTTTATTTGGGAAGATATCATTATAACAATCCATCAATTAGAGGGAAGATATAGTCGGCCACTATTATTTATCTTGCAAGAGCCAAGCCTTATACCTATCCCATAATAGATAGAATCCTATTCAGGTCTTTTCTCATCCTACCTTGATTGATATTCCACCCACCTATGAATATAAACATCTCTCCTATATTCTTGGTAAAAGAAACAAATATCATAAACCGTTGATATAATATCAAGAATTGGCCAAATATAATATTCCAAATTTCACATTAAAACAAGTCCTATATATGATTATATAGTCACAAAAAATTTCGTAGACTATAAATACTATGGAATATTATAGACACAACTAGAGATAGTCAACTCTCTTTCCCAAAGGCATGTAAAGTGTGAGTATCTTAGAAGATGACATAATTAATAACTATAGGATAAAAAACATGAGATGATATGAATGAATGGAAAGATATTATTTTTAAAAAATTAAATGATAATGTTTTGATTATCATGAAGTTATATATCCACATGTAGTTCTAACCACATCCATTACAAAAATCCTTCTTACCTTTGGAGCATTATCCAGCCTCTGTGGTACATGACTTTCCTAGGTCACTGAATTATTTGGTGCATCGCTCAACTTCTAAGGACTGCTACTCGAAACCCAACATGTTCTCTTAATATATTGATATAATATATTAAAATAAATAGTGTAGATTTGAATCATCATACTAAAATTGTGATATTTCTTAGGTGGATTCATGAATGATGTAATAAAATATCCCCTCCATCCAAAATTATTGCACCCAATTTAGTCTCATCCATTTGATGGAGTTTATGAATAAAAATAATTCTCCACTATACAACCACCATTTTATACCTCCCAAATATTCCACTTAGTACAAATGATTTGTGAACTCACCACATTACTAGGTAGTCGAGTCATCTCTGCACTATTTGTGAGTAGAAATCATATATGTTTTTTATCATATATCCCATTATTGAAGGTTAGGGGTTTCTCTAGCACCTCACCTTACCTCATATAGTCAAACAAACTAACTTGATGTTTGATCTCTTGATGATATCCAATATCAAACATCATATCCTTCAATGCCTCATTTTTAATAAAGAGTGGAGAAAATCATTGAAATTCAAAAAAATGTTTTATGTAATAAAAAGAGCATCAACCCTTGTTTGATATCCATAAAATTACATGATCATTATAGATTAATCATTTTAGAAAACAACTCCTCAAATAATATATCCTTGAAGGCCTCCTATGTAAGTCCCTCCAGCCTACCTGCCTAACTAATGATGCCCCACAACCTCCTAGATGGTCAATGGAGAAAAATGGTCATTAGGTTAACCTTCACATCAGCATGATTCTATAACAGGTAAAATAATCCCATGATGAATTTAATAAATTCATCATAATCTTAAGGAAAACCACTTATATGAAATGCTAACATATACTATAGGTGATCATACCATTCATAGTTCACCGTCATCCTGTACACCCCTCCTCTATGTGAAGGAATGATTTATATAAATCTAAGATGAAGTAGTTATACCACAAGAAAAACTAGAGTTGGAATGGGAGCATGCACAATTTCATGATCCAATATTTGTTAGGGTAGAATAGGAATATCATCCTTATCTAGAGAATTCATGGATGTATGAAGAAGAATTTTTCTAAAATTCAAAACAAAAATGTAGAATTCCTATTACAACATTCCTATAAGAACAACATATGTTGTTACAATAAAGACATATGGGATTCCTATCTAAATAACCATCATACGATATATCTATATATAAGGTACAACCCACTATGTTCTAACCAAGGCTCAATCCTAGTACTATTTAACTACTTGTTAGTCACAATAATATATTTACAAAATATAAAATAATTAACATGTTGAATAATCAAATTCTATCATATATATATCAGAATAGTTGGGAATACATATATATAAATAAAGGTTATCATAAAACAAGGTACTTAATTAATGTACTATTATGCGTCAAACAATATGTATATATATGTAATGCGATCCTATGTGTCTACTCATGATGTGGTAATACAACTAGATCACATAAAATTGTAACAATAATCCCATCACCTACAATTAAAAGGTCCATTACACTTGAGCTTTTATGGAACATAGAAAATACCATACCCTGGTCCCACACAACATATATCCTCTTTATTATATTCCAATTGATATGGAAATGAAAATGAGATCCATTAATTCCAATTTATAAAATCTCATCCCGAATCACCAGGCATGAGCCGAAGTGCCACATAATCTCATGTACACCTCAATATACATGCGAGGATACTAACTAGTGGAGAGGGTCTAATGTGATATGGGGACAATATACCCTCAATAAAAATTTAGTGTATAGTTTAAAAAATCATATCTACCTGATGAATGGACAATATAATTGATGGTAACAACAATAAATAATATAAATGATGTCTTGTGAAATCATATTATAGTAATCATGTGAACCACCAATGTGGTTGGTAAATACTATAACAATATATCTAAATTTAAATAAATGAGTCATTCTTCTTAAAAAAAATTAAATTCCATCCAAGTACCCCATCGAATTCCCAACACCAATCTCTTTAGTAACATGTCAGTGGTCCTTTCCACTTATCTTAATTCTTGATAATCAAGTGAAAACACACACATGTACTGAGACTCATATTCATAGTGTGAGTATAAACCCAATAGGACACCACCATTTCATCTTTAATATATCTGAATATATATATAAATGTGTCTTACAAGATGAAAAGTAAATCTATATGCATGAATACAAAGAATCATGTGTTGAGTGATTGTTCGTAGACCAAATTTCAATGAACATTGGCTGTATCCACTTTGAATCAATACTAGAAGAAAATAATATTTAGTAACTTCATGAAATAGATCATTCCAAAAAACACTATCATTCCATTTGAAGAAATCATGTTCTACCTTCATTGGAATGTCATACCCATGACTCATCTTTAGTTGCTCTTTGGCGATGTTATCCATTAATGTCACATCTATGCAGTTGGATATCTCTCATATATGAAGATGTTCCCCATAAATATTTCATATAAAAATATATCAACATTATTAATATGATGTATTGTGGTCTTATGGGATAACTCATGGAAACATCATGTTCGAACAATCATATGAAGATCCACAACAAATTAGTCATGTCATCTATACACCCCATCTAAAGAGCCAGATAAGCCCTTTAGGGACACCTTTCAACATGAACAAAGCCTCTAATGGCAATTTTAAAAATAAAATATATAGAATAACATAGCATTATGAAATACATCTAAATAATATTTTTCACATTCTATGAACTATTACACAATTTATAAATGACCTAATAAGAAACACATAATCTAAAACCAATTAATGGTTTTTTGGGAAACTCTATGGATGTCAAATGTTTCTATCATGAAAGGATATATATACCAGGAATATAAGAACCATACAAACACACAAAAGAATTATATAAAAGTACCATGATGGTAAGGACTTGTAACTTTTATCACACTAAAACTAAATTCCATACCCCTTCAAGGAACAATACATGAATCATGAATGTGCACTAATGTCTATAAGAAAATGAAAAAAATATCATCCTCAAGTTTATTGAAATTTAATTCAAGTAAAATATCATGATCATAGATGAAACCCAGTACAACTTACCAAAAATTAATCGGTGAGGTTTACTTTAATAATTGGATTAGATTAAAAATATTATAATTCCCATAATGAGTCCCGCATCTAGGTACCATTGGCTAGCTTGTGGTCCTCACTTGCTGGATTATGGAATCTACAGAAATATTAATAAGACTTCTAGTACCATCAGTTATCCAGTACACTCCACTGGTGATCCGGTGACATTGTTTTAGCCACTGAGTATCATTTCAAAGACCCTGCACTAAATATCTCAATTTGGAGGCTCTTTTTCCAATAAAAAAAATTCTATATGAAAGAAAAAATGGAGAATATATATTGAAACATTGAAATTAATATACCATTTTATTCAAGAACAATACACTATCACACAATAATATTCTAATAATCATGCATGTAGTATAGTAATGTATCATACCCCGCGTACAATGACGAAATAAAACAATTATTGAAAAATTATTTCATAAAAATTTCAATATGAAGGTATTAATGAAAAATATCCGGGCTTCTAAAAAAATATAAAACATTATTTTTGAAATTAAATATTGGAAGAAAAGATCACAACTAATATATAGAAGAATAAAAATCTCATAAAGAGGCAATGTGTTTCTTAGAAAATAAACCCTATAAAAAACGTATAAGCGGAAAAGAATCCATCCAATGGGATTTAGACATGAATATCTCCATATGATGTGATGATATGATAATATAAATACATTTATAATGTATTTACTTTATATATTGAAGATGAATGTGAAAAATAGATATGAGTATAGAGAAAGAGAGGATAAACCCAAAGGAATAGGACCAGATTTTGTATTCCCCATAACAATGGTTTTGTTTTGATTAATCACATATAAAAATCATTTATTATCACATTATATATATTATAATATTAAACTATTATAATATTAAATTAATTTCTGTTATTTTTGACTAATTATAGTCCTTATTATTTACTTACTAACATTACATGTAATATAAAATGGTTCATTAACATGTTTTTCATGATTTATTATTTTTTCATTTCTATTAAATATTTTTGTTTAATTACCTATAGAATCATAAAAATATATAAAATTAATTAATTATATATAATATATATACTACACAAACCTATTGTAAAGGTATTGATAATATATAAACTTACAACATCTTAATTGAAACTTTATATTACCATTAATAAGCCTCTATAAAAAATTAGGATATTGAAATGTATACGTTACAAATATTTTTTAAAAATTATTGAATATCATAATACCAATTAAATATTGATATATAATTTACACTTAATAACCATAATTGTGGAAATTCATAATGAATTTACAATGTGTTTATAGATGAATAAAAGCAACTATTAATGGGATGTTTCAAAAATAGTTAGAGAGTGTATATATATTTCAATTTTTTTATAATATCATAATAAAAATAATATTTTATATATATTGGAATTATATAGACTAATAAAGTAGAAAAATTAATTTATATTTCAGGAGTAGAAATAAAAATGAAATGATGAAGTATGCGAAGTTCAATATCCATTGATGTGTACTCCTTTGACATAGATCTAAAATCATAAGGGATTAGAGTGAGGTAAGGTAAAAAAACTCTCTGAGGGTGTAAGGACTCATAGATGAATGGAATTGTGTATATATTTCAGAGTGTAATATATTTTGGAATAAATTTTCTTGTGGTTGAGTGGGGGTATCAAACAGAAAAGGAAGGGGTCCGTTGGGTAAATGTAAAATATAAAATATTAATTCAAGACATAGATATGAAATTGTGGTATTCATTTGTAGAATGAATATTATTAAATTTTAAAAATATCCTTTTATTAATATTATTTTCTTATACTACTAAATTTATTTCTTTAAACAAAATCAAGGAAGAAAAAATGGATGATATTTGTTTTATATAATAAATTATTTTTTGACCATATAAATTAATTTCAAAAATATAAAATTAAATATATTGATTATTAATACAATATTTAGGATAATAAACATATATTGGGTCTAGAAAATAATTTTATCATTTATTATGCCTTTTTTACTATAATATAATTCTGTAAAATATATAATGTTCGATGAACTATATTTTACTATTCACCAAAAATTAATGCTTTCCAAATATATTATAAAAAATAAAAAATTTATAATTTTGATGATATTTTTTAAAAAATTAGACTCTTTTTATAAAAAATTTATTTAAATTTGGTAAATTTAATGTTTAAATGTTACCAATTATTTTTACAAATTTCTAAATAAAAAGATAAAATAGGGTATTTTTAAATTTATACACTTAAATTATATTTGAGGAACATAATTGGAATATTTAATTTATTAAATTATAATATTTATATTTACTTATTTAATTAATGGTAAATTATAGTTACAATTAATTATACTATTCTAATGATCATGTTATTTTTTTAATGGTTATATTATTATTAAAATGTTTATATATTTTTTTATAATTCCATTGAGTATATCTTTATTTTATTTTTCATTTTTCACATTCAATTCAATAAATATTCTCTATATATTTTACATAATTATAATAATATTTATATTTTTTTATATCAATTTACAATGAATTTCATGGTATTGAATTTTTTTTTTGACCACAAGCCTATGTATTTTATAAATATAATTAAGTTGTTTATTTATTATTATTATTTTATTTTATTTTTTAAATTTTATGTAGTTTATTTATTCTATAAATATAATGTAATATACTGATGAAATAAAAGAGTTTCTATTTTTAATTTTCAGTTCATTCAAAATGTGAAACAAAAACATATTTTGATGTAAAATTTATAATTCACAAGTTTGGGTCATTACAATGGTATTCTCATTCTTGGAATATGGAGTTTTTCCTACAATTATATTTTACTGAAGCTTGTTAGCCCATTACTCATGATGGGGTGTTGATTATTTGAATATACCATCAAGTGATGACTATTGGATATGGATAGTATTCCACAAAAATTATATTTCATATTATGTTTAAAAAAACTCATATTATTATGTGTTTCTTTAGGGTGTTTTGAAATATCTATAGAATGGGAAAAAATCCATGTATTTTGATAATTTTTTTAGAGTGAAAAACTCCATGGCTTCCAAAATGGTGCACATTAGTGAAATTCCTTGGTTTTGAAAATGGGTGTCATAAGTTCATTTCATTAGTTTTAATAGAAACTAGTGTGAGTAATTTTAATGGATTTTTTCAGGTCTTCATTTAATGTTATATGTGTTAAATATTTTATACCACTCTCACAATTTTCCATGGTATACATGGACATGGTAACCAATTAGAGTCTTATGGGATATCCTATCCTTATTTATGTTCAACCATTTCATATAAAAAATGATGTACGGGCATATATTATTCATATTGTATTTTAGGTATGACTCGATTATTGGTTAGATGGAAATGATGAGGTATAATTCCTTATTAGTATAGATAGTCAATTTGTTTTCATTTACATATGTTTATTATTTATTTGATGTTATACTCTGTATGTTGAAAAAAAATTATTGTTTTTTGTGTATGTATGCATTCAAATCCAAATATATTATGTAATTTATTATAATTCATGATATTAATTTCTTGAAATTATTAAGTGATAATAACTCCAAATAATGATTCTTATAACTGACATGATATTAATTTTCCTTTTAAATTCACAGTACAAGTTATGTTTTAGGTAATTTTATATTTAGAATTTAATTCCAGGATTGTGTAGTAAATCTTGGTCAAGGCATTATATATATAATAGAATAAATTTTTACATAATTAAAAAAATTTATTATATAATTACAATTTTCTTCAATTACATAATGGTTTATTGTTCATAAAGCAGTGGAATGGATTTACATAGATATGAAATGAAGATAATAATAACTACAACTTAATTTTTTTTCCCAAAACAATTATGGTTTACACAGGTGATACTCTATAAAGATTTGATAAGATCCATAGGTACAATCTTATTATATTAGAGTGAACCACATTGAAAATGTCCCATGTTGAGATAGTGAATCAAGAAAATACATTGTATATGAAAATGATCCTAGGGGAGGAGTGACCACTTTAAATCCTTTGTTGTGAAGAGGTTATCATAGGCCTCACATACAAAATTTATTAACCTTGAATGCTAACCAGGGTTGACTGGGCATGTTTTTTCTCAAGGTTTCATGGGATGAATATTCACTATCTCAATCAATTTTTGTTTTTTTATATTGTGTTTTTTGAAAGTATCTTAAAATGATATTATATTTTCCTACTTATCATAGTTTTATGAAATAAAATCAAAAAGAAAATAGAGAAGACCTAATTTACAGTGAAAGGGATCATGTCCATGTTTCATAACAAATTCCATTAATTATCCAAATATTTATTTATCAAAAAACAGATTCAATATAATTCATAGGTTTATCATTTATATCTTAATGTTATAACTAAACATATAAAATAATACATTCCAATATATATCATGCTCACCTCCTCCATAGGGAAGAGGTCGTCAATTTACTCAAAAAGGAACTTATTGTCCCTTCACCCAAAGTCTATCATAATGTGTTTATCTCCTAGACCACGAAACTACACAGGTATTTTGTGTAGACTCTGATAAAGGAGAGAAAATGATTTATTAATTAATTAATGTACCAATTCAATGAAAAGAGTTAATGATTAATATCTATCATATTCTCTCCATTTTAATGTTTCATCATTTTCAGGAATTAGAATGTAATGAACTGTAAAATGGGATTTATTGTGCCCCTGTAAAATTCCCTTAGGAGCTATACCATGAGTGTAACACCATGGGATTTTGGTATTTTTTTCAATTAATTTAATCATTTCTATATTCTTCATTTCACACAACACATAATATAACTTGTGTTATCAGAAATAATTATGTTATTTTTTCATTGTACACAACACCATGTTAATATCGTACTACATGAAACACTAATATTAGATATTAGTACATGGAAATATATGTTTGGATTGTGTAAAATAGAATTTTATGTTCCATAGATAGGCTGCATTACACGCAAGACCTATTTTTACCAAAATATAATATACTCTTAATATTGATATTAAAATATTATAATAATTATCACATTTATTTTGGAATGTAATTTATGAAATATATTAACCAAATTTTGAAAATATTATTTAAAAATTTAAATAAAATTAATGCAGTGGTTATCAGTTAGTTAAAAATGATTAAAAGAACTACTATAAAATAATGAAATTATATTTCTATGATAACTACTATTCTCTGTAAAAACACCTTTTTATCTCAATAAATTAAATAAAATTCCATAAATATTTTTTAATAAAGTTTATATATTATATATTTAGTAAATTTTGTAACAATCAAATAAATAGATTTCATAGGCATACGATAAGAAGAAAAATAATTTCATGAATAAAAAGATGTATTTTTGTAAAAGGAAATTTTACCGCCTTTTAATGAAGCACCCATTTGAAATATATGTTTTAAATAATTTATAATTTTTATTTTAAAATAGAATTTTTTTGAAATATTAATGTCAAAATTAATGTTGGGTGATTTTTTGGTAATTTTTCATATGTTTTATTTTTTCAAGGGTAGTGAAAATATTAAATTTAGTTTGAAAACCGTATTTTCATTTAGTTAAATTATATAGATAAATTATTATTTTTAATTCTTTCAAAAGTCAATTTAGATCAATTTGACATAAATTAACACAATTTAGCTCATTATAATAAATTTAACATTGAAAATGGATAAAAAAATTCAATCTTTTGAATATTTTCACTTTGAAAACACATTGTTTCATCTTCCATATAGGGTTATTTTTATGTCATTTTTTCCATTTATGTGTTTGGAATTTGGAAAAATGGATTAAATTTTTTTTTTAAAATAATTTATAATTTATAATAATTTTAACATAAATTTTGATCCAAAATGTCAATAAAAGTAATTAAAACCAATTACAATGATTAAGGTAAAAACCAGTTCATTTAGTGGTTACATTTTAACATACTGGGAAAATACCCAAGAAGATGTAAAAAATACATTTTATGGGATTATTTCGATAATATCATTAATTTTATTGAAATTTGATGACTATTTGAGAGACATAAAGTTTGAGAGACCTCTCAATATTGTTTAACTTTTTTATATTTTAAATAATTTCACTCCTTGTCCACTATACAAGGTAACACACCCTCTTACTTATTCACACCTCAAAATACCTTTTAATCTGAAACAACCTACCCTAATATCCTCCCAGATTCCATTCATTCATCCTAGAATCATCCCATTGGGAAGAAATCCATCGAAGGTATCCATTTGGTGCAATCCAAAATGAGTTACCCAATGAAGAAGTAACAACATTCCACAAGCTTTTTTGAATAATTTTCGTTCTCCACCCCTAAACTATTATTATTAAATTATTATATAATAAAATTTATATAATTAATATAATGATATTGTTTTTATTTAAGAGTTAAACCTCAACTCTCACACACTCCCACTAATTGGGACACATAGTCATTGTTCATGTATACAACATAATAATGCCTCACGAACCGATGTTTTTAGTTCATCCATTTATTCATTTCAAGGTTGTAAATAATGATTTAATTTCTATTTTTATATTATATATATTATATTTATGATATATATTATTTATTTATTCTTATAAAATTATTATATAACACCTACATTCTGAGTTTTTATTTTCTGTAAATATGATAACATTATTTATGGATGTGTGGACTACCACTACCTTAAATAAATGTGATTCGTCCACAAAAAAGGAATGTATTAATGATGTGTTTATTGAACCTATATGATATATGATAAATAATAATTAAAATATAATGATAATATATATATATATATATATTATTTATTTTCTTAATTACAATATGAAAAGAATTCAGAAACGTTGTTCATGCGTATGTACGACCTACAATATCCATGAATTGTGTATTCCATTTCATATTTATATATTTTATATATTAATATAAATATTTATATAATTAATATATATGATATAAATATCATGTTTTACATTCTGAAATACGTAAATCCTGATCGAAGAAGGAGAATCAAGAATAAAAATTCAAAATATATCTGATAAACAAAGCGGAAATCACAAAAAACATATCATGAACATGTAATTGTTAATAACTAGGAACTATTTAGTCATACTTATGGAATCCAACCTTTTTTATAAAACTTTTCCTTACACTTTACAAATATAGGATCTTTAAATTCTAGAGTCATGGAAATTAGGAACAAACTACAAGAAATCATAAAACATTCTTTTAATCTACATTTGAGGCATCCACACAGGTTCATTTGAAGTACAATTACTACATCTCATATACTGGGGACATCCATCAAATGAAATGGTGAGCATATGGCCATTAAGGAAAGCAAGGGTATCAGTTATTTGTGATGTCAATAAGAACTTATTGAAAAACATGTAGACATGACCAATGGAAGTAGAGGCATATCATAATGAAAATAACGTGAATCATAACAAAAATATGTGGCTAGAACACTTAATTTATAAATTAATGAACATATCATTATGTATCATCCCCGAGGTTTCATAAAAATTACCAAGGTTATTCAACAAGGAATCGTAAAACATATCATCTATAAAGATTAAATTCGATACCAAATGCATTGAATATCTACCAAGGTGCACCCTTAATATGCATTTATTTGTGTGTGATCTGATTAGATAATAAAAATTTTTATAAATAACCCAATAATAATAAAATAAATGGGATTCATTTCAATATCATGATGTTTAAAAAGTTCTTAAAAACATGATTGTTATGTCATATATAACCCCTGGAAAGGAATGGGGGTTTCATGTTTGTTAATTCTAGAATAAAATATATCATGTTTATTTCATTATTAATACCCCGAGAAAAAAAATGGGTTTGGGTATTCATATAAATAAAATAAGTGAATTTAATGAGAAAGGGAGAGAGAGATTTTGAGACGACATTTCTGCAGCATAACACCTATATATCATGGTTTTAGAGAACATTAAAAAGTGAGGGAAAAAGGGTATCCCACTCATAAATAGTTCATAATACAGTATAGGGAGAGAATAAAATTTAAATAAAATCATTGTATGGATGCTTTAATGACATACCACATGAAAAGTAAACATGAAACAAATGAAAATATGTGATTTCTTTTACGAAAACTCATCAGCCTGACAACGAAAATTCAAAATTCAAAACATAAGTTGATGAGAGTGGAAAGGGACTGTACTCAATTAGACATTAAATAGAAAGTAATAAGGATATTGAATAACATACCCTAACATAAGAAGATTAAAACTTGAAGAGAAAACATAAATGAAGTCATGACTTAAAAGAGGAGGGTGAAAGGTTCCCTTACCTTGAATAGTAAATTCCAAAGTATGTTGGTTGGGACCTTGGAGGATTTGAGGAACCATGAGAGGACACTTTGGGAGGTAAAAAAGATCATATCATTCTTTAGGAAGAATTTGGAATGAAATTAATGACTGAATGGGTTGGTATTTATAGCAAAAGTGTTGGAATATTTAATTAATTTCCAAGGGACACCTCATTAGTGGTATTTGAAAAACCGTGGGCTTTCCCATGGTATTGGAATCATGGTACACCTCAATAAATATCCTACTATTCACATGTTATCTACAATTATTACATCATTATTACATGATTAATGATGTCATTAATCACACAGAATCTCAAAACTGAATTTTCACTATTCACCTAGAAACAAAACAATTTATACAATTCTCATATTTTCACCCTAAACTAATATAGATGCTCTGAATTCAAAAATGAACACCATATTGTGAAAATAATTTGATAATTTATCGATATTTAATTTTTATGTAAAAACAAAATTTACAATAATAAAATACTAATAGTTAATTAATAATTTATGAAATATTTATTTACTTATTCTATAATATCACATTACCAAATAAGATGCCTAAATTATATTTATACTTTCATAAGTGAGTTTACTATTCCATTAGTCACATTTCTATTCATAAGGTCAATGTTATTATTCATACTTTACTATTCACTAAAAATTAAGTTGATCTTATTAGATTCTAAATTTCATACTCATCACAACTGTAGAAGACCATTTTTTAGAAAATCATTTCACATGATTAATTATATAATATATACCAAAATATTTTAAATTAACACTTTTTCAAAAAATTTATCAATAATAATGAGCTTCTATAAATTTATACTATATTTATCTGGGAAATCGAAATACCCAAATTTTACAATAAGAATAAATAATGATTTTATATATACAAAAGGGTTAAAAAGTAACTAAGGCCTTGTCACATATACCCTTATAGCAACTTCTTATGACCTAAGTTTAAGGTGTTATATGGTGATAGAATCTTGTGGTGGCTCAAAAAATATATACTGAGTTGTGATTTATATCAGCTTGAACTTCTACCTTAGGTGATTCAATTCAAGTTTCACATGTTGAAGCTCAGCTTGGGCTTGGACCAGAGCAAAGCCAAGTGATGAAGCCTCCTTCCCAAGCTCTGATAAATGGGATTCCTATTTCCCGAGTCTATATGAGGAGGACATCAACTCTTCTTTCGGTATTAATTATCCATGATCAATTTTATTTATAAACAATAATCATAATGTTAGGAATTTTGTATTCAATGTTCATATTTACCAATGGTCATATAATAGTTGAATCCCAAAGGTCTTATTTATATTATACTCACTTCATTAATTAAAGGATATAGTTTAGTTGAGTACAAAATAAAATAATACCAAAATTCAAGAAAAAAATATTATTCTAAATTTGAGGTCATCACATTCTTTCCCCCATATGAAATTTCATCCCCTAAATCTCAACTCATACCCTATGAAGAGAAAAGGTGTGGGTACTTCAAACTCATAGAGTCCTATGGTTCCAACATGGTTTCTTCATATTTGTGGTTCCTCCACAACACCTTAAAATGTTGGTTGTCATGTTGCATTGAACCTTGTCTCTACGATCCAAGATCTCCACCGGATGGTTCCCATAAGAGAGGTCATGTTGGAGTTGTACCACCTCTGGATTTAGTACATGTGAAGGGTCAGGTATGTTCATTCTGAAGAGGGATAAGTGGAAGTCATCATAAAATTGAGCTATATTTGGAGGATGTGTAAGCCAATAGTCCACTACTCTTACAATATCAAGGATTTCATAAGGTCCAATGTACCAAGAGATGAGATTCCCTTTCTTCTCACACCTCATGAATCTCTTCCAAGGTGAAATTATAATAAATAATTTTTTCACAAAACCTAAAATACCAATCCCTTTCAATGGATTTTAGCATATATCTTTTACTGACTTTGAGATGCCTTAATGTGCTGCTTTATGGAATGGACCTTTTTTGTCATCTCATGCACTATATCAGGCCCAAGAATATTTCTCTCACGAGCTTAATCCAAAATAGTTGGAGTTTTACATCACTTCCCACATAGATCGTCATAGGATTCCATTTGAATGCCCAGGTTGAATCTGTTGTGGTAGGCGAACTCAACTAATGGGAGATGTTGATCCCATACACCTTTAAATTAATTGATCATGTTCCCAAAATATCCTCAAGTGTTTGAATATTACATTCCTATTGGCCATCAGTTTGGAGGTGATAGGCCATATTGGAATTCTATTTGGTACTTAGTGCTTGTTTAAGACATCTACAGAATTTTGATGTGAACCTTGCATCATGATCAGATACGATAGGAAGTGGAACTCCATGCAGCCTTACCACTTATTCTATGTAAATCCCGACAAGTTGATCAAGAGACAAGTATTCACTGATAGAGATAAAATTGGAAGTCTTGGTGAGATGGTCCACAATAACCCGTATCACATTTTTTCCTTCGATGTTCTTTGGGAACTACTGACAAATTCCATTGTGATATTGTCCCAAATCCATGCTAGTAAGGGTAGTGGTTGCAATACCCCTTTATAAAGTTGTCTCTCTACCTTCACTTATAGACATACAAGGAACCATAATGTGTATTCAGCAATCATCCATTTCTTATTTTCTCTCCAATTATTATAATTATGGGCTCTATATATTTTTATACATCCAGAATATATTGAGAAAGTATAGCTATGAGCTTCGTCCATTTTCTCGATCTTTATTTCTGGAATCGATGGAAGATAGAGTCTTGTAAAAATTTTAGTAAACCTTCTTGATCAATATTGAACTCAGGAAACATCCCATCCTTCATAGCCTAAAAAATATTCTGTAACATATGATCTTCTTTCTATGCTTTCTTGATCTTCACTAGTAATGACAGTTGAGAAAATCTTTTGGGTTAGATTTCCCTTCCCATATAATTTCCATGTCCAACTTTACTGGTTCATTGATCAAAGAATCTTGTTGAATCTTCATCATGGAAATAATAACTCAGTCATTCCTACCAAATTCTTCAGCAATTGTTTTCTCTTCCAGGATGATAATGAATTGAACAATCATAGTATTCAAGAAGTTCCAACCATATCCCTTTTCTCATGTTAAATTCCATTTGTGTGAAAATGTACTTCAAACATTGATGGTATGAGTATATATCACATTTCTCCCCATTCAGATAGTTCCTCCATATCTTCTAAGAAAAAACAACTGCATCCATCTCCAGATCATGTGTAGGATAGTTCTTTTCACGAGTCTTAATCTATCGTGATGCATGAGCTATGAATTTGTAGTTTTTCAAGAGGACACACCCAATCCCGTTTAGAGATGAATCGCTAAAAATAAAAAATCCTTCTTCACATGAGGGCAGAGTTAACACGGGTTGAGTAACCAATCTCTTCTTCAAATCTTCGAAGATTTCCTCACACTCATTTATAAAGAAGAACATGAACCCAGTTTGAGTTAACTTGGTTAATGGATTATAAATTCATGAAATGTTTTTCACAAACTTCATATAATGTTTTTCTAATCCAAGGAAACTACAAATCTCAGTTATTGTTGTAAGCTAAGGCCACTCCTCTACAAGATTTGCTTTTATAGCGTCAAATGTGATTCCATCATTGGTTACAATGTTCACCAAGAAAGAAACATATTGTAAAAGAAGTTTATATTTTATAAACATTCCAAAATTCCAATCCTTTGGTAGAGTGTGAACAATAACCCCTAGATGATCCTCATACTCCTCTCGAATTTTGGAATATATCAGAATATCATCAATAAAAGCTACCATAATGTTATCAAGGTAGTCGGTAAAGACCATATTCATCATATCCATAAAAATAGAAGGTGAATTAGTTAGTCTAAAAGTCATAAAAAACACTTAATTCCCATACCTTGATTGGGTGATAGTTCTTTGAATATCATATTTATTCTCCCTCAATTGATGATAACCAGATCGAAGTTCAATTTTATAGATGAATTGAGCCCCATGAAGTTGGTCAAAAAATTCATCAATTCTTGGAAGTGGGTATTTTTCCTTCACTATGATCCCTTTTGGTTCTATATAATTAATCCACATCTTCCTTGACCCATCCTTCCTCTTCACAAAAAAAACTATTGATCCCCAAGGAGACACACTTGGATGGATAAACTCATTCTCCAAAAGATCAAGGAGTGAATTATTTCCCCCATCTCCACAGTTTCAATTCTATATAGGGTCATTGATATCAGATGAGATCTAGGTACGAGTTCAAGGGATAACTCTACCTCAATTTCTGGGGGAGGTCTGGGTAACTAATCCTGAAATACCTAAATTTATTCCTGGACGATGGGGACATTTTTTATCCTTATACTCTCATTTCCTTCCTTTTCTTCACTGATCAACTCCATGAAAATTATATATGTGGTTATTTTAGACAATGATTTGGTTGATATATCTCTCCATGTATGATAAAAGTATGTTTTCCATTTAGGACTACAAATTTTTCCTTTCTTCTACATTTAATCATAGCATTATACATTGGGATCCAATCCTTCCCTTGTATAATGGTGAATTTCTGCATTGGACTGACAACTGGATTTGGGATAATAGTGTACCAACTAATATAAATACCAATGGTTCTAAACAATGATGAAGCTTGGGTAATCCCACCGAGAGACATGACTAATAACTCTTCTATTAGCAATTCAGGGGTTGATTCTAAATTATTTGAAAACATGTAGAAAATAAAGGAATGCATAGAACCATAATCAAACAAAGTACTTGATAGCTTTGAGAGAACAACAAGAGTACCTTCCACCCATCATTTGGCTCTTCAACTACATTAGTAGTGATTTGAAAAGTATGACCTGGATCCATTGTCCTTTGTAGTGGATGATGATGATTTCTCTCCATGGCCCTTAGATTTGGATAGTGAATGGAAAAGTGGCCATGTTTTCCACACTTATAGCATTGGAAATCAGGTAGAGCCTGAACCATATTCATTTTTTTTGTTAGTGTTGTTATGTTGTGGCTTCACCTCACTATGACAATTTTTTTCAATATGGCCATCTCTTCCACACTTGTTGCACTTCCCTCTCCCGAGTAGGCAGTTCCCTAAATTATTCTTTTCACATTTATTACACGTGGGATGTTTCACTATCCTGCCTCCACTTACATGATCAAAATACCTCCCTAAACATGGATCCATAGATCTTTTCATATCATTGGATTTATGAGACCATTGTGTCTCACCAAACTCTAGTTTGACCTTCATTTCCCTCCATATGATATCCTCATAGCTTTTATAGTCTCAGTTGGCTAGATTCTTCCACATTTGAGGACTCATTCCACTAAAGAATCTATCTACCATCCCATTAGGATCCATGGAAAATCATGAGTTTTAACGGGAAATTCTGGTGATTTTCATGTCATAGCATCCAACTGATTCATTCTCCCTCTATACCAGCTCAAGAAACTCCCTCTCTATTTTTGTTCTCATCAAATGTGGGAAGTAGTTATTTAAGAAGATACCTATAAACTCTTACCACTCAATAGATTCAACGTCCACTCTTGTAACCAATTTTTTAGTCAGGTCCCCTAACTGATAAGCTTCTCCTTCTAAGCCTTTAAAAGTAAGGGTGACCATCTCTTGTTCTGGACATGTAGAGAATAGAATGGATCTTCTCAATAGTTCCTATTCACTTTTACACAATCAATTGGTCAGTATATCCACTGAATGTTTTTGTTCTTTAACACATAAAGGACTCAACAGAATTCTGTTCCCTTTGTGGTTAAATCAGTATCTCCGCTTGATTCATGTTATTTCCCTTTAACATGAGTCCATTGGATCATCATTCTAAAAAAATATTCCATTCAGGATTCCATCGGAGGGCCATCACTATGTGGTCTATTGCGGTCACCATTTACACAGTTCCTCTTACTTCTCAACATTTTCTAAAAGAGTAAAACCTTAGTGAGAAGTTTATTTCATTTAAAAATTATTTAATTATAAAGAATTTTATGTCTTAAAACATCATTCTTCAACAATTAAATTTCCCTATAATCATTCATAATGATTCATAAAATGCTTGCGATCAACCAAACATATCCTCAAGGAATGTCAAACCATTCATGAAATATGGCCCATTTTCATGTACCAGGACACCCTGGGTCAATCCCGAATCCCCTTGTCAGATTTTTCACTATGAGGTACATACTTTCAAGAGCCACATCCACTTGTTCATATCCAGACATAGATTTATTTGTTTGGAAACCATTTACTTTATATTTCACAAAAATATAGGGATGTTTTTCTATATTTAGAAATTTATATAGGGTTATTCCTAATGTTTTCATCACCTAATATCCAAAAATAACTAAACATTACTTTCATACCAACTATAGCATCCCGTCTTTTATTACATAACTTTTCAGTACATTTTACGAGTGTTTCCCTTGGATTCCAGGGATGACCTCCTTTGAGGGGAGGTTCAAACATTCCAATCGGTTTCTAATGGGTTTGTTCGTAGAACCGGAAACATCCAATGATTCCACATCCATTCGGACCTACTTTCAAAAGGTAGGTGCTTATTAGTTTGTGGACTGATGAGGTTTAGGAAACTGCATTGGTCGAGAGGATGGGAGGTCGGACTCACCACACCTTTTTTTAGGGGAATTATTGTCTACTCCGGGACTCTCTTTAGAGATTTAAGTTATGTTCAGGAATCCTTATTACATTACCAAGTATAAAATTAGCTTTCTATCAGATTTCAAAATCAATGATCGATATTTAGGAAATTTAGAGAATCTTTTTTATGTATTCGAGGTTCTTCATTGATAGAGAATCATCTATATTTATTAAAGATTCATGGTCAATGGTACCCTTCGACACATTTATATAGAAGTCACTTGGTCATTATGATGACCATGCTGGTTTTAAAGCCACTCAATGGGGCACTTGAAGTTTATTGTCATTCAAAATGACATGGATTATTTCAGAGTTGGGATCGAACCCGCAGATGGGCTACCTAAGTATCCTTTGTTTAGAAAAGGAATCAGAACCCACGTAGTTCGAGTAAAGGAGTATGATTTTTATGATTGATGGCTCAAAGAAGGATGTCATAATTACTTTTACACTCTAAGATCACGTGAGTCATGCTCGGTGTCAGAAACAAGAGGTATTGATAAGAATCAGACAATTGTGCCATGAAAGATGCAATCATAAGAAATAAGGCGGGACTTATGTATGTATGACTGCCCAGATAAATGAAGATTTGGATTTACTTCAGGGAATAAATCCAGGAACAGGGTCCATAAAGGTATATGTGCTTCACGGAGATTTGAATACTCTAACTTAGGACTTACTTCTAAAAAGGAGGCCCAAATTAGGAGAGTACATATGATTGGTTTTTTACTCCTGAGAAGGAATCCCAGATCAAAGGTAAATTAGGACTCGTTAAGAGGAATTAAGACTGGGGCTTACTCCTGAAAAGGAGGCCCAGGTTAAGAGACTTGAAAAATTAAGGGATTTGGGGCTTACTCCTAAGGAGGATTCCCAGATTTGAGAATTATGACTTGGGCTTATTCCTGAAAAGGAGGCCCAGGTTAAGAGAATTATGATTGGGGCTTACTCCTGAAATGGAGGCCCATGTTAAGAGAATTATGACTGGGGCTTACTCCTGGAAAGGAGGCCTAAGTTTGGGGATTTGGGGCTTACTCCTAAGGAGGATTCCCAAATTAGAGGACTTATGACTGGGGATTATTCCTGAAAAGGAGACCCGGGTTAAGGAATCTCTAATCTTAAAGTATGAGGTTGAATGAATGAAATCTCAATCATTAGTGACATAAAGATGTGTAAATTACTAGGTTTTGAGATATATTCCACAGAATTCCTTTCAGATAAGGAAGAAAATCAAGAAATCATGCTGTAAATGTCTTTGAAGAGTGTCTTTAAGACTGAATCTTGAATAGGAAATGTGGAATGGATTAAGAGGGGTGAATTGGGCAAGAAGGGAATCCAAAAAAGCAGGGGCGCGCAAGTCCTGGCAGGCGCGCAGGTACTGCGTGGGTGCACAAGTCATGGTCACGCAGGTATACTTGCGCGACATATGGGGTACTTGCGCGACGGTAAACCAGTAGGGTAATACTTGAACAACTCTTGATTAAAGCCTTTAGAATCTTTTTGAGGTTCTTCCAGAAGAGGGGCGCGGATGTTCTATTGAAGGACTAAGGCAGCGCGCAAGTGTGGCATTTTCCTTTAAGGGATGGCCACTCAGCCGTGCAAGTGTTTATGAGTATCAACAGTTATGCCTTCCTCCCCCTCTTTAGATCTTCTGTTCTTGGTAGGTAATTACCATAGAACTGTTTCGGAAGCTTTGAGAAGAGACTAGGGCGTCGGGAGCTCAAATCTGAGTTTCTGGAAAAAAATCATCCCCGAATGGGGGGCCCACTGGGTCTATTTATAGGCAGGAGATGACCCCGTGCGGTTATCACATAGGTCGCACAAGTCTCTTGCGCGACCATCATGCATCGTGCAAGTGGACTTGCGCGACTATGAGGAAACTTACGCGACTTCTGGGCAATCTTCTCCTTGTTCATCCCTTTGTCGATTTTGGATGCTTTCTTCAAAGGATGAATCAATTTGTGCTAAGTCATTTCCCTTTCCATTCTTTTAGACAATGTGATGAAAAATGAGCTTCAAAAAAAGTCCCCCCTCAGAGTTGGATCCAAAATAAATGAGGATTTGACTCTGAGGGAAGGAAGAAAACCAATGGAAAGGTGACACGCAAGTTTGGGTGCACAAATGAGCTTTAGGTTCATGGAGTCTGGTGCATAGGGGATGGCCTTTAGTCGCCCAGGGTATAGCGCGCAGGGTTCTGGCCACGTTTATAAATAGAGGGCCTCCCTTCCGTACAAAGCATCTGGATTTCCGGACTTCAAACCTTTGAGCTCTCGCCGCGCAGGTCACCTTAGACGCGCAAGTTGTTCTGTTTTCTGGTGTTTCCATGATGGCGCGCTGCTGTCAAGGTATCTTGACTTGCGCGGTGATACTTTGCACGCCAACTACTTGCGTGACACATCCATACCTGCACGCCAAGTTTTAGACTTGTGCGCCTTAATGCCTTTTCCATTTTTCAAATTCTTTCACAAATTTTATAAAAAATCAACTTACATAAGAATTAATTATTCATCCTTTGTGCAGATTCAATGGTTCCTAAGGGAATTGGAAGGGCTGATGAACTGTCTATCTAGCGGAATGATGAAATAATGAACATCATTGGCCATGATTACTATGATATCTATGACATCACTCTCCCAGATTTGGCTAAGTACTTGAAGAAATATCATCTTAATTTTCCACAGAGCATCTATCTTCCTCTATGTGGTCATGGTCATCTGCAAGGAATCAATGTTCCAGATACCAAAAAATATACGCCTGAAATGCAGCTTCACTACTACTCCTCCATTTCAGTTATTCTGTGCATTAAGAGAAACAACAATGGTGTGAACATTCAAATTCCTCCATGTCATTTCCTTGTAGATATAAAAATGGAAAACCCATGGGCTGTAATATTTTTCGCTGCTGGTTGGTGGAGAGAAGACAAACATGGCATTAGAGAAATATCTGAAAAGATTACTCCCTCGAAATGTCTCTTTACTTACAATGCTCCATTCTCAAATCCATGTATCCATCTTCCAAGTCTCTTGGATAGAAACAGAGTCACTGTTTGATCAGCAGAAAAGTTTCTCAAACCTCACTCAAGAACATTATTTTACAATTGTTCCAAGAAGAGCTGATATCACTACATCTCTTATGGGATCCGATTGAATGAATAAATTCCAAGTGGTTGCTGATGAAGCTCGGGATGCCTTAAATCAAATGAAGAGTTATGATGAAAGCCTCTTGTAATTCATGAAAAAGAGAAGAGACTTCAGTCTGTGGATGTCCTTATAACTCTTGTGAATCAATGAAAAACACTTTCACCTTCACTCGTTTTTACCTGCATTCTATTTTTCTAAATGCTTTAAATTTACCTAAGTCAATGGGCTTAGTAAGCATAGTTTGATTTTTAAAAAGGATTAATGTAAATAACCCTACAAACTTCAAACCATTTTATTGCTCAATGTTACCTAAATCATTCAAAATGTATGTTTAGTGAGCTAGGAACTTGACTTTTATTCAGAGTTCCCTTGACTTTTGTGGGTAGTTTAAAGTCATGCACGTCGGACAAAAAAAGGCTAATGGTTAAGGTCAGAATAGCTTTGACCGAAATGGATTATAATTGACTCAATTATTTGAAAATTCATCTAAAAACATATTACCATACTCAAGTATGAGGGAAAATATGTATGGTATGACTTAAAAATATTTGAATCTGAGAAATGACATGAAAAAGGGCTAAAAGGCATTAGAAGAAGTAGTTTCCGTGTATTAAGTTACCATTATTTAACAAACCTGTTAGGGGGTTGAATTATACAGGGCCACCTAAGGGAATTTGCTACATAGTTAAATAAAATAGTATCTTTTGGATAACAAGTCTGTTATGTAGACTGTTTATGCAAGGCCTCCTATGGGAACGTGCTGCATAGTCATGCAAAAGAACTCTCAGAAATTTACTTTCCTAGTGCTAAAATCCAGCGAAATTATATGGAGATTCAAATCTCTTAAAGTATAGAGTTTGTTGTATCGAAAGAGGTACTTGAATATGGAGAAGATATTTCCAAACAAGATTATCGAAGAACTGGATGAATATAACTCCTACGAAGGTATGACCCAAACGTAGGGAAGGAGAATATAAACCATAGACTTGAATACTTTCATATCATGAAAATGGATATGGGACAAATATGTTAAGGATGACTATTTTTGCGGATCCCTACATACTTTTGTTTAAGAAAAATAAGTAAAAAAGAGGCATTATTCCCATGAATGAAGTTAACACTATCCAAAAAACCCGTTAGGGGGTTGAATTATGCCGGGCCACCTAAGGGCATTGGATGCATAGTCAAATAATAGTATCTTTTGGCTATCAAGTCTGTTATGTAGACTGTTTATGCAAGGCTGCCTATGGGCACGTGCTGCATAGTTAGGCAAAAGAACTCTCAGATGTTTGACATTTTTGTGACTAGAAGTCTTGAAAAGGGTTATGAGGATCTGAATATATTTAATGTTAGGATTATGACACATAAAGATGGATATTGTTCATTGTATACAAATATACACAGATCAAAGCTAACCATAATCATGTTGTGGCTGGGTCCTAAATTGAAATGTTAGACTTCACTACGTATCCCATAAGGTTGACAATCAAGCCATACGTAGTTCTTAAACTACTGTTTAACGTCATGTGGGACAAAAGGATTAGAGATCTCAGTTTAGTGTTATAGATCTTGGACCATTGTAAGAAATACACAGTGTGTGTTTTCATGGGGACTTTTCAGCCAATGGACTGAAAGTGGAATTTGGGGTTACGCCCAAAGACTTGGGGCTGGATTCGAGGGACACTCGAACGTTCCTACATATCCCATAAGGATGGGAATCAAGCCCACATAGTTCTAGAAATACCCTTTGTACAAATTTGGTTTGTACATATGAAGGGTGAAAGGGGACTTTAGTACAATGATGGTTTAACCCAAGATAAAAGGTTTGGGCGTTTCCATGTATGCACGTAGTCTTTGAAATGAAACATGATTAAAATGATCAATGTAAATAATGGTTCCCTCTCAGGTGAGGGTATCAAAAAATATTGTACTTTATTGTCATACTGGAAAAAAGTGTTTATAGTTTAATGTCATATAACAAGGACGAAAGTAAACCAATGTAAAGATATTGATTCTAGGGGCGGTTTCACGAATCGACATTGTATGAGATGGAGGTGAGCCGATGTGAAGAGATTGGTTTTGGGCTTGAACCTTGGGAGGTTGCCTACATTCCTAGACTAGAAGTCAAGGATCAAAGTCCGTGTAGTTTAATTAAAGAATGAATTAATGATCAAGTTGTTCTTGGGGACAACGACCTAAAAAATGATATTGGAATTTACACATGGATAGCGACCCAAAGAGAGTGTTATGGTTGAAGTTTTCTCTAAGATCATGTGAGTCATACTCGGTGTGAGAAACAAGAGCTAACAACAACCTTAACGATGCATATTTTAATGTCATGTAGGACATATAAAGGGACTATGCATTTTAGAGTCTTGCAGTTACGACTATTGGTGCTGCACAGTTTAGTGTCATGTAGCAGGGACAAAGTACAACTTATTGTCATGTAAGATGTATCACGGACTTTCTGTACAGTTTAGCATCATGTAGTTAGGACGAAGTACAGTTTAATGTCATGTAGGACGTATAAAGGGACTATTAAGTTTAGAGTCTTGTAGTTAGGACTATTGGTGATGCACAGTTTAGTTTCATGTAGCAGGGACAAAGTACAGTTTAATGTCATGTAGGACATATCATAGACTTTCTGTATAGTTTAGCATCATGTTTTTAGGACGATGTGGACAATAGAGTTTAACGTCATATTGGACGAAAGGGGGACTGTGCAGTTTAATGTCATGAAGGGAGGACAAAAGAGTACACCATTTAACGTCATGTTGGAGGCATTGGGGATTTTTTCCACAATTTAGTGTCATGTTGGACGAAAGTGTGAGTAGTTTAAGGCCATATAGGACTTTTGATGATAATGTAGTTTAACGTCTTTCCGGACGTAAGGGACTTTTATAATGTTTAGCTTCATTTAGTTAGGACATCATAGTATAACGTCTTGCTGGATGTAAGGGAAATGCAAATAGTTTAGGGTCATATGCATAGACCGTTTATGATGCAGTTTAAGGTCATATAGGACTTAGTTGCAGTTTAAGGTCATACTGGACCATTTAGGGAACTTTTTCACAGTTTAACGTCATGTGGGATGAAAGTAAGAATAGTTCAAGGTCATATGCATGGACCGTTGCTGTACAGTTTAACGTCATATAGCAAGGACGAAAGAGTACACCATTTAACGTCATGTTGGAAGAATTGGGGACATTTTTACATAGTATAACATCATGTTGGATGAAAAAGGGACGATACAGTTTAGCGTCATGTTGGACGAAAAGTGCGAATAGTTTAAGGTAATAGGCATGGACCTTGGATTATGCAGTTTAAGGTCATACAAGACCTAGTTGCAGTTTAAGGTCATACTGGACCATTTTTTGTATAATTTAAAGTCATATAGCAAGGAGGAAGTACAGTTTAATGTCATGTAGGACGTATTAAAGGACTTTTGTACAGTTTAGCATCATGTAGCTAGGACGAAGTACAGTTTAATGTTATGTAGGATGTATTAACTGACTTTTGTACAGTTTAGCGTCATGTAGCTAGGACGAAGTACAATTTAATGTCATGTAGGATGTATTAAGGGACTTTTGTACAGTTTAGCATCATGTAGTTAGGACAAAGTATAGTTTAATGTCATATAAGACATATTAAAGGACTTCTGTACAATTTAGCATCATGTATCTTGGATGATGTAGGTACATTGCAGTTTATACAAAATACTTCTTCAAAAATATGGTATTGGTTGGAGTAATGATGAGTTCTCCATCCATCGAGATTAATGAATAATCTCCATTGGAGTAGACCCTATGTATTGAATAATTTCCTTCCCATTTTGGCTCAAGTTTGGGAGGTTTCTTTACTGGTATCATTGGAGTTCTGAGAACTAATACCTATTCTCCCTGAGTGAATGAACGAAGTTGAACTTTTTTGTTAAAAACTCATGCTATTCGATTTTGATAGACTTCCAAGTGGTGCAAAGTGCACAATATTTTCTCATCTAACCATTCTAATTCATTCAATCGCTTTTGAGATTTTTCATCTGTAGATGATTGATCACAAATGAAAACTCTCAGCGAGGGTAGTTGATCTTCAATGGGCAAGACGACTTCCGTTCCATATTCCAATGAATATGGAGTTGACCGAGTTGCAGTACAGCTGGTAGTCCGATAAGCCCATAAAGCATGAATGAGTTTATACGGCCATGACCTCTTATCTTTATCCACCATCTTTTGCAGTATATTTGAAAGAGTCTTGTTAAAGGCTTCTATCTGGCCGTTGGCCGCTGCATGATACTGAGATGAATGGTTGGATTTGATGTTGTATTCTTGATACAACTTCTTCACCTCAGATGAACAGAAATCGGTTCCATTAATTGTCCATATGGTACGAGGGACACCAAATCTGGTAATGATGTTAGACTTGATGATGCTAAAAATGCATTTAGAACTGACTTCCTTGAGAGGTATTACCTCTGCCCATTTGGAAAAGAAGTCAGTAGCAGTAAGAATGTACTTAAACTGCTTGGCAGTAGCCGAAGGGTAAGGTCCCACCACATCCATTCCCCATGTGGCAAATGGCCATGAGTATTTAGCTGTATGAAGCAACTCTGGAGGATGATGAATGATGTTGGCCTATACTTGGCATGAATGAAACTTCTTTGTGAAATCGACACAATATTGTATCATTGAAGGCCAAAAGTATCCAAGCCTTCGAATCTGATCAGACAGTTTATGTCCAAACTGGTGGGCACCACAGACTCCTACATGTACTTCTTTCATGACAACCATTGTCTCTTCACCATCAATGAATCTGAAGATAACTCCATCAAAATCATGTTTGTATAGAATTTTCTCTAGGTGATCTGGGTTATCATAAAGAGTAAAATTGACCACATGTCGTCAGATTTGTTCTTTCTCAGCCCTATCAGATGGAAGTGTTCCATTTTGAAGGTATTCCCTGATAGGTGACATCCATCCTATTGTATGACCATACGGTTCAGGAATAAGACAAATTTCATTAATTTCTTCTGTTCTGATTCGAACATAAGGTGAAATTGCACGATGATGAGCAATACTGATGGTTATCTCATCCCGATTTGGATCTGCCAGAGCTGTGGCTATATTAGCCAATGCATCAGCTTGAGCATTGTGTGATCTTGGGACATAAGAAAATGTCAGTTCCAAAGGGAATTCCGCCATTAACTCTCTGACGTAATCATAAAAAGGTATTAGTTCTTCTTTTCTGATGGAATAATCCCCATTGACTTGTTTGATTACCAGGTCTGAATCGTCTTTCACCTTTAAGTTATTCACTTGTGCTTGAAGTGCAAATTCCAAGCCTATGATGAGAGCTTGTTATTCTGATTCATTATTGGTACCACCTTCCCACAATAAGAAAGAATAAGGTAACACTGCCTTTTCTGGAGAAATGACCACAATTTAAAAGCCATCTTTGTTGAATTTAGGATTTTACATTTTCCTCCCTGTTGAACTTGTGGAAGCACCATCAAAATACATTTCACATGCCTGAGGACTTTCTTGAATAGAGAAGACTTCATCATCAGGGAGTTTAATATCTGAAGATGTGTCTTCCACTGAAGGGTGATCAGCTAGGAAATCTGCCAGAGCTTTTCCCTTTATCGCCTTTTGAGACACATACTGAATGTCAAATTGCTGCAAAATAACTGCCCACCTTCCTAGACGTCCTATAAGCGTTGGACGACTAAGGATAAATTTGAGCGGGTTATTGCGTGATACGAATTGGACCTTATGATGTTGCAGGTAGTGTCTCAACTTCTGAATTGTAAAGATTAATGTCAGGATGCACTTCTCAATACTTGAATATCGGCTTTATGCATCAAGCATGGTTCGACTGAGATAGTAGAGACTGTTTTCATTCTCAGCATCATTCTTTTGAGCAAGAAAGGCACCCAATGATCGCTCTAGAGCTGTCACGTAGAGGATAAGTGGCCATCCTTCAACAGGTGGCATGAGTACTGGTGGACTCAAGAGGTATTTCTTGAGAATATCGAATGCTTCCTGACATTCTTCATTCCATTGATAAGTGACTCCCTTCTTCAACAATTTGGTGAAGGGTAAAATTTTTCCTGCCAAATTGGCGATGAAACTCCAAATATAGGCTAAGTGTCCTTGAAGTCCTCTTAATTATTTCAAATTTTGAGGAGGTGACATACCAAGGATTGACTTGGCCTTCTCAGGATCGACTTCAATACCATGATGGCATACAACAAAGCCGAGAAATTTTCCTGAGGTTACCCCAAAAGCACATTTTAAGGGGTTCATCTTCAAATTATGTTGTTGAATCTTGCAGAATATGACTTCCAAATCAGCCAAATGAGTAGAACGTTTTTTGGATTTAACTACCAAATCATCTACATAGCATTCAACAAACATACCTAAGAAGGGTTTGAAGATATGATGCATGGCACGCTGATAAGTTTCACTTGCATTCTTTAAGCCAAAGGGCATTTCCCGGTAGCAAAACACACCCTGAGGGGCTCTGAAGGCTGTAGATTCCTCGTCTTCTGGGTCTATTCGGATCTGATTATATCCGGAATATCCACCCATGAAGGAAAGTGATTCATAGCCAGCTGTTGTATCAAATAGATGTTCTGTAATCAGAACTGGGAAATCATCCTTAGGAAATGCCCATTAAGATCTCTGAAATTGATGCAAACTCTAATTTGACTGTTCTTTTTCATCACAGGTAAAATATTATCCAACCATTTGGGATATTGAACTTCTCTGACAAAGTTAGATTTGATAAGCTTATCCACATCATCTTCAATTTTGGAAGCATAAGTTGGGTGTGTTCTTCTCGCGGCTTGCTTAAATCCTCGATGTTCTTTTGGTAAACCCAAATGATGAGTAATAACATCTGGATCAAGGCCAGGCATTTCTGTATAATTCCAAGCAAATATATCTCTATTTTTCTTTAGAAAAGAAATATACATCTCTTGTTCTTCAAGAGTCATGGCCGCACTGATTAAAGTGGGGCGTGGATCTTCTATTGTACCCAGATTTATTTCTCTGAGTTCATCCACAGTAGTAGAGATAACCTCTTCAAATGCTAGAGGAGCATCTCTGAGATCTTCCTATTCTTCTTCATCATGTGTTATTTCTTCCTTTTCTACTTGCATAGTAGATGATATATTATAATTCTCTTGATCTGAAGAGATGTCAAAATTTTCATATCATGAAGAAGAAGCTTCCATTTCTGACCCGATTGATGATGAAGGGTCTTCTTTGGGTAATAAAGAGGAGATGATGGATTGAGAATCGACATCATTGTTCATCTCTGATGTTGCTATAACTTCTTATGGCCTAATTGGCGAAGCATAGACTTGTTGGATTTCAGCAGAAGAAATGAAGACGTCACCATTTGTGCTTTCATCACTGCTTGTTAGATTACCAATTTCTCCCATGTTGTCTAGCTCGATTGCCATAATTGACATTATGGATCTTTCCATAAGGGTATTTTGATTTGGGTCTATCTTGTCAATTTTACTGATAGGCAACACATAATCTATACTCACATGTGTAAATGGATTTACTGGAATTTTTTCTAAACCATATAGAGCATTAACTTTGGTAATATCCTTTGTTATGGATTTCTCCCTTTGCTTCATGTGATAGAATTCTGCCTCAATGTATTGAGACTCACATGTCTTGAATGGGGCCTTATCACTATACCATGTCCCAACTTGACCATCAAAATAATATTTGAGACATTGATGGTATGATGAACGGACAACCGCATGTTGATGTAGCCATGGTCTTCCAAGAAAGATGTTGAAGGCTGAGTCTTGATCAACAACCATGAAATATGAATTGGATACAAGATCTCCAAACCGAGTTCTGAGTGTAACCACACCCAATGGTTCTTGTTCATTTTTATCATATCCGTGTAACATCATGGTAGAAGGAGATAAATCAGATTCCGTGAGGCCCAATCAACGAAGTGTACGAATGGGCATGAGGTTGACTCCTGAACCATTGTCAATGAAAGATCTTCAAACATCCACGCCATTGACCTTTCCAGACAAGTACAATGGTCTAATATGTCCATGCACAACATCATATTCATCTTCATCAGTAATGGATATTATTGCATGGAATTCTGCAGGATTATTCTCTATGTGATAGACTTCAGCTGCAACAATTTCAGTTCCAAACTCATGGGGACTTGACAAAGCCTCGATAAGTGCTTCCCGAAGATCTTTTGACAGATTCAGAGCATCCAGAATTGATAACTTGGCTGGTACATGGGGAAATTTTTTCAATATATCATACTTTTTATCCAGAGGCCTGCGTTTCCCAATAAGAATATGTGGTTTAGTAGGTACCATGGAAGCATATGCTTTGTAAGTTGATGCATCTTGTATTGGGATAGGAGTTGGCAATATTCCTGGTTTTGGAAGATTAGACCGATTAGATCCATTTACTTTCTGAGAGGAAGAAGATGGAACATTCAACCGGTCTTCTAAAATAACTATGGTAGGACTGAATTTTCTATTGGTAGAATAACTTTCTTGTTCTTGCTGAGCTCGCTGAAGGGCTCTACCACGAGTTTCTTCTGCGTACACAGTTCTAGCAGGGGTAGAATTGGAATAATGGATTCTGAAAGATCCACGTCTTCCCCTGTATCCTGATCCCCTGGAACTTCCTCTGATTTCTCTGTTTGATACAGGGAATTCAGGCTCATTGAAATTGAAACTGCGACTGGCATATGGATCTATTAATTGAATCATATTAACAGAACCAAAGATTAACTCTTTGTCTAATGAAGACTCTACCTGATTAGCCTATTTAGGTTGTGCCGTTTGGTGGGGAGGTGCTTGTGGCTTTGAATTAGAAGGAATTAATTCCTCCAAAGTCAAAGATAACTTAGGCTTTGACACATACTCATCTTCTTCGTATTCTTTTTCATTATTTTAATCATGTCGCTTATTTGAGGACTATCCCTCTGACGAAGAGGGTTTTTCCGCAACATTCATGGCAGAATACACAATTGGTTTCTTTAATTGTGTTCGCAAAATAGAATTAGTTAGATTGATTGTCTTTCTGACCATCCAATCATCATACTTCTGTGCATTTTTTCTTTTGACTTCTTTCCATTCACCTTCCTCCTCTGGAACTGTAGCAGTGACACATGCTACCTGGGATGAGGAGCCTTTCAATGTGACTTGTCCCGAGTCGACCATCTTTTGCAGGAGTTCTTTGAAGACGAAACACTCCTAAATGGGATGCCCCATCATTTGATGAATGGGAAATAATTATTATGGTCTTCATCTCCTTTCTTGTTTGGCCTCTTGGGTATTGGCAATTGAACCAAATTGTTTTCCAGAGCCGAAATGAAATAACCAGGAACTTGTTCATTTCGGAAAGAGTATTTTTTTCTCTTTAGATACTCAAATTGTTTTTGTCTTTGATCTTTTTGATCATCTGGACGAAAAGGCCTTTGTTTTTGGCGCTCAAGAGGTAGAGCCCTTCGAGAAGATGAAGGTTTTGAGGTAGAAATAGGTACAAGCACTTGTTTAAGCATAACTGTAGCAGTTTCTGCTTTACCCATTCTTCTTCCTGGAGCTGATGGAATTACACGAGATTTAGCCTTAGCCTGTATAAGGGAATCTTCAATCTGCTGAGCGATTGAAGTATGGTCTCAAAACCCTCCTGTGTATTTCACAGGGATTAATGGCGTGCGTAATTCGTCACGCTGATTTGCTACACAGATTGGAAACAATTCTTCTTGAGGGAGTGCTAAACTCAAGGAATATGTTAATCCCTTCCATCGAGCAATGAAATCAGAGACCCTATCATTATCTCTTTGCTTACAGTTTGTAAGATCGAAAACAGTTGTCTTTGGCAAAGTTGAGATGAACTGAAGGAGGAATTTTTGGCGAAGATCCCCCCATTCGGTAATTGACCGGGATTGCAAGCTTGTATACCAAACAAAAGCTGGTCCTTGCAAGGTTCGCACAAAGCATCTGAGTTTCACTGCTTCTTGATGCTCCAGATTTCCCATCATAGGATCGAAACAAGACACGTAATGTGTCAAATGTTGTTCAGGATCGCCTGATCCATTGAAAATAGGGAATACAAGGTTCCCAAAACTAGATGGAGGAGAAATTGAATCTACCCATTCAGGGTAAACATTCTTTTCCGGTTGAACTTGTGCACGTTTCCCTTCCATAGTTTCTAACCGAGCTGTTAATGACTCAATAGTAGTTATTAACGTTTGAGAAACATCCGGTTGAACTTGGACTTGGGTAGGTGCAATGAATGGAGCTGGGACAGATGTGGCAATTGGTGCTGCAACTGATGGTAGCACTATAGACTGTTGTTGCACTTGACCCATAGGATTAGACCTATGAGGGTGTACTGATAGAGGAGGATATTCTTGATCCATCTCAGTAGCTGCAACACATTCCTTTGGCTGACTAACTCCAGCATTCTTAAGAAGAAGACTACTCTGAAGTAGTTCTGCATTCAACCTTCTTAATTCCTTCATTTATTCCTCCTGTTGTGAAAACCTTTGCTCTAGTGAGAGAGATTTACCATCTCCAGAGGAAGGATATGTAACATGGTTCTTTCCCTTCCCTTTGTTGGATCCTTTTCAGAGAGGGGGAAGTGGTTTACTCGAAGGATTACCTAGGTTATGAGTAATCCTTTAACTTCGTGTACGCACACCATCTTCATTTGTGTCTGTGCGTACATCTTCTTGAGCAGGAACCTCTTCATCTGAATCCCCTGAGTGAGCCTAACCTGGTGGATCAGCAACAATGACATTGATGACATTGATTGATTCATAACTCATCGCATCCCTTCTATCAAAATTACTGTGATATTGTCTTCTTCCATGTCTTTGATGAGAAATTGCCTTTTGTTGATTCGATCCCTCGGGAACTTCTTGATGCACCATAATTTGGAGGGAATATCCTAATAATTCGGATCTTCATTCCTCTTGAGGTTTCTTCCCCAATCGAGAAAAGACCGACATTCTCTAAGGAGGGGATTGATGATTTGAAAAATTCCCCAGTCCAGTGGACTGGGGTTGTTCCTGCTGTTCTCTCTCAACTCCTCAAATCCTATTTGTTGATTCCGAGGGTTGGTTTAAAAGAGTCCCCAGTCTGGCAAGCTGGGGTGGTTCTTGACATGCTATGTCTGAGACTTTCTTGAAAGTCCTCCTGATCTTGCGAACCTTAGTCTGGAAATTAGCCGGATGCATAAACCTTTATCCACTTTTATCACCCGGTTCAAAAGACCATTGGATGATTTCTGACACTTCTTTCACTTGATGACATGCTTTCTCCAAACGAGAGGCCTATTTAATATTCTCGTTTTCTTGATGCAAGAGTAATTCAACAACTTTTTCTCTATATTCTTGATTTTGAGACAAACTAGTTGAAGCCTGTTCTTGGGAAAGCTTTTGATTATAAACAAAGCCCATTGACTGTGGCCGGCCATGGGAAATAATATTGCATGAGACCCTTTTCGGCGGGCTTTTCTGACTGGAGAGAACCATGAAATGCAGTGCTCCATGAACAACCCATCCTCTAACATGAATACAGGATGGGGCATTGGCCATTAACTGACACAATCTTCTCAGTGCGCCAAGGCATGAACATTGAAGGGATTTCTACTGCTTTTCAGCCTTCGGATATCGAGAGACTGATAGAAACGCCAAATCAATCTGACATTGTAACCCTTCTATTCTCAAAAGATGATTTTCATATTCATCATAAGATAATAATTTCTTTTTCCACTTACAAATAGTTTTCCATATGTTGAGACGAATATCATGAATTTCATCTTCTATCAACATTTTTGGAATATTATACTGAGAGTCAGCCAAAGGCCAAAACATGACTAGCACTTCACCTTTCGCCAGTTGTTTTCTCATGTTCAGCATTTCCTCTTTGTCATTTGATGAAGATTATTCTACTTGATTTGACCAGAGTTTGTTTTTCCTTGTTGCTTCATTGGATTCAACAGGATTGGTAGAGAAATCATTGATCAAACTAGAAGATGCATGACTTAGGGGTGGTTCGGAGAATGACCTACACCCTAGTCTGTCTTCTTATTGAGAAAGTATTTCACCTGCTAGCGATGAAGCTTCATAGATGACGGGTTTCGCATTTGCAAGTGCCTCAAGATAAGAGGGCTTTCTCGGCACTACATTGTCCACTTGAGCATTTTCCGGGCAATGTGCATCACTACTGCGGAGAGGACTTTCGCAGTGAAATTCATCATCATGGGGAGGACCACCATAATGGGTTACAGTAAAAGATGATATCTCTTTCTCCTTGGTCTTCTGACCACATAGAGGGTTCCTGTGTCTCTCATGTGAAGATGAAACTTCGAGATCCACTGAATTGTCATGAAGCAAGCCATCATGAGGAAGTGTCTGTTGAAGACCTTCGGAATTAATGTTCCCACTATTGGGAAATGAGGGAGTAGAATCATGAATTTGAACAGATAATTGTCTGAGGGCTTCAAGAACTCCAGCATCGAGCAAAGCCTTGTTACTGATTGGCTCTTGATCTCCTGACTGTGCTGGGTGGTTCTTTTTCTTAGACGCCTTCTTACACTCTTTGGAAACCACTTGTTGACGAATGTGGTTGCTCTGAGCAGATGTATATGCTTGATCAGGAAAGATGGCTAGGTTAGGCTGACGATCTCCACTAAAATCAGGTGTATGTGCCTGACTTGGTTGTCCGTATGATATGGGGGAGTATTCCCACAACCCTCTTGGACTGGAACAGATGTGTGTGTATGTTTCGGAGTGAATTGTTGATGTGTCACTCCATTGGTAGGGATAGATTTATGTGTCATTCCCTGAGATGCCACTGAAGTTGTTATAATATCCTGGCAGGCCTCCAGAATATGAGCAGGGATTTGCTTCTTCACTTTCACCATTGATAGAATATGCCTAGTGACTTCATCTGCCGGAACGGGAATATACGTCCATTCCGGGCTTGGAGCACGTGTATGTGCCTGCTCCTTTCCTCCTTTTCCTGTCAGTGAATCCTGACAGTACTCAAGTGTGGTGGCATAGAGTTGAGTCTGCCTCCTATTTGTTGTCGGGGCTTTCCGACTAACTTATCCGAATGCTACCAAGCGAGACTGTTGGTAGGCTTGATTAATACCAGCAGGTGCATGTGCCTAATGATTGAACATCGCCAAACGTGGTTGACGAGATCTATCATATGTAGTCAGACGAGCCTACTGACTAGATGATGATGTATTAACAGGTGTATGTTCCTGCCTATAGTACTCCGCCAGAATTGCCTGGCGGGATTGGTGTGATGCTGTTAGACGAGTCTACTGGACAACAGAATTAAAATGGGTAGGTGTATTTGCCTGCTCATTTCTTGCCACCAAGTTAGTTTGGTGGACTTCTCGGGAGATGGAAGAGATGAGAACCTACTCACTATTGACCGGATTCCACCTCTAGTGGTTCGTCTTTCTAGCTCGGGTTCGAGGAACCTGAGTCGAACGCCTGGAGACGGTACCCTCATAATGTTGAGGGCACACTGCCGCATGAGTCTGGCGGCGATTGTTGGTGGGGGACCTAAGGAAGGACTCCAATTTGATTGAATTAAGGTCCTGAGGGACCTACTCATTCACATCCCAAGAATAAGGGAGTGAATGGTGATTGCGTTCCAGGGATAATGACCAAAAAAGGTTGGAGACGGTAGTCAGCACCTTCTGCTTCTTGATCACTGGCCGTCATTGTCCAGACAACTGATGTGAGTTATTTACTCGGAGGGCTTTTCGGGTATCCTCCAGAGTTGGGATGGTACCGTGTTGATGGTACTCCTTAACCAGTGCATTTGACACCCAGCGTTGAAGACGCTGAGTAGGTGATATCCTCCTTAGAGCGAACGATGATCTAGTAGGAGTAGCAGCAGTGGCATTTGCAGTAGCAGTATTCACAGATGTGAACTTGAGAGCAGCCATTCTAGAAATGCAGGAGATCTTGGAAAAGAGTTCTTGTTTGATATAATAGACATTATCAAGATAAATTCAACCACTACATCTTTTGGATGAGCACATATGTCAATGATTGTTTTTGTTGGCCCTCTCATTAAGTTTTAAATAGGGGCCTAAAAAATAGGAAAAACATTATTTTAACTTGGTTAAGGATTCACGTCGGGTTCACCATTTTTATTTCCCTCGGATTCCGGGGATGACCTCCTTTGATGGGAGGTTCAAACATTCTGCTCAGTTTCTAACGGGTTTGTTCGTAGAACCGGAAACATCCAATGATTCCACATCCATTAGGACCTACATTCCAAAGGTAGGTGCTCATTAGTTTGTGGACTGATGAGGTTTAGGAATTTTCATTGGTCGAGAGGATGGGAGGTCGGACTCATCACACCTTTTTGAGGGGAATTATTGTCTACTCCAGGATTCTCTTTATAGATTTAAGTTATGTTCGTGAATCCTTATTACAATACCAAGTATAAAATGAGCTTTCCTTCAGATTTGAAAATCAATGATCGATATGTAGGAAATTTAGAGAATCTTTTATATGTATTCGAGGTTCTTCATAGATAGATAATCATCTGTATTTATTAGAGATTCTTGTTCAACGGTACCTTTCAACACATTTATATAGAAGTCTCTTGTTCATTATGATGACCATGATGGTTTTAAAGCCACTCAGTGGGGCACTTGAAGTTTATTTTCATTCATAAGGAAATGGATTATTTCAGAGTTGGGATCGAACCCGCAGATGGGCTACCTACGTATCCTTTGTTTAGAAAAGGAATTAGAACCCACGTAGTTCGAGTAAAAGAGTATGATTTTTATGATTGATGGCTCAAAGAAGGATGTCATAATTACTTTTACACTCTAAGCTCACGTGATTCATGCTCGGTGTGAGAAACAAGAGGTATTGATATGAATCAGACAATTGTACCATGAAAGATGCAATCATAAGAAATAAGGTGGGACTTATGTATGTATGACTGTCATGATAAATGAAGATTTGGATTTACTTCAGGGAAGAAATCCAAGAACAGGGTCCATAAAGGTATATGTGCTTCACGGAGATTTGAATACTCTATCTTGGGACTTACTTCTGAAAAGGAGGCCCAAATTAGGAGAGGACTTACGATTGGTTTTTTACTCCTGAGAAGGAATCCCAGATCAAAGGTAAATTAGGACTGGTTAAGAGGAATTAAGACTGGGGCTTACTTCTGAAAAGGAGGCCCAGGTTAAGAGACTTGAAAAATTAAGGGATTTGGGGCTTACTCCTAAGGAGGATGCCCAGATTTGAGAATTATGACTGGAGATTATTCCTTAAAAGGAGGCCCATGTTAAGAGAATTATGATTGGGGATTATTCCTGAAAAGTAGGCCCAAGTTAAGAGAATTATGACTGGGGCTTACTGCTGAAAAGGAGGCCCAAGTTAGGGGATCTAGGGCTTACTCCTAAGGAGGATGCCCAAATTAGAGGACTTATGACTGGGGATTATTCCTGAAAAGGAGACCCAGGTTAAGGATTCTGTCATATTAAAGGATGAGGTTGAATGAATGAAATCTCAATCTTTAGTGACATAAAGATGTGTAAATCACTAGGTTTTGAGATATATTCCACAGAATTACTTTCAGATAAGGAATTCAAATCAAGAAATCATGCCATAAATGGCTTTGAAGAGTGTCTTGAAGACTGAATATTGAATAGGAAAGGTGGAATGTCTTAAGAGGGGTGAAATGGGAAAGAAGGGCACCCAAAAAGGCAGGGGCGTGCAAGTCCAGGCAGGCGCGCAGGTACTGCGTGGGTGTGCAAGTCATGGTCGCGCAGGTATGCATGCGCGACATATGTGGTACTTGCGCGACGGTTAACCAGCAGGGTAATACTTGAGAAACTCTTGATTAAAGCCTTTAGAATCCTCTTGAGATTCTTCTAGAAGAGGGGTGTGCAAGTTCTATTGAAGGAGTAAGGCGGCGCGCAAGTGTGGCCTTTTCCCTTAAGGGCTGGCCACTTAGGCGCGCAAGTGTTGATGAGTTTCAACACTTAGGCCTTCCTCCCCCTCTTTAGATCTTCCGTTCTAGGTAAGAAATTATCTTTGAAGTGTTTCAGAAGCTTTGAGAAGAGACTAGGGTGCCGGGAGATCAAATCTGAGTTTCTAGAAAAATACCCCCCGAATGGGGGGCCCACAAGGTCTATTTATAAGCAGGAGAAGACCCAAGGCGGTTTTCACTTAGCTCGCGCAAGTCGCTTGCGTGACCATCATGCGTCGCGCAAGTGGACTTGCACGACTATGAGGAAACTTGCACGACTTATGGGAAATCTTATCCTTGTTCATTACTTTGTCTATTTTGGATGCTTTCTTCAAAGGATGAATCCATTTGTGCTAAGTCATTTCCCTTTCCATTCTTTTAGACAATGTGACGAAAAAGGAACGTCAACAACGAGCAGAGGATCTTTAAAGTCTTGTGTCCTAGAAATCTGGAACAAAATATATGAATGCATAAAACATTATTCTAATCCACTTGTGAGGATTCAACATAAGATCCTCCTATGTCTAATTACTGGATCTCATTATCTGGATACAAACATCAAATGAAATGATGAGTAGAAGGCCCCGGAGGGAAAGCAAGGGAATCAGTTTACTTGTGATGTCAATAAGAACTTCTTGAAAAACCTAAAGACATGACCAATGGATGTAGTGGAATATCATAATGAAAATAAAATGAATAATAACATTAATATGAGGATAAAAAAATATAATTAAGACATTCATGAACATATCACCATGTTTCATCACCAATGTGTCATAAACATTACCAAGGCTATTCACCAAGGTATCCTGAAACCTGTCATCTGTAGAGATTAAATTATTAACCCAATGTATTAGAGTGCTATCATGGCTCACCCTTAATGTGAATTTATTTTATTGTGATCCAAATATATGATAAAAAATCATTTCATAAATAACCAATAAATAATATATGAAATGGATTTCATTTCAAAATAGCAACGTTTTAAAAATTCTTGAAAACTTGATCGTTATGTCATTTATAACCCCTAGAATTGAAATAAGGGCTTCATGTATGTAAATTTAAGAATAAAATATATAAATTATAATGTATTTATTAATACCCATAGAAACAAAATTGGTTTGAGTATTCATATAAATAAAATATGAAACTTTATTGAGAAAGAGAGAGAGAGAGATTGTGAGAAGAAAATCCTGCACCATACCGGCTACATAACATGGTTTTAGAAAACATTAAAAAGGGAAGGAAAAAGTGTCATAATTTATATATAACTCATAATATAGTATAGTTACAGAATAAAATTTAAATAGGATCATGTAATGCCTTTTTTAATGACATACCACCTGAAATGGAAACTTGGAAGAAAAGAAAAGATGTGATTTCAATTACAAAAAGTTGGAAACCTAACAACATCAATTAAAAATGAAGAAAATATGTTGATGGTATAGGAAAGGATATCTCAAAAATTTTATATTAAATGGATATTAATAAGGATATATAAGGAATTACCCTATCATAAGAAGATGGAAACTAGAAGACATAACATAAAAGAAGTCATGAATTAAAATAGGGTGGTGAGAGGTTCCCTTACCTTGAAGTGTAACTTCGAAAGCATGAAAGTCGGGACCTTGGGGGATTGAGGGAAACTTGAGTGGACTCCATGGGAGCTAAAAGGAAAAATATCTGTTGATGAGGAATTTGGAATGAAAATAATTATGGAATGGGATGGTATATATAGAAAAATTGAGGGAATATTTAATAAATTTCCAAGGGACACCTCATCAGTGGTATTTAAAAAACTATGGGCTTGAAAATTGTATTTTCCCATGTTATTGGCCATGTGGGACACCTTAAAACATATAGAACTATTCACAAGTCGAAAAGAATGATTACATCATTATTAAATCACTAATTGTGTCCTCAATAACTTTCAAAATCAAAACAATATTTTTACTATTCACTGAAAAACATATCATTTTTTAAAAATAACATAAATTCACCCTAACATAATATCGATGATATGATTTTAAAAATGAACCCCCTTTTATGAAAATAATTTTATAATTATGAGATAATTATTCTTTAAATAAAATCACTATTTACCCGAAAAAAATAATACTTAACTATTAATTTCTGAAACAATTATTTACTTATACTATAATATCACAGTACCAAACAAGATAAATAAATTATATTTATACTTTATTAAGTGAGTTTACTATTCCATTGGCCATATTACTATTCATAAGGGTAATATTACTATTCACTAAAAATTATGTTGATCTTATTAGACTCTAAATTTATGACTCATCCCAATTGTAGAAGCCCATTTTTTGAAAATTATTTTACAATATTAATTATTTAATATATAAAAAAATTATTTTGAAATAGCCTTTTCTCTATAACATCATCTATAATATGGAACATCTATAAATTCATCCTATATTTATCCAGACATTTCAAATATAGTAATTTTACCATTAGAATAAATAAATAATTTATTTATACAAAAGGATTTCACAAAGTATCTAAGGCCTTATTAAATATCCCTTTATAACACCTAAATATGACCTATGTGTAAGGTGAGCTATGGTGATAGAATCTTGGTACGACTTGGACTATATTTCCCAAGTGGTAATTTCATTCATCTTGATCTTCTCCCTTAAGTGATTCAGTTCAAACATTACATGTTGAAGCTCAGCTAGGGCTTGGTCCAGAGCAATTCCTAGTGATGAAACCTCATTCACATGTTTTGACAAATGTGCTTTGTATGGCCTGAGTCTACTAGATGAGGCCATCGACTATTCTTTGTGTATTAATTAAACATGATCACATGTATTTCTAAACAAAAATAATAATGTAAAGTGTTTAGTTTCCAATAGTCATATTGACCAACGGTCATATAATAGTCGAAACACAATGGTCTTTTTTTAATTATAATCACTTCATTAATTAAATGATATTGTTTTTTGAGTAAAAAATAAAATAATAAAAAATTTCATGAAACAAATATTATTCAAAATTTTGGGTTGTTACAATATTTAAATAATATATGGTATTATATTTAATTATATAGATCTTCTATGGGTGTATAACAAATAAAAATTTTATATATAAGAGGGTTGAATCTTTATGAAGAATGTGATGACTTAAGGTAAGTGGTTGCTCATCTCACTTTTATTTTTGTGAGATTTATGCTATATTCAATTGTTATACATACTGTGTGGTGTATATACCAACCATTAATATATTATATGATTGTTATACTTATATTTATTTTTATTTATATATTAATTTTATGATCTCTCTAATTCAAGGGGTTTAGGATTCAAAAGTTACCAAATAGGTAAATTAATTTTATCTCAATTTTTTTCATTGAGACACATGTTATGTTATGCACCTATATTATTGTACGAGCTATATGAACCCCACATTGAAATTTTTTATCATGAATATCCTTATTTAAATTATATTTTAAGCCTCATGCAATGTTATTCACTCATTATTATTGTGGTTCAATGTTACAAAAGTGGTATTGGTTTATTGTTATAACAAAATCATATTTCAAAATTGCTTATGATTATTATTCCATTGATGAAATATTAGGATCCATATCTCACAGAAACAAATTAATTTTGTTATACTATGTTAACAAATTAGATATTCATGTAATGTTTCTATTTTTATACACTTTTTTATGTTATATAATTAATAAAGTGTTTTTGAGATAATATTAAATTATTTCCATTCTCGGTCAAAAAAATGTGTTTGTAAAAAATTAGGTTTTCTAATTTTTTTAAAATATTCTAAAATTTTCATATGTTAATTAAATTATATTTTTATACATCTTTTATCTTTTAGAAAATTCTTTTTAAAAAGTAATATTCTTATCATTTTCTAATCTAGTCTCTCTTCCAAACTTTTTAAGGCACAAAAAATACATAGAATGTACAAATTTATCTTCCATCGTGAAAATACTTCATTTGAAACATAAATTATAAATTTAGAATAATATTTCTATTAAAATTAATTTTCTTAATATTATAGACATTCATTATAATAAAATCTGTTTTCAAATAAAAACATTTTCAAATTTTGTTTATATTTCAGATGTGTTTTAAATGATTTTCAATGCATCCGTTATATGTTTTCAATGATATTTTCAATGAAAATGTTTAATATTTTTTTCATGTTTAATAAGGGTTTTATATAATTTTCAACTAATCATTTATATGTTTTCAAATCTATTTTATAATAAAAAGGATTTGGAAAATATTTTTTTGAAGATGGGTTTGTAATGATTTGCTAAAATTCTTTTATATGTTTTTAAATCTATTTTCATAGAAAAAGGACTTCAAAAAATGTATTCTATTTAATAAGCCTGTTATATGATTTTCAACACTTCCTTTATATGTTTTCAATGCTATTATAAGAGATAACATTTTCCAATTTTTTTATGTTGAAGAATTGTTTTTAATAATTCTAAATGTTTCTTTTATATGTTTCCCAATCTATTTTCAATGAAAATGATTTTTATAATGTTTTATAGTATGAAAATATTTTTTCTAAGATAATATGATATTTTTTTCATGAAATGTTTTAAAATTATTTTTAAATATTAATTCATATGTTTTCAAAGTGGATTAAAAATGTAATTTGAAATTTTTTTACGTATTGAAAAATAATTTTCAAAGAAAAGTTATTTCTGTTAATAAATAATACAAGAGATCATTCAAAGTGTATATCTATATATGATAAAATCTTTTTTTATAGACCCTTCTTAACTGGGGACTTTATCCATGGTCAACATTATTATTTTTTCAATGAATGGTTTATATTCAGGATGAAAATTTCTTTATGAAACTTGTTTCTCTTCTACAGGTTATACAACGATTAAACACATATGAATCACATTTACTTCAATGGGTAATTTTATGATAAAATGATAATAAACCTATATAATTTCCATAGGTTATGATATGATAGAATATTTATGATAACCATTTCATTTAATGGGTTACGATATCTTGTTTATGAATCCCATATCGTTTTATCTGTCATTATATGAGGAAATTTTTATTATCTTATAGTATACATTTTGACTATTTCATTATGTGCTGGTTGGGACCTATATCTCACTATAATGCATTGATTAATGTTTTAATCACATTATAATAGCAAGGATGGAACCGAGAGTGAGCTCAACTCTTTAATTGACATTGTATTCTAAGATGGTCTTAAGAGTGAACCTCGACAACTATGATAGTCTTGGAAGTGAAACTTGAATAATAAGATGGATTTTGTAGTGAACCAATTCTACTAAAAAGATATTTCCTCATTTGGGGATGGAGTGTGTCTCAACCAGTTGGTGTATCCCCATGAAGTTCCTTGATTTGTCTTATTAATAATCCTTGACTTATTGGGGATGATTTTAAATGCCTACCCATATTCTGGACCAACTATTTCATATTCTTATATTATAATCGCATGGATAATTTTCATGATTCTATTATGGTTAACCTATTATGTTATACCAATATTTATTCCATGAATCAAATATATGATCTTTCATATAGAGGGAATGATCTTTAAATGTTATGCTTATGTACTCAAACACTTATGTTCATGTTATGCTTACATTTCTCCTTAATTTACCTTTACCGAGAATGTGAGCTCACACATTCTTATGATTCATTTAATAGGTTATGAATAATGGAATTATATAGATTTAGTAAATTGGAATGTATTTGTTGGAATAATTATGGATCTTTCAACAAGATAGAATTTTTTTTCTATGTTTCAAAAACACTAAATTATTACATTCATCTTTCTTATACTTTTCTACTATGCTGAAAATTAAGAAAAATAATTTTGACGAATGTTTTTTTAATAATTTATATATTAAAAATTTAATAATATTTTTTTCACTCATCTTATAGATATGTCAGACAAAAGATAAGAATAATTACAAATTTATGAGTAAAAAGATGTATTTTTAAAAAAGGAAATTTTAATGTCTTTCAATGGAGAACCCATTTTAAAAATAAATTTTGGTACATTTATATTTTATTATTTTATAGAATAAATGTCCTTTTTTAATTAATGACATCAATATTTACTTTAGGTAGGTTTTTTTATTTTTCATAGAAGTATCATTTTTTCATGAATAGTGAAAAATACTAAATTTTAATTGAAAACAACATATAAATCAAATTTAATTATATAATTAAATAATATATTAAATTGGATTAAGATTTAAATTATATAAATTTAATATCAATTAATTTATTTATTTTCGTTGAAATAAATTTCACATTGAAATTTTATATGAAAACAATTCAAACTATTGAACATTTTCACATTAAACACACATGATTTCATCCAACACGCAGTATTATTTTTGAAAAAATTTATTCCAAAATATGATTTATGAATTTATAAAAATGGATTCCATAATTGAATTCATAATCATTTATATTTTATAAAATGTTAAACTTAAATTTTTACCAAAATTATTTGTTAAATTAATTGAAATTTCTTACAACGATTAAGTTGACAGTGTGATTATTTAACGGTTAAACGTTAACTGGAGGGGATAAATACCCTAGAAATAGGTGAAAATGACATTTTATAGTTATATTTTTACCATATAATCCCCTTTTATAGAAATTTTACAATATTTGGATACACATGAGGTAAGTCAGAACTCTCAATAGGGTTTTCCTTCTTATATTTAATAAAACACCACTCCTCTTCCACTATAAAAGGCATCCGAACCCACTCACATATTAACACATCTAAAGCATTTTGAATTAGAAGAAACATGACCAAATATCCTACTAAATTAAAATAATTATTAATCAAATCATCCATTTGTATATTACTGTATCCAGGGAATCCCTTTGGTGAAAACCAAAACAAGGTTCCCAATAATGATGTAACATCCTTTAACAAACTCATTTGTATTGTTTTAATTATACTCCCCATCAATGATTCTTATTGCTAGATTATATAATACAATTTGTATCCAAAATATTCCTATTTGTTTTTTATTTTTAGGGTTTTACTAACACTCACACACAGTTCTGTCAAATTTGATACCAATCATCATTTGTGTGTACGACGGACTACCGCCTCATGATCTGAAGTTGTTCATTCTTTAATTTCCACCATTAAATGTTGAAAATAATGATGTAATTTGTATTTTATATTATATATATAATATTTATGATGCATATATTATTTTGGAATTAATATATAACACATAACTTCATTCTCTAAATTTTTGGATATATGATAACTTCGTTTGTGGGCGTCTGGACTACCACTTACTCAAAGTGATGGGATTCCTTCAAACATTACTTGGAATGTATTAATGATTCATTTATTAAAAATATATAGTATATATAATATAATAATAATACGTTAATTCTAATATATATATATATATATATATATATATTTCACTAACTTTCTTTCTTTCAAAACAGCCGTAAAACAGAAACAATATACATGCGTACGTATAACCTACCATTTCCATGAAGGGTGTTTACATTTTTTCTTTATATATTTTATTGATCATTGAAAATATTTATATTAAGAATAAATATGATATTTATATCACATTTGGAATTATGGAAATAAGTAAATCATAATCTGTGTAAGAAAATTTAGAATTAAAAGTCTATACATACATGAAAAAAAAGTGGATATTCAACAAAATGTAACATTAACATGGAATTGTTAATAAATAAGTATCATAAAGTATCAAGAAAACCATATACAGTATTATCTATAAGAATATAGTTATTATTAATTTTTTTAATAAACTTATTTATATTATAAAATAGTATTGATCCTTTACAAAGAAAGTTAAAACCAATGGTATAGGATTTCTCATCTCATTATTATTTCTGTGAGATGTGTTCTATATTCACCACTTATTTTTATTGTGTTGTTTATATAATACCCATGAATGTATTATATGATTATTATAATTAAATATATAGGTATTTATATATCCATTTTTTATCTCAGTCTTTAATGGTGTTTATGATTCAAAATTTACTAAACTGGTAAAGTACATTCGTTTCAATTTAACTTATTTGTGACACATGTTATGTTAAAAACCTATATTAATTTATGAAGTTTATATAATAACCTTTTAAATGTTTCATCTTTAATATCCTTATTTTTAGGATATTTTAATCATTATTTAAAGTTATTCTCTCATGGTTATTATGACATAATGATACCAATGATGAATGAGTTTATTGATACTATATCAACTTCTATCAGGATTATGTACGATTATGCATCCATTGATAAACAATTATGATCAATATCCCAAGGAATATAACTAATTTTATTATCCTTTTTTTATTCATGATACATTAATTTATTGTTATAATTTTTAATATCACCAACTGACCCATCAAGGCCCAGGAAACATCTTCTAAATCTCCCCACCAATAAGATAGTGGCCGGAGAGTTGTGATGAGTGATCATATCACAAAAAATGGGAGGTCTTTTCCTAATTTACATGTATGCACGCACCCAAAAACACCACCATGAAATAATTTATAGAAATAAATATATTAATACTAAAAATGCCGGGAAATATATTTCCCAAACCATAGAACGACATATGTTCTGAAGTGAAAAAGGGAAGAACTCGTGCCCACCAAAAAATATAAATGCATCCAAGCTACATAGAAGGATGAGAATTATTTCAAATGAAACTTCCCAGAATCACATAGTCCTGACATTAGTAAACACATCACTTGGTCAATCTCACAAATCTACGATGTCCTCGAGTTCTTTGGGGACTCTTTCAAAAGGCATGTGGTATGTATATGACACAACACATGCTTGAAAAGCCTATTCCGGAGTGAGTATAATAATAATCAATAGAAAACTAAAAACCCAAAAAAAAATAGATAAAGCAAAAGGAAATAGTTTATATGACCTATCAAGAGGGAACCCAATCAAGAAAGAAACTCCATCTCAATCCATAATCTTCTATACATGACAAGTTAACTCAGTCCCCAATGGGCGCCAACCAAGAATCATGACAGCACCACAATGAATTCTAGAAACACATAGATATACTCATCTCATACTTAATGTGGCATGATTGTATTGCCTTATATACATCTTCATGATTTCAATTGAGGTTCTATAGGTAAAATCCAACCATGATAACACACTTCACTTGACAAACCGTACCTAATTGCACCTATTTGATAAATACATTCAATCATGGAAAACTCTAACATTATTTATGGAAAGTTCAATAGATTTCAATCCATTAAGAATAACATACAACGTTAACCTGAATATCCTTACAGTAGAGGTCCAATCATAATTAACCTACACCTTTCATAGTGATGAATGAATAGAAGTGGAGATTCCCACCCCTCACTATGGCACATTATTGAGGGAGAACTGCTCCCGACTATGCACTATGTGCATCCTAGAAAATGAGAGAGAATATAGGGACCCATACCTTGCCACATCCTTTTAATCAAGGGAGTAATATCTCCTTACCACCCTGTGAAAACTCTATCAATCTATTATAGAGTGGTCTATACCTAAATCTATCAAGGGACCACTATCTTTTGACATGTTTTTATATGTAACCAGTGGGAGGACTTCGCCATGTAACTATACTCAAAAGACAAGGGGACTCTAAGTCCAATGGAGGAACTAGTTCCCACTACTACACAAGGATGGAGGTGTACTAATCCATAGATGAGGAGTTACACAATGGTATGATGGGGGAATACAACTCAGAGGACAGAGGACCCACAACCGAATATTATAGGTAAGTATAACTAATTGGATAGAGGACCCAAACCCTAATATGAAAGGGGATTACAACTCCGTAGATAGAGGACCCACACCCATTCAAGATAAGGGTATACCACTATGCTATCACAATCACTATATGGGACCTTCTCCCTGACAAGATAGGGGAGTAATGACCTAAGGATGGAGTACCTACTTGCTGGAATGACTATGGAGTACCAACTCTTCATGAACAAAATGTATGGAGGAAATGCATACTAAAACGAAATTGGAGTTATGAATCAAATGATAAAGGACCCACACCCTAACATGATAGATAAGTATCCACTCTATTTATACATCACATATAGAGGACCCATGAACTGACACGATTGGGGAGTTCTAACTCCACAGATAGAGGACCCACACAGTAGTCCAATAAGGGAGTAATGAATCTTTTTGGAAAATGATAATGGAGGTCCCAAACCCTAGAACAACAGAAAAGCACTATCTCCGATGACATGAATGATACATTGATCTTGGGTCCTAGGCTGAGAGGGGATTCGAATCAACGAGATAACTACCACATGGGTGTAGAACCAGCACCCCTGATTTGGGAAGCCCTATATCTACCAAAACAAAGAGGTTAGGAAAACCCGCACCATGAAGTGACTAGGGAGTACCAATCCCAACACCTCTCTCTAAGAATCACAAGGATCTACATTATTGGTAAAGCACCACGGAATGGAGCATCATTCTTATCATACCTCATATCGCAACACTACCATGGGTAGGGCAACCTTGCCCTGATACCATAGGGAGAATCTCCCTACCAGTCTAAAGATTCTAGGGGATCGACATCTTAATGTGTCAGGGATGGTTACCAACTGCAACATCAACCCAATGACCCACACCTATCACTTCCCAAGGTTATGAAATGCAACTAAAATGTTGTTATTGAATCATTCCACATCTTATCTCATAGGACACTATGGATTCCTCCACCTCATTCTATACGAATAACTACTCAAGATAAGAAACTCACAAACCTGAATTTGAGCCCCAGATATTTAGATATTAAAAGAAGAAGATCCCTAGAAGATATTAGAAAAGTACACGAAATGTACCGGGGTTCACAAAGCATGTGAACACACCTGAGCACATAGTAGTGTCCCCAGATTGAATGGATTGGATATGTAGGCGTACATAGTGTGTATATCTTGTACATGGCGTTTCCTACCTCACCCATCACCCAAACACATTATTCATCCACATGAATTAACTAGAAGTTACCCACACACGACATGTACCATCAGGTACATAGCATGTCCAAGCTAAATTCCCCTTAGCGGTGTCATTTTCCAGTTAATGTTTTCAGGACCCCATGTGTGGGTACTTTGGCCATGTAGTTCTACACAACCATGTACAATCACAAGGCTACCCTGTCCATGTCCTCTAGAAACAAAAAATGCGGTCACTATATGGCGTGTAACACCAATACATGGAATATAGTCCCCAAAATTCATATTCCTCAAATAAGAAGATCAAATGGCATGTATTACTAGTTTACTCATCGTGTAAATGAAATTTATGGAAGGAATCCTTCTACGAGTCACCTAATCCACCTTTATTTTCCCCAAAACCTATAGATCAACATAAAAGGGTTATCTATTAACAGTAATAGGGCTCTAAAAATATAAAAAACTCAAAAAATTGGATATGGACTAAAACACAATTATTAAAACCTCTATTGTGAAAACATCAATGTTTTGGGTTCAAAATGTTACCTTGATCGTGTTTCTGCTTGATCTGATGATGATTAGCACCAGGAACGACGGTTGGAAGTACCTCATCACTTTGATTCACCCTCAATTTTCCATCATTCCAACAGGGGGAGATTGGAGGGACTCACCTATCCTTGTGTATTTTTCACAAATGTGGTGGTGGATGGGTATAATTTATTGAATTAAATAAAATATAGTATCTCCCTTTTAACACCCATCACCAAATCTCCCATGACCGAACACCTGATGCTAACAAAATTTATGTCACGCTTAGGGTGAACATGAGGTTATGAAATTTGTCATGACTGCGGAATTATGATCTGAGACTCCACTCAGGTATTTTCCATGTTTTAAGAGAAACTTCAAATTCATGGAAAATATATTAATCATATTTAATATAACCATTATGAGGCTCTCCATACTTCAGAAGTCAACCAGGACTCAACATCTAGATTTAGAAATACAATTTGAAGTATTCCTATGTCTTATAGGTGAAAAACTAAGTCATTACATTCTCCACACCATATGGATTTATTTCCTAGAAAAGAGAATCCTTGGGAACAAGGAATGAAACATAGTACTCCACTAGTACTCTCGTTCCAGTACGCTCGCCAAGGATTCATGTGCCACTTACAAGCACGTACACTGGGGAACCACCAAGGCCAAACCACACCCCCATCCATATGCAACCTGTTCGACATAATTGGAGTAGAGACACATGTCTATTATAGTGTGATATTTCAAAAAACCCAGGCCCCATGATCCACCTGCTGTCATATGGTCTAGCTATACACCACTTATCCATCCTCACATTGATGTCAACGTAACCTCATAGTTCACTTCCACCCATGGATGAACTGCCGAATGATCTCCTCAAGCGTCTTGAATTCTAAATTTACCCCGAGAACATGAGGGTACCAATGAGAAAAATAGGGATTCCCAAGTGAAACAATGTGTCTTATAGGTCACTTAATCCATAAACCAACAAATGTATCTCAACTCGTGAAACCAGAAACACTTCCACATCCAATAGTGGAATCCCTCATGTGTATCGATGGTAGGAAACCAATTCACACAGAAAAACTTTTGTAGGATCTAACTCTATTTCAACAGAAATGTTCTATTCAAGGATGATACTCCACTAGGGTAGTCATGAAAAAGATTCAAGTACAAAAGATCCACTGATAATGCTAGGACATACTCCATCAATCCATTGCATAATCCATATGTAAAAAAAGTCTAAGGACCTCATACACAACATCTCAAAACTATCCAATTTGGGTGGAAATAAATCCATTGTGCAATTTTAATCCTGTTATGAAAATGTGTCTCAGTGGGGAAAGCATATGTATTTCCCATGAGTCTAAATATATCTCAATCAACACCCACACAATGATATAATTATGCCCTAAATCTCCCTAGACAAATATATATATATATATATATATGAATAAACAAATGGGAACATCACATTAGTTTCTCACAATTGATACTCTAGAATGTAGAAATGACATAGAGAGTACCTCTATTCATCCTCGGAGCCTCTGATTTAAATGACTCTGTGGCCCAAAAATTTCCGCGCCACTGTTATCCAACTACATGATCCATGTGGGGACCACTTGATGATGGGGGAAACACCCCAAACCACCTTACAACTCCTTACACTCCCCCTACTACTATTCCATTTCCTTAATCATGCAGATTCACTTATCCAAATGTTTCCTCTACCAGGGAGGTCCATCGACCGAATCTCTCTCAACATCATAGTGGATCATAAATTCACAAGCAATATGTCCCCAGTCATTCCAAACATAATGTTTCCTCTCTTGTCATAGACCATATCCTTATCACGACACCAACACTATAGCCCCATGTGCCAGATTTTGGGCATGGGATTGCCTCATGGGCCATGATCTTGTCATATGCTATCTACCAATTACTACAGACACCGCATATTTATTACCACCACTACAGACCACATTCTCCCATCCATCCTCTATAATTCTCTATACTACTAGATCATGTTATAGTTTCCCCACATAAGTGGGAAGGCACAAGGAAACCACTTAGGCTCATAAGACTCTTTGGAGTTTATGATCAATGGTTTGAGTTATGAAAAAACCTATTTCAATCCATTTACATTGAGTATTGTAATATGTTTTTAATCTTGATCGAGTAATCATCCATCGTCATGCTATAATGATGAATTTATATAATCTCATAAATACCCTCTAATATCAACATGGATAGATAAAAATCTTTTATAATGAGCCACTCAAATTCCACCTGAGTGAGAATTTCCACATAGTTAGTCAGCATCACTAGACTCCACCATCACCCGGAAGACCATTATAGAAGGCTCACTAATAGGATTACCATAAGATTAAGAGGTGTCAACATAAGGAAAAAAAATCATGTGAATTTTTTGAGCCATTCATTAGTTTCTCAGGGTTTTGGATCACCCAGATACCCTATGGGTTGTTCCCTCTAGAACTCACCCAACACACTCAGATTGTGTAAATCCTCAACCTAAAATACTAACACAACTAGCTACTCAAAATGTGGTGGATTTACTGGTGGACCACAAAGTGGTATAGCCTCAAAACCAGTGCCCTGCATTGAAGCCTTATAATGGGGAGGATCCTCATCACAATCATTCCATGGATCCATGTTCGACTGTTGTCATAGTGGAATCCATAAAGAGAATCAAGATTCACCACGGTCAAAGAGTATATCTGGGGAGCTGACTAAAGAAGAAAAGGAACCCAAAACCAAGTAATATATGTTGCATGTGCCATTATTTCCTTGTAACCAGTGCACAAATGTAAAAAAGATGAAACAAAGGTTATTAGATTCATGGTGAACAAATATATCATATTCCATATGAACTCCAAAACCACTGGCCTAATATTTTAACTCCAAACTCACTAACCCTATTTATATGCAACCCAAACCAATATCACAACAATATGGTCTCAAAGAGGAATCCAATCTAATAACACTCTATCACGAACTGACCAAAGAGTTTCTATGCCCCAAATCCTCATGACCACCTCTAATAGGAAAAAGTCTAGATACTAGCACTGAGTAGGTATATCAAATAGATGGGAGGATTTTATAGAAATTACCTATACACATGCACCCAGAATAACCTTCATGAAACAATGGAGAGATATAAAAAGATGAAAACTAAAAATTCATTCATACATCTATCCTAAACCGGAGTACAATAAAAGTAATGTATTTTAAAAGGTAAAAAATCATGCCCACTGAAAACATTAATAGAATCCAAACATCTAAAATAGATGGGATCTCTATCAAATGAAAATTCCAAAAATCTCATCTACCCAGATATGGTAAACACGTCTGTCATTCATGCTCTCTAAGATCCACATGCCTCAAGTCCTCTAGAGACTCTATTGAAAAGCAGGTGGTCTTCATAGGACACAACAAACGAGGGAAACTTCCAGGAATGGGTGAGTATAGAAATACCCAGTTGGAATGCCACAAACAAAAAAAGAAAAGGCATCTACTGAAAGGCAACAATACAATCAACATAATAAGATAGAACCCAATCAAGGGATACAATATACCAGAAACCGTAAATTTCTATGAAAGAGTAGTCTAGTTGGTCCACAAGGGTTTTCAACATGTACATATGAAAACACAACATGGGCTCCCAAAAAAACCCATATATAATCATCTTAGAATCCATTTTCATGATGTCCCGACCTCATAGACATCTAAAATATTTTACTTGATTATTTAAAAGTAAAAAACAACAAGGAGAACAATCTCCACGAGATCATCCATCCCTGATGGCTCCTTTATAAAAGATACAATCCATCGGGAAAAAATATTCCATTCCTGATGGAACATCCAAGAGAACATGCACCATAAAAAATGAATTACAGGCTCATATCATTTTTCCAACACTAGAGGTCCAATCATGAATATCTTACACTCTGTATTATCCTAAAAAGATCCAAAGTGGAATGGCCCGACCCTAACCACCACATAGAGTTTATGGATCACTTCAACAGACAATGCACCAAACACATCCTCTAAAATGATAGAGTACAATGGGAACCAAACCTCACCACTGGACTACTGTTGAGGGAGTACCATCTCATCACCATTCCTAAAAAAATCTATTACTCCTATATGATGTGGCCCAAAATTGAATATATTTAGGGAGAAATAACTCAAAACAAGTAATCATACATAACATGTTTAGGGGCCTACTACATGTAACTATACTCAATGGTTAAGAAACATACAACCCCATTTGAGGACTCATACCCTGCGGCTACCCAAAGATGGTTAAGTACTACTTTTTAGATGAGGGCCCACACCCTGGTACTATAGTGGAGTATAAATTAAAGGATAGATGACCCAAACCATCATATGAAATGGGAGTACAAAATAGATGATATATGGCCTATAACTTGCAATTAAATGTGAGTACACCTCCACAGATAGAGGACCCTCACCCTGTCCTGATAGGGGAGTACCACCAAAGAAACATAATCACTATAGGGGACCCTTACCATGACACAAGAGTGTTCTGGCCCTAGTCTAGAGGACACATTTTCTAGTATTATATGGTAGTACTAAATCTTCTAGAACAACAAATATGGAGGACCTCACCCTAGAACCACATTGTAGTTCAAACTCCCAGGATAGGGGACTAGTACCAAACATGATAGGAGAGTAACCACTCTATTTATATGTCACATAGGGAGAAAATGTTCCATGACACCATAGAGGAGTACCAATTCCAATGATAGTGTACCCTCACTCTATTATAATAGGAGAATAATGGCTCTCTCTATCCAACTAGGATTGAGGTCTCACACCATGGCATGACAAGGAGGTGTTTTCTGCAACAACATAAATGACACTGGGAACCTATGCCCAGGTCTAACAAGGGAGTGACATCCCTAAGAGAACTTCCACAAGGGTAGGGAACCCACACCCAATATGTGGGGAGTCCCATATATACAAATGAAGAGTGGAACAAGAAAACCATTCCCTAATGCGATAGGGGAGTACCGATCCCATCCTATCTCATTATGAAACACACTAATCTAAAAAATTGGTCAACCACCACTGAATGGCTCATCAGACATATCATTCCTTTCATTGTAACACATATAAGGGTAGATGAACTCTTCTTGGATGTAATATGGGAGCACCACTCAACCAACCTAAAGAGTGTAGGGGACCCACATTCTAAGGTGATAAAGAAGGGTACCTACCCTAACATAAACCCAGTGATCCAGCATGATCACATCCAATGGTAATGCACCACTACTAAATGATCTAGAACATATCAAACAACTTCATATGTCCCAACTCACTATGGAGGCCACCAGATATTTATATGTGAAAAAGAAATTCTAAGTAGAGGCTAATCAGAAGCCTGAATCTGTTCCTCAGAGAATGAGATATGCAAGGAGGAATATCCCAAGAAGATCTCAAGAATGTACATGATGTGCACTTGGTTCCACATGACTTGTGAACCATCCATGAAACTAGTTGTCTCTCCATTTTTCAAATTTGGTTGTGTAGGAGTACACAACATGTATAACCCATAAATGGTGTGTCATACCTCATACGGCCCCCAACCATGTTCTTACTCCACACGGATTGGACAACAATGCCTAACACATTGTGTATACTACTGGGTACACGATGTGTCTAGGATAACTGGAAGTGGACTTTTTGTTTTCTTGTACCCATTTTTATCACCCCATGCTTATGTAATTTAGTTGTGTAGTTCTACAAAACCATGTACTATCACACAACTACACTGGTCATGTCTTCTATCCACATAAAATGGGGTTAATCAAGGAGTGTAACCGCGGTACATGACATGTTGTCCCCAAAATTCATCTTCACTGAATGATAAGAACATAAAACATGTCTCACTGGTTTACATGTTTTGTAAACATGAATTATATTTGTAATTTCCCTTTGACTAGACCAATTCAAACTAGTTTCCCCTGAAACCTAATGATTTATTTAAATTGGATCTCTATAAATATCAATAGGGAATTATAACCTTAAAAAATCTTAACAAAGAGGATCTTGACTAAAAATCAAATCAATTTTCAAATATGGTGAAATGCCGATGCATTAGTTGTCGAACGACACCCATATCTAGCTCCTCCTCTATTTTATGATGATCAACATGAATAATAGAGGTTGAGAACCCCTCTTCGTATGGATTCTAACCTAGTTCCAAATCTCTTGAATGGGGTAGAGGAGAGGGGTTCACCTACCCTTGTGTAATGCACACCAAAGGGTTAGGGGAGGGGTAGAATTGATTTAATTATATTAAATATATTAACAACCTTTTAATACCCCATCTCCATGTCTCCCATGAAAAAACTCCTAGTGCTAAAAATATTTATGTCACACCTTGGGAAAACACCAAATTCTAAACTGCACCATAATCTCAATATTTTGATCCAAAATTAAATTTGGGATATATTGTACATTTCACATGAAATTACGTCTATGAGATAAAATATATTTAACATTTTTATATCACCATGTCGAGGCTCTCCTAGCCCCGAAATGTTGTTTCGACGTAGTGGATGGAGTCAGAAATATTATTGGAAATATTATAAAGTATTACATGTAAAACCCAAGATAATAAATCTATTCTCCTTGGTAATTAAGAAAATTAAGAATGTGTATTTTACGAAATCTGAATAAATTTATATTTTTGGTCACAAATTTTAGTTCTTCAAAATCCATGTTTTTGGATAATTGTTTTTCAATAATCTTATACTTTTCTATTATGTTATATAAAATACATTTTTACTTATTTTTTACCTTGGTAAAAATCATTTTTTATATCATTATTCAATAATTTTTTATTGCTGCACTTCTCTAAATATTTTACAGTGAAAACGAATGTTCGGAATGTATGGATTTATCATTCATCATGACCATCCTTCCATTGAGGAATCCTTTACAGGAATACAATAATTATTGTTATGAAATATTTTTTTTCAAAATATTATGTAAATTCATTTTTTAAAATTTATTTTATAATAAAATGTTGTTCAAATATGTTTTTTTTTTCAAGAAATGTTTTAAATGATTTTCAGAGCTACCTTAAAATGTTTTCAAATCTATTTTCAAAAAAATTGGTTTTAATGAATGTTTTATGTTCATGAAGCGTTTTAAATAATTTTCAAATCTTCTTTTATATGATTTAAAATCTATTTTCAATGGAAAAGGTTTTCAAAAAGGTTTTCTACTCATCATGAATTTTAAATTATTTTCAACACCTCATTTATATGTTTTTATATGTATTTTCAATGAAAATGAATTTCAAATAATTTTTTATTTTAAATAATAGATTGAAATGGTTTTCAAATCATTATTTATATGTTTTAAATTAAATTTTCAAATAAATCAATTTTCACAGATATTTTATTCTCATGAAGTGTTTAAAATAATTTTCAAAGACTCTTTTATGTTTTTCAATGATATTTTCAAACAAAGTAGGTTTCAAAATGTTTTATTCTATAAAAATACATTTTCAAATAGAAGAGGTTACATTCGTAAAAAAAATAATTAATTTATTTTTAAATATTAGTCCTTTTGTTTTAGAAGTGTTTTACAAAGAAAAGGATTTTGAATATTTTTTATGTTTTAAAAATTTATTTTCAAATAAAGGTTATTTCCCTTAAAAATTATATAAGTGATAATTAAAAATATTTCTCCATAGAACTAGAAATATTATAGTATAGTTTATTCCCTAAAATGGATAGGGTATAAGGTCTCCATTCTTATTATTTATTTTAATGATGTCTATTTAAGATAAAAAAATTTATGAAACCAATTTCACTTCCATGGGTTATAACATGTCAAAAACCTTCTAAAACCTACTTCAATTCATGTTTTATTCTATAAAAATGATTAGGAAACCAATATTTTTTTCAAATGTTATATTATGATAAATTTCTTATGATACTGATTCTAGTTTATCAGTTTTAATATGATGTTTATAAAACACAACTCTTTTTTGGGTCATGATGTGATGAATGTTTCATCATGATGTGGAACATGTATGTATTATTTAATTTTATAATGGTAGGGACCTGTATCTCTATCAAATTAATTGGGTAAAGATAGATATATCATGAGATAGATGTGTCTATAATGGGTAGTGAATTTAGTTCAGTAATGAAATTTTTTCTACTAAGATGGCATGGGGAGTGAACCTAGACAACTAACATAGCATTGGTAGTGCACATTGACTACTAAGATGGTTGGGGGAGTGATCCCATTACCCTATAAAGAAAGGGATACAACATTGGATGGTGGTGTGTCCTTCATGAAAGGTGTTTCTTCAATGAAGTTCACTGTTTAGTTTTGGAAATAATCCAAGACTTATAAGAAATCATTTTATATGCTTCAGTGTATGCCAAATATTCTATATCTTATTCTTATGTTATTCTCTCAAGGATCATGCTCTTGATTCAGTTTTTATTGATGCAATAATTTCTTCAAATTTGTATGCCACGACTCATGTATATTCTATTTGTTATTTATGGAATTATCTTCAAATTTTATTCTCATGTTCTCAGACCATTGTGTTCATTTTATGCTCACATATCTCCTTTATTTAACCTTACTGAGCATCTGTTCCCACCCTTTCTTATGTATATTATCCATAGTTAATGAAGAGTAATATTAAGTAGAAGTAAAAAAGGGAAAAATATTTATGGGAATCACGGAATATCTTTCATTATGTTATATGAATATATTCATATTTTTAGGAGACAAAACTATTATTGTCCTAAGGTATATACTTTTCTAATATTCTGAAAAATCATCTTAATTGATCTAAAATCCATGTATATTAAGTCTGGGTAACAATACTGAGTTAATAGTCTACAATAATGTTGTTAATGAATCAATCTTATAGAATTGTGGAATACCACCAAAACATATTCACAGGTGACAAGTATTTTTTTTTAAAAATCAACATGTTTATAGAATTAAAAATGAAAGGAGAAAAAAAGATCAAAACATTGTATTGAAAAGGGAAAAAATCATCTCACTCACCACAACTGTTTTTATATAGTATCCCTTTATACTAATCCTAAAATAATTTAATAATGATCATTCTAAATGGGATAATACCTTTACTATCATGCTCTGTACACATTAAAAATAGTCCAAGATTGAATGTTTTAGCTCTACATTACTAAAGTGAAATAAGACATGCCTGAGATTATAAAATGAAACTGATTGTGTATGTGTCTCTGGTGTGGGATTAATTTATTTATGGGGTAAACATTTAAGCACCATAGAACAAATCTAAAATTTGGTCAATGAATTATATCAACATGGATGAACCCTTACTTGAGCGATAGTGGTGTGACTTGACCTTGAATCAAATCATATGAATTTTACATAAGAATTAGAGTGTGATATTCTACTATAGCTTCTATAATGGTAGAGGAAATATATTTATTTAATTGGATGGAGATCTATATATAGAGAGGGAGCATACTATTTCATTGATTTTTTTAGTCAAATAGTTGATGTAGGATGGAACTTTTTGTGAACTACAATAGTTATACTTTTGAATTGGGATGAAATGATTGTCCAGGTCTATTTGACAAGAAGTTACATTGATTTTATTGCAAATAAAAACATTATTTATTCATTACATAAATAATCTAGAATTAAATTTCTCCAGATCAATCAATTATTTCCTTGGGAGAGTATTATGTTGACTAGAAATCTTGATCTTTCATGAATGAGTAAAAAAACAATGAAGAGAAATAAAATGTCATTATCAATGTTATACTCTAAATTCTAGTCTCTTTTCAAGGAAATATATCCTGGATTAATTCATCACAAATTCCCTTGATGATGTGATCTAATTTTCAATAATCAATTATCTATTGATCATTAAACTAAGAGACTCTCGAGACTAAAAATAATCTTAGAATTTGATATGTTATGTTTTTGAAAACCATAAATTACACATAAGAAATAATACTTAATGAATATACTCAGATAGAACTGTATTCATAAATAGATATCTAGTCTCTATTATTCAATTGGTCATCCTAGGACACCATCATTAACTGAAATATTATGTTTCTTTATTTTTGGTTCATATATAAATATTTAAAGTATCCAATACATTAGGCTACCAAAGACACAAGTGACCATGACCTAGATTTTTATTTGATTGAATGAGGATGAAAATGAAAATTAGGTTTATTACAACATTTATATTTCATTATTGGAAGACCATGAGGTATGATAGACTATATTTCTGGCAGGAAATCTTTATCTACCATGGGAAGAAGTTAGTGAAGGAATAATTAGATATAAAGCATTATTGAAGAAATTTATAAGGTAATGTAGATGATTCATGGAAGAAAATCTTTAGAATCATGAGGTCACATGGTCTATCATTAAAATTTAGTGAATATATGGAATATGTGAGAAAATAAGAAGGATCATTGAATCAAGCCTCAAAATAAGTTGGCACGGAAGGATGGAGGTGTGAATAGTGGAATGAAAGTCTCATAAATTTAATTGACATGGCATATATTCATTTCTAGTTAGATGTTAAAATGTTATATAATATACATTTTTATTGTAGGTTATTATTTTAATGTAATATGAAATATTTTTTTTTAAAAAATAATGTCATAATATGATAATTTTAAAAATAATATCTAAAATTACCAATCAAGATATGGCTTCTCAATTGCAAAAAATATTTAAGGAAACATATGAAAATAGTGATTAGATCCAACTAACAATTATTTTCCACGTCTTCCAAAATTAATGGAAACTCTATTTTATCCAATGTTTTATTTATTTAGGTGGTTAAATTATATTTAATTTTTATTAAAATTTAAATAAAATTTGACTCTCACCATAAACCCAAACCTGAACTATTACAATCTCAGTAAATTCATTAAATTCTGAAAAATATTATTCGATCAAAATATTGTTCTTCCCAATTTCAAACAGACACACCATAAATGAGAAAAAAAATTCTTCCTTAAAAATTAAATTATCAATCCTCTTTTATTAATTAAATCATATTCAAGGTTTTTATTAAATCATATTTTCATGTTTCAAGTTCTGTATAAGATAAATTTTAGCAGAGTCAGAATGTTAACAAGTGAATTTTACAATTATCCTTTTATCCTCAATTAATCAAAACAATGTTCCAATTTTTACTTCACTGATACCACTCAAATGAATTTTTTATAAGTATGTTTCCATATTCTTAATCAAGGATAAATATTCCCCTAAAATAAATGATTTAATTTTAAATAATTATTTACTTTATTCAATTGTTTCCTATATAGGTATTTTTATATATCAGTTATTTAAATTATAGATGGATTTTATTCACTCACACAAATAGTTACTTAATGTATCACATATTCATCATGGGATCTCAATTCCCCATATTACTCTTGTTTTAAAATACATATAGGAATTTTTTGAGTTATAACCAATAGGTATTCAATTTATAGATGGAAAACATACTTTGGAATATTATAAATACATTTATCCTTATGATAGAATTTTTATTCCACTACGTTATATTATATTGCATCTTTTCTCCCACTTTTTAAGATACCATTATCAATGGATGTAGTGGAAAAATTATCAGATTAGTCATCTATCTCTCACAATTTTATGTTCAATGAAATAATTAGTTACAAAAATTATATTTTCCACTTGCTAGGATATCATTAAATATCATAAAATCCTTGGAAAGAACATAAAAAACTATACAATGTTTTTTTAGATGTTCAAAAAAGATTAGTGTTTTTATGTATTTATATATATATTTTTAAAACATACTCATAAAAAACACCCAATACAATTCAATGAAACATGGAACCCATATTTTACCTACTCCTCTAGACATTAACATAACAATATACTAAAGTAACTTCTATAGTAATATGAATTTTTCACCAATATAATAATATGACATCATGAAAATATAAATCTAATAGAAGGAGAAAACAGAAATTTTATCATTCCTTGGATGTTTATAGAATTAGTAAGATGTAAATTCCATTTTTTGGATTTAAATGGTCTTCAAGTAGTAGTTGGAGCTACAATAAAATTTTATTATCATGTAGAATAATAGGAGAAGTTAAAATGTTATTTAGAATTTTCAAAAATAAATATATTGTAAAAGTGAAAAAATGAAGGATAATTTATCTATCAAAAACCCTACTAGGTGATTTTATTTAAAATATCCATATATGGATAGATTTTTGGTTATCCTCATCTATTAGTAGGTTAGGCCTATGTTGTCGGAATAATCACATGTTTTTTATTCCATTATGCTCCATATATTGATTCAAATATGGGGGGTCCTATTTGGAAGTATAATGTGTCTCTGAAATCCATTTATGTGGAATTTGAGGTTAATGGGGTTGGGAAGTTGTTAGAGGACCTCTTAAGTAGTATAAGGAGAGATGCATTTCAGATCAAGTGATGAAAAAAAGATTCCATGAAATGTTGTAATACCTTGGGTGGGTCAGCCACAAGATCTATTTCTTTAATAAATCTCCATGGGTTGAAATAATTTGGATTTTTTTGGTACATCACACATTCTTAAAATCCACATATATATCCCTTGAATTCCTCAAACTTGGACTCCAATTCCATAGCCTTTAAATAATCCTCCAAGGCCTCTAATAATATCAGTGGAGTAAAAATATATTAACATTTAGATATTATTTTAATATAAGGAATATTAAAACACGAATTATCAGAAATATTGTAATCCCCATTAAATGAATTGATTCGTTTTCATTTATCCTACTCCAAATACTTACAAAAATTCATGATGAGAGTTGTGGGTCATTCATTAGAAGCATTAAACAAACTGTAACACCCCATAATGATAATGGGTTAAATGACTAAATTATATGACTCTTGTAAACCAGGTGAACCTTCCTTTTCAAGAGCGTACCTGATTAGAACTCCCTAGTTAAGCATTCTTGGACTGTAGTAGGGATCAGGATGGATGTACTTTTGGGATGTTTCTTAGGGTCCTTGTGTGAGTGAGGTTAAAGCTCACTTGAAAAAACATTTGTCGACCAGTGGGGACAACCATTAGTCAGATGACACTTCCATGCATGTGGGCAAGCCCGAGGGTGGGGACCGCAAGGCTGTGGGGAAAATTGTTGTACCTGGAGGGCAAGGACCTAATAGTAATGTTAAATAAGGGTTTCTGTCCTACCACCAGACCTAATTGACACATTTGGTATCAGAGGAAGAACCCAGACTTAAGTGCAGTGCCCTGCCTGGGTTGACATGTAGGGCCTATAATGAGAAAATTGTGATCTAAAGGGGGAGGGGGTGAATAATATTCCCCAAAATTAAAAAGCATTAAATGACTAAATTATATGACTCATGTCAAAAAGGTTCACCATCCTTTTAAGGATCCCACTTGATTAGAACATCGTAGGTATGTGTGCTTGGCCCAAAGTAGTGATCTGGATTAGTGACCTTTTGAGAAATTTCCTAGGGGGTGTGTGTGTAAGTAGAAAGCACACTAGAAATGACATGTGTTAGCTTATGGGGACCATCATTAGTCATATGACCCATTTTGGAACATGGGTGGGCACCTGGGTGGGGCCAACGTGTATGTGGGGCAACTGGTTATACCTTGCGGGCCAGGACGCGATGTTTATGTTAAGGTGTTGTATATGGGCTATCACTGGGACCCAGTTTTTGTAGAGACCCATATCCTGATGTACATGGAAATTACATTAATTTTTTGGAATACTCAATATATAACAAGAACTAACACTCATGGGCCGTAATAGTTTAGTGTCTTTGGAAACTCGGAGAAAAACAATCTTCTAATCATGGTGAAAGATCTTCAACATCTCTCATTAATAACTTCCCATTTTGTTTTATTATCTAAAACCATTATTTATATCCTGGGGAAAAGAAAACATAAAAAGGGTGAGCTCAAATGCTCAGTAAAGGTAAATATAGATAACATAAAACAATCCATAAACATTTGAATGAAAAAACTTGAACATAAAATGTAAACATCAAAATCATGAGCAAAGACATAAATCTTTAAAGTAAGTAAGGAATATATCATAAATTAACATCAATTATGATAAAATTTCATGGGAATAAAACATGTAATTTTGGAAAACCATTAAGCACATGATATGATTTCCATAGTAGCCAAGACATTGATGCCAAGACCTTCTTAGTGGAAAAAGTCCCTTTCTGAATCGAGTTCACTCCTAGTTCCAGTCCTATATCACTGAACCGGATTAACTTAACATTCCAGCCATTTATATCTCATGAGATATAAATATTTACCCAATTCATTGGAGGGAGATATAGGTCCCACCCATCTCATAATGAAATCACTCTTACATTTTCCACAACATATACATAAATAATTCATCATAACCCAAAGAATAAAATGGGTTTCATAAACATCATCCCATCATACCATAATCCATATAAAACAAATAGATATCATTTCATCATAAGAGAAGTGAAACCATGTAAAAAATAGTGAGATTATAATTGAAAAATACACATATAAAATAATTTCATCTTAGATAAAATATGGTTTTGATAAAACACTTGAAATGAATTCTTGAAGAAAATATCCTTTCTTATTAAAACACATTTTCTTTTCAAAAAATGCCATGAAATTTTAAAATAAAAGGCTTGTATTGAAAATATTCATTAAATATTGTTGAGTAAGCTTCATGATAATTATGTGTTATGAAACTGTAAAAATCTGTTCATGACGTATAAGTTAAAAAAAACATTCTCCTCATACTTTTGTCAGAAAAGTCAAAACGTTCCTCGTATGGTAAAAAAAAGAAATATTAACCTGTGGTAAAAGTAAAAAATGGGTAAAAAGGAAATTAAACATACATAAAAACACTTTTATAAAACATGTACATGGATAATAACAAAAACCCCGGTAAATACTTACGAATAAACAATCTCAGATAAGAACGAGATTGGAATAATTATCCCTTACCTTAGGTCTGATATGCTTCGTATGTATCCAAACCTCCTGTATAATGATTTAAATAATGTCATTGACTTATTACAGAATCATATTCATTTTTATGATATCATATATGGTTCACTTATGACTTTATATTACCCGTTCTTTTGTAAATTCAATGTTAAAGGAGTGTTTTGGGTATAATCGTTTTATTTATCGTACAAGTTTGGACTTGTTGTTCTTTATATTATTAATAATTATATCATGATTTAATTACTTCCAAAATTTAAATCATGATTTATATATCATATATATTCAGTATATATATATATATAATATAGATAAATGAAATTAAAATACACCATTCATGTAGACGGTAGGTCGTACGTACGCATGAACGCTGTTTTCTTTTCCTTATTGACTTGAATGGAAGTAAGTAGACGATATATATATATATATATATATACACATAAATAAAGTTGATATATCATTTCATATATTTCATTATTATTCATTATATATACCTTATAATCATTCTTTAGGGGTTAACAAGGAGAATGAATCTCATCGCGTCGTGGAGACAGTAATCCGTACATACGCACGAGCGATGATATCGTTCCCGTAATTATTGAATTGAATTAGAGTGGATGATATAATATCTCAGAATCAGTATGATGTTATAATAACTATATATAGTTATTACTTACACCATTATACACATCCATGTATGGGGGTGGTGGAAAAATAGATTACACCACGGCATGGAGACGGCATTCCGTACGTACACATGGGCGATGATTTTGTTTTCTGTAGAATGGATAGAAGTTGAAATGAGGTTGTTTCATATTTATAATAATATATAATTATATTAGTGATACTGATGTTATTACTTTATAATGAAACAACTAAAGAAGAAGAAGTTGAAGAAGAATGAAACTTGAAAGAATTAGTAGAAGAGATTACCTCTTCTTCGACACACCTCTTTTAAGCATCATCTCAAGGCACTAGAGAGGGTCTTTTGAGGAGACAAGAACCTCTATAATGTTTCTAGAAAATATTCTAAGGGAAATGGTCTTGATTGTTCTGGGATAGAAGGATCAAATTTGTATAAATAGAAGATGGAGGAGATTCCCTTTTATAAGGAATGAGAGGGGCACCTTAGAAAAAACTTAAAATATTAATTTAATATAAATTCAAAACCCACATAAAAACATCCAAAATGACTCAAATCCAAGGATTAGATGAGATAGGGTTGTAATATAATCAACCAATAAAATAGATACATGTTTTATGTTTATTTTAAACCTTATCTTTTTGCTTTTTCCTTATTTAATCTATTTAATTGCTTTGTAGTAATAAAATTGTTAATTTTAAATGGTTATAACTACATAATTATGTGTCGTGAATTTTCCATAATTTGATAATTTACGAAATTTTTTACAATATAAATCTTAATTTATAATTTTTAAATATTTGTGTGATTTTTAATCAATTTAAAATTATGTTATTTTTATAAAATATCAATAGTGTCAATTTTGACTATATTCATTATTTTAATTTAAATAAAAACCACACAGAAGATATGTTCGAAAAAAAATATTTAATAGATTCCTAACATGTCATATTAATCTAAAAAAATCACGGAGAACATTAATTTGTTCACATATCATTTATTTTAATATTTATAAAACCATTTATCTGGTATTTCTCTTAATAAAAATAATTACTACAAAATTTTTGTATAATTATTTAATATACATATTTTTTTCATAAAAAATAATAATAAAATTCTATGATGGAGATGAATATAATTAATTTAATAATAAAATTTTTACTAGAATTTATCATCTTAAAATCACTACATGTAAATTGTTATATATATTAAATTATGAAGGTGATATCTTTGACTTCATTTAAAATAAAATAATATAAATGTCCTAATCTGTTTTATAAGGCTCCAAATGGACCAAAAATTGACCCTTGGATGCGTATGGTGTAGATAAACTCGACCAATAAGTTTTGGTCATGTTTTTGGGTCTTTTATGGGTATTATAATTTTAATAAAAAATATATTATTGATTTTTCACTAAATAAATAATTTCTACATCATTAATGTACAAGCTTTTAAGGTAATAAAATATATTTTAAAAATTAAAAATAAATTACCATGATAACTAAATAAAAAATTTCTTTCAAATTAGTATTTATAATCGAATTTATATTCTGTATAACTATATTTTAAAAATAATCTAATTATTAAAGTTTGAGTGATACATTTCTATTTCTTTTAAATAAAATAAATAAATGGTCTTAATCAAACACAAGTGGGTTCCATTAGATTCCATTTATACCCGAGTATGATTTAGGAAAAATATAATCATACAAATTTTATTAATACAAGTGTGAAGATAATTTTATAATATTATATTTACCCTTAATTACCCGATTTACCTTTAACTATGGTAAATAAAATTTACCATTGTTACTATTCATAATGCCTAAAATTAAAAAGTAGATTATTAAAATAATTTTTAATTGCCGATTCAAAATATAGAATCCATTTATTCAAATTCAAAACACAAAAGTTGCAGTATTTAATCTATAATTAATCCCGCTGTTGAGAAAACGAGTTTTAAAAGGTAAAACGTTGCAAAAGATTGAATTGTTTTTACTTATTAATTCTATGTAAAATCAATTCTAATGAGATAAATTATATTAAATGGTAAAAATATATTCTATTTACACATTAAAACCATTCATTATTATAATTTAACCATAAAAATGATTATGATGAAAAAAGTTTAAAATATAGCATGTTTTTACTATTCATTAAAATATGAAAATTATCAGAATAATAAGAAAAATTTATCCAATTAAATTTTTATATCCGTATTGCAAAGAATAATTTTAGTTTGTCAAATTGAACCTATAAACATGTCAATAACTACATTTAAACTAGGCACACCACCAAAAGGCAGCAAAACTTCATTTTTTGAAAAATACTTATTTTACTCAAAAAAATTATTTTGTTCTCATACCATGTTCTAGAAAATGAGTAAGATGAATAATAATGTTATAAAATTCAAAATGAAGTTAATACTATTCATAACGGCTAGTTCATAATAATATATCATTGTTTTGTGAAACCCGGTATTGTGTACTACACACGCTATCGAGGAAGGTCTCGATTGCGTGTAATGCAAGCTAAGTTAGGGTTGTGTGTAGTGAAAGATCCCTTTGGTATTGTGTATAACATAATAAAAACATATTTCATTTGTACATTAAAAAAAATCTATACTTAATGTTGCGTAGAATAATTTCTACAAAACGAACTTGAAATTATGTGCAACACGAGCCAAGAATATGGTTGCGTATACTGTAAGCTAATACGGTGTTGTGTATAGTACAATAAAATCATGGTGTAGCATACAATAGATGACATCAAAGAAATTAAAAATAATATATCTCAAAAATTCTCAGGGTGTTACATTCTACCCCCCTTAAAATGAATTTCACCCTTGAAATTCATCAGGGTTATAAATGGTTTACTATATTAAAGTTTCTTTCATCGAAACCCACATCATAAAAAGTAATACTAAAACATGATTTTAATAACTGAAGTATGAAACATAATGGTTACCCAAATTAACTCATCACTGGGTTTACACATAGAAGAACCTAGGTGAAAATATGGATATGGAAGAGAAATCTAACCATCATGTTCTGATGGAGAGTGGTAGAGAGCATGGCTATAAAAAATCCAACAATAACAAATCCATAAATCTTTTATGATCTGTGGTACCATCTAGTAAAACGTATTTGGTTATCAAGATCATTTCCCTAATGTTGAAAAAATTGGAATTAGAAGAAATACTTTCTTGATTTTGGTATAATATCACCGTTGGTTGTTCCTTGATAAATTTCCACTTCTTCTCTTAAATAATTGATGTTGAATTTGTCATTCTTGAAGTGTTAGTAGATCATGTGATAGAATGATAGGTCATTGCATCTGTCCCAAACAAGGATAGAAAATGTTATTAAATATACATAAGTCCATCTATAGTGAGATTAATCGTATATGGTTCCTAAAATGGACATATACTTCATATATCATACCACTTAATAAATTAAAACTAATTTATACCATGTAGGGACATCCTTTAGGCCATTGGTATGTGATAAAGGCATGTCGCACTTCAGTTGTGGGTTCGATTCCCACAACCTTGTCCGACGTGACAGGTTGTCGCTCGTCCTGTAGGTTGTCTTTTTTCTAAAACTACATTATAATAACATTCCATCAATAATATTGAAAAAAGTTCTAGCCTTAAAAAATAATAACTTTTGTCCAACATAATCCATTCCAATCATTAGCCTTATCCAAAATACTTCTGTCCAAGATCATAGTATAAAGAAAACAATTACTAGAAATGTCATCTCCCAAGAATGTGAATACCATTATTTATCCCCTATATATCATATGATATATCTTGTTGGTCTCATTCCAAACATGTAATTACCTTAATCATATATTTTTTGAAAAAAAAATAATAACCATTGATCCTTAGTGAAAACATAAATGCTATCAAAAGTTAACTCTTTCCACATACCAAAATCCCAAAATTTATATATACTCAAACCATGATATAAATTTTTCCTTATATTAGTCATTAGCTCATTTCATTTTCACTTAATCCCTTCATTATACACATATCATCTTCTTTCCAAAAATATTTCAGACACTTTTTACGGTTACAGGTACCATATAATTATTGAAAACCAATACATAGATATTTCAAAATTCCACAATACTACAAATGAGATTCCATGATACTATTTTGAAATCCCATTACATAAAATCTTAATCATTACAAAAAACATTGTCATACTCAACATCACAAATAGGGATCACATGTGAATTCCCTTTATCCTTTGCCTTAAGAGGTTTCTCACGTCGATCATCATTTACCCTTGGATTAGGGCATTGATTAGAATAATTCCCCATTTCCTTGAACTTGAAGCATTGAAGTGTTGGTGGAGCGTTCTCTATATTCTTTTCTCTATTCACATCATTAGATACCTTTTTACCATTACTGGGACACTCAACTACTTGATGAACTTCTTTTACGCACTTAAAACATTTTATAGTACCTATTAGGAAATCCCCACCATGCTTATTTCCACACAAAGGGCATAAAGAAACATTCATCTTCTTTTCACCATTGTTCTGATATTTCTCCTTGAACTCAATCTTTCGTTTTTTGTCAAAACCATGAGATGGATATGTAACACCAACTTCCAGTTCTACCTTGATAGTACAATGCACCAATTCTTCATAGCTACTGATGTCTCTTATTGCTAATTCCCATATAAAACTTGGTTTTAAGCCACTTATGAATTGATAAACTTTACTTTCAGGTTGGATGATAAATCCAGATTCATACCTTGCAAGCCTTGTAAAATTCTATTCGTATATACCAACAGATTCATCATCCTTTTTCTTGAGCTCAAGGATCTCCTTATCCATATTTGTTTGAAGAATACGAGGGAAGTACTTATTGAAAAACATGTTCTTGAACTCGTTCCATTCCATGGATTCAATTTCATCTGGGGGCCTTGTATTTTTAACTAGAGTCCACCACTGGTATGATTCACCTTCTTACTGGTAAACAGCCAAAATGAATTTTTCATGCTCTAAACAAAAAGGTATTGAAAAAATCCTTTCAATGGTACAAATCCATTGTTCAGCAAAAATTATACCAGAAGACCAACTAAATGAAGGTGGACGTTGCCTCATGAAAGAATCAATAGAATATTGTTCCTTTCTCTGCTCATTTGGATGTCTAGAATGATTCATTTCTTGTGTAAGTATATCAATAAGATTCTGAACTCCATCTCCCACAACATTGGTTTTTTCAAGAGAAAGATCATTGCATCGTCCATTACATTGATCATCACGGTTCCTTCGGGTACCAACCATCATCTAAAACACAAAAATAATAGTCTGAGATAAAAAAATCATGCTAGGGAAAACAACATAATAAAGGGGGAGTACCTTAAATATCTAACATCTTAGGTTTAATTCTAACATTGTTACTATAATTCTAGGACTATAACCTATACTTATAAATAACATTAGAGACATCCCTTGACATACCTTAGAAATATCTCTAATGATCTCACCAAAATATTTGTATCCTAGTTTCTAAAGGTTAACTAATACTTTCCCTTGATTCCAGCTGTAGATACCCATAGCCTGACGTACATGGAAATTACAATAACTTTGCGGATTACTCAACACATAACAAGGACCAACACTCATGGCCGTAATAGTTTAGTGTCTTTGGAAACTCGGAGAAAAATAATCTTCTAGTCACGGTGACAGATCTTCAACATCTCCCATAAAGATCTTCCCTTTTTTTCTTGCCTAAAACATTTCTTTATATCCTAGGGAAAAGAAAACATAAAAAGGGTGAGCACAAATTCTTAGTAAGGGTAAAAATAGAGAACATAACACAATTCATAAACATTTGAATGCAAAAATATTAACTTAAAATCTAAACATAAAAATCTTGAGCAAAGACATAAATCATGGAAGTACATAAGGCCTATATCATAAATAAAAATAAATTATGATAAAATTGAATGGGAATAAAACATGTAATTATGGAAAACCATAATCCACATGATATGATTTCCATAGTAGCCAAGGCATTGCAGCCAAGACCATCTTAGTGGACAAAGTCCCTTTTTGAATCGAGTTCACTCCTCATTCCAGTCCTTTAACACTGAACCAGATTAACATACTGTTCCATCCATTTCTATCTGATGAGATATAAATCATTACCCAATGCATTTGAGGGAGATATAGGTCCCACCCATCTCATAATGAAATCATTCTTACCTGTGCCACAACATAAACATAAATCATTCATCATAACCCAAATAATAAAATGGGTTTCAGTAACATCATCCCATGATACCATAATCCATATAAAACAAATGGATATACTTTTATTATAAGAGAAGTGAAACCATGTAAATAATAGAGACATTATACTTGAAACATATACATATGAAATACTTTCTTCTTATATGGAACATGGTTTTGATAAAACACTTGAAATAAATTCTTGAGGAAAATATCCTTTCTTATTCAAAATCATTTTCTTTTCACAAAATTCCATGAAATTTAAAAGAAAGGGATTTGGTTGAAAATAGTCATGAAATATTTTTGAGTAATCTTGATGAAAATTATGTGTTATGAAACCATAAAAATCCATACATGCTGTATAAGTTAAAAAAACATTCTCCTCGTACTTTTATCGGAAAAGTCAAAACGTTCCTCATATGGTAAACAAAAGAAATATTCCTATCATAACATGTGGTAAAAGTAAAAAAATGTGTAAAAAGGACTTTAATCATACATAAAAACACTTTTAAAAAACATGGACATGGATGATAACAATAACCCCCGTAAATACTTATGAATAAAAAATCTCAGATAAGAACGAGATTGGAATAATTATCTCTTAACTTAGGTCTGATATGCTTCGTATGTATCCAAAACTCCTTTATAATGATTTAAATAATGTCATTGACTTATTAAAAAATCATATTCATTGTTAGGATATCATATATGGTTCATTAATGACTTTATATTACCCGTCATTTTGTAAATACAATGTTAAAGAAGCGGTTTGGGTAAAATCATTTTAGTTATCGTACGTGTTTGGACTTGTTGTTCATGATATTATTATAACTTATATCACTATTTAATATTTTACAGAATTTAAATCATGATTTATATATCATATATATTCAGTATATATATATAATAGATAGATAGTTGAATGAAATACACTGTTCATGGAGACGGTTGGCCGTACGTACGCTTGAACGTTGTTTTCCTCACCTTATTGACTTGAATGGAAGTAAGTAGATGATATATATATATATATAGTATCATTATAATATCATATAATTCATTATTATTCATTATATATACTTTATAATCATTCTCGAGTAGTTATCATGGAGAATGAATCTCATCGCGTCGTGGAGACGGTAATCAGTACGTACGCACGAGTGATGATATCATTCCCATAATTATTGAATTGAATTGAAGTGGATGATATAATAACTCAGAATCAGTATTATGTTATAATAAATATATATATCTATTATTTACACCATTATACCCATCCAAGTAAGGTGGTGGTGGAAAAACAGATTACCCCACGGCTTGTAGACAATATTCTGTATGTACGCATGCACAGTGATTTCGTTTTCAGTTGGATGGATAGAAGGTGAAATGGGGTTGTTTAATATTTATAATAACATAAAATTATATTATTTATACTGATTTTATTACTTTATAATGAAACAAATAAAGAAGAAGAATTTGTAGAAGAAAGAAACATGAAAGAATCGGGAGAAGATATTACCTCTTCTTCGACGCAGCACTTTTAAGCTTCCTCTTATTGCACTGGAGTTGGTCTTTTGAGGAAACTAGAACCTTTATAATTATTATAGGAATGTTTATAAGGGAAATGGGCAGTGGTTTTCTGAGCTTTATGGTTCAAAATTTTGTAAAGAGAAGAGGGAGGAGGTTCCCTTTTATGAGGGAGGAGAGGGGCACCTTAGAAAAAACATAAAATATTTATTTAATATAAATTCAAACCCCACATATAAACTTCCAAAATGACTCAAATTTGATTTTTTATGGGATAGGGTTGTAATTTCATCATCCAATAAAATTTAGACATGTTTTATGTTTATTTTAAACAATATCATTTTGATTTTTCCTTATTTAGTCTATTTAATTTTATTTAGGGTAATAATATTTTAAATTTTAAATGGTTATAAATACTTACTTATGTGATATTAATTGTCCATAATTGGATATGTTATACAATTTTAGACCATATAAATTTTAATTTATAATTTTTAAAAATTTATGTGATTTTTAAACAATTTAATAATATGTTATTTTTATAAAATATCAATAGTGTCAATTTTGAGAAGATTTATTATTTGAATTTAAATAAAACCCACACAAAAGATATGCTCGAAAAAAATTATTTAATAGATTCCTAACATGTCATATTAATCTAAAAAAATCATGGAGAACATTAATTTGTTCATATATTATTTATTTTAATATTTGTAAAACCATTTATTTTGTATTTCTCTTAATAAAATAATTACTACAACATTATTGAATAATTATTTAATATACTTATATTTTTCATAAAAATTATAATAAAATCCTATTATGGATATAAATATAATAAATTTTATAATAATATTTTTACTCAAATTTTTCATCTTAAAATCATAGCATTTAAATTGTTATATATATTAAATTATGAAGGTGACATCTTTGACATCATTTCAAATAAAATAATATAAATCTCCTAATCTATTTTATAAGGCTCCAAATGGTCCAAAAATCGACCCTTGGATTCTTATGGTGTATATATACTTTACCAATAAGTTTTGGTCAAGTGTTTGGGTCCTTTATGGGTATTATAATTTGAATAAAAACTATATTATTGATTTTTCAATAAATAAATAATTTCTTCTACATTAATGTAAAAGCTTTTATGGTAATAAAATATTTGTTAAAAATTAACTAATAAATTACCAGGATAAAGAAAAAAATTCATATTTAAAATGAGTTTTTATAATTGAATTTATATTCTGTATAACTATATATTAAAAATAATCTAATTATTAATGTTTTAGTGAGACATTTCACTTTCATTAAAATAAAATAAGTAAATGGTCTTAATCAAATAAAATTGGGTTCTATTTGATTACATTTCTACCCAAGTATGATTTATGGAAAAATATAATCATCCAATTATATTAATACAAGTGTTAGGGTTATTTTATAATATTATATTTACCCTTAATTACCTGATTTACCTTTAACTGGGGTAAATAAAATTTACCATAGTTACTATTCATAATGCCTAAAAATAAAAAATAGCATATTAAAATAATTTTTACCTACCGATTCAAAATATTAAATCCATTTTTCCAAATTCAAAATACAAAAGTGGTAGGATTTAATTTAAAATTTATCTCGCTGTTGAGGAAATGGGTTTAAAAGTAAAAAAGTATCAAAAGATTGAAATGTTTTTACTTATGATTTCTATGTAAAATCAATGATAATTACATAAATTATATTAAATTTTAAAAATATATTCTATTTAAATCTTCAAAACATTCAATATTATAACTTAACCATATAAATTATTATGATGAAAAAATTTATTTTTAATTAAAATATACCGTGTTTTTACTATTCATTAAAATATGAATGTTATCAGAATAATATAAAACATTTATCATAAGTAAAATTTTATATACTGATTCCAATGAAGAATTCTATTTTGTCAAATTGTACTTATAAACATGTCAAGAACAAGATTTAAAGTGGGTGCGCCATCAAACGGAGGCAAAACTGCATTTTTTTAAAAATACTTATTTTACTCGAAAAATTTATTTTTTTCTCATACCATGTTCTAGAAAATGTGTAAGATGAATAATAATGTTATAAAATTCAAAATGTAGTTAATACTATTCATAACGGCTAGTTCATAATAATATATCGTTGTTTAGTGAAACCCGGTATTGCGTACTACACATGCTATCAAGAATGGTCACGATTGCATGTAATGAAAGCCAAGTCAGGGTTGTGTGTAGTGAAAGCTCCAATTGGTGTTGTGTATAAAATAATCAAAACTTATTTCATTTATACATTAAACAAATTCTATACTTAATTTTGTGTAGAATAATTTATACAAAATGAACATGAAATTCTGTGTAACACGAGCCAAGAATAGTGTTGTCTATATGGAAAACTAATACAGTGTTGCGTATAGTACAAGATAATATTGGTGTATTGTACAATAGAATAAATCAAAGAAATTAAAAAGAATATATCTCATAAAATCTTGTGGTGTTACAGTTTTCCCAATAAACATCCTCAATATCGTCCTCAAAATTTATAGGGGTTGAAACATCTCTTTGTTAGTCAAACCACTCCTCCATCACTCCTTCATAAAACTGATGGAAAAAATGGGAACACTCATTATGTTAATTTACAATGTTGTCAAGAAAATTTTATTATAGGTTTTTCTTAAGGGATTCATTAATTTCCATAAAATAACACATGTTATATTTTTTTAACATCATCATTGTTTATTTGAAAAAATAATTATGATTAATTCGAAGAGGGTGACGAGATATATTTTTTAATTTTAATTTGAACATAAAACTTTTTTCAAAGTGGTCGACGATAGTTAGTGTCTGACCTAACACTCCATCAAAAATTCTAGTAATGGGAAGTGAATATCATGTAACTCATATACAAAATTTATTAATATAAAATGTTGTATAGTTGGATAGTCCATCATCATTATCGAGGATTCATGTGTCAGCTATTCACTATCGTAACCACTTGTGTATTGTTTATTTATGTATTTTCATTATTTTTTAAGATCATATACATGAGGTTTGATTTTTTTTGGTTTCTTAATTTTATGAAATGAAAATAGAATAAAAATATAAAATACCTAAGTTAGATTGAAATGGGTTGGATACAAGATTGGCCACATTGGTCCTTTATTATCTAGTATTTATATTATTAAACAATCAAGTAACTATTGTTATTTTACTTCCAATTTTTATCAAAAGTATTGATCTAAATAAAAACAAAAAGATCTCCCAGTGCATGTTAATCCCACCATCTCTATAATAAAGAGGTGGTAAATGTTATCAACCAAGGCACTCACTATCCCTTCACCAAACACTATCATATTTTTTTCAACTCCATGTCCACACAACTCTACCAGTATAATATATATATTAAGAGATGGTAGGGAAAAAAGGTTTTATAGAATAGAGAATGTATTGGTTCATTGAAAAGTTAAGTTTACTAGTATTTATCTAATGATCTCTATTCATATGTATCGTTATGTTAAATAATTATAAATTAATGAATTAAAATTATAGATTCAGAGTGATCATGAAATTTCCCATGGGGAACAAACCCTTGATTTGATTATCCATGATAATAGACACAGTATATTAATATTATTAAATGATGGAAGATAATAAAATACCAACTAAAATGAGCTATAAAATATAGTTTCAGTAAACATACTAACATAATTGAATATATAAATATTCACAAGGTTAGAACAATAATCCTCTTAAAAGGGAATAATCCCCTCACTCAATGACATCATTTTTTAAATAGTAGTCTCAACTCCTTATCCAAACATGGATAAAAATAGATTATTTTAAAATAGGAAATTTTTCTTAGGTAATTATCCATATTTGTTATAAAATATTCAATGATGGAATATTTTACTACATTGTTGTTATTTTAGAAGGTAGATCTGTCAGAGATTCTCTCACAAGGATGATGATACGCATACCTCTGGTGTGGTAATATTTTAAGGGTGGGGACCTTTTTCCATGGATTTAGGATGCAATTAATATTTTTTTGAGATATATAATAAAATGTATATATACTCACACGAATAAAATTGTTGTGAAATGACCTTGATATGACCTCATGTATCTTTATGAAAGAAGTGGATTATAGAAATATTCTATTTATTCCACTTTAGTACAAGAGTTATATTATTGGAATTAGATAGAGCATTGTATGTGGTGAGGGTCCAATATATGTATTTTAATTTTTTCGAGGTAAAAAATGAACACTAGATATGAATTAGAATGAATCAAGAACATTATTCTTGCAATATGGGATAATTGATGGGGAAGGTCTTATTTAAATGGGGTTACATGGATTTAGTTTGAAATGAAAACATGATTACGTCATTCCATCAGTAATGTATCATTCTCCAACTCCAAGTCGATTGATTAATGCATTATGAGTGAATTATCATTTTCATTATTCTTGATCATCACAAAAATAGTGAACAAAACATAGGAGACAAAAAATTCATTCTATAATCCCAAACATGGAATTCAAATAATTATTCGATGTCAACTATCCCAAATCATTTCATCCTGCAATATATAAATGAGAAGATCTCCACTTTAGTTTGAAACAATCCAGGGATCATAAATCTCCCATGCTCACTTTAATTAAAATTATATTCAAATTAGAATTATTTAATCAAAAAAATTCTACATCGACACATGAAAATAATGATTCATGTATATTCCCATGTTGCTTCATCTTATTTAGCCTAGATCATGTATCCTACCTTCTATTAGTTTAACTAGGATTTCATCTTTAACTGAACAACTTCATTTCATTGTTTTGGGTAGCTATCTTGGTTATTTGAGTTATGTGTTCATTTGTTCATGGGATATTTAGGTGATATTGAGAAGGTGGTTTGGTTGAATGTAAACAACTATTGTTGATCAAGAGGTTGACAATAGCTTGAAAAATCCATTTATAGTCGATGGTGAGGTGTTTCTAGCATTATATATGAAATGAAATCTTTATTGATCATGGTATGAGGTGGATGAAGGATTTTTTTAGCTGGTAATTAATCTTGTTATAAATTAATAATTATGATAGAGGCTTCAATAAAGAAATATCTAATAATCATAAGGTACCATAGCCAGTTGGGAAAATGGTTGGTAGACACAAAATATGTCGGCATATAAGAATGGACATAGAAGAAATACATAAAATAAATTAGAATAGAATAATGGAGGTGTTAACAGATGAATAGTGTTCTCATTGAATAATTTTGCAAGACATATTACCTTTTCCAAATTACAGCATCAATCTGTATATCACATAAGTATCTTTTTAATGTGAAAATTTTTTCTAATTTAATTTAATACGGTATAAATATTTAAAATTTTAATATTTTCATTATAAAAGTAATATTACAAATTATGAATCATATTTTTCATTCTCAATTTCCTAAAATATTAATAAATATTATAAACACAATTATTTTAGAAAATTTAATATTAATTTTTAGTTTCTTGATAAGATATATGAAACAAGTTGTTACCATATGTTTAGATAATTTAGGGAATTAAATTTTTATTAAATGAAATTATTTTTATATAAAATCCTTCTTTAATCCCCCCACTAACAGTGTACTAATCTATGTTTATATGTTAATAGTTTTTTGTTTATGATTCATATGTTATCCATATACTATGGGGAACAATATAATTGATTCATTATCTATGTGAATGATTTCATGTTGATTTTTTGGGTTTTATAGGAAAAGGAATCTAATATAAATAAATAAATATTTCAATTAAAAAATATTATTAACATTGAGATCATGATGTGAATAGATGTAGTAATTATTAAAAAAATTAAATTTCAAAAAATTATTTTCTCCTTTGTGGGAAAAGGGCCTTGTTTAAAAAATGATAATTTTTAATGATGGAGAAGTACGAAAAATATTTTTTATCTTTTTCATATAACAAGAATTGTATGAAAGTTTGTTATTATGTAATGTAATATGAAATAGGAATGAAATTATAATAATTGTATATGTATTCTACTCCACCGATAGATTCATGTTATAATGTCTTAGAAATCTATAATATATATAAATATGGTAGTGAAGTTTTTTAAATTGATATTTTATATAAAAAGGAGTTTGAACTTACATAATTATCTTAATATAGTGGAGATGTTATTTGTTTCAACACATATCAATAAATAAGGAATAAAATGATTAAAGATGAGTCAATGTATGCTAAAGTAGAAAACAACATTTCTATGATTATCTACCATTTTGTTATGATATGTGAATATGACTATTATTCATATTTTAATGAGTTCAATGATATTAATGTTTTTGGAAATCATACATGTATTTGATTCAAAAATAATTTTTTTAATTTCCTTGAAAAATGTTAAACATTATTATTTATCAAAAAAATTAATAATCCCATGATATAAAAAACATAAAAATAATATTCCAACATCAGACACCACTTAAGAGATTAAAAAACCAATAAAAACAAATAATATGATTAAGGGATAATCAATTAGGTATAACATCATTTTCATATGAAAAATGGTATCAGAAAAAATAAGTATCGGAGCCCATTACCGGATGAATGGAAACAATAAAAAGTAAAAAAACACCCAAAAAATTATAATATAAGAATTTATGAATGATTATAACCCCAAAACGTTGTTTTTATCATAAATAATCCAATGATAGAAGAAAATGATATCTACCTCCAGACTATACTATTTCTAATTTGAGGTTTATACATCTATAAGCATGTGTTAATCATTAATGTTTCATATTTCATGTCAACATAGAAACCTCATTAGAAGCCATGCTCTATTGTACCAAATAATGTTTTGTTGAATAATTTTAATGAAAATATAATGTTTGATTTATTGTTATATAAGAAGAAATCAATATCCTCACTTTATTCATTCCTTGATTTTTTGTACCAATTCTATACAATATAAATATCAATTTTGAAAAATAACCCAAATTACAAAAAATCAAACAATCTCATCATCATAACCATACTAATTTATATAGATCCAAAACTAAAATACTATAAGGAATATTTGGTATAGTAAATAAAAAAATAAAAATAACTCTATCCAAAAAAATATAATCATTTAAAGGGAACAAATACCTGAAAGTAATTCCATCAGTTAACATTATAAAAACAGTATGTGGAGATCAATCTCAAATAAAACTAGTTTTAGGATTAAACTATCTAAATAAAATGCAACGGGGATGATAAAAAACCTTTAAAATAAACATTTCTATAATCATTGAATAACTGAAAGGAGGATCAATATTTACCACCTAATGAATTATCTATTAAATCACTAATATGGTTGAATTCTAAAATAAGATATGTGTGAGTACCTATACACCATATTTCCTCCAAGTTCTGAAGAAAAAAATTATTTCTATATAAGGATAATAAGGTTAAGATATTATAAAACATGATGATTAATATCTACAAAAAAATATAAAAGTTAAAATAATTATGAAAAAATAATTTAAAATGGAAGAACACTAATAAAAACATATAAAAAATTGTAAATCAGTGTAAACATCTATATAATCAAAACATCTTCCATCATACTCAACCAATAAAATGAGTATTTTCACAAACATAATTGAGAGTGATGTTGAGAACCACTACATAGATAAACCACAGAAATCACTTTATCTTTCATATAAAAATAAGAATGATTTGAAATATAAAACCAGACCTTAATGAACATAGTGGGAAAAGATTCATTCCCCATATATTTGTGTCCCCTTAGTCATTTTACCTCGAAACCATAACAATAATAGAAGCATTATAAATGAAAATTATTGCAAGAAGTTAATAATCCATCCATTTCAGAATCTGTATCCTCACATCATCCACTAATAGTAAAACGGGTGACACCATTACCATCAAATTTTGGAACCTCATATATGGAACACAAAGTCCCAACTCTATCAACAAATTATAAAAATCTATGAAATTATACAATAAAAAATTGTGGAAACTGATTTGAGGGATTAAATTTAAAGAAACCATAAGAATATTAAACACCCACATATTCAAAGTAATACCACCAAAAAATCCTCCAAACCTTGATTAAAAACTACAAAAATTGAATATATAACATGAATTCCTAATAAAAATGACAAAAAGAACAATAAAATATCAGACACCACTATGATCCATGCTCAATATTCGGGTGGGTTGATCTGCTCTCCATTATATTAATGTTAACTAAGGTAGATCAATAAAAATACATCAGTATGAAATTTTTTTTTTTGGAGTAGGAAAATTAATTTATATAGAAAAGAGAAATGTGTGATTTTTCAAAATTTTAAATAACCCCTCAAATATGAACTAATAGATTAAATATATAAAAAAATATTACAAATTATAAGGTAATAATTATATGTAGTATAACAAGAAGTTGTATATAAGGTATTTTCATTAAATGGAGAAAGATTAGTGGATTTAATCAGAACATAAAACGATAATAAATATTTGGATAATTAGAAAAATTACACAAATAACCCCATATTTTAAGGATAAAATATAGCTAATTTGATTTCTAAAATAAATGAATTAATTTTATATGATAAAATGTATGTGGATTTTAATATAAAATTTCATGATCATGGAGATTTGTAAATAGAAATATTATTGAAGAGAATGAAAAAATAAGTCTCTCTATAAAAAGTTATAATGATCGAAGTATTACGCATATACAACATTTTTAAAATAAAAACTCATATAAACAAAGGGATATAAATGACTAGTCTTATGGTGGCAGATATATTAATTTATTGTCAGATTATTAAATTTTAGGGTCCGAACAAAGGACTTCGGGTTCCATAATGTTATTATATGATTAGGTAGTTAGAAATATTATATATAAAAGGCTTCTCTGACATCCTTACATTAAATTGTTGGCTAAATAACTTATATATGTGGGCTACCCAAATGACCTTACATATTGTGAGGTCTTTAATTCCCTAAAAGATATGGATATACTAGATTACTTTATTAAATATTTTTTATACCAAAGAATAAGAAAATCATTTTGATGGGGGAGAGGATAATTGTATGATTAGAAAAAAAAATTATTTCTGAATTCTCCAATTATTTTAATATATATTTAATGGATTTCATGTTTAAATCCAACTAAAACATAGGGATTTGTATATTTTTTATGTTATATATATTAAATTATATATATATGAACTTTAATGCTAATTTCAAGTTATTTTTGGTTCATACTTGAAATACCCATTTTGAACATGTTAGTTATACACATGAAAACTTTTTAATTATTATTTTGTTCTTATTGAATATTTATATATTCTAATTTATTATCCAAATAAATTGATTATTTCATTTATTTTAAATTTTATATTATTTTTATTAATAGAGTTTATTTTTTATTTATTAGTTTGTGACTATTCCAAATATCTAATATAACATGCACTTGGAGATTACATTATATTCCAAGACTAAGGCAGTCTCACATAAACACTTGATAAAGAAAATATATATTATTATATACTAAAAAATACCCTCTATAATGATTCAATGGGAAAATTTATTCCTTTGTTAATGATAGAAAATAAATTTTGAGGCCAATCTAACCTCATTTAAAGATAGGATAAGGTGCTACCATACAATGCAATAACATAGAGCCACCTCACATTATTTTCCCACATCAATATTTTACCATACTGTAAACCAACATCATATAACCAAAAAATTTAATGTGTCATCCCAACGCACACTATATTATCCTTCCAATACTTGAAACATTGTGAGGATATCATTTTTATGAAATATAAATTTCATAGTGATGTAACTTAAGGAGAAGCCTGCATAGACTCATGAATAACAGCACGTTACACCTAGATATAGATTGATCCATGAGGCCCATCACTACCCACATTAACTATCCAATATTACATCACATTAAATCCTAATATTATTTTATCCAACCAGACTAGCCCTATATTCAGAACTGAGAACTAATTTTTTATCCAACATTATCTGAGACGGTAAAAATATTTTATTTCCATTATAGAATCAAAATTAGACTATTCTATAGCAATTCATGAGTATTTTATAAATCTAATGAATATTTTATAAGATTAACATGATCAAAATATAGGGTGGGGGTATTACTCTTGGTCATTGATGAAAGGTATTTACGTGTTTCTTACATTGAACGAATATTAGGGACCAAAAGCATATTCTCTCTATCATAATAAACAAATCACATAAATTACGTAAACTAATCATATCAAAAAATAGTAACCAGTAAATTATTGAGATATAAACTAAAGTATTTTAAAGTGGAATCCCACATTCCATGTCGAATTATCTCTCATAGTATCAGTTTCAATGAGTCCATAATCCTAGAAATGAATGAAGAATTCTAAAAGGAGATGCTAGATGTTTCATAGTCAGGATCCAAGAATCACTGAGAGGGGTATGGGTGAATCAGTGATATATTTTTCTTTTCTGTTTCTTTGATTTTGAAAAATTATTCACCTCATGTTAATTATTTATTTACCTTAAAAAAATCAAACACACATCTACAGGAACAAAATAATTGACAAGGTTCACTACTCAACAAGAGTAGATAAATCCTCAGTATGGTTTGGAAATAATCCAATACCAAAATATCAAAAAAAATTCATTTACATGGAATAAAATGAGTAGGATGTTACCTTAAACTCATGAAGCACTATTAATCCCATTCCATAGTTCATGACGTTTTTCTAGAATAAATTATGAAATTCAAAGTTATAGTGAAACACACTTCATGAATCCCATCTTCTGGAATCATTCTATTGTAATATTGGCATAAATAATTCACAAAAATACATTTTTCTCGATGCTAGAAAAAATCCAAAATTAGGACCCAAAATATTTATAAAATAATGGGAAATGATTCCACCATAGAATATACTTTGGTAAACCCAACCATGACTGTTAATAGTCCTACAAAAAAATATTTAAGTCCAATAAAATTAGAAAATTATTAGAATAACCTTATCTCACGTTACATTCATAAGGCCTTTATCACAATTTGTCCAAAAAATATCTGATATTTATGAAATAAAAACTAGAAAAGCATCATCATATTTACCATGGAAAGTATCATAAGTTCCCTATCTTCCAAAAATATCCTTATTTTTATATAAAATTAATTTTCTTTAGATATGTGAATATGATTTCTTATTTATGATGACTAGTCTCTTTATGCACATATACAATGTGATGTGTTTTCTTTTCTTCTGAATCATCCTTTACAATAAAAGGCAACACCAAAAAATGATACTCTTCATTATCTACATGGTGTTAAAAATCTCCTCATTTGGTATTTATTTTCAACAAATTTTTAAAAATCACATGACATTATAACCTCAAAAAATATATTACTAATAAAAAATTCTAGTCCTATGTGAGATAACTCATTGTTGGAAACATGACTTATTGATAGCAAGACCATGCAGTCCAAAAGTGGTGACTATGAAACCACTTTATCTTTCCTCTATAGCCTTCTTCTTAATCTATCTACACTTCATCAACATTCCTGTAATACTATAATTTAGTTTTGTACAGCCATTAAAAAAAACAATTAGAATCGTTAAAAACTTATATATTGGATACACAACAAACCAACCCCCCCTCGGAGGCATGCCTCCAAAAGGATAGGATTATGAAATAATTTTCCCCATTTACATCATTATCAATAGGTAAGATAAGAGTGGGCACAGTAAGACAAACATTAACCTTGATGAGGAGGGGGTTGGACAGCAATGATCAACCTCAATTTAGAAAATGGTTCCTTTGGTAATGGTTTTTTGAATATTTCACCAACTTGTTCTGATGTAGGAACATACTCTAGAATTAATTCTTTCTTTTCAACATGATATTTGATGAATTGGTATATTATGATTATATGTTTTGAAAAACAATGTTTTATTAGTTTCCTGGTAAGATTGATTTCACTTTGATTATCACATCCCATGAAAAAGGGTAACTTAAATTCAAAAAGTAATTATTCAAACTGAGTTTTAATCCACATAAGTTAGGTTTATGCATGAGTGAAAGCCACATACTCAGCATCAACCATGCTAAGAGATACTAAATTTTGTTTCATCGTATTCCAGCTTACAAAACCTTTTTCTATAATGAAAACTCTACGAGATGTGGATATTCTATCGTCAAAGGTTCATACCCAATTAAAATCTGAGTACACAAATGTGCCAATGTTTTCTATGCTATCATACCAAATTCCAAACTTTGTGGTGCCTTTTAAATATCTGATAGATTTTTTTCTAGTAATTAATAATGATTCTGTAGGATCAATCTGAAATATTGAGCATAAGGTAACATTATTCAAAATGTTGGGTCTTGATGCAGTTAGATATAACAATCTTCTAAAAAGATTATAAAAATCTCTCTGATCTCCTACCTTTCCTTCCCTATCATTATATAACATGGTTTGTATTGATATATGTGTGAAAAGTATTTTTGAATATTCAATGTAATACAACATAAGAAGTTCCTTTAGAAAAAAATTTCTTGATAATGAATAATGTGTTTCTACTATTGTAAAAGTTGTAATCCAAGAACGTATTTCATTTATCCCAGCATGGAAATCTCAAAAAAAACATTTTCATCTCACTATAATATCATTCACAAGACCTTTAATCATTTATATAAATGATAATTTCATCAACACAAACAATTATGATGAGATAAAACTGTTGATTTTCCTTGATGTAATGATTGTTATCTTCTCTACCTTTCTTGAAATTAATCATCCTCAAGAATGTCTAGAATTTTGAATACCATTCCCTAAGATATTGTTTTATCAGATATAAATCCTTCTTCAACCTTCACACATAACATTTATCTTTTTGAAGAAAAAAAATCCACAAGGTTTTTCAATGTAAACATCCACATCAATATCACCATTCAAGAATACATATTTAACATCCAATAGAAAGATCTTGTATCCTTATTTTGAAGCAATAGTAAGAATTATTCTGATTGTTTCTAATCTTACCTCTAGATACAATGTCTCATTAAAATCAATAACATAAATTTCTGAGCAACCTTTCAAACTAATATTTCATTTTTCCTTATCACTTATCCTTCTTTATTTAACTTGTAATGGAAATTCTATTTTGTTACAATAATATTTTTATTATCCAGGATGGGTATAAGTTACAAAATATCATTATTTTCTATCTGATCAAGCTCTTCATTTATAGAATGAATCCGTTATTGAATCTCAAAATATTCTTTCACATCATTTGGATCCACTTTTGAATAGAAACGAGTATGTGTAATAGAATTTTTTGTTCTTCTTTTTTTAAACATCACATGTTGATCACCAATAACGTTCTAAAAACAATTGATTTCTCTGCTTAAGATTATATTTTCAAGTATCTTCTTCATCCCAGGAAATGGATGAGTCTAATTCATCTTATTGAGGAGGATTCCCACTATCGAAAATATTATCATAATTTTTATCAACACTTTCTTAATAAAATTAAACATCCACAACAATATAAGTCTATTTTTATTTCTCAACATTTTCGAAAACTTTTACATTAGTAGAATAAAAAATTCATCATATTTAATTATTGAAACATATATATCCCATTACTTCTAGAGCATAGATAATATAAAAATTAAACATTACCTCTTTACTCAAAATTTCTATGGTTTCAACCTTTTTTCTTTATGGTTCATGGGATCCCAAAATCTCTTAAGTGTTTCAAACATTGTGATTTTTCAAAAAAGATTTTATATAGAGTCATATTTGAACATGGCCTATAAAAAAATCTATTTTGAATATAAAAAATAGTATTCATTGATTTCAATCAATAGTAATGAGAGTGACCATTTTCAAGTAACTTAGTTTGCCCCATTTCCACCATACTTCTATTATTTCTTTTTGCAACCCCATTTTGTTGAGATGTGTACTGTAAACTAAAATCATTCCAAATTCCATGATTCTCAAGATAATTTGTAAACTCTTCATTCTAATTCCCCCAAACATTATCATTTCTCAACTTCATCACAAAATACTCACATTCCATATCTATTTCCCTCTTAAAACTCATAAACAGTTTTAGGGAACCTTACTTATGTCTCATGTACATAGAACAAGTTATGAGTGTAAAGTCATCAATGAATGTGATTAAGTACATATATCCATTGGATTATTGTTTTCTCATAGACCCACGATTATCATAATGAATATGTTCTAGGGGTTGTTTTGAAAAAAAAATCAACTTTCATATGCATCGAAGTTGTAATCTCCCATTTTTGGAAAATAACGCAACACCAATATATTCTTGATAAAATATTATGTATAAGGACCCATACTTAAACATTACTTAACATTGAATTAAATGAATAATTCACATTGAGGATCTTTTCAGGTTTAGAGTTTTAGAGAATTAGGACATAACTATTACATCTCAAAAGATTACAAAGTAGACACGTATACACAGTTTCAATTTTTTTACAAAACATGAACTCTTAAAAAAAGAGTCATGTCTAGTTCCATGTTTAAGACAACATGACTTTTCCATGATCCAAGTATTTACCCTATTCCACATTATGTCTTATGAAAAACATTTCAAAAACATGGGATGATCATAAATAGTTCAGTAAGGGATACTCAAGGAATGAAAATTGTTAGTTTTTCAAAACAACATGTAAACCATGAATATATTAACATAAGTAATGAATTTCACCATTATGAAGTAGTAAATACTCTTCACTGAATGAAAGATCATTACTTACCTTATTGTAACCAAATCATTACCATAAAACCGATATAAAGAACACATAACATATAAAGGTACTTGGGATATAAACATACATAAATAGAAAAGCCATACTGTCGACTTCCACACATATCACTAAATGGAATAGCCATATGGCCGACTTCCATACCCATTGAATTGGAGGTTATAACGTAACCACCCGTCCTGGTATTCACAGCACCACCTGTCATTTGGTTTATCACGTAACTACCCATCAAATGTCCAAGTACCATTATAAAATCATAACACATATAACAATTATAAAGGAAAGAAAACATTTCCACACTTCAATGACAATATATCACTTAAATATATTGACATAATAAATCCATTATCAAAACCATTTTCAATACCAAAATACATAAAAGTGTATATGGTATTTATTTACTTTTTAAAATGATACGGCTTGTTGAGAAAGCCAAAGATCAAATAATACTCACGGCGGCGAAAAATGTCATTGTCACCACTTAAGTTAAAAGAAACATTCCTTTTTTTTGTTTAGTAAAACAATTCATAGAAAAAGATTCCCTTTTAAATGTGAAGGGTGTTTATATTGCATATAAATGAAAGTCTTGTTTTAGAACAAAATATACCTAAATGAAATGAGATTGAGACGAAGTCCCTTACCTCGTGTCCGACTTGAATCGATCGTTATTTAATCTCAGGAATAATAAACTAAAGTTAATTTATACTTGATTAAGATAACTTTTTGAGTTTATTATTCCTTTTATATCACTTATTTCCTTGTTATAAACATTATGTAATAATTTAAGTTAGTAAAATTTGTTCTGTCGATATTTGGTACTTAAGTCAAAAATAGACTTCTTACAATTACATGTTGTTCATGTATTCAAAGGTCCATTATATCCATAAATATATACATGATTTGGGTATCATATATATCATATATATCCAACATATACATGTATTTATAATAGTACATAACTTTTAGAGGTTAGAAATGAAATGCACAGTTCACGGAGACAGTACGCTATACGTACGCGTGAACGCTACTTTCATTTATATTTCGTATTTAATAGAATGAAATCACAATGATATAAAGGTAAATTATAATTAAAGTATAATATCATATATAATATTATTAACTAAATCCTTTATACGTCCCACATATGGCATTTACGATTCAAATCACTTTGAGGGGGCGGTAGTCCGCACTTCCAAAAATAAAATTATCGCATTTATCCATTATGGAAACCATAAAGGTATGACATAAATGAAAAATATAGAAAGATAAGGAAAAAATTAAAATAATATATATCATATATTAATATAGTGAAATCTTAATGGCCACCGTGAAATGTGTTAAGAGAAGATTGAACAATCATCATTTCGTGAGGCAGTAATTCACCATCCACAGAAATAGTATGTTCTTTAATCATTAGATGGAGGTTTTTGTAAGTGTTGCTCGAATAATTCTCATAAAAAAAATCCTATTATATTGGTGATACTGTTTTTTTACGAACTAAAGGAATAAAAATAATTCCGGGGGTTGGAGAAGCAAAATAAAACAAAACAACATAAGGGAAGACATTACCTTTAAATCAAGTAACTCTCTTTGGTTTAAACCAAAGGGGTTTCTTGAAGAGAATTTTGCCTAAGGTAAGTCCTATAAGATGAAGAGAGGTATATTGGGAGCTTTTTTGAGTAGAGGTTGGATGATCCAAAGGGCTTGAGAAGTGTGAGAAATGAGTAGGAAGTGGGGTCTTTTTATAATAGAGATAAGGGGCTCTTTTGGAAAGCATGAAAATAATAATTTATTATATAATGATTTTAGGTTTATAAAGGTCCAAAAATTATTAAAGTATAAGATAAGGTTTCCCATGTTCTAAATAAAATCATCCAATAAGAATTGGAAAAGTGTTTGATATTATTTTAAACAATATCTTCTTATTTATTTAAATCATTCATTAATGACGTAAAGACTACATCATCATTATGTCATAAATATTTTTATTTATATGATGTCTAAAAATTATAAAAGAATTAACATGTTGTAGGAAATATTTTTATATTTCTAATGAATATTTATAGTCAAATATATCAATTTTATTACCCCATGTAAAAATTGTTTTAGAAAAACAATACATGTTTGTGACATTTTTAATTTTACATTAAATAAAATGCTATTAATGTCATTTTCTTACCCAAGTGGCTCCATGGGGTCCCCAAGTTGACCCATGGATTTTTAGGATCGTCAATTACTCATTCAATAAGTTTAGGACACGTGTCAAAATGATTTCATACTATTATAACATTATATTTACCTTAAATTACACTAATTACCTTTAATCGCGATTTATAAAACAGAAAAGTTACTATGCACCAAAAAAATTATTTTCTTCCCATTAAACCACATTTTACATACTAATGACAATAATTAATTTCATATTTTTGAAATTAAATTCACATAAGTGGTAATGTTTCATTTAAATGAAAAATTAGTTTTTTAACTACAACTTAGTGGTTTCTCTATTCATCATAAATTGAAGTTTTTCAGAAAAATACCAAAAATTCACCCTAAGATATATTTTATATTCCAAATTCAAAAATGATGTCTATTTTAAAAAATTAAATACATATAAGTTTCATTAATTAATTTAATAATTAATTCCTATTGTCAAAACAAATAGCATGTTTTTTAGAAATAATATATATCAAAATATTGACACTTTTTTTGTTCCAATTTCAAAGTGAAATAAATTCAAAAGTCCACCATTGGATTAAATGTTAAAAATATTATAATTGCACTAAAAAAAATAAAAAGATAATCTAATCATATAAATAAATTAGATTAGAAAGAGGGTTTGAATTAAAATATAACATTTTTTACTTATTCATTTAAAACAAACATTATCAGAAAAATAACAAAAACAATCACAAAGTAAATTATGATGTCCCGATTCTAAAGAAGGATTTTATTTGGTCCAATATAATGTATAAGAGTGAACAACAATATTTTTAAAGAGGGATCGCCACCAAAGGCAATAAAATATCCTTTTTAGTGAATATTAGAGTATCTATGCCTAAAATTGAATTATTTTCTTATTTTAAGCCTTTAAATTTTATTGGATAAATGTAAAAGCATTTCACAAACATATATAATCATATATTAGTTATTTCTAATCATTCCCTCAAATACAATGACTACGTGTTAACTACCATTTAAAATAAAATTATTATATTTTTAGTGTGCAATGTAAGATTTCAAAAAAAACTCGTTGTTGCGTATCGGGTACACTATCGAACATAGAAACCCCTTTAAAGTAAAGATAATGATTAATTTAAAAATATTAATAAATATAAAAATGTCTTATTATTTATTTACCTGGGACGTTACATCCTTCCACCCTTTTTGGAATTGAGTCCTCGCAATTTTATTCACTTATCAAAATAAGTGGGGGTATTTATCCCTCATAGAATTTTCAGATTCCCATGTTGCCTCTTCAACTATATGGTTTTTCCACAAAACCCATACCTGGTGAATCACCTTATTCTGTAACACTTTCTCTCTATTTTCATGAATCTGTACTGGTTGTTCCTCATAGGAGTTATTCTATACCAACTGAACTACCTCTAGACTGAAAATATTAGATGGATCTCGCATTAAATTTCTCAACATTGAAACATGAAAAACATTGTGTGCCTGGGACAAACTTGGTGGTAATGCAAATATTTATGCATATAATCCAACTTTCTCCATGATTTCAAAAGGAACAATGATCCTTGGACTCAACTTTTCTTTCTTGCCAAATCGCATCACACTTTTCCATGGTGAAACATTGAGAAAAACATGATCACCTACCTCAAAAGATAGATCCTTCCTCTGGTTATCCGCATATCTTTTCTGCCTGCTCTGAGCAGTTCTCATGTGATTTTAAATCAAATGAACTTTTTCTTCCATATCTTCTACCAATTCTAGTCCCATCAGATTCCTTTCACATAATTCATCCCAAAAATATTGAGTTCGACAACCCTTTCCATATAATGTCTCAAACGGAGCCATCTGTATACTAGAATGAAAACAGTTTCTATAAGAAAATTCAATCAAAGAAAGATGTTGGCCCCAACATCCCTGGTAATCCATCGTTAAAGCACGTAAAATATCCTCCAAAGTCTGAATAGTTCGTTCTGACTACTGTTCTGATTGCGTATGAAAAGATGTACTAAAATTTTATACAGTACCCAACAACTTCTGAAGGCCTTTCCAAAAGTTAGAAGTAAACCTAGGATCACGATCAGAAACAATGGAGAGGGGAACTCTGTCTAACCTGAAAATCTCTTTAAGATACAATCGAGAAAGTTGATATAGAGAGAAAGTATCTCGTATAGGAAATAAATGAGCAGATTTAGTCAATCGATAAACTATAACCCAGATTGTATTATTATCTCGAGATGTCTTTGGTAATCTCACAACAAAGTCCATGGATATATTTTACCATTTACACTATGGAACCGGTAATGACTGAAGGAACCCTTTCGGTAACTGCCACACTACTTTAACCTGCTGACAAGTCAAATACGTCACAGTAAAATCAGTAATATCTCTTTTCATTCCATCCAAATAAGAATACACCCACAGATCTCTGTACATCGTAGTACTGCCAGGATAAACTCAAAACGGGGAACTATGAGCCTCACATAACAACTCATTCTTCAACTGTGAATCACAAGGCACACATAATATCTTCCCAAACCACAAAACAAAATCATTATCATTGTTAAATTCAGGAAACTTACCCTTCTGAACCAGCTCTACCTTTTTTTGCAACCCACTTTCTTTCTTCTGCACTTGCTTAATTCTGTCTGATATAGATGATCTCACTGACACCTGAAACAAAAAAGAAGAACTTCCTGCACCAACAACTTCTATGGAAAATTTCATCAAATCAAAAACTAAACTATCTCGTTCTAAACGTAGCATGGTTAATGAAGCATTAATTTTTTCAACTCAAAGCATCAGCCACTTTATTTCCTATTCTCGGATGGTAATGAATTGTACAATCGTAATCCTTGATTAATTCTAGCCATCTCCTCTATCTCATGTTCAATTAATTTTGAGTGAATATATACTTTAAACTTTTGTGATCGGTATATATTTCACACATTACTCCATAAAATTGATGCCTCCAAATTTTTAGAGAAAAAACAACAGCATCTAATTCCAAATCATGTGTAGGGTAATTTAACTCATGAGTTTTCAACTAACGTGAAGCATAAAAAATTACCTAATCATTCTGCATTAGTACACAACCAAGTCCTTTCAATGAAGCATCATTGTAGATAAAAAACTCACCATTTCTGGAAGGAAGTGCCAAAACTGGAGCACTCACCAATCTTCTTTTCAATTCCTGAAAACAATCATCACATTCTTTTTTTCAGATAAACTTAACACCTTTTTGAGTTAACTTAGTCATTGGATGAGATAACTGTGAAAATTTTCAACAAACCTCCGGTAATAACCTTCCAAACCAAGAAAACTACAGATCTCTGTTTTATTTGTGTGTTTGGACATTCTTTAACAACTTTTGTTTTAGGAGGATCAACAGTTATGCCAATTTTTAAAATAATGTAACCAAGGAAAGAAATTTTTTGTAACCAAAACTCACACTTTATGAATTATCCATACAGTTTGGTTTTTAAGGTTTTCAAGGTATCTATTAAATGACTTTCATGCTCCTCTTTACTTATAGAAAGCACCAAAATAACATAAATAAAATAAACACCATTTATCACCTGATTCAACTAGGCAGTCACTGTAGTAAACTGCTCAATTCTGATTCTGACCATCTCTATATGCTGATTTGGAAAGTCATTTTCCTCTGTATGCCTTCCCAGAAAATCTGCTCTGTTTCCTTTAAGAAAAAACATTCATAACACAGACATATATTAGATGAAGCAACATGGTAATCTTTAAATGCTATATCATTTCAATATTACCATAAATTAATTTACATACACGAATTTACCAATTTTCTAACTCCTAAAGTTGTCTAAACCGACCATTATTACCAACTATAAGGACCCATCCTTAAACCTTACTTAATATTGAATTAAATAAATAATTCAAATTGAGGATATTTTCAGGTTTAGAGTTTTAGAGAATTAGGACATCACTATTACATCCCAAAATATTACAAAGTAGACACTTCTACCCAGTTTCCATTTTTTTACAAAACATGAACTCTTAAAAAAAGAGTCATGTCTAGTTCCATGTTTAAGACAACATGAGTCTTTCTTGATCCCATCCTTGACACTATTCCACATTATGTCCTATGAAAAACATTTCAAAAACATGGGATGAGCATAAAAAGCTCAGTAAGGGATACACAAGGAATGAAAACTGTTAGTTTTTCAAAACAACAAGTAAACCATGAATACATTAACATAAATAACACTATTCACCTTTATGAAGTAGTAAATACTCTTCAATAAATAAAAGATCATTTCTAACCTTTTTGTGACCAAAATATTACCTTAAAACCCATATAAAGAACACATAACATATAAAGGTTACTTGGGACATAAAAATACATAAATGGAATTACCATACGATCGACTTCCAGAAATATAACTAAATGGAATATCCATATAACCGATTTCCATACCCAATGCATTGGAGTTTATAATGTAACCACTTGTCCTGGTATTCATGGCACCACCCGTCTTTTGGTTTATCAGGTAACCACCTGTCAAATGTACAAGTACCATTATAAAATCATAACACATAAAACAACTATATAGGAAAGATAACATTTCCACATTTCAATCACAATATATCACTTAAATATATTGACATAACAAATACATTATCAATACCATTTTCAATACCAAAATACATAAAAGAGTATATGGTATTTATTTACTTTTAAAAATGTTACAGCTTGTTGAGGAAACTAAAGATCAAATAATACTTGTGGTGGCGGAAAAGGTCGTTGTAACCGCTTACGTTAAAAGAATCATTCCTTTTTGTTGTTTAGTAAACCAATTCATAGAAAAATATTCCATTTGAAAAGTCAAGGGTTTTTATACAGCGTATAAAAGAAAGTCTTGTATTAGAACAAAATATGCCCCAATGAAAGGAGATTGAGATGAAGTCCCTTACCTCATGTCTGACTTGACTCGATCATTCTTTAATATTCTAAATAATAAACTAAATTTAATTTCTACTTTCTTAAACACATTTATCAAGTTTATTATTCCATTTATATCACTTATTTCCATGTTATAAACATTATGTAATCATTTAAGTTAGTAACAGTCGTTTTGTCGATATTTGGTACTTATGTCAAAAATGGACTTCTTACAATTACATGTTGTTCATGTGGTCAAAGGATAATTATATAAAAATGATATTCATGATTTGGATATCATATATATCATATATATCCAGCATATACATGTATTTATAATAGTACCTAACATTTAGAGGTAAGAAATGAAATGCACCGTTCATCGAGACTGTAAGCCATACATACGCATGAACGCTACATTCATTTATATTTCGTATTTAATGAAATGACATTAAAATTATATAAAGGTAACTTATAATTAAAGTATAATATCATATATAATATTATTAACTCCATCCTTTATATGTCCCACATATGAAATTAATGATTCAAATCACTTTGAGGGGGCGGTAGTCCGCACATCCAAAAATGAAATTATCGTGTTTATCCATTATGGAAACCATAAAGGTATTCCATAAATGAATAATATAGAATCATAAGGAATACATAAACATAATATATATCATATATAAATACAGTGATATCTTAATGGCCACCATGGAAGGTGTTAAGAAAAGATTGATCAATCATTGTTTCGTGAGGCAGTAATTCGTCATCCACAGAAACATGATGTTCTTTAACCATTAGACAGAGGTGTATGTAAGTGTCTCTCTAATTATTCTCATAATAACATCATAGTATATTTAATATACTGGTTTTGATACAAAATAAAGGAATAAAAAGAGTTTAGGGGGTTGTATAAGAAAAATAAAACAAAATAACATAAGAGAAGACATTACCTTTAAATCGGGTAACACCCTTTGGTTTGAACCAAAAGGGTTTCTTGAGGAGATTTATGGCTACGTTAAGGCATCTAGAATGAATACATGGATATTGGAATCTTACTTGAGTAGAGTTTGGACGAGCCAAAGGGATTGAGAAGTGTGAGAAATGGGTAGGAAGTTGGGTCTTTTTATAAGGGAGAGGAGGGGCTCTTTTTGAACGAATTAAACTATTATTTTATTCTATAATGATTTTAGGTTTATAAAGGTCCAAAAATTATAAAAGTCGAAGATATGGTTTTTGGTCTTCCAAATAAAATCATCCAATTAGAATTGGACAAATTTTGGATATTATTTTAAACATTATATTCATATTAATTTAAATCATTCATTAATGACTTAAACACTACATCATCATTGTCTCCTACTTAATTTTATTTGTTTGATGTCTAAAAATTATAAAAAATTACCATATTGTAGGTAATCTTAATAGCTTTCTAATGAATATTTTTAGTCAAATATATCAATTATATAACCCAATCTACCAATTGTTTAAATAAAACAATACATGTTTGTGACATTTTTATTTTTACTTTAAATAATATGTTATTAATGACATTTTCTTACTCAAGTGGCCCCATGGGGTCCCCAAGTTGACCCATGGATTTTCAGGGTCGGCCATGACTCATAAAATAAGTGTAAGACATGTGTCAAGGTGATTTCATATTATTATAACATTATATTTACAATAAATTAAACTAATTACCTTTAATCGCGATTAATAAAACATAAAAGATACTATGCACCAAAAAATTATTTTCATCCCATTTAACCATATTTTACTTAATAATGACAACCATGTATGTGGTATTTTTGAAATTCAATTCACAGAAGTGGTAGAGTTTCATTTAAATGAAAAATCAGTTTTTTAACTACCACTTAGTGGTTTCCCTATTCATTAAAATTGAAGTTTTTCAGAAAAATACTCAACATTCACCCTAAGCTATATTTGATATTCCGTATAAAAAAATGTATATTTTAAAATATTAAATACATATATGTGGAATTAATTAATTTAATAATTAATTCTCTTTTTCAAAACAAATAGTGTGTTTTTTAGAAAGAATATATATCAAAAGATTGACACTTTTTTAGGTCCAATTTCGAAGTGAAATTAATTCCAAAGTCCACCATTGGGTTAAATGGTAAAAATATATTCTAATTGAACATTAAATCAAATCAAAGAGATAATATAATAATATAAATAAATTATATTAAAAAGTGTTTTTCAATTAAAATACAACATTTTTCACTTATTCATTAAAAATGAACTTTATCGAAAAGATAACGAAAACATACACAAAGTAAATTTTGATGTCCCAATTATAAAGAAAGATTTTATTTGTTCCCATAGAATGTATAAGAGTGACAAAAACTATTTTTAAAAATTTTTCACCATCAAAAGGCGATAAATCGACCTTTTAGTGAATATTAGAGTATCTATGCATAAAATTGAATTCTTTTCTTATTTTAAGCCTTTATCTTTTATTAGATAAATGTAAAAACATTTAATAAACATATATAATCATATTTTTGTTATTTATATTAATTACCTCAAATAAAAAGTCTACGTTTTAACTACCATTTAAAATAATATTATTATATTTTTAGTTTGAAACGTATGATTTTAAAGAAACTCGTTGTTGCATATCAGGTACGCTATCGAACCTAGAAACCCATTTAAAGTAAAATTAATATTTAATCAACAAATATTAATAAATATGAAAATGTCTTATCCTTTATTTACCTGGGATGTTACATTAGGAATATCTCAGACACTATCTATCTTTGATAGATTTCTCTTGTTTCATTGAAACACATGTTATTTCCTTTTATTGCTCAAGTGATTTTCTTCCACCACACCCATGTTACAAAAGTTTTTTATTTCCCCGACATGGATGAAGCATCCTTTTGTATGCTTCCCTCTTATAACTATCATTAAATACTATTCCATTATCAAAACAAACCCATCATTTTTAAAGTTAACTTTGTTACCCTTATCACAAGGTTGTGAAACATTCAATAGGTTGGGTTTCATCTAATCAACATATAATATTTTCTTGGTTTTCATCATTTCATTCCAAATGATGGATGATCCATCACCTTTGACTCTTAGAGATTCATCATTGAAAAATATCTCTTCTACTTACTTGAATTCATTCAAATTATTCAACAACTTCAAGTATCCCGTTATATGAGATGAAAACCCACGACTAGAAATCCATGGTCATTAAATTTTTAATAAATTAAATTAGATTCAACATCAAGATCCTTTTTGTCTTCCTTTCATTTCTTCCCCTATCTCATGAGGATTGTCGAGATGCATATATTATTCCTGTAGTAGAATGATACATCACTTAGAATGATGTCTAGGTACTTCACATATTTCACAAATAGATTCCATTTGTTGGAACCTATTCTCAATTTCACACAAACCTTCTCAGATTTATTTCGAACATCCTTCCAGAACACCTTATTTTTACTAGATTAAATCCCCCTCAAACCTTGTATTCCATAACATGCGGAATAGTGGTGATGTTTTTGGTTGAACCAACACATGTTTGTGATATGTACGAATCCAACACAATACCAACTATATCCATGTAAGTAACGATTCATTCTAAAAAATCCTTACTAAATGATGTTGTGAACATGCTTATTAGAAACATTAATAATATAATTTTTCTGACCATCTACCTTTATGTTTTCAAACATAAAATTCTTCTTTAGATCATATTTATTTCTTGGATTATCAAAACAAGAAGTAATTGAAATCTTTACTCACTCAGGTTTTTAAGATACTTCTAATTTTTCAGAATAGGAAACACTAGCCAAATACATAAATTTCCCAACTTAATTCTCATCAGAACCAATTAAATATTTCTTCTCAACCATTGAAGGTAACTTTTTGTTATCCTTCATTGGTTTATTATTACCCTATCTTTCCCCAACTACCGAGAGAGATTTTTTGAAACATATGTTCTTTTCATCAACTTTTGAAGGATTCTATTGTACAAGTTCCAACTATTATTTTTTTCTTCAACTTTATTTAAATGAATTCATTACAATTATTTTCATTCTCAAGAAAAATATTGAGATCATAAATCTCTTTTACCTGATTTAATTTCTCATCAAGAAAACATTTTTGATTATTTGACGAGGATCTCTCATTCATCACCTTTATGTTTTCCTTTTCAATCCTTCTAATAATTCTAAAAAATTATTATAAACTCTTAATTTAGATGAGATTCTAGTTGATATTATACTTCTTTAGAATGGATTCATTTGAATACTTCATTATTTGCTACTATTATAATGTGATTCTCTCTATCTTTTGAAACAAAATATTATTAGTATTCAAACTCACTATCTTATTATAAATCATTTTAAAAAAAGTGAATCTAATTTTTTTTGAAGAATTTTTTATCCTTCCCTTTATCCAAATATTTATCTTTGTCATCTTATTTCATGCACGACATTCGGGGCCCTCTTTCATCTTCATCATTGTATTCTTCATTCTTTCTTAAGGGATAGTTAGACAAAAAGTCCCAACTACTCCACATTAATAACATTTCTAGGGATTATTCCCTATGTTTTTAACTATACATCTTCAATCATTTTTTTAAAATAAAGATAAAATTTGTTAAATATTTTTAGACATATGATTTTTAGAGTTAGAGTTAGAAATTTTTTCTTCCTCAAGTCCGTCTTTATAATTTAATTATTGACATCTTTGAAAATCATTTATTTATCATATTTTTTTTCATCATTTTTATCTTCCTTATAATTTTATAATTTATGAATGTGCTATACAGATCATCCAGATATAATGATTTATGGTCTCACGCTTTTAATGAAGAAACTTTAGAATAAAAATTTTCAGGATGAATTCATAAGATGTTTTCAAAATATGTAAACACCTCCCTGTATTTCACCAAGAAATCAGATTGTATTGATAATTCCATTTACCATGGTAATGATGTTATCAAAAGATTCATGTCCATCCATTTTCAAATTATCACACTTTAGCCTCCAGATTTTAGTTTTTGCATTCTTCACTATTGTATTTACTTCATAGATGTTTTTCATCTTATCCTTGATACCTATAGTAATAGAAACTCATTTCACTTATAAAACTAACTCCGAATAATTAACGAGAGTAATGAATTTTTAGTTTTTCCATCATTATAAGGATTTTACTTATAGACAGGTGTAAGAGTAATATAGTCATAAATAGGTGTTAATCCATCTGTTGTAGCTTGAAGAACATCATACCCAAGAGATATAACATAAGGAATTATTATATATTTCTAGATTTGATACTTTTTTCCATATAATATCAGAATACCCTTACTTATCATACAATTTAGGTTCTCCATAAAAACATATCTTCATAACACTAACAATGAATAAATGAAATGAACATTTCCATCAGATACCAATTTGAGTTATCGAGTCAGGACTCTTGTATAACTGAGAAGGGGAGGGGTGAATTAAGGATATCATTTTCATTTATGTTTCATCATTTTTTAAACAAACTTTGATTGTTGGTAATTATTTATTTAACTAATGAACTCAAATCAAACCCACATCTATAGGTACATAAGAATATATAATATTCACTAATCAACAAGAGTAACTCAATCATTAATATGGTTTGGAAACAATTCAATACCACAAAATCCAATAGAAAAAATTCTATTAATGTGGAATACAATGAGTACGATGTTCACTTACTCTCTTGTAGCACTTTGAAATCAATCCTATAGTGCGTGTACATTTTCTTGCACAAAATGATGCATTTAAATCTTATAGTGCTTCTTGATCCACACCAAAAATTTAATATTTCAACACAATTATTTTATTTCCTACAAAGATGTTGGTGGGAACCTCCTAGACATTGTAATTACACTTATTCTGATACCTCTATCTATATTTGATTCTCTATGAATGTTCTAATCAATTAAATTGGGTATTAAAAATATATTTTTTTGCAATTCTCTTTCGCAAAGGTCCCTTCATGAATCTCCCAACCTTCATGAAAAAAATTTCCTTCATGGAATCAACTACCATTGAGAATATTACTAAGCCAATGTGAGACATAAAATCATCATGGGAAAACCATTAATTAAGATAATTAGGATTAATCAAGACTTTAGATGGATTTTGGGGATTCTCAAGCTGGAAAAAAAATCCCACATCACAAAGCTCTTTGGCCTTCATGAAATTAGAGTGATTTTGTATTTTCTATAATTAATTAAATAAAAATTATATGGGGGTCACCTCATATTTATAGGATCACCAGTCTGTGATTCTCGATCATGTACAATTAATTTTTTGGATCACTCAAAAATATATTTGTGGCTCTCCTCCTTTCATGATGCTCTATAGATATTATTCATTGTCATGGAGATCTCCGTCAACCTATAACACTCATGATTCTCCACTTCTTCTAAACCTAGAGGCTATAGTCACTATTTGACATTCTACTCCTCTTCAAAAATATCATCCCATCCTTCATGAAACCCATTAATTTGGCATTTTTATGATGTTTCATCCCCAAAACACAACCTTTCACAATACTCCACTTCTCATAGTCTTGTAATCGCGAAGCTCAACGTCATATTTCTTTTAACCTTTGAGAAACATGCATTGTGAAGTCTATATTCACATAACTCATGCCTTTTTCAAATTTTCATATGAAATTTACAAAAATTTATATTTCAATATTGTAGGAAAACTCCAAATTTTGGACCCCAATTTTTTTTCAATCACTGGGAAACAACACTGCCTTAAAATTAACTTCAGTGAAACCAACTATTCTTATTCATAGTCCTCAAAAAACCTATTTAAATCCAATAAATTCCAAAAATGATTGGAAGAAAAAATTTACCCCCATATAGTTACAAGTCATTCAACACATGTTTTCCAAATGACATATGATATTTGTGAGATACAAACTACAAAATCATCATTAGATTTACCACGGATTGTATTGCAACTTCCAAATATTCCATAAAAATATTTCTTTCCCAATAAAAATGAATTTATTAATAGATATTAATATGGTATCCTGATTATGATGATCTATTCGATCATCCACTTATACAATGTGATGTGATTTCCATTTTTCTCAAACATCCTTGACAACAAAATAGAAATCTGGAAAATTATACTCTTCATTCCCAGCATAGTCCTAACGATTCCTATTTGAGGAGAAATAATATAGAGATGAACATGTTCACAACATAAATAATCATATAGAATATTTTAGGAATTACCTCATACCAGAGGTGATCACCCAATAAAATAATATTTAAAATAGAAAATCAATATATATAAAATTTGTGCATTGTTTTCAAATGGAAGATGATATTTATTCTCCCATGATTTCTATTACAATATATATTCAGCGTCTTCTTATTTAATTTTTTCATAATTTCTAATTGTATATTTAGAATTATTTTTCAAAATTACTTAATACTTGTGTGTAGAGTAGTTAGAGTGAAATCTCATGTAGTTATTTTCTATACATTCAACTACTTATAGTTATAGTATTGTTTATTATACATAACAAATGAGAGGGGAACCAGAATTAATAACATTATGAATAAAAATTTTCACCTCAGTTAGGGTATTTTTTTGTGTGAAACATACTGACCTGTGACTGATTACCACATAAATAATGACATGAAAACCCAATCAGGACATTAAATCTCAGAGAGGAATCATTAACAAGAAACTATGGAATTAAAAACTTAGTTATATTAGGGAAGTGTTTTTAGAAACTATTTGGGTACCATAATTATTATTAGGGGGGACTGAAGATAATCCCAATAAGAGTCTATCTTAGTGATCATAGTTAGTTTTTATGGATAGTAGAACTAAAGATTGGAAACATATGAGATTTCTGATTACATCCATCCTCAAATGAATGTTATCTTCAATCAAGTTGAAAGTGAATCACTCGTATATAAACTCATGGTAATGATCCTTTAAAATCTACCATTATAATTATCATTATTAACACCACATCCTTTATTATTTTCTATTTTTTGCTAACACATAATACTAATTGGACTTGTGAACATCCTATACCTAGAAATAGAAATAATTTTTTACAAAATTCTATTATGTTTTAAAGACACTATGGACTTGGAAGTGAAATTTTAGATTCATAAATTCACATTTTGACTAAACACATTTAGTTTCATTCCTAGGGATACATATATTATTAGTGTTTCAATGAGTTCCAAAAAAGGAGAAAAAATTGAAAACAATCAAAAAAATTAAATATTAAAACACTAACAACATTGAATAACTAAACATCCATGTATTCTAAATAAATTGTGTTGATAGTGTTTCATAATTATACCATGATTCATTTCACTTCAAATACAATTATTTCACTAATTAGAAATTGTTTTATAGGAAATGAATATATTGTGGTGGAGTGATGAACAAGTGGTTCCATGTGATATATGCATGCATAAAAGATTACCATTTAATATCTATAGTATATTAAAGATTTTGAAAAATAAAACATTAATAAAAAATAAATTATCTTTTATCTAAGTCACACAAATAAATCATTGTCTAAATCAAAGAAATTGAAGTGGACTAAACAAGGAGTAATCCAGATTGGTTTTTTTTCCACCTATAATCTAGGACCAAACTAAACATTGTATTAAAATTATACTGGACTATGAATTCTAATTTCGACATCAATACTTGATATTTTAAATACTTGAAATTACAAAGAATATACAATATTTAGATGAGGGTTTTCTAAAGTACATAAAAGATGAGTATGCCATATTGGTAGTGATGGGATGTTATAATGAAGATGAATAACCTTAAAAGAACAACCCCATGACAATACCAATAAAGTAAAATTTATAGCAAATAACATCTAAAATAGATTATGTGGGTTGTTTACAGTACTTTTATAGGATGCAAAAACTATAAGGAATAGTTTTCATAGTTATAAAACATGTCTTCATCATTGTTATTACTTAGTAGAATATTGATGATATCATTTAGAGGATATGGGGAACAACTCATAAATGATGGTTCCTTATAAATAGGACTCATACCCAAATTTTTTAAAGATATTTTTATAATAAATCGTTGATTAATGGATTTAAATTAAACTATTATTTCGAGGATATCCAAATAGAAATATGATTTTTTTTCATTTCTATTCATTTGAGTAACATCCCAAGTAATTAAAAAATAATACATTTTCATATTTATTAAAATATATAAATTAGATAGAAATTTAATGTTGATAGGGAAATTATGTTCAATAGCATAGTCGACACAGAATAATGGATTTCATTGAAATTTTACGTTGCACACAAGGATGAGTTATAGTAGAAAATAATAAATTATAATAATATTATTTAATATGGTAGTTATCGCTTAGTCGTTAGAATGGTTGGAATGAATAGTGTTAACTAAATTATGAAGATATGGTTTAAATTTTTTTATATAATTATTCATAGGTTAGAAAATTAACTAGAAATTGAATATAAAGCATGTGTTTTTTGTAAATCATTTTAAATATGATTAATTGTGTTTTTTAAATTACATAGTCACTATTGTTTGATTATATTAATGAAATATAAATTCAGTATAATATTTAAAATTTATATTATGTGTTTTCTAGACATTAGAAAAGAACAAATAATTTTCAGAGATAAAATGAGTGTTTTTCTAAAAACATATTTTTTCTACCTTTTGACAAAGAACCCATTTTAAATCAAATTTTTGTCATTTTTATTTGTTCTATTTGAAAAAATAAAACTATTATTTGAATATGGGACATAATAATATACTTCAGTTAATTTTTTTTTGTATTTTTTGATAGGATTCATAATTTAATGAATAGTGAGAAATACTGCATTTTTTTTGAAAACTGATATTTCTTCTAATTATTTTTTATTTTCAGGTTATCCTTTTAATAGTTTTTAAAGTGTAATTGGATTATATTTTTATCCTTTAATTCAATTTCAGACATTTTATATAATTTCACATTTAAATTATATATAAAAACATGTTAGTCTTTTCATGAGTTTTTCTTAAAATTCCAATTTCTTATTCCGTTAATGGTATTACATTTTTAATTAATTCTTGAAAATTCTATGTTTTGAATTGTGAAAATTGGACTCTATATTTGGAATTTGAAGGACCAAATTACGAAAATAGATCCCTTTTTGGATATTTAGAACAAAAAAATTAGTAATTATTTTTATTTATGAATCCTAATGGTTATATCAAGTAAACAAGGGTAAAAATAGTATTATAATAATATAAAACTAATCTATCACTTTTAATCTTCTTATTCGATGATTTTCTTCCGAACCAAAAAATATATGGGTTGATATTGTGGCCTTTATATGATACATGAGTGTTATTATGACATTTCTAACTTTTAATTTAATGTAATGAAAAATATGTTTTAAACATGTTTCGTGATAATAAAACTATTTTAATATGGGGTTATATTAGTGATATCCTAAACTATAAATTGTCATTAATAAGATAAAATGGTTACCATATAATATTTAAGAAGTAAATAATTAAATTTAATCATGACACATTGATTATGAAATAATATATTTATTAACGGAGAATCAAATAAATGTTATTAAATACTATTACATAATAGGATTGAGTAATTTTATTTTTTTATCTTAATCATTTTTTAATGAATAAGTAAAGAAAGTAAATTATGAATAGTTTATAATTGACATAATTATTTACATAAAATATATAATTGTTTATTATGTGTTATAAAATTATCAAGAAACTATGATTTGAGGAAATGATTATTATTAGTCATAATATGTCATTAATGACACTTTTTAGTACATTTTCAGGTTAAGGTAATTAAATAAACCCACAATTATTAAATAAAATGATATCTTGGTATGATAAAAAGGGAAAAATAAGGGATAAAACAAAAAGGTGAGGATTAGAAAATATTCAAAACATGTATAATCAATGTTTTATGATGTTTATTTGACCAAAAATCCTATTAGCTTAGAATTAAATTAGTTTTGGACAATTTTCTACCTAGTAATAAATTATATTAATTTAATAAATTTAGAGTTTCAAAGGGTGACCATCCCTTCTCTTATAAAAGGGTAATCACTCTTTTATAATTATAACACTTAGTGAAACATTTTATTTGGAAAAAATCCTACCAAATCCCTTAATATAATTCCTCTAAACATTCTTGTGGCCTTTTTTAGGCATAACACAATTACTAGAGTGGTTATGGTGTTCTTGAAAGGTGACCCAGCGAAGAAGAGGTATCATATTTAAGAGTTTCTAATTTATTCAATCTTCCACTTAATTTAAATATTATTCATCCATGATGGAATAATAAATGTATTATAATTAATATACAATTATTTTATTATGTTAGTATCGTCAACTAAGTCAGTATCCAATTTTATCAAATGGGAAATGAATATTTCCTTCCTGTGTACGGTGGACTACCACCTCACAAATCGATATAGTCTGTTTGTCATTACCATATATCAAGACTGCTTATATAGATGGAATAAAAAATTATATTTTATATTAATTACATATTTATTAATTTATCTAATAATATTTAAACTATGATCCTACATTCCAAGCATATAAAAATGATATTGTCCTTCATATGTATGTGTGAACTATCAAATCCACAAAGTGACGTGAATCATTTTTATTCACCAAATCAGTTGTATGATATATATAAGTATATTTAACATATTATTATGATGTTAATAATATTATTAACATTTTTTAGAGATAAAATAACAGTTAAATTATTTCCATAATGATCAATGAAAAATGGAAAACGTCACTCATGTATACGTACGACCAACCATCTCTATGTTTACAATGATGATCATTTGTCATTTACCATAAATGATGGTTTGATTTAAAATTATAATTAATTTATGAATGTGATCCTTATGTTATGAATAATATTAGGCAGATGATTTACATATGACCACCTGGAAGATTGACATCACACCAAGTTTGTTTTCGACTCAAGTACTGAATATTGGCCTAACATCCAATATGAACATAATTAATTATTTACTTATAATAACATGATAATAATTGATATAAGAGGAATAATAGACATGAAAAATTTTCTCATGAAAGTGTAAATTAACCTAACTTTATTATTACAGAATATAAATATTGTACATGACAAGTCAGACTCAAGGTAAGGGACTTCAACTCAATCTCCTTCCATTGAGGAATTTCGTGATTATATTCACCTTTATTATTTTATAAGAATTATATACATCAACTAAAATATTTCATATTGATATTTTATCTATAATAATATTAGTTAATGTTTTGGTATATGTATTAATTCATGGAGATTAAGATTAAAATGTTCAAAGTTGTATGAGACTCCTTGAAATATTAAAGATTTATCTATACAATCATTTATTGATGAAATTAATTTACATGTTTTTTACATGGATATAAATTAAAAGAAATTTTAACATATTTTAAATTTTTTTAAGGTCTTAAAAATAATATTTTTACGTGTTTTATACATAAATGTTTGACAAAATGATATAAGGAAAGGATTCTTTAATGTATATGCTGACAACGAATTCTCTATTGTCATAATCGTTATTTGATATTTGGATTCCTCTATAACCCATAAATTTATTTAGAAGGGATTGATGTTCCCCATATATTCTTGGATATCTTGGTTATGAAAATGATTTCTAAAATGCAAATGGTATTTTTATATGGAAAAGTTTTTATAGGATTTTAGAGTTTTTCAAAAGGGTTAAATGAGGAATGTGTTTTATTCCTGTAATGGTACATGAGCATTATATGAAACAGGCGAGCCTAATAAATTTTATACGATGGTTGGATCCCATTTATAAATAAAAGGTGAAACCGACATAGCTTATACGATGGTTTGGGCAACAATATAGCTCACGGGTGAGCCCGTTATAGCTTATATGAAGGGATGGACCCCATTATGGCTCTTATGAGAGCCTTATATAGCATATATGAAGGGTGATTCCCATTATAGATCACCAATTCATTGTTTAATTATTATTTTGGAAGTCAACCATTTGGTTATTCCAATGGAATGGGGTTTGAATGGTTTTTATGTATACGATGCTCTTAATCTCTTAAATGAGTTATAATTACTTGCCATTGGTTTTAATGTTTTTTTTGAGAAAAAACTATGAGTGTTTTTCAATTATAAATGGTTTGTTTCATTCGCTCAAGGAAAACTTAAATGGGTAAACATATATTCACTCGACTAATGGGTTTATTTTTTTTATGTTCCTTACAGATATTTTTTTACTCATACCATCTTTTTTAAATGTTCTTCATAGGATGTAAGGGAGAATAGTGTCAAGGATGGAATCAAGGAAATGTTATAGTGATTATTCATGAAAAAAAACCATGTTTCTTTTTAAAAGTTTTTTTGTGTTATGAATGAAATAGATACTATTAAATGTGTACGCTTTTTATTTTAATAGGATTTTATGTAATAGATATGGTTTAATTTTATAAATCTATAAACATGAAATGATACTCAATGTGAAATAAAAAAATTATGAATTTAACTCAAGATTATGTAATGTTTTAGGCTAGCGACATATAATTTGAAAATTTTCAGGATATCTTTGGTAATATCAATACAAATTGAATTAGTTTTATAACCTATATTACAATTTATAGTAACATAGAGTCTATAATGAAATAAATAAGTACAAGCCCAAATCACTACCAAAAGAATAACTATATCATTCGAGAGGAGTAACCAATATACATAAATTTTTCTACATCTTTATATGAATTAAAATTTATTCAATATATTTAGGCTTCCTCACTTACTTATAATTTATAGAAATACATTATAGGATATGTGTGGTTGAAATAGTTTATAGTGCGTGACTTGTTTAAAAAGAGTATATAAATTGGTCTAGAAGGCGTATTTCTTAAGATAAACATTACATCATAAATTATGTGACTTATTATATGTGAGTAAAATGAAAATATTATGGGTGTATTGGTCTAATTATAGTTAATAATAAATTTTATTTAAAATACTTATCAAGTTTAGTTTAATTATTTTTTTAAATTAAAACATTTTATAACATCATGTAAATTGTTAAAATGATATGAGTATTACTCAGAGTAGTTAAAATAGTTTATAATCTATTTCACCTTTTATATATATAGATGGGTTGTGATTTAGATAAAAATAATATTGAATAAATATAGATAATAATATATTAGAATAAATCTAATAGTAGGGTATCAGACTATTCTGGGGTTTGCAATAATTATAATTAAGATACTTTAGAAATATTTTTTCCACTATTTTATTCATGCCCTAGTAATCACACCAATTTTTTTGTGATTTCTTCTAAATTAAATGTTTTAGTTCAATATATTACTAATTAATGACCAACCTGTAATGTTCATAAGAAATATTAGAAAAATAATAATACAAAAGCTGTTTATTAAGTGTTCCTAACCAAAGGAGTGAATGAAGGAAGAGTGATTTTCATTTCTATGAAAAACTGGAAGACTATATAAATTCACCATTTTTAGTAGAATTTTATATTATATATCATGTATTAACATTGTTAGTTTTAACATATAATATGTGGGTTGATATAATTTCATGAAATATTTTTTAAATTAATAAAAAAATTAATTTTCGAAAATTTCAGAAATTTTGAAAAATAATCTTGTGATCATGTGATATCATTGGATTCAATATTGAGATTAATGCTTTATGATAAGAATAGTTAAAATATTTTGGAGTGGTTATAAAATTATTTTTATAATCAAATTCATACAAAAATAGATATTATATAAAAATCCAATTTACACATTGAGATCTACATATTTATGGGTTTTACATACAATATTTTAGAAAAATATATATTTATTTTTCCACTCATTTTGGGTCCATACATGAATCAGCCATTTTGAGCATGTTAATTCAATACCGAAAGACATTTTACTAATTATTTTAATTGTGTAACATTTGTATATACTCTAATAAATCAATTATTCTTGATAATTATTTATTTCCATAGTGATTATAGAATTATTTTCAACCCCACTTTAGGGATTGTGAATATGTTTGGAGGAAAAAATATCCTTATTTAAATATATGGGAATCAGATAAAATAAAATGTTTCCCCATATATATAGATCACATTATTTTTCCACATTGACATGAAAACATAGGGGAATCTTATATTATTTGTTACAAACATCTTAGACTTGGGAACCGATACATGAAATGTTCCCCATCCAATGCTCTCAACATTAGATGAATATGTTTTCTAATAATTTCAAATTCCCCACCGTTGTATCATATGGATAATGAAACATATCATCGGGAATAACTTCATAATAAATCATGACCACAATGGATCCCTAATAAATATTTTGTCTTATATTCAAAATATAATGTTATGTCACACCCCTTCCATGATTTCTCTTTATTTTTATATATATTTTTATTTTTGATTCTTTTTCAAGGTTTAGATTGAGTTCTCAATATCTCTTTTTTAGTTTCAGAGTCATTGGATTGTTTTTGGCATTGTGCATGATCTGATTACAATTTTTCAGAAACCGTCTGAGGTCTAGTAGTGACTATATACCCTTACATTGGATCAGAATAGATTGTACAAAATTATAATAAATCATCCAATCGACATTTAAAAATTTATTTGTCAAATTAATGAAATGAGTTAGATGGTCGGTGCATAGTTTCTCAAAAAGTGAAACCAACCTATGTGAGGGTCCCTTCCCTATAGTAGGGTGTGCATGGTTGGGTCATGGTTTGGTGGGCCGTGAACCCAAACCATTCAGCCCATCCAGTGCTAAACAAATGAAAATAAAATTAAAATAAACGTAAAAAAAATTTAAAGACATTTTTTTATAATAATAATAATATTATTATTATAATGATTATGATGATACTAAAAATGATGATTATGATGATTATGGGGGTGATTATTATTATTATTATTAATTTTATTGTTATTATAATTATATTTTATTAACTCAGAAATGGGTTCCCCCAAACCCTTTACCAAAAATCTACCATTATATTTCACTCTCTCATGCCACCCACCCTCAGCGAAAGCCCCACAAGTGTTCCACCTTCATCCCTCATGAAAAAATTTCTCCACTTGTTAAGGTGTGCGGGAATATCTGGTATGGTCCTATCCTCTTAGAGTCATCTTTATATTTATTTTTTTCATCCACATTCTGTTACATACACCATGGATGAACCCAAGGGTTTGCGATGACATATTTTTGATGTTCAACTTGTTTGTATGGCATGTGATGAGTCTCTAGGGTTGACTTCTAGCATGTCTTGGAATCCGCTTCTAATAGAAAGGAGTTTTAGACCATTTTAGTTCTCCCATAATTAATTTCAGTAAAGTTTTCTATGTTCTTTCTGGTTGGAATAATTGTAAATTATGGTTTTTTGGTTTCTGAGTTCCTTATATTTTTCTAGAGTGCATTGGACTTTTCGGCAGTGGTTTCAGGTTGATAATTTTGAAAGATAATTACATGGGTATGGATAGGTAGGAATATGTATGTGTATGTTCTCATATTATATATATATATAATCACAAATGTCAGTATTAATATATATATTGGGGCATGTGGTACTTATTTATATATAAGAAAATGCATATATGAGTAAGTGTAAAGGTGTATTTTCACTTATAAGCATATGTGTAAGGATCCATTTTTAATCATTTGGTGATGAGAATATGTACATAGGGGCTAGGTGTCCTTTCATATAAGTGAAGGTGCGTATGTATGCAAGAAGAAGAGGTAGAATTGAGTTGTTGTTGTTGTATAATGAAGTGTGCCATGAGTATGAGGTAGGTTTTCTATTCCTAACTCGTTAATTTTAATTTCATAAATGTTGTATTATTTTAAAAATAAGAATTATATATATTTAGTATGTATATGTCATGAAATTTGGTTATGGTTGTTATAAATGTGTCCGCATATGTTTTATTTAATTTATCCAAGCTTCCAAAGTGGGTTTTTCATATTATATTATTCTCTCGACATTGTGTTGGAAAACCTATTGTATTATAATGGTCAATATAATCTAAATGAAAATTCTTTAAAATTGGTTCCTTAAATGGGTTTGATTGTGTAATGGGTATTTCCAAAGTATTTTTTTTAAATTTTTGTGAATGTTGATTTGAATTAAAATTGGTTCGGGTGTAATTTTCAAAAGATAGTATTTCATGTTTTAGTAGGTTTGAAAATGAGAAGTGTCTTTGGTGTAAATTTGAGTTAAATGTTGAATTTACTTTCATAAATGGGTTTCATTGACTTAGACATGGTATGAAATTTTCTTTTTATTATGTGGTTCCTTGGTTGTCTAGTTGGGCTTTTAAATTGTTTTTCCTCTTAAATGTTTTGGGTGATTATGTTCTCTAAAGTGAAGATATTCCTTATATTGTAATGAGTCCCATTTGGAATTTTGAGATTGTTGTGTGAGAGTGTGAAACCCAACTACACAAATGCCCCATTATTTTAGAAATATGATATTTATAATAAATGTGTGATTTTTGAAATATTCCTATTGAATAATCATTGCCATTTTTATGACATAAAATATGGATACACTCAAGGAGGGGTATTAATGGTGCGAGGTTGGATGGGTTTATAAGTAATGAAAAATATATGTTCATTTATGTTATTTTAAAAAAACATCACCACCATTTGAAATAGATCACATGGGAGACCTCATTAAATAATAGGGAAAACTAGAACATGTATGCTAATTGACTTGACAGATACAAGGCCTAGATTAATCTAGAAATATTGACGATTAAAAAACTAACTAAACTTGTGATATGATCAATGATCACTAAACCATGGGAAGAAATCCCATCTACTGGATTCTATGTAGGAAAATTATTGGTATTGTATTATGATTGGGAGACGACTAATCCTTGGGATGCATTGTCCTATAGTGGCTCGGGTAAGAGAACACTATTAGTAGTTTAGTTGGGTGATGTTGATCATTGATGTAAAAAAAATTTAGGGTCGCACATGTTCTTGTAACCTATATGGATTTCCCATAGTGCTCCCTTGGGACATGATACTTTTGAATTGATTTCCATTTTATTTCTTATATAATTGTTTCAAGCTTTATAAATATTCATGTTTTTGTCAAAAAAATATCCTTTTCCATTTTGGAGATGTTTATTAATTTTTAATTACAATTTTGAAATTACAATGGAAATAAAATGTTTGTCTCATGGAAATGGAAGCATTGAATTTTAATTTTAAAAGGTATTAAAACCTTATTTTTATTTGGATTAGTTTTTCAAAATAGATTGACTTGGTTGTTGATAGGTAACAGACAGTAAATTCTTTCTCCAAGAATGCCTATTGAGTTTTAATACTCAAACCTATAGTTTCATTTTTTTTCTAGATTCTATTTCTGATTCTAGGTGGGATTCAGTATCCATGGGAAAAAATTGATTTAGTTGTCGGTGATGATCAAGAGGGCCATAAAGGGGGTCATGGAGTTTTATTTTATTTCCAATATGAGTGTTTATCTTTATATTTCTCATTTTATGTTTTTTTATTTCTTATGGTCCAAAATATTCCCTATTTCTTTATTTTTATGTCTGGCACTAGTTTACAACTTGAGATGATTGTAAACACCTATCAGGACTTGTTGTGGTCCAGTATGGGTAATTGATTCAGGGAAAACCTTAGATGGTTCATGAATAAATAGTATCATAGAAAGCCCTTTTCACTTTGGGTTTCAAGTATATTGAAGTTTATGACATCTAGGACTCCAGAGATAGGTGTGGTAAGGAATTCATCTTACCTTTACCATATTATGCCTCATGTTTCTAGTGATTGTTTGAAATTTGAGTTTTTCTTTTGTGTGTTCATTATGGATACAGGATGACAATAAGAGTTATCTAGTGTTATGTAACTATCTTGCATGGAGTAGCGACCCATGAGTATCTTTATTACATAGTTCTTTATATGTTCTATGGTTGATGCCTTCCCAACGCATATTTTTCTAAGATATGTTTTTGGGTTAGTCATTGACACCAGTTCATTATTCTTGATGATATGGTCTCAGTATTGTTTTGGTATACTTTTGGTTTGAATTAGTTGATTTTCAAAATCAATGTCTTTTTTTAGGAATGGGGTTTTCAAAAGGTAAAATTGTTTTTTGAGTGAGGAAATGTTTTTTGAAATTAATTTTTTTTTCTAGAAATGATTTTATTTTAACAAGACATGTGGGTTCAATGAAAATAATAGAGCATATTTTGAAAATTGTGTTGGTGGTTTGGAAAAACCTTTTGGATTGTGAAATTAATGTTTCTTGGGAATTTTGAAATATTCTTCGTTAATGATAAGGGGAGAATTTAAATTTGGATGGAATTTGGGATTTAGGTAGAGTGACTTATTTGTGTAAATGGGAATTTTTTTGAATTGAGCCTCATTTTTTCAATGAATGATTATATTTGTTGATGTATGTGTGTGTAATATGGATAATATTTGGTATATGTTAGTGGGTTCTTGAGCTAGAATATATATGAATATATGTGAGAAATCATGGAATAACAATAGTGGAAATTTATTTTATTTTATTGGTGAAAAATGGTTTTTAAAAAGAGGAATTTATGTGCTTTTAAAAGTTAATGAGATATTGTATAAAGGTTTCCTTTCATTTTTTGAATAATTTTTCCTTGGTTCATGGTTTTTCCATGTTGAAAATGTGTGCTGAATGGTGATATGAGTATGAGTTTCGGTTTGTGGCTGAAGTGTGTAATTTTGGGTTATGATGTAATTTGATACAGCTTCAAGCTTATTTTTTTGAGTATGCCCCAAAAAAGTCCTGATAAAGTGTAGAATGTTAGACTCATAGATTTATTCCTTGGTATTTAAGAAAGGATGATTTTTTTGAATATGTATTGGTCATCCAGAAGGGGTTTGAAACTGCCAAAACTATAATTGTTAGGGGTTTTTAGGAAATTCTGAATAAGTTTTTCTCTAAGAATTACCATTAATGACTATCTACAAAATCTTATTTTAGTGTTGTAGTTAGATCCTTTCATGAACTTGAACCAAAACTGAGTATTCATTTTATTATCCCTCCATCATTAGATTAAAAACATAAAAATGTATCATTCATAGTGTCTTACAAAAATATTTATTATTCGGAGTGGTCTCTTAGGTCATTTAAAGGGGTTCTATAAGCAGCACTATTGAATGAAGAAGTTTTAGTTGAATATCGTTTGATACTAGATATTTCATAGTAGATACTTCAGGACACTAGGGCTCTATCTAGAGGCCCCATGGTGGAGCTTGTGTGTTGTTAAGAATTATTGGGTGTGGGGGACAATGGTCCATCTTTTTGTAGTGCTAGAATTGGGATCGTTTAAGTTCCTCTATTGTTGATTATTTATGGTTCCTTTTAATTTCAAAAGGCCTAGAGACATCATTTACTTATTGTAGTCTTCTTTTTGAAATCTTCTATACTGTAGTTTTTCTAGTTCTTGAATGTTCTCTTTATGGCTGTGCATTGCATGGTGGCCTTATATTCATGTATCATTTTATGTTTCAAATGGTTTATATCCCTTTAAGGTTTGTATAATTATGGATTGGTTACATTTATGGGTTTTTCTGGTTTTGGATATTCTTTTATCATAAAGAAATTATTATTTTTATGTTTGATACTTAGTTTGTGGTTTTTATGGACGCACCCTTGTGGTGGGGGTTGGTATGTATGGGGATTCCACAAGTTGGTCATTGAGGGGGTTCCCTCTTTGGTTCTCATTGGTATTTTTAGAGTTGTCACAAGTTGGGAATTTATATGTGGTACATGCTTGTCTGTTTCATGTGGTGGGAAGAACCCTCACATATTTTCTCCTATGCATTGTTTGTGAAACTTTTGTACCAAAATTTATTAATACCAAAAGTGATAGTGTACACTTATTTTTAGGGAGCATGAATTGTGAATTGTTAGAATAAATCATGTGATAAGCACAAGAAATCGCGAGTTCAAATGACACAGTTGAGATATATAGTTGGCTCAATGTTTCTCAAACCATGCAGCCATTTCGTCTGAGGGTACCTTCCCTCCAATATAGTTAGTACCATTGGCAAACGGTATGTCATACTGTGTGTCCAAACCATGTGGCCTTCCCAATTTCAAAAAAAACAAGTAAATATGGAAATAAATGGAAATAAATAAATTCCTGTTTTGATATTAATAATATTTTGATCATTGGGATTTTGTTATTATTATGAGGTTTATTATTATTAGATTTGTGTTTTATTAACCAAAAGGGTCCCCCCTTACCCCTCTTGCATGCAGCCCCCTTCCCTTTATATCGTCCACGTGACCAACACCAAGATAATACCCCATGGGAAATCCACCTCCCTCTTTTAAATGAATATTTATCCTCCTATATTGGTGTGCATTCACCTACTGTATGTTCCTAAACTCCTCTCATCCCCCTTCAATTTCTTTTTTTGTCCTCTATTGGTCATACACACAATGGATAAATCCTTGGGTTTTCGATTAGTATATTTTTGATGATCCACTTATTTAATGGGTGTGAGCTGGCTCTCTCGAGTCGACTTTAGGTGTGTCTCATAATTCTCCGCCTAGATCTAGCCATTTCATACCATTTTTGTCAAACTATAATTAATTTTGGTATGTATTTTCTATTACTTCTACATGGTTTAATTTTAAATTATGTGTTTTGTAATTTTTGAGATCCCAATAATTGTATAGATTGAATTGGACTTCGCTGATGTGGTTTTGGTTTGCGGATGTTGAAAGTGACTTACATGGGTATGCATTGGTAGGACTATATATGTGTATGTTACCCCATTATATATATATATATTCACATGTGGAGGTATGAAAACATTTATATTTGGTCATGGTTTTAATATGCATATATATGAAAATGAATACTTGTGTAAGTGTAAAGGGATATATGCATGTTTGAGCTTATTTGTAAGGATCCCCTTTTACATAATTGTCCATGAAAATATATACATAAGGTCTAGGTGACCTTGCCTAGAATTGATGTATGAAAGTAAGCATATGAGGTTGATTCAAGTTGGCATTGTATAATGCAGTGTACCTCATGTTTGAGGTATGTTCACAACTGAAAAAAGGCTATTGCCACGGTTCAAAACCGTGGTCATAGGCGACGACCACGGTTTTGGCCAACCGTGGTCGCTATCGCCGTGGAAGTAGGTCCCAACCTATTTCCATGGTTTTGAAAACCATGTCAATAGGCTTCAAAATTTAACAACATGGTAGTTGATCTATATCTATGGTTTAAACCGTCGCAATACCCTCGGAAAACCATGGAAATAGCTTAAATAAAAAATGTCCCCATGAGTTTTGATCCATATACCCCCACATTTCAATCCAGCGCACATACCACCACACCACATGACACTTTGGGTGTATATATATATATATATTATGATATATATATATATATATTAATATAAACTGTGGGAATATACTCATTACCGTGGCGGTAGGTCTTCCTGCCAAATTTTTGGCAGGACGTTATTTTCCCACGAAAACGCAGGAACCCTATTGCCACGGTTTTGGAAAACCGTGGCTATAGGACATCGAAATTTTTTCCCTATATCCACGGTTTTAAATTTGTGGCTATATGAAACAAAACGGTGGCTATAGGCATGACCTATTTCTATGGTTTTCAAAACCATGGCAATAGGCCACAAAAATCCGGCATATAACCATGGTCTTAAAACAATGGCTATAGGCCACAAAACCAAGGGTATAGTTCCGTGGTTGTATCCTCATTTTCTAGTAGTGGTTTCCTTTGCCTATCCCTTTAATTTTTGTTCCATAATTAGTTGATTGTTTCAAAAAAAATTTTTTTTGTTGAAATATTATAGATATGTTATACGATCAGGATGTGGTTATTAGAAATGTTTCTTCATATTTTTTACATTAACTTATTGAAGCTTCCAATGCGGGTTTTTTCATGTCGGAGTATGATCTCGACCTATGTTTTTTAAAACATATTATATTCTAGTTCACTATTAGTTTTAAATGATAATTCTTTAAAAGTGGTTTCCAAAAGGGTTTTAAGTCTATTTTGGTATTTCCCAACATATTCTATATTTTTAGAATAGACGTGAAAGTTGACTTGAATTAAAACGGGATCTTGTCTGATTATAAAAAGTATATATTTCATGTTTTGTCCTGATTGGAAAATTTAATGATGTTCAGATTAAATTTTAATTTAAATGTTGAATTAAAATTAATAAATGGTTTATTGGACTCATGTATGGTTTTGTTTTATTTTTAAATATGTGGTTCCATGGTAGTTTAGTTGGTCTTCTTAATGTTTTCAGAACTTAAAAGTTTTGGGTGATTAGGTTTATTAAATTGAAGATATTCCTAATAAAGTAATTAGGTCCATTTGGAACATTGAGAATTCATTGTGTAAGTAGGAAACCCCTATTGAGGCATTCCCCTTGTTTTATATATTTTAGGGGTAGGTTAAATGTGTGATTTATGTTATGTGCCTAGTGAGAGTCAAGGGAATTGTTGTTTCACATAAAATTTGGACAATCTCAAGGATGAATATCAGTAATGAAAGTTTGGATGGGTTTTTGAGTAAATTGATACATTCATATATGATTTCCTAATAAAATATCACAACTATTTTATATTGAGCACATGGGAAACCTGGTAATATATGTGGGTAAACTAGAACTATTGCTCTAACGGAGAATATAGAGGCGATTCCTGGATTCATCTACAAGGAAGGATGAGTACAATACTAACTTAACATGGATTATTATTGAAGACCACTATAGATTTGGATGACATCCCCTATAGAAGCTCGTGTATGTGTATGATATTGAAATTGGATTATGATTTGGATACCACTAGACCTTGGTATGGGTTACCCTATAGTGGCTTGTGCACAAGATTGTTGTTGGTAGTTGAGTTAGAGGATTATAATTATTGTGGTACAAGGTTTCAAGGGGCCAAGATGTTCTATTTACCTATAGGTAGTTCCTATAGTTCTCACTTGTGACATGATACTTTGGATGTGATTTCAATTTCAATGGCTACATGTTTGTTTATTTTCCTTCATGAAAAAAACTTATTTTTGTCTTAATTGTATTCCTTCCATTTTGAAATTTCTATGCATGCATGAAAACTGTTTTTGAAATGTGATGAAAATAAAATGGGCTTTATTAGTAATATAATATTTTGATTTGAATTTGATTTGGATGAAGAACCTTTTTTAATATGGTATTAATTTAAAAACTGGCACGACATGGTTTTCATTTTAAAGGTAAGGAATAAAAAATATTTTCTCTGGGGATGCCTACTATGTTTTAATACTCAGGTATATTATTTAATTTTTATTTTTAGCTTGCAGTGCTACTTTTATCATGATTCAGTTGTCATGGGGAGACATTGGCTTAGAGGTCGGTGTTGAACTATAGTTTCCCATAAAGGTGTGTGAAATTCTATTTTATTTATGATACTAGTGCTTATATTTTATTTATCAATTTATGTTTGTTTAATTTTTCATTTTTATATGGGAAAAATCATTCCCAAATGCTTTATTTTGATACATGGCACTAGTTTCCAGCCTGGGAGGATATAGAATGTTTGTCGGGCCTTGTTTCATGCGGAGTTGAGTGACCGATAAAGTGTCAAACTTGGTTGGTTCATGACATGCTCAATCCTATCATGTAGTCATCCACATAATTTAGTGCAACTTCTTGCCCCATGAATACACTTTCTAGTCAACATATTCTTTTTTGAGGATAATTTTTTTCTATAACCCCAAAATCACGAGTAGATTCCTCTCAATTCATTCATAATCATCCTACACGGGATAAAATGATTATAGATAATGAATTTGTACCCAAGAAGTTCTATAATCCCTTTTTTGTTTATAAAATTTATATTATCAGATCCTTGTGTAAAATTATAGTGGGAACCAAAAAAATATTCACTAAAACTATATAACAAAGTTAGAAAAAGGACAAAAATAATCACTTAGTTTATAGATCTATTTATAAAGAAGAACTAAGATATTATAGATCCAAATATTAAAATAAACAGAAGAGAATATTTATATTCTATTATTAAGCATCTATTTCCTATGTAATCTCAATGTGGCAGTGATCAAACAACCCATTGAAGTATACACATGGGAGATGATGATTTCAGGTAAAGATGAAAATTGTGGGATTAATTCCCTACTATGATGGGAATATTTAATAGAGTTATATTTGACCCATAGAAAAGGAGGTCTATAGGAGTATGATATTTTGGGGGAGAATTTCAATAGTTTAGGAAGCTCTTCCAATGAACATATATATTTCTTCTACCTGGAGTTATATTTTATATTTGACTGTGTATACCTTATTATGTTTAAAATTCATAGGTGAGAGTTTTTTTATTTGAATCATCCTTTTTCATTCTTCCAAATGTGTCTTGTATTTCTATTTGACCTAATTTGACAATCAATATTTACATAGATTTTATATATTCCACATATGAATTTGTGTGAGCTAGAGAGACAATAAGTCAAATCAAAATTTTTATATCTATACAAATATTTTCATGCAGAATTTTAATTATGGAATGAAAAAAACATGAGAATCCAAGATATATGATAAATTCTTAGGGTGACAACAAGGAGATAAAAAATCAATGGTCATAGTTAGCAGTGTTAGTAAACATTATAGGGACCATCATTTTCATTATCTGTGAAAACTTTATATCTTCTTAGGGTGATGATTTCCTTAGGGAATTTTTTTAGGGCCACATTTTGAGTGCCTAGATTAATAATATGATTTTGAGTTTTGGAACATCTCAAGAGATGTTTTTATATGCACATAAATTAATGGGTGGTGTTTGAGTTTCTAGAGTAGATGTTAGAGAATGATCAGCTTGCCCTACACCTAATATTTTTTATAGGTACCTCACTAAGAGAAGGAAACCCCTTGGAGAATTTCATGGTGCATCCATGTATTGTACCACAAGGATTTTACTCCATTAAAACACATGGTTCATGATATTATGGAATGGAGTTTACCATATGATAAAAACTAATGTGGGAAAACTCACGGTATTGGTATTTATAGTGATTTATGAAGGATAAAATTCCTAGTTCATTAATAAGTCATGTTGAGGTCAATGTTTTAAGAACTTGATAGACCAATTATGGAGTTTAATTCCACGGTCAACTTTTATTAGATATTTTGGATGGACTATAGGGACTTTCACAACATTATTCTAGCATTGGAGCCTGAGGATTATTCATATATTATTTGATAATATAGAGCATACCCATAGTACTCCCAGGGGTCTCACCATAGCACTTTGACCCGACCATGAATAGCTCAATGCCTTTGTGTAAGTGGTAATACATCATATTGGAAACATATACTATGAACTCACCATGGTTCTCTCTATGTCCCCACTGTGGTGGGGACCGATGAAGGGAAATGTTATCATGGCCTATGTGGACCATTCAATGTTGAATTCTAGTACAAAGCCTATGTATTTTAGTAGAAGGTAGTTTTTTTAATTTCTAGGAGATCCTATATGGAAACCTTGATGGATATTCACTGGAATGATATGGGATATTCTATATTTCTTTCCACCACCAACACATTTCCCTATTTTGGTGTGAATGCTTTTGATATGGTTTATCATACCAAATCATGAGATGGTTTCCCCTCCTTACTTGTTATCTTATTTCCCATTAATCATCTCTAATTTCACAGCAAATTAGAAATAGTTTTTCCAATAATTGAATAGTAAATTGATGGACTCATCCTGATATGATGGGTAATTTTCTCTATGTGGAAAAGGGATCTCCTGATATTATGATCACACATTATTATTCCCGGATTCATTTGGGGCACGTTTCAATGTAATATTTTATATGATTTTGGAAAAAATTAAAAGAATTTGGTGACTATTTCATTGTCACATTGTAGGAATTCTACCATTATGATGTTGAAAGTATTTCATAGACCTTTTATGAGGTGTTAGTTACTTATTTGGTGTTATGAAGTCCCTGGGGTTGTTATTGTACAGTTACATCTCATTGAATTATATTAATTATTTATGGTTAATTATATTAAATTATTAAATTGGTAAATTAATAAGAAGTTGTTATAATTAATTTATTTTAGAATTATGTATTTAGTTATGTCCTAATGTAGTTTATATATAGTTGTTTGGACTTGGAAGTGTTTGGATGAGAGTAACTGATATGGTTGAAGTTCAATAACTCCATGAGATGTTGGTCAACTTGAAATTATTTAAATAACTTCATCGTTTAGTGATTTTAGTTTATCTCACAACATTAATAGTTTGTTATATATTATTAATGAGTTATCTAAACATGACTATAGACTAGGATTGGATCACATTTGTCTATTAGTCAACATGGACTACATTACTTTCAAAATGAATCATTGGGGGAACTGTAGTAAAATGAGTTTTGGTGGCCCTCTTTATAGATTACTTGTTGGAAATAGTTGAATTTTGAAGAACAAAATATATCCATTTTTTAAATGTTATTTAAAGATGGTTTTATCTTAAATGGAATTTAAAATAAATATAGTGATTTGGTAAATGAGTTTTGAATGGTATTTCGAGATGGAAGTGGATTTCTAAAAATAGTTTCGTTGGATTTTGGAAGTGGGACTATTTTTAGTAAGATTACATGTGATTATATTACTAAATTATTTTTACAATAATATTATTTTGGAATAGGGTTTAATGGAAATCTTATAGGGGATTGGATTGGAAATATTTTAATTCTATTTTACAATGTGATTGTAGGAGCATAGTATCAATGTGTGTTCATTTATAAATGTTTCTTTAGGTTTCAATTCATTTACATTTTTATGCGATATAATGGTGCATAAGTATATGTTGGAATGAAAATAAGTTTCTCATTATCATTGTGTGTGGAATATCGTGATGTACCTATTGAAACCTCTAGGGCTATGGGTTGTGAGGGAGGAACAACATAAGAAGACATTACTAAGAGAAATGATAAATTTTCTATATCTATAGAATTATTTCATTGGGGGGTTTGGTTTGAGGATAATGAGTCCATTTTTTGATTATGGTGTCTATGTGAGAGATTATGGATTATATGGGATGGAATTTTCTCTAAATATTACAATGTGATATATCATCCCATGTATGGTGTTCGAGTTTTGAAGATGAGAAAGGGGACCTTACTTGGTGCCCCAGAACACTGTTGACCTTGGAGAGAGGGGAGTGCTTAGTCATTGGTTTATTTAAACTTTGGTGTCACCATAGAACTACACGATTAATGGTGATCATCTATGATGGATTCTTTGATGGTGTCTCAGTTTTTTGAATGAGAGGCTATCCTAGGAGACATATTATTGGTTTGGATAGGTGGATGACTGGTGGGATTGAAATTGGGGTGAAGGGTGGATTCTCCCCATGCAACGTGTAAAGTATAATAAATATTTATTTGTGTACTATATGAATTTTGGTTTAAAGATATATGGTGAGATATGCACCTCTAGTTTATATTGGCCTCGTACTTGTTTCCAGATAGGGTATGTGACACCTCGAGTGTATGAAATTTCTAATTATTCTTGGATATAAAATTTTGCATGTGGTATCATACCTTTCAAGGGATGGGTATATTTAACCTATGTGTTTCTATTTTGTTTTGGTGATGATTACAATTCCCCAAGGTGGATTTTTAAGGTTTTGGGTTGGGAATATTTTTCGAGGGTGGATATTTGTGTACATAGTCATTCTGACACTCTCCAAAGATGGTATGATATATAGATACTTGTCCTAGGGAAGAGATTCATTCAAATTGTGTGGTTTTTGTGACATTCTTCAAGATACACTGACAATGGATTATGTAGGTATGGTCTGGGTTTGTGGTCTTCAGGTTGAAACTTGTTGACTTGAAGATTATGTCTGATGTGAATTACGTATTATAATTTTAAAGAGGGGTAGTGAATGAGAATGAATTCACCTTATTTATATTCATATTATCCAAATAAACTTTAGAATATTAAAACTTATTATTATTGAATCTTTTGGGTTTCTGAGCTGGTCATTAGACACACCCCTACCCATATAAACAGTACGTGTTTTGATTTAGGTGACCCAACATTATTTTTTTATCTTAGGGAAAAGATACCAATTGGGGATGGAAACATGTTATAGGGATGGTCAGTTGTGGAGGATGATGACTTTGAATGTTGGATCATGTGAGTTAGGAAAGTGGAAAGTTTATTTTTAGTTATAATTTCACATATTCTTGATAGTGTTCGGTTAATTTATATAAATCATTCACTATTGTTCTTTTTCTTATTCTTCTATATTATGGTTAAAAAATCATATATATATATATCTTAATAATTTCTGTTCTTGACTTTGGGGGAACATGGTGATCCATGTTTAATGTCTACATTTTTCTAGGATGTTTGTTTTATTAATTATTCTTATCAAATTTTTATTATATTTGGTCAATGCCCCAAGTCTTTATATTAAATTAAATAATTGTCCCATTAATTTTTTAGTACCTTGTGTTTATTCGTTAACCTCTAGAATATGGGGAGGTGTGCCTTTAGTTATATAGAATCCCCATGCGAGCACTATTCAGGGTTTTTGATCTAAAGTTTTATAAAATGGTATCAAATCTTGTTTTCTGATATTAATGTGTTTGATTGAGGTTGGGATATATTTTTCGAAAATAGGTGGTAGATCAAGATCATATTTTTCTATCATCACATTAGATGAATCCCACGTTTCGTGGGGATGTAGTGTATTTGGGCAAGGTACTATTGGTAGAGTGAGGAGATGGGTAAGAACAAGAATCCCAATATGGGATAGATGATGTACATGATGAGCCATTGGGATTAGTCAGGGAGCTGATGAGTTGAAAAAGAATCATGATAATGTCATTAATTGGTTAGGATATATTCACCAATGTTAGTTTTTGTAACATACATCCTCATTAGAATCTATTATTAATTAATGAATCATATAATTTAAGTGATTTATTCTCAAATATATTATTATGGGAGATTAGATTAATATATAATCCAAGAAATTGTTTGATAAATTGTGATTGAGGTTGTTTTTTCCTAAATTGGTAAATGGTTTTTAGGTTTGTTGGTCTTTGAGAAGAAAATTATTTTATGTGGTATAAAAGGAAATATCAGTATTCAAATGAAAACTCATGCAGTTTAATGAGGATTCTGTAAAATGGTTTTATAATCTATTTTTATTTGAAATAGATAATGGATGTAATGAAATTGAAATAATTTATATTTTGTAGTATATATAATGTATATATAATATTTTATTGTTGTGATTTCACTCTGAAATGATTATAAATGGAAATTTTTTAAGGATAGGGGATAAGATATGGATTTTGAGTTTTTGGTGGTTGGTAATGAAATTTGGATTCCATGATGTGTTTTAAATAATATAGTGAGTTCCATGTACATAAATGTAAGAACCCCACCTTTTCTAGCGTAACATAATGTTCATTTTCAGCTATTTTTTGATGTTTCTACGTACCTTATTTACCAGTGTCTTGGGGTGAGTTGGTGTGAATATTTAAAAAAATAATGGATAGTGAGATTTGCATGGTTTGTGCATAGTTTGACAAACCATGCAACTAAACCATGCCAACTAGGCAAATTTGGATAGAGTGGTCTGCACAGTTTGCACATGGTTTTACTAACCCTGTGACTAAACCATTCTAACCGTGAATACCTGGACAGAGATGTACACACTATTGGCACAAGGTTTTCCCAAACCGTGTTCCACTTCCTGGGAAACCGTACACACAGGATTAATTATGTGAAAATCTATTTTAAACCCCCTATGAGACTCCCATATTTAGAACTTATCTTGGGCATGAAAAATTATAGGTGATCACAGAGCCGTCAAGAAAAATTCAATGTTTATTAGAACATCATTCTTTTAGATTGAAAGCATGGATTGAAGATTCGTTCTCTTCCCAGTAGGTGGATTTCATCATGTTTCTTCTCACATTCATTCCAATACCTTTACATGATCATTTTAGTGAATATATCCACCTTTTCCATGTATCAAAACCAATGAGTAGAGGTATAGATCAAAGATTTTGGATCTATATCAAGATTGGAAATATATACATGCCTTTGATCTTAATTTTGGTTTAAGGATTTAGATCTAGAGCTTGATCAATGATTTTGTGCCCCTGAAATTTTGGGGATATCTGTTGGGCTAACATCTGTCAACAAATGGAGGCAGGTGGTCTAATATAATCTCCCATAGTCATGGATTTGATAAGTGAGAAGGAGTTTATGGATTTAATAGCTTCCCTTGATAACTGATTTCCTATTTTTGAGTAATTAAGAATGCGTAATTGACTTGTGATTACCTTGGGGATTAATTAATAATTGAATCATGGAACAAATGTAGGGGGTTTCCGAAATAGATATTTGATTTAAATATTGGTTTTGGTTTGAGATATTTTAATTGAGATATTGAATTCACTGTGTTATGATAAATAATTGGGGAAAATTAATTATGTAATGATGTTATTCTATGTAAGAGAACTTGATATTAGATTGAATTATGTCCCATTATGTTGATATAATATAATTAATCAGGATAATTAATTATGAAAAGTTGATATTTTATATGGATAGCTAATTTTGAAGAATTAATTATGGATTGAGAATTTGGTTGATTGATTAATTAATTGATGAATTAATTAATGGGTTATGTTATTAGTTAATTGTTTAGTTAACTAATAGCCATCGATATGTTTACCTAATAATTTGATTAATAATGGAATGATGTGGATAACTCATTTGAATAAAAGAATAATTAAATGGATGATATTAATTTGGTTCAAGATATAGAATTCAATTTCAATTTCAATTTGGGACTTGGACATGGCGTTCCTCTCCAAAAGTTCACCAAGCTTGAGATTTTGGGATGCAAAGAATGATGAACTACAATAAATGAGATATGGAGTGTTAGGCATGATGACTGCCACTGAATGAGATTTTGTGAGCATGACATGACTTTAAACACCAAATGAATGACTATAATTAATGATGATTCAATTTTAAAACAAGAATTGAAACTAGGCCTAATGTGATGATTATATATTAAATGACACAGTGATGACTGTTTTAAATAGTAATTGTATTTATTTCTTTATAAAAGTGCATACACTATATTTTGACTAGGATTTTTTTGACACCATTGGTGGAAGCCTACCGAGTAGTACTCACACCCTATTATGTCCACCTAATCGACACCTGAGTAGAAATATTTATGTAGGATAGGATAAGGTATAAGCCTTAGGATATGTTGTTTTTTGGGATTAGAGCATGGTAGAGGGAACTAGATGTGGTTTAGGACATGTTTGGGAGTCGTGGTATCTTTACATTTATTTTCATTGTAGAAACATGACATCTATATTTTCTTAGACTGTTTTACCTTTCAGTTGAATATTATATTTTCATGTTTTTATTATCATATGACATAGTATAGTTCTAGTTAACCATACGCTTCCAAAATTGGTTATTTTTGTTTTCTTTTGTTGGTGTTTTATTTTGATAAAGTAGTAATAATCTCCCTAATAATTACTTACCAGACCCTCAATTCTAGTCGGAACCCTCTTGTGTATGGGGAGATGAGCTTTAGGGAATGTGGCCAACCGGCTCCAGGTACCATTTAGTGTCACCAAGGTCAGGGAGTCACAATGTGGTATAAAATGAGTTTTTGTTTCATTCTTTTTGATTTGTCTTACTATTTTGGGAAATATAGACAAGATACTAGGAGGAGATGAGGTTTGGTAATGAGATCATGCATGGGAGTTGAAAACCATGTACGAGGGGAAATATGAGTAATCGGGTTGGGATTATAATGATTGCTATTTGTTTTCATAGTTGTATCTTATTTCACCTTGGGTGATGCACTTGCAGCGTGATGAAATATTTTTTTAGGGAAATTTTTGAATATTGATTCTTGTCCTAATGATTCATGAAATATGAGTCTACATGAATCATTATAGGATCTCAGGGTTGTTGTGACATGCATCATTCAAGTAACTCATGAGAAAACGAGTTTTTGGTAAGTTGTTGAACATGAACTATTTTTCCTCGTTGTGAGATTTAAATAATGATGCATATTAAGAATAAATGGGTGTCTAACGATAACCTTAATTGATGAAATGAGTATGAATAATTAATTAATTGTTGAATTAATTAATTTGAGATACTGTGATAAATTAAAAGATGAATTATTTAATGTGAATAAATGTACCTTGGTATCCATGACCTAGGATTAGGATGGTCAAGGGTAGTGATAAGGCCTTGATGTGGACCATGTTGAATAAAAAGTGAAAGGACATGTTGAAACTTGATGTTTTTGTTTCTCCTGTTATGTAATTGTTATAAGGTTTTGTTATGAGATATATGTCATGTGTCTGGATTTTTAGATATATGCCTCTATGATGATTTTTGAGGGAGTGACCGGGAGTTATAGCCTAGAACTAACTTCCAGACAAGGAACAAGATTCATAATCGGTGATATCTATGGAGGAAGAGGAACCGTTCTAAGAGAATTGTTCTTGTTTCATGCAATTCTTGGAGAGAGACCCAGAGTAGGTTTTGAAAATCATTTCTAAGTTGACAAGGGGGTTTCAGCTGCAACACCCTCCTATATTTTTTGGAGAGGGTGTAACTGAGGGATTTTAATTATCGATCTAATATATAGAGACGATACATTACCATTTGGAGACTCCGGTTGGGAGGAGGTTCATGCGGGCTACTTATAAGCTATGTGTGTAACGCCCCAACCCCAGCTTCCCAGAGTTGGTGCATTACTTCGTAACATTGGCATGATCACAAAAGATCAAGTCTCGAAAGACCGATTAGTTTAGTAGCCTTGGAGACACTAGATACATTCATAAATGTTACATTACATCATAAAGTGAAAAACTAATAACAAAGTCATCATAGTCTACACTCATATCCTCTTCTGACTATCCCTGCAGGTCATTCATAATATAATTCTTCACATCCTGGAAAATATTAAAACATTGAAAGGGGTTAGCTCAGATGCTCAGTAAGGATAACAATATTGCGGAAGCTTTCATAAATAAACATAAAAATGTAAGGCAATGTATAACTAAAACAAAATCCTTTTAAACTTGAACATCAACATGATATGGAAAAATTAAATTGAGATAATGTCATTCACTTCTTCACATGGATATTCTACTGGTCGAATAATCACATGAAATATCAATAACCACTTTCATAATGAGGGAATGTATAATGCCAGACATTCTGAAACATTTTGTCAAGGCCTCGGCCAAGATATATAAAATGATTAAGGCCTCGGCCAAAACCATAAATCAAATTGGGAAAGGGCCTCGGCCAATTCCACGTCTAGTTGTCTCATGAGACCTACCGATGCATCGAGGAGCTATAGCGGGCTCCACCCGCCACTTATTAAGTCCAATACATTCCTCATATGAATAGGTTTAAACATATCATAAACCATAACATAATCGTATCACATAAAACATGCATAATGGAAACATAACATTTCCACATTTCAATCACAAAATATCAATACAACACATTGATATAATAAAAACGCTTTCAAAACCATTTTCAATACCAAAATAAAATAAAGTTAAAACATTGTATTTATTTTTCATTAAAAAAACGATGGCTTGTAGAGGAAGCCGAAACTCAAATAAGGGTCACGGCGGCGGAGAAGTCGTTGTTGCTGCATAAGTACGGAAAGAAAAACATTCCCTTTTGTCATTTAGCAAAACGATTCGTATAAAAAAGATTCATTTTGAATAAACGTAAAAGTCAAAGGGGTTTATACACCGTATAAAAGAAAGTTGTGTATAAAACCAAATATGCCTCAATGAAAGGGGATTGAGACGAAGTCCTTAAAAAGATCATTTTTTTTTAAATAAAGTACATCTATAATGTTTATTCACTATAAGTACACATAAATAATGTAAAAATACAAGATAGGACATAATAATATCATGACATAATTTGAAAGTAGGAGATTAACCCAAAGAATAGAAACTGGGTTAAGAAGTTCCCTTACCTCGTGTCTGACTTGACTCAACCGTTCTTTAACCTCCTGAATAATAAACTAGAGTTAATATATACCTTATTAAGAACCATTTTCAATTTCATTATCCTTTTTATATCACTTATTACAATGATATGAACATTATGTAATTATTTAAGTTAATAACGGTCGTTTTGTCGATCTTTGGTACTTGAGTCAACAATAAACTTCTTATAATTACAAGTTCTTAATGTGGTAGAATATCCATTATCTCTAGAATTATATTCATGATTTAGATGTCATATATATCATATATATCTAGTATATACATTCATTTATAATATTACGTAACATTTAGAGGTAAGAAATGAAATGCACCGTTCATGGAGACGGTAAGCCGTACGTACGCATGAACGCTACTTTCATTTCTATTTCGTATTTAATGGAATGAAATAATAATGATATAAATTTATAATATAATTCCAGTATAATATAGTGTATAATACCATTTACTCCATCCTTTATACATCCCACATATGGCATTAACGATTCAAATCACTTTGAGGGGGCGGTAGTCCGCACTTCCTAAAATGAAATTATCGCGTTTACCCATAATGGAAATCATAAAGTATGCCATAAATGAGAAATACAGAAGCATAAGTAAAACATAAACATATTATATATCATATATAAATATAGCGACATCTTAATGGCCACCCTTGAACGCGTTATATGAGTGTTGAACAATCATCGTTTCATGAGGCAGAAATTCTCCATCCACAGAAACCGTATGTTCTTTAACCATTAGATGTAGGTGTGTGTAACTGTAGCTCAAATCCTTATTATAACAACATCCTAGTATATTGAGGATACTGGTGTTGTTACAAAAGAAATTAATAGAAAGAGTTTAGGGGGTTGGAGAAGAAAAATAAAACAAAACAACATTAGATAAGACATTACCTCAAAATCGGGTAACTCTTTTTGATTTGAGCCAAAGGCTTCCTTGGGAAGAGTTCTGCCCAATGTGAGGCTTCTAGGAGTAAGAGGGGGAATTTTGGAGATTATTTGGCCAGAGGTTGGCCAAGCCAAATGGCTTGAAAGTGTGAATGAGGTGGTAGAGGTGGGGGCCTTTTATAAGAGGAGAGGAGGGGCACTCTGGGAAAGTAAGGAAATTTTACATTATTATACAATGCTTTTCGGATTCTAAAGGTCCCACACTTATATAATTCGTGGATAAGGAGATACGGGTTAGAAATATACCCATCCAATAGTCTTTGGACAAGTGTAAGCCTTGTATTGTACATTATCTTTTCATTTTATTAAAATCGTTAAATAATGAGGTCATCGCTGCATCATAATGATGTCATATATAATTTAATTTATTTAATGTCTAAAAATTATATAAAAAATACTATGATGTAGGAAATTTTTTTATCTTTCCAATGACTATTTATAGTCAAAAATATAACTTTTATAACCCCACGTAAAAATTGTTTTAGTAAAACATTTCATGTTTGTGTCATTTTTTACTTTAACATTAAATAAAAGGTATTTATGTCATTTTCTAACTAAAGTGGCTCCATGGGGTCCCCAAGTTGACCCATGGATTTTCTTGGTCGGCCGCGGTACATCCAATGAGGCTAGGACATGTGTGAAGCTCATCTCATATTATTAAAACATTATTTTTACCTTAAACTACACTAATTACCTCTAATCGCGATTAAGAACTTAAAAGTTACTATTCAGCAAAAAATTATTTTAATCTCATTGAACCACATTTTACTTCTTAATGAAAACCATGTATGTCGGATTTTTGAAAATCAAATCACAGAAGTGGTAATATTTCATTTAAACGAAAAATCAGTTATTTAACTACCACTTAGTGGTTTCACTATTCATCAAAAATTGAAGTTTTTCATAACAATTCCAAAATTTCACCCTAAGATATAATTGATATTCCGAATTAAAAAATGATGTCTATTATACAAAATTCCAAACATATAATTTTCATTAATTAATTTTATAATTAATTCCCACTGTCACAACAAATAGCGTGTTTTTAAGAAACAATTTATATCAAAAGATTGGCAATTGTTTATGTCCAATTTCAATGTTAAATTAATTATAATGACCACCATTGGATAAAATGGTAATAATATATTCTAATTATACTTTAAAACCACTAAATAGTATAATTTTTCACTATAAATTATTTTGATTAAAAAAGTGGTTTTTAAGTATTTTTCACTATTCATCAAAAATTAGAAGTTCTCAGAAAAATACAAAAAATTCAACATAGGCTAATTTCGATATTAGAAATACAAAAATGAAGTCCATTTTGAAATATAAAATTTCTATAAATTTAAAAAGTGGTTATTACTATTCATAACGGCTACGTTGATTAGTTGCGGTGTGTTAGAACTCGAAGTTGCGTACAATGCAAGCTATTGCATTATTGAATGAGAAGCGTATCATGGAAGCTTGGGGTGTTACATTCTCCCCTCCTTTAATAAATTTTGTCCTCACAATTTGAAATTTTTCTTGGAAAATAAAAGGTTGAAAATAGAAAATACCATTGTGGAAAACCCACATCGGAAATAAGATTAATAAAATCTAGCCTTAATAAGAGGGAAAGGGAAATGAAAAAGTCACCACCCAATTATGATCTCGATTAGGAGAAAATTGGTGGAAATTAGAGACATATAATTGGAGGAAAAACGTAAATATTTGTAGGGAGTGATTGAGGTCATCAATCACAATCAACTGTCAAATTGAGGGCCTCAAAGCCTTCAATCTATGTTGATTTAAAATATCATCAGTTCAACAAGACATAAGGTATTAGGATAAAAAAAAATTTTGTTTTAATATCCCTTTACTAAAGTTTATGAATTAATTCATTCATTGAATAAGATATAGGTATATATATATTTATGCTTGACAATTAGAGTTTAAACCTTCAACTCATCTTTCACTCAAAAAGATAATAGAACTCAAAAATATTATACTTATCCTAATTGTATAAGGTTCCAAATGTTAACACATACCATTTAGATTAGTGAAATTATTTTGTAATAACCAGGGACTTCCTGTAGGCTAGTGGTAGGAAATAAAGGCCTGTCGCACTATGGTTGTGGGTTCGATTCCTGCTGCTTTGTCCAACACGACGGGTTATTCCCCACCCTGCAGGTTTTCCTTTTCCTAAAAATATTGTAATATACTATTCCAAAAATAATCTTCCTAAATTTTTTAACCTTAAACAATACTATTCAACGATCAACTTAATCCATCCCAACCTTTATAGTTATCCAAAATACCTTTGTCCAAACTTTCTCTAAAAGGTTTCTTAATTCCAAAATCAATTGTAACATTAGGTTCCCCAAACAAGGTAATGTTCCTCTTATTGTCACATACAAAAAATATAATTACCTTCATCATATTAAAACCTTACTGAAATCAACAAGTACTACAGTAAAATCCTTATATATATATATATATCACATTATTCTAATATCCAGAATATAATCCATGAGTCCAAAAGAACCAATACATTAATTATTCCGCTTCAACTGTAGTCACATCATAAGATTGGCCTTGATCCCTTGGCCTTTTCTGAGGTAAGTTTCCCTGATGCTTAGGACATTCATTTGCATAATGACCCATTTCTCTACAATTGTAGCATTCAACTTTGATAGCCTCATTCTTTCCCTTGAAATCACGAGCCTGGTGACCCTTTTCTCTACATTTATAACAAACTCCCCTTCCTTTTAGGCAAGTACCAGGGTGATTCTTCCCACAATTATCACATAATGGAAAATCCTTCTTTCCCTTTTTCCCTTTATCTGTCTCTTTGTTTCACCATTCTTTTCTTCTCTTGATTTACTTTGTTGTCATAAGACATAGAGAATTCCTTTTCTGTCTTCATAGCACACGAGAAAATATATTCGTATGATGAGAAGGTTTGTGAGACTAATGCTCGACAGAGAAATGGTTTTAACCCATCAAAGAAATGATCAATCTTACTTCTTGGGTTACGTATATAATCTGCAGCATACCTCGCTAACCTTGTAAAGTTGGCCTCATACTTTGCGTCATTCTCATCCTCCTTTTGTTTCAGACTCAGAAATTGCCTTTCCATATCTGCTCTTTGGTCATGTGGAAAGTATTTTTCTAAGAAAAGATCTTTGAACTCTCTTCATTCCATATTTGATACTTCTTTATCTTCCTTTGTATTTTGAATCAATGACCACCATTGATCAGCATCTCTAGTGAGGCGGTAAGCTGCCATGATAACCTTTTCCCTTTCACTACTCCCCAAGGCGTGGAATATTTTCTCTAAGGAGTTTATCCATTTCTCAGCTACTAACGGATTTGTACCCCCATTAAATGTTGGTGGTTGTTGCCTCATGAAGCGGTCTAACATTGATCCTCCATGTTGCGGATCAGGGTGCTCCATATGAGTAAGGTTATTATTAATAACCTGAGTGAGTTGTCCCAGTATGGTAATAAGTTGATCAGCACAAGTTGTATCTCTAGATCCACAATAATTATCTTGAGCAGGAGGGCAGTCCCTACACGGAGTGCGTGCATTGATACGGTTTCCATTCCTTCCACTAGGCGCCATTTCTAAACAATGGCATAAACTGTATTAGTTTATGAATTAAAATACATAATTCCATATTTGTAAAACACTTTACATAAATTGAACTATTTATGGATATAATCCATAATCATAAAAAGAAATGTTTTCTTTGATAAAGTATATACACATAACCCTTCATAGTGGTTTGTAAAGAAAATGAGAATTATCCTAAGCATATCCCCCGGGAGTGTCGTAACCAAGAGTGCAGCAAGGCCCGTTGTCGTGCACCAGTTCCTGTTCGAGTCTAGCTCAAAGTGGTGTTTTCGAGTTTTACCCCTAGGTACATCTGTGCCAGAGCCGCCTCTACCTGCTCGTATCCAGACTGGGATGTATCGCTCGGAAAACTCACAAAATCTCTATAATACCAAAATTCTAGGAAGTTCTTATATACTAATCCTTAAAGTCTATCTTCGGGCTATGTGCTCTAATCAGAGTTTATCTAAATCTAGCTTCTAAGGTTAGTACTAAACTGTCTCTGATACCGACTGTAACTCCCCAACCCCAGCTTCCCAGAGTCGGTTCATTACTTCGTAACATTGGCATGATCACAAAAGATCAAGTCTCGAAAGACCGATTAGTTTAGTAGCCTTAGAGACATTAGATACATTCATAAATGTTACATTACATCATAAAGTGAAAAACTAATAACAAAGTCTTCATAGTCCACACTCATATCCTCTTCTGACTATCCCTGCAGGTCATTCATAAAATACTTTTCACATCCTGGAAAATATTAAAACATTGAAAGGGGTGAGCTCAGATGCTCAGTAAGGATAACAATATTGCAGAAGCTTTCATAAATAAACATAAAAATTTAAGGCAATGTATAACTAAAACAAAAGCCTTTTAAACTTGAACATCAACATGATATGGCAAAAGTAAAATGAGATAATTCCATTCACTTCTTCACATGGATATTCTACTGGTCGAATAATCACATGCAATATCAATAACCACTTTCATAATGAGGTAATGTATAATTACAGACATTTTGAAACATTTTGTCAAGGCCTCGGCCAAGACGCCTAAAATGATTAAGGCCTCGGCCAAAACCATAAATCAAATTGGGAAAGGGCCTCAGCCAATTCCACGTCTAGTTGTCTCATGAGACCTACCGATGCATCGAGGAGCTATAGCGGGCTCCAATCGTCCCTTATTAAGTCCAATACATTCCTCATATGAATAGGTTTAAACATATAATAAACCATAACATAATCGTGTCACATAAAACATGCATAAAGGAAACATAACATTTCAACATTTCAATCACAAGATATCAATACAACACATTGATATAATCAAAACGCTTTCAAAACCATTTTCAATACCAAAATAAAATAAAGTTAAAACTTTGTATTTATTTTTCATTAAAAAAATGATGGCTTGTAGAGGAAGCCGAAACTCAAATAATGGTCACGGTGGAGGAGAAGTCATTGTTGCCGCATAAGTACAGAAATAAAAACATTCCCTTTTGTAGTTTATAAAAACGCTTCATATATAAAAGATTCCTTTTGAATAAACATAAAAGTCAAAGGGGTTTATACACCGTATAAAAGAAAGTTGTGTATAAAACCAAAATATGCCTCAATGAAAGGGGATTGAGACAAAGTCCGTAAAAAGATAATTTTTTTTAAATAAAGTACATCTATAATGTTTATTCACTATAATTACACAAAAATAATGTAAAAATACAAGATAGGACATAATAATATCATGACATAATTTGAAAGTAGGAGATTAACCCAAAGAATAGAAATTGGGTTAAGAAGTTCCCTTACCTCGTGTCTAACTTGACTCAACCGTTCTTTAACCTCTAAAATAATAAACTAGAGTTAATATATACCTTAATAAGAACCATTTTCAACTTCATTATCCTTTTTATATCACTTATTACAATGATATGAACATTATGTAATTATTTATGTTAGTAACGGTCGTTTTGTCGATCTTTGGTACTTGAGTCAACAATAAACTTCTTATAATTACAAGTTGTTTATGTGGTAGAATATCCATTATCTCCAGAATTATATTCATGATTTATATGTCATATATATCATATATATCCAGTATATACATTCATTTATAATATTACGTAACATTTAGAGGTAAGAAATGAAATGCACCGTTCATGGAGACGGTAAGCCGTACGTACGCATGAACCCTACTTTCATTTCTATTTCGTATTTAATGGAATGAAATCATAATTATATAAATTTATAATATAATTCCAGTATAATATAGTGTATAATACCATTTAATCCATCCTTTATACATCCCACATATGACATTAACGATTCAAATCACTTTGAGGGGGCGGTAGTCTGCACTTCCTAAAATGAAATTATCGCGTTTACCCATAATGAAATCATAAATTATACCATAAATGAGAAATACAGAAGCATAAGTAAAACATAAACATATTATATATCATATATAAATATAGTGACATCTTAATGGCCACATTTGAAGGTGTTATATGAGTGTTGAACAATCATCGTTTCGTGAGGCAGGAATTCGCCATCCACAGAAACCGTATGTTTTTTAACCATTAGATGTAGGTGTGTGTAATTGTAGCTCGAATCCTTCTTATAACAAAATCCTAGTATATTTAGGATACTGGTTTTGTTACAAAAGAAATGAATAAAAAGAGTTTAGGGGGTTGGAGAAGAAAAATAATACAAAACAACATTAGAGAAGACTTTACCTCAAAATCGGGTAACTCTTTTTGATTTGAGCCAAAAGCTTCCTTGGGAAGCGTTCTGCCCAAAGTGAGGCTTCTAGGAGTAAGAAGGGGAATTTGGGAGAGTATTTGGGCAGAGGGTGGCCGATCCAAAGGCTTGAAAGTTTGAATGAGGTGGTAGAGGTGGGGGCCTTTTATAAGAGGAGAGGAGGGGCACTCTTGGAATGTAAGGAATTTGTATATTATTATACAATGATTTTCGGATTCTAAAGGTCCCACACTTATATAATTCGTGTATAAGGTGATAAGGGTTCGCAATATACCCATCCAATAGTCATTGGACAATTTTATGCCTTGTATTGTACATTATCTTTTCATTTTATTAAAATCGTTAAATAATGAGGTCATCACTGCATCATAATGATGTCATAAATAATTTAATTTATTTAATGTCTAAAAATTATAAAAAAAATACTATGATGTAGGAAATCTTTTTATATTTCCAATGATAATTTATAGTCAAAAATATAACTTGTATAACCCCATGTAAAAATTGTTTTAGTAAAACATTTAATGTTTGTGTCATTTTTTACTTTAACATTAAATAAAAGGTATTTATGTCATTTTCTAACTAAAGTGGCTCCATGGGGTCCCCAAGTTGACCCATGGATTGTCTTGGTCGGCCCTTGCACATCCAATGAGGCTAGGACATGTGTCAAGCTCATCTCATATTATTAAAACATTATTTTTTCCTTAAACTACACTTATTACCTCTAATCGCGATTAAGAACTTAAAAGTTACTATTCACCAAAAAATTATTTTAATCTCATTGAACCACATTTTACTTCTTAATGAAAACCATGAATGTCGGATTTTTGAAAATCAAACCACATAAGTGGTAATATTTCATTTAAACGAAAAATCAGTTATTTAACTACCACTTAGTGGTTTCACTATTCATCAAAAATTGAAGTTTTTCAGAACAATGCCAAAATTTCACCCTAAGATATAATTGATATTCGGAATTAAAAAATGATTTCTATTTTACAAAATTCCAAACATATAAGTTTCATTAATTAATTTTATAATTAATTCCCGTTGTCACAACAAATAGCGTGTTTTTAAGAAACAATTTATATCAAAAGATTGGCAATTGTTTATGTCCAATTTCAATGTTAAATTAATTCTAATGACCACCATTGGATAAAATGGTAAAAATATATTCTAATTATACTTTAAAACCACTAAATAGTATAATTTTTCACTATAAATTATTTTGATTAAAAAAGTGGTTTTTAAGTATTTTTCACTATTCATAAAAAATTAGAAGTTCTCAGAAAAATACCAAAACTTCAACATAGGCTAATTTCGATTTTAGGAATACAAAAATGAAGTCCATTTTGAAATATAAAATTTCTATAAATTTAAAAAGTGGTTATTACTATTCATAACGGCTACATTGATTAGTTGCGGTGTGGTAGAACTCGAAGTTGCGTACAATGCAAGCTATTGCATTATTGAATGAGAAACGTATCATGGAAGCTCGGGGTGTTACAATGTGGTTCAGTGATGTGCTAGTGGGAAATTCAGGTACGATCTAGACGTACTGATGATATGTTATGGATAGACATTTTGGAAAAGTTCTAGGAACACTTATATCAAGAGAAAATGATATAGGTGAAGGTTTCAACATTTCTGTATCTTACCTAAGTAAGCATGTTCATGAGGGATTACAATGAACATTTCCCATATTTACTATATTTTTCCCCAGCATTGGAGGAAGATGAGGTTTTTTTGCCGAAATGATTTTAGGATGGACTTGTGTGTGAAATTATGTCCCAGGTAAATATATTTTGGCTGAAGAAATTCATAGAAGTAGCTAATCATGCTCTAATTTTAAAACGTAACTGGAAGGAATCTTCTAATACTGGACAAGTAGCTATCACTAGATGATCTGGGAGGGTTTCTTAGGATAGAATGAAGTGTCATTATGAGAACCTTAGTTAGGATAGTGGAATGAAATACAAACAACTAAGAGGAATAGTTTCACCCGATCATACTCATGTGCTTTACCACTAATGTTGTAGGTAGGGAAACTATCATACACATCAACCTCAACCACAAGTGGTGTGTTGGTTTTGTGGTAATATTTGACACCTTTTGAAGTTCTACAGTAAGTGTCATAAATATGGGTTTGATGGAGAAGATTCTTAGAGTGTGAGTATGGGATGGGGGTCTTCTACACCATATTGGTCTCGCAGTTGGAGATCTGTGGGAAGAGGTGGTATAGGTTGTGGATGTGGTGCTTCAAGGTATGTGCACCCATATCAACAGAGTGGTGCAAATAAAGGGATTAAAATTCAGCATAGGGAAGTGGAGGATAGTTGATACCTGAAGTGCAATCTATACTTGTGGAGAGGGAGGCTAGTCTATCGATAGTGAGAGGTAAAGTTCTAGTGGCATCTACGTTTGCTACTTCTTTGTTTTATACTAGTTCTTCTCATTCCATTATATCTAAAAATATGGTTAATGGTTTTTTCATGGAGGTGGAGTCTGAATGTGTGATGAGGAATATCGATACACTGTTGGGAACAAGGTCTAGAGATATATTTTTATGCAAGGAATTTTAGCTAATGATTGGAGAGTATTATTTTCCTCAGGGGATCTATGTCCTTGATATAAATGGCTTCAACTTGATTTTGGGAATAGACTGGATAGTCACATATGAATCCCACATTGATTATTACCACAATAGAGTGACCTTTGTATCTCCTAAGGGTTACTAGTATGTTTATAGTGGTGAATTCGGTATCTAAGGTGGATGATCTGGGCCAATTACTCAGCAACTAAGAGATATCACAACCAAAGATGCAAGTATTTTGTTGGATACTAGGAGTTGTAGGTAGGACATACTTCCACCGGTAGAAGAACTGTTTAATAATGCCTTTCCTGAAGAATTTTCAAGGTTTCCACCTAAGAGAGATGTGTAATCACTATTGAGCTCATGCTAGGGTTTGAACAACTATTCCACGTTATAGAATGGAACTGACTGAGCATCAAGAGCTCTAAATTTAGTTGGAAGATTTATACATAAATTGTTTTCCCATCCATTTATGTCACCTTGGGGATCCCCTGTATTGTCTTCAAATAAGGACGACAAGAGTTTATAGTTGTGTGTCGATTAACAGATGTTGAATAAAATGATAGTGAAGAACTGATATCCTCTTATGTGTATCGATTATCTATTTGACTCGTTGAATGGGTCTTGTTAGTTCTCAAAGATCGATATGAGATCAGGGTATCATCATTTGATAGTTCAGACCTCAAAACAACACTTACTACTTTAAGATGTAGCTCTGCCCTTTACGAGTTTTATGTAATGTCATATGGGTTGAAAAATGATCCGGTAGTATTTATGTTCTTGATGAAAATTAACATTCATCTGTACTTAGATCATTTTGTGTTGTTGTTTGTGGAATACATCTTAGTGTACTATAAGACTCATAAATATCATGCCTAACATCTTTACATTGTACTGAGTACACTGAGATATCATTAGGTTTATGAAAAGATATCGAATTGTCAATTTTGGATTGACATTGTAAACTTTTGGGGCATATCATCTCAGAAGAAGGTGTGGAAGTGTACCTAGAAAATGTGAAGGGAGTGATTTCTTGGGAGTGGCACAAGAATTTTTTGGATATCTGATGCTTTTTGGGATTAGCTGGTTATTACAAGAGGATCATCCATGAATATTCTCGATTGGCCGAACTGCTTTCAGGTTTGACTAAAAAATGGGAAATGTTTTAATGGATAGAGGCATATGATAATTATTTCTACAAGTTGAATATGTTCATAACAGCATCAAAAATTTTAATCTTACCTGAGTCGGGTGAGGAGTAAACTATGTCTTATGATGCTTTTGGGATCAAAATCGGAGTTATATTGATGCAAGGGTATTGCGTCTTTTCTTACGGGTCATGGCATTTGAGGCGACAAGGAATGAATTACCATATGCATGAACTTCTGTTTTAATAAGTGGTGTATACTCTTACATGTTGTCTACAATATCATTGGGGTGAAAAGTTTACATTTTTTTTGAATCAAAAATATTGAAGTATATCACTTCATAGTGCGACTTGATTCTTTGCCAACGAAGATGGATAGAGTTTATTAAGTACTTAGATTTGGAATTGGCATATAAACCTAGAAAGGGGAATAGTTTGGATGATGACATGAGCGGGAAAACATAGACTCAATTTTTATATGTGTCATCTGTATGGTGGATTATGATGATTTTTCCGGAGGAAATGCTTGTGGTCATTTTGAGGAGTCAAGAGAGAATGAGTCTAGTTTCTGAAGCAGTGGGGTCTACACTCTTGAGATGGATCAAGGATAGGAAATATGAGTAATCAGAGGGATTATCCTTAAGGAAATGACATTAAGGTATGGGGAAACCTTCACATGTGATAATAAACAATGATGAGATCATATATGTAAAGAATAATATTGTTTTTCCTACCAGTATGCGCGAGGAAATCATGCGCGAATTTCCTGACTTAATGTGGGTGGTACATCCTAGTGTTAAAAACTATATCATTCCCTATGATGATAATTTTGGTGGACAAGCAAGAAAAAAGGGATAATAGGGATCACAATAAGACGTTTCACCTATCAACAGGTGAAGGAAGAGAATCAATGGCAAGGAGGCCCATTACAACCGTTGCCTATTCTATAATGGATGTGGGGTATGGTGACCCTGTATTTCATGGTAGGAGTTCCAAATAAACATAAGAAGATTGATTCTATTTTGGTCATTGTGGATTGACTAGCTAAGGTAGAACATTTATTTCTTATTAGGGAAACCATTATAGTAGAATAGTTTGGAGAGTTGTATGTGCAATAGATAGTTTGTTTTCATATGGGGATACAAATTATAGATTTAGATCGTGATTCACACTTTTCATCATGCTATTGTCTGGTCATACAAAAGCCAAATGGTACATAAGTTTTATTAAGTATGGAATTCCACCCAATGAATGATGGGTAATCAGAGCGTACCCTATAGGTGTTGAGGATATGTTACAGGAATGTGTTCTAGACTTTAGTGGTTCTTGGGAGAATCACTTGGAATTAATGGAATTTTCTAATAATAATATTTATCAGGAAAATAAACAGATGGAACCAAATGTGGCACATTGTGGTAGATATTTTAGATCACTACATTGTTGGTTATAGGAGGGATAGTCAGAGCTGTTTGGACAAATTCACATTCAGGAGACATTGGGGAAGGTGTAGTTGATTTGTAAATTAATGTCTATGGTTCAGAGAAGGTAGAATTCATATGCTTATGGACAAAGACGTCACCTAGAGGATACAGAGGGTGATCATGTATTTCTTTGGGTGTCACCTAGATTGGGTCACCATAAGGTATATAGGTAAGAAATGTTGGTTCCCAGGTTTTTTGGTCTGTTTGATGTGCTGGAGAGAATTAGACCAGTGGCATACTGATTATACCTCCCACAAAAAAATCTGCATTATGCATGATGTTTTCCATGTGACACAACTATGGTGGTATCACCCCAAACCTTCTAATGTGACAGATTTGGATGTAGATGGAATTGATATAGATACTTCCATTGAGGAGGATGTGATACATGTTTTGGGTCAGAGTGAGAAAGTGTTACAGGGAAATATCGTGTTGTTAGCTCATGTGTTATGGAAATATGGAACTCTCTAATAGGAAACTTGCGAATAGAAACCAGGCATGAGGTCTTAATTTCCCAATCTTTTTTTCTCTGAATTTTGGATATGTTTGGGAGTTCTACTTGAGGATGAGGTATTATAATGTGGGGATATTGTAAGATCTCAACCTTTTATGGAGTCATCACATGTATATTTTCAGGTAATTTTTGATGATTTCAAGAACCTCTATTTTGTTGTAGTGGCTTGGGGAGAATTTGGTTGTGTTTTTATGAAAAAATAATGAATATTGGTATTTGAATGGTTTTAACAAAAATTTTGAAAAACTATGCAACAAAACCATGCTAACAATGTAAACCTGGATAGAGAGGTCCACACGGTTGGTGCATGGTTTTCCTTATCTATGTGCCTTTTCCAGAAAACCATTCAAACAATATTTCTTATCGGAAAATCTATTTTAATACCACAAAAAACCACTTTGACTACCATATTTTCTCCTTGGGTAGGGATTACAAAATTCTAGGTGATACATGTACCTTCTAGAGGGAGTCCATGTTGATTTGAACATCATTATTCGAGATGGAAAGCCCGAATTAAAGATCTTCTCTCTTATAGGTAAGTAGATTTCATCCTATTGATTATCCCTTTCATTCCTCTATATTAATTTGAAATTTTATTGGACGATTCAAACAATTTTTATGGATCGAAACCTATGAGTTAAGATATAGATCTAGGATTTTGGATCTACATCTGGATTTTCCCGTTCTATATGCCTTCAATCTTTGTTTTGGGTTTGGGATTTAGATTTGGAGCTTGATCGAAAACATTGTGCCACTCGTGTTTTATTTATTTCTATTGGGATAACATCAATCAATAAAATGTGTTAGGGGGTCTAAAAAAAACTAATAGTCATGGATTTGATATGTGAATGTGACTTTATACATTTTCTAGATTCCATGGAAAATTGATTTCCTAAATTGGATTAATTAGGAATGTGGAATTTTCTTGTGATTTCCTTTGTGATTAATTGATAATTGAATAATGGACCAAATGAAAGTGGGTTTCCTAATTAGATTTTTGATTGGTAGATTGGTATGGGATGAGATATTGTAATTGAGATATTGAATTAATTATGTTAAGATAATCAATTCAGGAGAATTAATTATCAATTGATGCTTGAATATTTAAGATAAGTTATTGTGAGAATTAATTATGTGACATGATGTTTATCAACAATTATTAATTGTGAGAATTAATTTAAAAAATTTGAGATTTTATATGTATAATTAATTTTGATGAATTAATTATTGAATGAAAATTGTTTTGATTGACAAATTAATTGATAAATAAATTAATGGGTTATGTGTTCGGTTAAGTGATTAGTTAACTAATGGACTTTGAAATGTTCAAAAAATCATTGGATTATTAATGGAATGATGTGGCTAATTCTTGTGAATTAAATATGTATTAAATGGTTGAGATTGTTTTGGTTCTGGACTTGGTTTCCTAGAATAATGTAATGTTAGGACGTGGATATAATGTTCTTTCCAAATAGTTTACCAATGTTGAGATTTTTGGGGTTCTCGGCCGGGAAACCTACACCGAATGAGATATGAAGTGTTAGGCATGGAAACCTACAAAGAATGAGATTTGGGGTTTTTGACATGATGTTCAACACCTAATGAATTATTGTAATGAATTATGATTCAAATGGAAAAGAGGAATTGAAACTGGGCCTAATGTGATTTTTAAATATTAAATGAAAATTTGATAACTATTTTAATTATGCATTGTATTTATTAATAAATAAAACTGGAAAAACTATCTTTGGACTGGACTTGTTTTAGATACCGACGATGGTGGCCTACAGAGTTGTACTCACAACTTATTTGGTATGCCTGATCAACACCCGATTTGGATTTGTTGTTGTTGGAAAGGATAAGGGAAAGGCCATATTATAGGTTGTTGTTTGGGATTGGAGCATGGGAGAGGGAACCAGTTGTGGTTCTGCACCCACTCGTGAGTTATTTTTTCTTTAATTTTATTTTCATTATAGAGACATGACATCCGCATTGCCATAGACTATTTTACCTTTCAGTTTAATATTATATTATATTGATTTTAATATCATATGATATGGTATTGTTTTTGTTATTCACATGCTTATTTTCGTGGTTGTTGTTGTTTTATTCTGGGAGTATTTTATTCTGATAAAAGAGGGTATAATCTCCCCATGACTATCTTAATAGAACTTCACTTCTAGTCAGCACCCTTTGGTTATGGGGAGGCGTGCTTGAGGGTATGTGTCCAACCAGATCGGGTCACCATTTAGTGGTACCCAGGTCGAGACATCACAATATATGAATAGAATAGGTTTTCTAAGGATAATAAATATTAAAATATTAAAAATTGATTAATTTGGATTTTTTTCAGGACTGACCTAGATGCTTGGATTATGTGCACGACTTGTATCTCTTGTTTTTTTCTGAAAACTAAGATGGGAATTTAATATGATTATTTTCATTCGCTGGTGTGGCGTGTATAGGGAATCTAGTTTTTTGAAAGGATATTTTGTTGGATTTTCAATGTAAAATTGGAGGTGACATAGAGGGTTTTTTCATTTTTTTGAATGGAATGTCGTTAATCCTTCTAGTTATCCTTGTGTGGAGGTATCATGAGATGGATGTCGTTTTGGGATTTAGTGGATAGATGTGAGTATAATGGATCAATGATTTTTACATATTCATATTATGTTTTTTATCATGGATTTATATTTTGGAGAGAACCACTAAAAGTAATTTGTAATTGGTATATGAGTCTAATAGTGGGGAGAAAAGTAAACATCATTATGAAATGAACCCTGAATCTTCAATGATATTGGTATCAATATGTGAAATAGATTGTATTCTTAGAGTTAACTGATTATTGTTTCATGATGGTTCAGAAGAGTGAGTAGGGTTTTCATTTCCAGTTATATCATATTGTAATAGATGAAATTGGGAGGTAGATATCATATTTTTAGTATAGTGAGGAAATGATTAGGACACTCTAATGGTGGTAACCATATTATAGAATATGGATATACAACACTCATTTAGAAAGGGTGATGTGTTTTGTGGAACCAATCACTACACATTTGAAATTATAGTGGGTTTGAAGTTATCATACATAGATGAATTAGAGATTTGGGGATGCAATCATATAGTGACATTGTATTGGAAATGGTTTTAGGATGGTTATACCATGGTCCAATAGTGATTCAAATTATTTTCTCATTGATGCTCATACGAAATGTGTGATTGTTGGATATATTCGTTATGGACCAAACTATAGAATTTTGTATGATGTAAGATTCATATTTTAGTGTAATTGTATAGATAGTTCATCAATGGATTCTATTGTAAAGGCATCATCGTCGCGTGGTCGTGTAATGAGATAATGTGTCACGGAGTAAATCCAAGAAAATTTAGGATAAGTTGGTTGGACAAGGAATGATATTTTTGTGTGTGTAATTTTATGTGGTGAGGAAAAAAATGCATCAAAAGAATAATTTGGAACACATTTGAAGTATTTGGAAGTTAAAAATAGTCTTTTGAAGTAAAATATAATGTATTAGGGCATGGAAACTAGTGTTGGGCTGTAGATTCTCATTGGGTGTTCCATGATATAACATGGTGAATTGAGCATTATTTGAGGACCAAGGAATGTCAATATTAATTGATATGGACTGCATGAGATTCTTGTGTATGTTAAGTGTTATAGTAAAGAGATTTTAAAACAACATGTATTTTTATGTTTTAAATTACATGTGCAATTTGAATTTTTATTTTTGGGGTATGTTATTAAAAAAAATCAGGATTCATATTATGATTCCAAATGTTGTAAAAACTCTTGGAGGTGGCTCTAAACCTGGATAAATTTTATAGAGATATTTTAGGTTAAACGCCCTAACCCAAGAATTCTGGAGATAGTGAATTATTTTATAACATTGGCTAGATTATAAAAAATCAAATCCCAAAGGACTGATCTGTTTAGCTATCTTTTAAAATAGACTACATTCATCCACCTCACATTATGATTCATATCATAAAATAATACATAGATAATCCATTGAGAATTCCATTATTTTCTAATCATTACACTGTATATCAGTCATAATACACTTCATTGAATATTGAGAAAATAAAACGGAAAAATGAGGTGAGATCAGATGCTCAGTATGGGTAAGTATACAATAGAGTCTATTATAAATAATTAATCATTAAACTGATAGAAATACGTAAAACTATATCGGAATATCCTTAAATATAATCTATATAATAATATGGAATGAGTATATAATACCATATTAAAAAATCACAATGGTGGATATCCTACTAGTCGAATAATCATATGGATTATCCATAATTATTATCATAATGAGCGAATGTATAATGTTAGACATTGACACTATCATGATATATCCTATAGATAACAACTATCAAGATCTATCCTCGTGACATTTTATATCTATTTATAGAAACTCATCTGAATTATGTCAAAATATATCCTCATAAAAATGTCAAATTGCATTGAAAACAATATGAAGGGTTTGTTTCTATCTAATTTAATCTCATGAGACCTATCGATTCTTCGATGTGCTATAACAGGCCCTACCAATAACAAATTATTTCTAATACATTCTTCATATTAAAATAGTGAAACATAAACAATATAATCATTTGTATTCAAAACTAGTTTACAAATTATGAATGATTTAACCATAAACCAAGAAATGTATCTAAATAAAACGTCCATATTCAATCAAATCATAAAATTTTCTATACAATATAGATGATTGTATCATAATAAATCAACAAAAATTAATCATTAAATCAATTAAATAATTTTTACATAGATGAAAATAATTTAATAAAATCATTAAAACTATTTGAGGGAAATATAACTTATTTACATTAAAATCATGAAAGAACTGTGCAATTTTAAATGAAAAAAATACATTTTAAAATAAATTATCGGATTTTATAGGAATCAAAAAAATGATTAGGAATCATAATGGATGAAAATAGATACTCGTTCCATATAAGAAAAAAACATTCTTTCCTTAATTTTACTAAAAGGTCATAAGGTTCCCCATTTGAAAAATTATTGAAAGATTTCATTCAAAACATTTTATAAAATTTATAACATGGTTTAAAATTACATTAAACAATTGTTGATAATATTTTTAAATAAAATTTAATTATCATGTACATGGATGATAAAGGTATCTCAATTTCTACTTATGTATAAACAGTCTCAGATAACAATGAGAATGTAAAATTAAACCATACTATGTACATTCTTTTAGTCTATGGTGAATTAACATCTTGTAAAATGGTTATATAATGTTATTAGTATATAACAAAACCATATCCATATTTATGATATTATATATGATCCTCTTATATCATTTTGTTAATAATATTTCAATATTATTGTTGTTTTTAATGTTAACAAATTCGTTTTCCCATTCCATTTTGGTCATATATGTCATGTTTGTTATGAATATGATGTATTTTAATAGGATCTATACTAGAATTAGGTTCTTAATATTTATTTTTAATTATCAAATAAATTTTATAACAATTACTGAATGGTTAATGTGGAGAATGAATCTCACCACATTGTGAAGATGATAGGACATACGTATGCACGAACGACAATATCATTACCTTGATGGTTAATGATTATTTAATTGGATAGAATAAAAATTATATAGAAAAGTTTTCATGTAATATTTTTTATTTAAATTATTTATATTAATCATTATACTCATTAAACTATTTTATAAATAAAAAATAGTTTGCTCCACAACATGAAGGCAGTAGGACAAACGCTCGCACACGTGGTGATATTTTTTTATAAGATAGGTAAAAGGAGAAATACTTTTTTAAAATAATCATAAAAACATATAAGAATATATATTATAATCAAGATATTAATTTATTAAATAAAAAAATAGGATTATTAATTTAAAGAAGAAAATAAATTGAATTGAATTTGTTTAACAATTACCTCTTCATCAAGGGACTCTTATTGAAATGTATAAAAGGACTCAATAGGTTGTATTTATTCCCAAAGTGTGGACTCAATGATGATGTGAGGTAAATAGGAGAAGCAATGTTTAGGTTTTTCTGAGAAAAAATTATTTGGTTCTATTTATTAATGATAAGGAGAATATCCCTTTTATAAGAGAGGTGAGGGACACTTTTGGAATATCATAAAATATTATATTATTATATATTTAATTTTGGTTTCAAATAGCTCCATAGTGATTTATTTTAAGTATATGAAAAATATGGGTCGAAATACCATCAAATAATGAATTTTAGACAAGTTTATGTCATAAAATAAACCTTATCTTTTCGATTTAACCCCTAGTTAAGTTAACAATGTTTTTGTATTTTTACAATAAAGGGTTAATATTTTTACTATAAATTGAAAAACAAACCCTAATTGGGTCATCTATGAAATATTTAACTCTATACAATGTATTTGGCTGAAACATATATTTTTATTATAGTTATATAATTTATTAACATGTTATTTATTTTAAAATATAATCTATGTCAATTTTAATACTTTTTAATATTTTCATTTTAAAAAATATCAAAACAACATGATAACATTGAACCAATATATAAAATATATCACAATGATTTCTAAGTTATCAATAAAGTTATTTTATGTCATTAATTAAGTAATATTATATTTATTTTAATATTTTTTATATCATTTATTGTATATTTATATTAATAAAATAATTTATAAGACACTATTGTGTCAGACTTAATTGTAATTATTTAATATATAAAAATTATAAATAAATTTCTATTATGAAGGTATTTATTTATAATATCATATAATATTTATAATCAATTTGATAGTTATTGATATCTATAATAAAATCATTAAACTTATAAGAATTGAGAGTGTGACATTTAGTCACATTCATTAATTTTAATAACAATCATGTCATATTCATAGACAAAGGCCCATAATATTATTAAATTTCTAAAAGTAGATGATAATGGAATGATTTATTCATCCAATAGTTTTTTATTTTTTTGGTTAATTTTATAAACATTATTTTACCTTTAATTGTCAGATTTACCCTTAACCGCGGTAATAAACTAAATTACTAAACTTACTATTTATAATGAAAAGATAAAAGAAACCTATTTAAATAATTTTTACCCACTGATTAAAACTATGAAATATATTATTAAAAATTTAAAACATAAAAGTTTCAGTAATCATTTTAAAAATAAGCTCGTTGTCAGAATCAAAAACAGGTTTTTAAAACTAAAAATGTTTCACAACGATTGATTTTTTTATCAAAATTCATGAGAATATTAATTCTAATGACCTCAAAAATATTAATTAGTAAAAATGTTTTATATTTTTAATTTAATCCAATTCAATAATATATTTTATCCAAAAAAAATATTTTGATGAAAAATGTTTTTTTTCAATTAATATTTAATATATTTTTACTAATAATCATAAATTAAAATGTAATAGAAAAATATAAAAAATTCACCCATAGTGAATTTTGATATATTGATTTCAAAGAAGTATATTATTTTGTTATATAAAATATCTTGATGTTTCAAAACCTAGATTCAAAATGGGTTCACCATCAAAAGGTGGTAAAATGTTTTTTTTGAAAAATACTTCATTAATTTGAAAAAAAACGTTTTTTCATATATCAGGTCTAGAAAATACATAATTTGAATTTTAATATAAAATAGAATATGTAAAATTAATATCTTTGTTAAGAATTTTAATAGTCTATAATTTAATGTATAGGTTATATAATATATTAAATTATAATATATTTTTTTAATTTATTGTTGTTCTGTAAAACATGGCCTTGCATGTAACCAAATCCAAAATATTGTTTATTGGGGAATAATATTAACATGGAGTTTCATAAAAAGAAATAAAGAATCAAAATTAAACATATTAATAAAATAAAATATTATAATATCTTAGGTTCTTACATTATCCCCTCCTTCAATAAATTGCATCCTCACAATTTAAACTCGGGATCGAAAAAAATGGGTTTGACATTTCAAAACATCTTTGTTGAAATCCCAAATTGTAAAAAAGATTTATGAGACCCCTAATTGAAAATAAATTTATGGAATTATGAATTTCAGTAGATATAACACATAATAGAGTTTCATTTTGGAAAACATGGACAAGAAATAAAAATCTAACCATCTTGTTTTGATGGAGAGTGTTAGTGAAAAAGATGAGAAAAAATTTAACAATCAAAAACTCTAAATAAATAATGATATAATGGATCATTCTATTCATCAGAAGAAGCACGAGGATAAAATTTTATGTTTCAAGATCATTTCCCTAAGAATAATTAATAGTTAATCATTCAATTGATTTCAAACCCTGTAACTACCTTAATTTCATCATTTGGTTGTGCTTTGATCTATTTTTAGTTCATCACTTACCCCTGGAAATGAATGTTCAAAAGCATTTTCTCACACATTAATCAATTTGATAAATTATAAGACCCGCAAGAATTTCCTTAATCCTATAAATTTTTACTAAAACCATGTTGGTTAGCCAAAAGAATCCAATAAATCACAATTTAACCACAAAAATAATATTCAATGTTCAACATACTCGATTCCAACAATAATATTGTTTCTAAATACATTTTGTCAAACTAAAAAACTAAAAGGCTCTCAAAATTTCCCTAAATCAATCGTATCATTAGATTCACCCAAACAACATAATGTAACCGTTATCATCACATACCAAATATTTGATCACCTGGAAATACATAATGAAAATAACCGTGTATCCAAATCCGTAAAGAATAAGTACTATAGTAAAATCCTCATATATTCCATAATTCTTATAACCAATAAATTTTTAATAAAATAATCAAATTACATAATTATTTAATCCTGAAAACTCAAATACAATAATTATTCAGTTTCAACTGTAGTTATAGTATTATCTAGAACATGATCCCTTTGATTTTTCTAAGCAATATGTCATTTATTTCTATGAGATTTATTTTCCTTGTGCACCATTTCAATACAATTGAAACACTTTATATTAGTATTTTCTATTTTCCCTTTACATTAGTTTTCCAAGTGACATTTTTCTCCACACTTATAACAAACTCATAATCTATTAAAAAACATCCTAAGATGATTGTTTTTATAATTATCACATGTGGGAAAATCCTTCTTTCCCTTATCCCCTTTATCCATCTCTTGCTCCACCATTATATTATTATATTTAATTCACTTAATTTAATATGAAATATATAATTTAATTTCAATATTTATTGCACATTAGACTCTGTCATTGTAACAATAAGTAATATTATGAGACATGTGCCTGTCCAAAGAATGATATTAACTGATCAAAGAATCAATCAATCATACTTATTAGGTTACATATGTTGTCAATGGAAATCCTTTCTAATCTGGTGAAGTTAGAATCATATTATCCAATATTTTCATCTACCTTTTGACTTCGACATAGAAATTGACTTACCATATTAGCTTTCTATTCTATAGGAACGTATTTTTTCTAAAATGCTTTTTAAACTCCATCCATTAAATAATATCTACTTTTTCTTCTTCCTTTTTTGAATTAATGAACTCTATTGATCCATATCACCTGATAGAAGACAAAATTCCATGAAAATGTTTTCCCATTCGTTACATTGAAAAGGAAGAAATATATTTTCTAAGGAACTTATCTATTATAATATTATAAATGGATTTTTGGACCCATTGACTGTTAGAGGTTGTTGTCTAATGGAGTGTTCTAACATTTTTCCTCATCATTATGGATCAATCCACTCCATATAGGTTAGTTTATTATTCATAAACTGAGCTAGTTATCCAAATATGGTTATTTGTTGTTCTGAACTAGTTACAGCTCCTTCTCTAAAATCATTATCCAACATTTGAGGTAAATCCATACATGGATTATGTCTATCAATAGAATTTAAATTTTTATCCAATTATCAACATTTCTAATCAACGAAATGAACTTGATTAGATCATTACATAATATATAATCATAGAACTAGTGAATCACATAACCTACATTTAGAATTTAGGTATTACTAATCTCTAAATCATAAACATGAATTCTTTGGGGACATATTTAATTTTAAATCATTCATAATGGTTTTTAAAGAAAATATGAATTATCCTAAGAATATCCCCGGGATTGTCAAAATAGGTGCATAATATGGCCTTATATCTTGTACCAGGTTTCCCTAAGTCATTCTTGGAACACATGTTTAGATTTTTTACTCCTAGGTACATCTATTTCAAAATAACATCCACTTGTAATATCCTAACAATAATTTATTTCATCGAAATTCCAAATAATTTATATTAAAAAAATTTAATATTGTTCTATTATACTTATTCTAAAAATATATATCAGGATTATGATCTCAAATCCAAGATTACTAAATCTAATTTTGATGTTTTTTTTCTAAACTTATCTGAGTCCAACAATAATTCCTACACCCTAGAATCATGAATCCGATGCATTATTTTAATAAAATTGCATGATTACATGGAATCAAATCTCGAAAGACCAATCAGATTTGTAGTCTTGGAAAACAGATTTCATTCATCAACCTTATTTTATAATTAAAAAAAATATAATACAACATTAATAATATATTGACAGTTCCATTATTCTCCTAGATTAACAAAGCATATCTTTCATAATACACTTTATATATTCCTCAGAAAATAAAACCAATGAAAGTGGTGAGCTATGATACATAGTAAGGGTAAGCATATAATAGAAACTATTATGAATAATTAATCATAATCCTTAAAGAAATATATATAACTATAACCTAACCCCTTTAAACATAATATTGGTCATAATATAGATATAATAAACAATACCATATAAAATAAGCATAACTATGCATATTCTAATAGTTGAATAATCACATGGAATATACATAAATAATTTCATAATGAGGGAATGAATAATACTTTACATCTAAACAATAAATATATATCCTAAAGATAGCTAGGGTCATGATATATCCTCATGACAGTTTAAGTATGTGGGAAGAAACCCATATGATTTGGATCAAGATCTATTCTACCAACAATATTAAACTGCTTAGAAAACAAAGGCGATGGATTTTTCACCTACTAATTTCATCTCATATGTCCAACTAATGCAACTAGGGGATATATAGGGACTCAACCTTCACATACAAATTCCAATAAATTCCCCTTAAGAAATTTTTTAAACATAAACTAAATAATCATTTTTATTAAAAAATACTATATGAATTATGAATACATTAAGCAGAAACCTAGAATGGTATATAAATAAAACATCCATAGTCAAACATTTAATATAACCTTAAATACCATATAGTGTATTGTATCATAATAAATCAACTATAGTTAATCTTAAATTCATTAATGTTATGTTTACATACATTAAAATTATACAATAAATTAATTAACTCTCTGTGAGAAATATTCCATTATATTTTGAAAACATTAAAAGAAGAGTACAATTATATTTTTTTTTTCTAAAATTCAATTTTATTATTTTATGGGATTATTATAAATGTTAAAGCTTTATACATGTGGGAAATAACATCTCTTGTCAAATATGTTAAAAAAAATTCTTTCCTAAATTTGTCAAAATGGTCTTAAAATACATTGTTTGGAAAATGAAAAAAATATTATTTTAAAACAAATTTATAAAAATTCTATAATGGATTAAAATGAAATTAAAAAATGATAATATTTTTTAATATATTCTATCAAATGTGGACATTGATGATAAATATATCCTAGTAGTTACTTACGTATAAACAACTTTAGATAATAATGAGACTAGGAAATTAACCTTTAACTAGTACTTTACATTAATAGAGGGTGTGTTGTACTTATATATAATTGTTAAAGAAATTTATTAAATTATATTAGAACCATAACAATATTTATGACAATATATATGATCCTCTTCTATCTTTTTTTAATATTTTAGTATTATCGCTGTTTCAGGTGTGAACTGCTTCATTTTCTGATTCCTATTTTGTCAAATAAGCATTGTTTGTTATATATAGAATGTATTTTATTCATATAAATAAATATATTAAGTTCATAATAATTATTATTATTCATCATATAAATATTATTACCAATATTTAATGGTTAACATGGATAATTAATCTCATCGTGTCAGGGAGATTATAGACCGTATGTATGCACGAGCGATAATATCATCCCATTGATGGATAAATGGTATGGAATTGGATAGAATATGATTTGTAAATAAAAATTATAATGTCATATTTATTATTTAAATCCATTATATTTATCATGATACAAATTAAAATACCGTATAAATGAAAAATAGTTTTCACTACATCGTGGAGATGGTAAGTCGTACGTTCGCACGCATGGTGATATTATTTCTTAAAGGATGGTACAATAATGAATATGATTGTTCCATAAACATAATAGAATATAAGAATTTATTGGATACTGGAGATATTAATTTATTATGGTAATAACATATGATGAGTATGTAGAAAAAGAAATTAAATTGAATTGAATTGGTAAAACAATTTACACTTCTTTGAGTGTCTACTTTTGATTTGTACAAAAGGACTCATATTGTTGGATTTTTTCCAAAATGTTGGCCTATGGGATTAATTGAGGGAAGTTGGTAGATTAAATGGGACTAGTTTGGATGAGACAAAGGTCTTTGTGGGTGTAAATTAAGGATAAGGATAAGTTCTAATTGATAAGAGTGGCGAGTGATACATTTGGATGATTTTAAAATAATAAATATTTATAAATATTTTCAATTCCAAATAGATCCAAAGTGATATATTATAGGGATAAGATAAGTATGATTCTATATATTCTCAACCAATTATTTTTATATATGTTTAGGTCATAAAATTAACTTTATATTTTTTATTTAACCCTTATTTAAATTATTTAACTCATAGCATGTCTTCTTGTATTTTTATTATATATGGTTCATATAGTTATTATTAAATTAAAAAAACCCTAATTGGATATTTTTTGAAATATTTGACATTATCCATAAAATTATTCAGAATCATATATTTTTATGACATTTATATCATTTAATAAAATGTTTTTATTTTAATAAATCATTTAAGTCAATTATAATATTATTCAATAATTTCATTTTTAAAAATATAAAATCAAAATGATAAACTCAAACCAATACATTAAATATTTAACTAAAATGTATATGATTTATATAAAATTATTTTGTATCAATAATTATTTCAAATTATATTTATTTTAATTTATTTTATATCATTTATTTGATATTTCTATTAATAATATAATTTATACCTCACTATTGTGACAAAATTAATGGTAATTATTTAAACTATAAAAATGATAAATAAATTTCTATGTGATAGGTAATTATTTTATATTTCTAGAGACTATTCTTAATTTATGTTATCTCCTAGAGATATTATATTAAAACTATTATACTAATAAAAGATGAGGGTGTGGAATTTTGTCACATTTATTAAGTTTAATAATATTCATTTTGTATTCATGGAAAAGGGACCATTAATTGAATCCATTATAAAACATATATGATATAGGTGGGATATATTCATCCAATAGGATTTTTAATGGTGCTAAGGTAATTTTTTAATAATATTTTTACCATTAATTATCTGATTTTCATTTAATCATGGTAATAAAAAATTACTAAAGTTTCTATTCATAATGACAAAAAATAAAATGAAACTATTTAAATAATTTGTTCCCACTTATTAAAAATATATAATACATCTGTAAAAATGTAAATAATGAACATCCATTAATCTATTTAAAAGTAATCGTATTGTCGGAATGAAAAACATGTTTTAAAAGTTAAAACATTGAACAAGATATAAATGTTTTTACATCAAAATTCACAGTAAAATTAATGTCAATGTCCAAAATTATATTAATTGGTAAAAATATTTGTTATTTTTACATTGAAACCATTCAGTAATATCTCTAATTTACAATTTTCATTTCATGGAAAAAAGTTGTTTTTAATTAAAAGTTACTATATTTTTTCTTTTTAATAAATCAAAAACATATCATAAAAAATAATAAATTCATCAAAAGTAAATATTTTATGTCTCTCATACAATTAAGAAGTTTATTTCATTATATATAATATATAAGAGTTTCTAAAATTATATTTAAAAGGATTGTTCCATCACAAGGAGAAAAAAATTCATTTAACAATATATTTTTTTTAACCGAAAAATTGAATTTTTTATTATATAATATCTATAATACACATAATAAGAATGATAAAATTATATAGAATATGTATAATTAAATATATTGTTAATACTATTTATAGCATATAATTTGATAGCACAGTTTTATATTATATTATATTAATTTATTTTATGAATTTATTTTTTGTTCAGTAAAACTAGGTCTTGTATATAACACAAGACATAAAATTGTTGTGTGTAGAATTTGATTAATATTGTGTTCCTTAAATATAAAATAAGCAGAAAAGTAAATTTATTTAAAAAATATGATATTATAATGTCTCAGGGTGTAACAATCTCCCCTCCATTAATAAATTACATCCTCACAATTTAAACTCGGGATCAAAAACTAGGGATTTTACATTTGAAAACTACTTTGTTGAAATACAACATTGAAAAAAATATTAATGATACCCCCACATTAAAATAAATATAGGGAAGTGTGAAGGTCACCAGAGATGACACAAATTAGGGTTTCTTGTAAAAAAACATGGACATGAACGAAAAATCTAACCTTAATGTTCTGATGAAGAGTGTTAAAGGAAATGGAGAGGAAAAAATTAGTAATTACAAAACTCTAAACATAAAATGATTTAAGGAACAATTGATTCATTATAAAAAGTAATAAGATATAATTTTTTGTTTCAAGATATTTTCCCTAGGAATAATTATTAGGAAATCATTTAATATATTTCATCAGAATAATCTCATCAATTGGTTGTGCATAGATCTATTTTAGATTCAATACTTTCAACTAGAAATGAATGTTCAAAATGAAATTTTCAAACATGAATCATTTTAATAATTCATAAGGTTCACAGGTATTTTCTAAATCTTCAATGTTTTTAGTGAAACTAAACAGGTTAGCCCACTGTATCCAATAAATAATACTTTAACCTTAATTAATAATATATAATGTTCAACATAATCAATTCCAAACATAAGATTTTTTTCAAAATACTTATTCCAAATTAACAGTCTAAAAAGGTCTATAAATATTCAAAATTCAATCATTACACCAGATTCCCCAAACAACTAAATGTAACTCTTTTTGAGAAATACCAAATATTTGATCACCTAAAAAACCATAATGATAATAGTCATGCATCCAAATCCATAATGAATAAATACTATAGTATAATCCTTACATATTCCATTATTCATATAAATAGTACATTTCTAATAAAATATTCAAATTACATAATTCATCAATTCCAAAATACAAAAATACATTAATTATTGTGTTTTGACTATAGTGATAATATATTCTTGAGCTTTATCCCATTTATTTTTCTGAAATATATTTCCATGATGCTTAGGGAATTTATTTATGTAGTTCCCCATTTCACTATAGATGAAAAACTGAATATAAGTCTTTAATTTCGTCCCTTTTCATTCTTTTTACTGGCGACCATTTTCTCAAAATTTATAAAAAACCATAGAACCTTTTATGAACTTCAAAAAGTGATTATTTCCACAATTATCATTGTTGGGAGAATCCTTTTTCACTTATTCCCTTTATTTGTCTCTTAATCCCCCACCTTCTTATTCTCTTGGTTTACTATAAAATCTTAAGACTTGGATAATTCCTTTTCTCTCTTGATAGATTCTAAGTCTATATATTCATAAAATGAGAAATATTTTCAGTCTAATTCCCATAAAAAGAATGGTATTAACACATCAAAGAATCGATAAATCATACTTTTTTGGGCCATGATTGAAGTCTTCATAATGCCTTGCAAACCATGTGATGTTAGAATCATACATTAAAACACACTCATTCTTATTTTTCATCTGGCTCAGAAATTTCCATTCCATATCATCTCACTATTCTTGACGAAATTATTTTTCTGAGAATTATTTTAAACTCCATCTATTACATATTTTCTAATTCTTCATCTTCTTTTTTGTTTTGAATTAATAACCACCATTGATCCAAATCACTTTATAGATGATAAATATTAGCGACATTTTTTACCTTTTATTACTTCCCAAAACAAGAAATTTCATATCTATGGAACATATATATTGTTTATATATAAATGGATCTTTAATCCCATTGTATTTTGGGGGTTCTTATCTCATGAAGTTGTCTAACAATTTTTATCCATGATGTGGATCAGGACACTCTTTATGGGTATGGTTATTATTCATAACCTGAGTTAGTTGTCCCAATATGTTTATAATTTTTTCAGAACTAGTTTCATCTCCTTCTCCAACAACATTATATTTCATAAGAGGCAATCCCTCCATGAATGATGAATTTTGATACGATTTCCATTTATTCAAATTTGATCAATTTGTAACAAATGACATAAAATAGATTATATCTAAACAAATTATATAATCATTGAACTAGTGAATCATTTAAACTAAATGTAAGATTTTTGTATAGTTAATCTCTAAATCATAAACATGATTTTATTGGGAATATATTTAATTTTATATATAACATAATGGTTTGTTAAAAATATAAATTATCTTAAGAATATCCCTCAGGAGTGTCAAACAAGGTGCATAGTAAGGCTCGTCATCATGTACTAGGTTACATTGAGTCAGTCCTTGAACACCAAGTCAGAGTTGTCACTCATTGTTACATCCATTCCAGAACAATGTCTACTTGTAGTATATATACATGGAAGTATTACTTAGGCAAAACAACATAATTCCTATTAACCAAATTTCTATGATATTATTTACTAATTATTCTGAAATTATAAATTTGGATTATGATCTCTAATATATGCTTTCCTAATATAATTTCCAAGGTTTTTGTAAAAATAATCTAATACCAACTGTAATGCCCTGACCCTAGAAGCCCAATGCTAGTGTATTATTTTAATACATTGACATGATTACATAAAATCAAATCCAAAGGGACCAATCAGTTTAGAATTCATGTAAAATAGTATGCATTCATCAACTTATATTAAAATTAAAAACAGAAAACAAAACATAGGTAATCCCATGATAATTCCATTACTCTCCTAGCCTATCTCTAGATATAATTCATAATTCCCTTCATCGAACCATAGGAGAATAAAACATATGAAAGGGGTGAGATAAAATGCTCAGTAATTGTATGAATACAATAGAAGGTATCATGACTAATTTATCATATTCCTTAATGTAAAATTTATAATTGTAACACAATCCCTTTAAACATTATTTTTATTAGAATATGGAAGGAATAATTAAAACAATATAAAATTATCATAATGATGGATATTATACTAGTCAAATTATCACATGGAATATCCATAAATAACATCAAAATAAGATAATTCATAATTCTAGAAATTTAAAATATAATGATACATCCTCAACATAGCTACTATCCATATCTATCCTCACGACATATTAATTCAGTAATATAAACCCATCTAATTTGTGTCTATATATATCTTTCTAAAAAAATTTAACTTATTAAAAAATGTGAAGGGTCTCCTGGTAACTAATTTCATCTCATGATGCCTACTAATGCATCAAGGGGCTATAACAGGCCCCTCCCATCACATACTAATTCCAATCCATTCCAAAAATGAAAATGGTTAAACACAAATAACCTAAAAATTCAAATTCAAAACTAGTATACGAATTATGAATATATTAAACATAAACCATGATTGGTATCTAAATAAAAAATCTACAGAAAAAATATATCATAAACTATAAATTAAATATGATATATTGTATCATAATAAATCAACCACAATTAATCATTAAATCCAACAAATGGTGTTGACATAGATAAAAATAAACTAATAAAATCATTAAAATTCTTTTTTCAGAAATATCTATTTTTATTTTGAAAACATTAAAAAATGTTCAATTTGAAATGGAAACAATTATTTTGAAAATAACCTTATAATATTTTATGGCATGGTTAAAATTTTTAAAGGATAATAAAAAAGGAAAATAATCACTCGGGTAATATATATTAAAAACATTCTTTCTATAATTTGTAGAAAAGGTCATGAAGTATCTCGTTTGGAATATAACGAAAATATTTCATTCAAAACGTTTCATTAAATCCAAAACATCGATTAAAATGACTTTAAACAATTGTAGATAACATTTTGAATAAATTTTATGTATCATGGATATAGATGATAAATATATCCACATAGATAATTATGTATAAACAACCTCGGGTAATAATGAGATTGTGAAATTAACGCTTACCTTGTACTTTCCTTTAGTAGAGGATGAGTTAAATTATATATAATTGTTAAATAAATTATTAAATTATACCAAAATCAAAACCATATTTATTATATTTCATATGGTTCTCTTATTTATTTTGTTAATAATATTTCAATATTACAATTGTTTCGAGTGTTAACTGCTCTGTTTTCCCTTCCCTATTTTGTCAGGTAAGTCTTGTTTGATATGAATAAGATGTATTTTATTTATATATAGAATTATATTAATGTCATAATATTTTTTTCACATCATATGAATTTTATAAACATTCTTGAACGGTTAACATGGATAATGAATCTCACTGCATCGTGGATATGGTAGGTCATACGTACGAAGGAGTGGTGATCTCATTCTCTTAATTGTTTATTGGTATGGAATTTTTTGGGATAAGAATTATACATAAACATTTTCCTATCATATTTATTATTTATATCTTTTATATTCGTCTTTATTTTTATCTAAATAATGTAAATAGGAAAAATAGTTTTCCCCATAGTGCGGAGATGATAAGCCTTACGTTCGCACACATGCTGATATCACTTTTTAGATAAATAAAAGAAAAAATATAGTTTTACCATAATAATAATAAAATATATGAATTTTTATGAAATTGAATATATTAATTTACTATGGAAAAAATATAGTAAAATTATTTATAAGAATAAAATAAATTGAATTGAATTTGTAAAACAATTACCTCTTCTTTGAGTTTCTCCATTTGATTTGTACAAAAGGACTAATTATGTAAGATTTATTCCCAAATTATGGACTCTAGGTTGAATAGAGGGAATTTTCTAGAGTAAATGGTCTGGTTTTGGATGATACAAATGGATTTAGTGGCATTAATTAAAGATAGGAGAAGTTCCCTTTTATTAGACAGGCAAGGGTCACTATTGGAACATTTTAAAATATTAATTTATTATTAATTTATTTTAGATTTCAAATACGTTTAAAGGTATATATTTAGAGTCTAAGAATATTATGGGTCTAAATACCCTCAAAAAAGGAATTTTTGACATGTTTAGTTAAAAAAATTAACCTTATCTTTTGGATTTAACCCTTAGTTAAAAAGTTTAACCATTACCGTGTCTTCTTATATTTTTACACTATATGGTTAATATATTTTCTATAAAATGTAAAAAGAACAAAAATGGGATCATTTATGACATATTTTACATTATAAAAGTTAGTGTTTGGAACATTATATTTTTTATGACTTCGATATCATTTAATAAAATAGAATATATTTTAAAATATGCTTTCGGTAAATTTTAATACTATTTAATATTTTCATTTTTACAAATATCAAAATAATATGGTATTCAAACCCATACACAAAACATGTCCCTAAAATGAATATTTTATATATAAAATTATTTTATGTCATTAACTATGTAAAATGATAATTATTTTATTATTTTTAATATAGTATATTTTATATTTCTATTAATAAAATAAATTATAATCCACTATTGTATCAACATTAATAGTAAATATTTATTAAATAAAATTAAAAAAGAAATTTCTATGATTTTTTTAACTCTATTAAATTTCATGAGACTATTTTTAATCAATTTTATCTTCTATATAAATATATATCAAAATTATGATACATTTAAGAAATGAGAATGTGACATTTGGTCACATTCATTAATTTTAATAATATTCATGACATATTCATGGAAAAGGGTCCTATAAAAGATTCCATTTCTAAAAATTGAAGATAAGGGTTGGATTTAGTCTTCTAATAGGATATTTATAGGTGTTAGGGTAATTTAATAATATTAATTTAATCTTTTAATTACCTAATTTACCCTTAACCATGGTAATAATTTTTTTTCTAAAGTTACTATTCATAATGCAAAAAAATAAATGGATCTTATTTCAAAAATTTCGAACCTCTAATTAAAATTTGTGAATACATTTCTAAGAAATTAAAACATAAAAGTTGTAGTAATTAAATAAAAATTATTCCTTTTGTTGGAATGAAAATCAGGTTTTCAATAGTTTAAATGTGGCAAAAGATTGAAATATTTTTAAATAAAAATTCAATCAAACATTAATGTAATGATCAAAATTATATTAACTGGTAAAAATATATTCTATTTTTTACATAAAACCATTCAATAATATAATTCATCAAAATAATTTATTTTCATAAAAAAAATTTCAATTAAAATTTATTATATATCTACTATTTATGAAAGTCTAAAAATTATCAGGAAAATATCAAAAATTAATCAAATATAATTTTTTTTATCCCACATCCAAGGAAGAATAATATTTTGTTAAATATAATATAATATAGTTTCAAAAACATGATTTGAAATGGGTGAACCATCCAAAGGTGGTATAACTACATTTAAAAAAATACATTCTATTATCTGAAAAATTCAGTTTTTTCTATATACAGACTGAAATATATATAAGATGAATGTTAAAAGTATGTAGAATATAAAAAATTTAAATGTGGTTAATAATATTTATATTACATAATCTAACGTCTGGGTTATATAAAATAATAAATTATAATATTTAATTAATTAATTTTTGTTTTATAAAATTGTGTCTTGCATGTAAAAAACAAACAAATTGTAATATGTATCATAATATTAATATGGGTTTGCATAAAAAAATTAAATTTATCTAGAAATTAATATATTATAAAGTATTGTGGTGTTACATTATTTTCTCTGTTGGATATCATTGATATGATGGATGGTCATGTTGCTAATTTTTAGGGATGGTGACTCACCACAAGATAAACTATGTCGTAGAGAAATATGTGTTGTATACCTACTGTGTTAAATAGAGATATTACCCCTTTTAAATTCCCACAACATTTTCTTTTGGAGTATCAATTTATACAATGGGAATCATGAATGGATTTCCTGAGTGTTTAGGTGAGTGAGGAAGGTCAAAAGGCCAATGATTGGCATTCCAAAGTTGTTTCATGGTCAATGTATCATTGTAGAAAAGATGCCATGTCTATACAATAACACACTTATGTTGTCCATTTTAGATGAAATTATTTGATATCCAATTAGTTCCCCTTATCATGGAGCTCTGGGTGGATCCCTATGTGCGATACTAAGGGAGAAACATATTATGTTTCGCCAAGGGATAGTTCCCCAACATTTTAGACCAGACTATGGTAGGATCCACACTGTCGATATTATGATGGTGTAAGGGGAGAGATACCTTAATGGGAAATTACTAGGGGGGCTTTACTAGAGTTATCCTTTGGTCCCTATGGTGGTTGGTCCAGATGAAGGGGAACCACATCATATTATATGTGAACAATATCATAGTGATGTTTGGATGTCACACCCCAATCCATTAATATTAATTTAGTTTATTATTTTTTTATTTGGTTAGCCCCATCATGGCATTGTTATTTTTTTTACAGTTAATGATTTTGGTGGGTTTGGAACCCATGCGTGGGTACCACATAGTTGGCAGTAGATGCGCAGTTGGCCCATGCATCGTAAAATTATCCAATGTTTAAAATAAATAATATTTTATGTAAATTAAAATCTAAATGATTGAAACATAATAAAAATAATACTATTGTGTAGATAATAATATTATTATTTTTAAAGAGTTATTATTATTATTATTATTAAATAAATTATTTATATTTTTATTATAAAAATGATCTCAATATGTTTTGAATATAATAATAGAAAGAGTCATTAATTAATAATTATTATTGTTATGAAAATTATTAATTTTATTATTATCATTGATAATATTATTGATATTTAAAAATGAAAAGAATAAAAACTATTATTATAAAGGTTATTTTTAGAATGAGTTAATTGCTACTCTTATTACTATTATTATTATTATAAAAATTAATAATATAATTATTATTATTTTTCAAAACCCTAGGAGGAATTCCACATATTCTTCCTTATGTGGTGTGCCTCAAGTGATCAAGCTAGCGCCTCCCATCACCTCCCGCTCCAAGTAGCATCCCGGATCCGGTCTGGCCGCCCACCTCTTTGTGCCTCCCCCCTTGCGACACACAAACTCCCAGTGGCCTAACCCCCTTACAAACCCACATATGAGTCCTGGTAAACCCACCCCATCACACCCTATTTCATAGCCACCAATCCCCATCGTTTCCACCCATCTCTCAACTGACAGATGTGCTTCCCCGGGTAATCCCTTATTCTTCATTTCTAGGGTTTTTACCCTTGTTATTTTTGGTTTTTTTGTTTCCATGAATGTAGGGTGTTAATTTGGGTCCTAATCCTTGGTATGTTTGTTTTATCATATAGTTTATGTTTCTTTTTTGTTCCCCCGTGGTATGTATAAGGAGCGTTTGATAATTCGCCCATGATTTGAGAATTTAATCACCCAAGGGAGGTAGTTCCATGCTTGGACATTCATTTTGATTAATTTAACATGATTTCTGGTGTTCTTATATGTGGTTCATGGTTTATGTGTGTGCATCAAAATTTGTTTTGAATTGTTTTGAAATTCTTATAGCATGAAAATGGTTTTATAAGGAAAATAAATTTATATTAAGTGTATACCCTTATTTCACATAATTAAATGTTTTATAAATTATTAAAATGATTTACTAGATTGTGTAACTGGTGAGAAAATAGTTTTGGAATTCAATTAGTGTATATTTGTCTTTAAAATTGGTTCTCAATTTGAATTTTGTTGTCTTGTTTCTTTAAGCCATGTTATTCCTTTTTAGGATGTTTTATAAATTGTGAAAATTGTTTATTTATGTTATATAGATGATGCAAATCATATTTTCCCATGGTTATGATTTGAAGATGGTTTTAAAGTGGTGATTTGATATGAAATCAGGTAATTTTTGAATGTAAAATTTGTGGATCTAATTCCTATGTATTTCGTAAATATTATTATAGATTTATTCAATTGCATGTGTGGTGATAAAGTGGTATTAAAAAATATTAAGTGTGAGTTTGATTTTTAAAAGCAGTTTTCATATAGGAAATTGAGTGTCTTTCTTGGGTAAAACTATATTGTGTTAATTGGTAATGTTATGTAGAGTTTTCAATAGGGTTATTAAAATTACTGTGACTCGGAAAAAAAATTGAGGAGTTTTTTTTGTGTTTTGGTTTTAGAAGAGGATTTTGGGTGGACTTTACATACATTGCTAATACTTCAAAATTGACATACACATATTACAACATATAACAAAACCATGAAAGGACTGTATAGGTATAGTGTCTTTAGAAATTGGGAAACATAAACAAATTGTTCATAAATCATCTATGTTGTCTCTCATTTATTTCATCATATCTAGAGTCCCTTTTTGGCATATCCTACTTAACAACCTTCTTCCTGGCCCGGGGAAAGAAAACATACAAAAGGGTGAGCTCAAATTCTCAGTAAGGGTAAACAAAAGAAATATCAATCATAACATATTCATAGGAACATAACATTTTGTAAATCTTAACCTGCAAAAGAGATCATAATTTCATAACATGGGATAAATCATAGTAGTGAAATGTTGTCCCAATAATCATAACTTAAAACATGAAACTTTGTGGTATACACACACAATCATAGAGAATAATTTCTTAGTAGTCAAGACTCATTGCCAAGACTATCTAAGCGGACAAAGTCCATTACTGAACCGAGTTCACTCCTCGTTTAAGTCCTGTTTCACTGAACCGGTTTAACCTTCCATTCCATCCATGACTATCTCATGTGATATAAATCTTTACCCAATTATTTGGAAGGAGATATTGGTCCCACCCATCTTATAATGGTACTATTCTTTTGTGTGCTACAAAATCATAAATCATACATCATTGCATGACCCATGTAATAAAAATGGGATTCTTAAACATCATGACATCATAAAACAATTCATATAAGATAAAGGAATTCATAAAAATAATCCCATCACAACATAATCAAATCAATGTAATAATAGGGGTACAAACAGAACCCTATATTATCTAATATGGAAAATAATTTTGATAAAACACTTGAACTCCATTCTTGAGGAAAATATCCTTTCTACTTCAAAAACATTTTCCTTTATTAACATGTCATAAAATTTTAAACTAAAAGAAGTTGATGAAAAATAAACTTAAAAACTTGTAAAGGAAGCTTCTTGGAAATAATTTTTAAAAAATCCATTCATGCCGTATAAGTTAAAAAAACATTCTTCTCGTACTTTTTTCGGAAAAGTCAAAAAGCACCTTGTATGAAAAACAACAAAAGATTACTTTCATATATTTTACTAAAAACTCACCGAAGGGTAAAATTGGATTTAAATAATTGTAGGTGGATGGAAATAATATTACATATTGAGGAAACATGGATGTGGACGACAAAATATTCCCCAGTAAATTCTGAAGTATAAACAATCTCGGATAAAAATGAGATTGCGAGATTTTCCCTTACCTTAGGTCTGATTTGCTTCGTAAGTGTCTGAACCTCCTGTATAATGATTTAAATAATGGCATTGATTTATTCCAGAATCATACTCATTGTTATGATATCTTATATGGCCATATTATTAGCTCTTTATTAGTAATATTTCATTGCTACTTGTTATTCGGGTGTTTATTACTTTTTGTTCTTATGCGTGTTTTGTCGAAAAAATTCTTATTCTTCTCTTTAGGTTATAGATACTTCATTTCCAGAATGGTATTAATGTAATATATATCATATTCATTAATTAAATTCCTTTATATAATCATTATGCAATGAATATCAGGTAGATCGAGTCGCAACACATCGTGGAGACGGTATTCCGTACGTACGCACGAGTGATGATATCGTTCCCATGATCGTGGAATTATATTTAAGTGTATGTATACTATTTCATAATAAATATCACATTAAAATAATAATATATTTTTATGATTCACACCATTATACCCATCCATGTAAGGTGGTGGTGGAAAATAGATTACACCACGGCGTGGAGACGGTATTCCGTACGTACGCACGCGCGGTGATTTCGTTTTCTGTAGGATGGATAGATGGTGAAATAGGGTTGTTTCATACATCTAATAACATACCAGTATATGAGTGATACTGATGTTATTACTTCATAATGAAACAAATAAATAAGAATAAGTGGATAAAGAAATAAAGTTGAAATAATCGGTAACGGACATTACCTCTTATTTGAAGCGCCTGTTTGAGACCTCCTCTTAGGGCACTAAAACTGGTCTTTGAAGAATACCAAGACCTCTAGGAAGTTTCTAGGGAAGTGTAGAAGATAATTTATCAGGGTTTGGCTGAGCTTGAAGGCTCAAAGTGGTGTGACGAAGAGAGGGAGGAGGTTCCCTTTTATAAGGGAGGAGAGGGGCACCTTAGAAAAAACTAAAAATATTATTTTATTATAAAGACATATTCGGTTTTTAATAGCTCAAAATTTATTTATTTTGAAGAAAAGGTGGGTATGGGTATAAATAGTCTCATCCAATAGAATTTAGATAAATTTAGGTATCTATTTTAACCTTATCATTTAGATTTAACTTTAAGTTAGATAATTTAACTTTCACTGTGTCTTCTTGTTTTATTACACTATAAGGTTAATAAACTTACTATAACAATCCAAACGAACCCCAAGTTGTTTATTATTAACATATATGACTTTATCTAAGTCATTTGGCCTAAACTTAGATTTTTTTTGAATAAAATAACAATTAATAATATAATATTTTTTCAAAACTATTTTATGTCAATTTTGACACTATTTGGTAATTGATTTTTTTGAAAATCATAACAGAAATATTAGTTTGAAAAAAGATAATTAAATCAACATAAACATGTCATAATAACCTAGAAAATTATTTTTATTTATTAAAAGTCTAAATTTACATTTATTTGGGTATTTATAACATCAATTATGTCAATATTTCATTAATAAGATAATTACTGCATCGTCATTGTGTCATTTATAAATTAAATTATTTATTGTCTAAAAATTTAAAATTAAATACCACTATGTAGGAAATGTTTTTATCTTTCTAATGAATATTTATAGTCGAATTTATCTTATGTATAACTATATATTAAAAATGATTTAGTTATAAAACATTGATTTTAACTATTTTAACCCTTCTTTAAATAAATTAATAATAAATGTACTAATCTAATCCAAGTGGGCCTAAATTGTAACGTCCCGAACCTGGGTGCCACGTAACAGGTGCCCCAAGCCCGGATCACCACGTGACCTCAAGCGCATTTCCCCAAACACCAGAGGCTACCGACTAGCAGCGAGGGCCCAAGTCTGATAGTGGGGAAACTATGCCCTCATTTGTGAAAGTGTAGTGCAGCGGAATACCAAAATAAACATACAACAACAGCGGAAGCAGTAAACATACAGAACTAAAATAACTAAAGCAGTGGATATAAACAACATTTTATAAGTGATGATTCTAAATGTTTCAAGTTCTAAGAAAACAGCCAGAACCTGTTATATATCAATACAATACAACAAAAAGCATGGTACAGTAAAACAACGCAAACAGTTGGCAGCGGCATAGCGATCCTGGGCTCGGTCCCATGCCCCCTACTCCTCAGCAACAGTCAAGTAGCTGTATAGGGACTCCTTCCCCTATCTAAACCTACAGAAACATAATTTGTTTGGGCCGAAAAGCGTGACCGAAACAGTGTGTGATAAATATATCTCAGTAGGCACCCATCAAAGGCACATGCCTAACTGCATGTAAGCATGCAACAACAGCGTGAAATAGTAAAATGCAATAAAGTATGAAATACTGACAAGTAACTAACTTAACAATTAAATTGACATTTTATTATTCATTTCATTCGTTTGTCTTAGTAACATTCTTGTGCTCAACAGAACCAAGCCCTCAGGCCAACCAGAACCGTGCCCTCAGGCTAAAATAGTAAACCACACCCTCAGGCATGCCCTCAGGCCATACAGAATCTAACCCGCAGGTATTTCCCTCAGGCATAACAGAATATTCCCTCAAGCATAGGAAGTGTCACCCTCAGGCACAGAAGTCAAGCCCTAAGGCACGAAAGGTTGCCCTCAGGCGGAATAACGACAGCCCTCGGGCTAAAACAGTCACGCCCTCAGGCTAATACAGTACAGTGCCCACAGGCTAATCACAACAACGCCCTCAGGATAAACAGGTAACTGGGCCATTCCCAATAGGAAAACAAGAAGTAACAAGCAATTCCACTCAAGGCAATTCTACAATTACTACTTTAAAGGCATACCCCCTGGTATCCTGGCCAAACGGCTAAACAGTGAAACACACCCCGAGGTGGTTCCAGATCCAAGCAATGATCCCAACCATCATTTTAATATCATAATTAAATACCAAATCACTTCTAGGTGTTTAATATAGCAACTGACTCAGCCACAAGACTCCCCAACATGGGTTCGTGGCACAAAAATGCACAAAACACACAGTAGTTGGAAAACTAAACACAAAGCCACCTACCTTATACGTCAACGAGTTTTATACTCGAATTCCAACTATTAAAACACCCAAGAACGTTGTAGATCTGATGAAAAAAAAAACTCATTCAAACATAAATAACTTACGTTATGAGAAGAATTGGTAAGAAAGGTACCAAGAGAGGAGAGGGCTTACCCGTGCGGTTCCAACGAAATCGTCCGAAGCTGAATCGGATTCCAGACGAACACCCAGTGGACCTTCAATGATCTGGCCTCCTCCTTTGGCTCTAAAATAGTTCAAGAGTCTCCTCTACCAAATGAGGAGGCTACTTCCTGTTTTAATCCAAAAACAAAGTACACGGTGTGTACTTCTTTCATTTAAATATTCATTTTGCGGCACCGCCACACTGTTCATACGTCGACATGAGTACACGGCATGTAATCTCGAGTACATGGAGTGTACTGTCGCCCATCTGGTGGTGACGCTACTGCCTTACTGTTCAAGCCTGCCGACTGACTACACGGTGTGTAATGCACCACTACACGGTGTGTAGTGGTTCCTACACCCTTCATCGCAGGTATGGATACACGCACCGTGTACTCATCTCAACATGGCCAAAAGTACATGGTGTGTGGATAAAGTACACGGTGTGTATTTCCAAAAAAACAGAATTTTCCCCATTTTCCACATTTTCTCAAAAACACTTAAGGAAAAGGAAATGAAAAAGCCCGTACCTCTAAAATAAGAACCGGGTTCTTACAAACTTCCCCCTTATAGCAATTCTCCCCCGAATTGATTTTCCTAGGGTGGTAATGAATAAGCTTAGAACAACTCTGTCCACTAAGCACGTACATTGGCCTCCCGCTCCCAGGTCTCGTCTTGCACTTGGCCATGCTGCCATAGCACCCGTACGAGAGGAATTGACCGGCCTCACAGAACCTTCGTGTTCCTGTCAACGATATGGATCAGATGCTTCTCAAAGGATGCATCATGATGAAGCTCAACCTCCTCTGGATGAAAGGTGTGAGACGAGTCTAAATGGTAGCGGCCCAACTGAGACACGTGGAAGACATCGTGCATGGCTTGATACCGCTGCAGAAACTGCAACCGATATGCAACCATCCCAACTCTCTCCAGAATCTCAAATGGTCCCACATACCTCGGTGAAAGCTTACCCTGTCTCCTGATCCGTTTGTGTCCCAGCCTTGGTGTAACACGCAAGAAAACCTGATCTCCGACCACGAAATCCAAAGGTTGTCTGCGACGATCAGCATAAGAATTCGGACGAGACTGCACGGTAGCCATCCACTTCCAAATCAACTGGACCTTCTCAGATGTCTCCTGCATGACCTATGGCCCCAGTAAAGCTGCCTCTCCCACCTCTAACCAGCACAATGTTGATCGGCATGGCCTACCATATAAAGCATCGTATGGTGCCATATCAATACCTTCCTGAAAACTATTGTTATAGGAAAACTCGACTAAGGGTATATGATTCACCCACGAGTCCCCAAAGTCTAGGACGCATGCGCGCAACATGTCCTCTAGCACCTGTATTGTCCGCTCTGACTGGCCATCTGTCTGAGGGTGGTATGATGTGATCAGAAGCACCTTTTTACCCATCACCCTCTGAAAACTCTCCCAGAAACAAGACGTAAAGCGGGCGTCCCTATCTGAAACGATAGAATGAGGGACCCCATGAAGATGTACAATCTCTCGGATATACAGCCTTCCGAGCTTGTCCACACCAAAGGTCTCCTTGATCGGCAAGAAGTGAGCTACCTTTGTGAGTCTGTCCACAACTACCCACACGACGTCATTGCCTCAAGGTGACCTTGGAAATCCCATCACGAAATCCATCGCGACAGCATCCCATTTCCACTCTGGAAAGGGAAACTATTGTAACAGCCCAGCTGGTCTCTAATGCTCTGCCTTCACTTGCTGACAGGTGGAACACCTCATAACAAAACCTGCTGTCTCTCTCTTCATACCTGGCCACTAGTACTGACGTCTCAAGTCTTGGTACATCTTGGTAACCCTAGGATGAACTGCCCAAGCTGAATCATGAAACTCCCTCATCATCTCCTCGCGTATATCCCCTGGAACCCATAATCTTCCATGGAAACACAGTACCTCATCATCGCCTATCGTCCAACCGGGAGGAGGGTCCTCACATGCCACCGACTCCTGTAGAACTAGGCCTTCTGAAACTGATATCTGCCTCATCCTCACTCTATCCAGGAGGGTAGAAGTCACAGCTAACATGGAAAGATAAGCCTTCCCCTGACTATCGTGCACCTCCAGATGCATCTTAGAGAACAAAGACATGAGCTTCCACTCACCACTGGCCTCCTGCACTGCATGTATCTGAGTCTTCCTAGTCAGTGCATCTGCTACTGCATTACCTTTTACAGGTGTTTAGGCAGGCTCAAAATCGAAGGACTCTAGGTACGCGACCCACCTTCTCTGCCTCAGATTCAGGTCACACTGAGTAAAGATATACTTGAGGCTTTTGTGGTCGTTGAAACCCACAAAAAGTTCTCAGAATAGATACTGTCTCCAACAGCGCAACGCATGAACAACTACAGCCAACTTGAGATCATGCGTCGGGTAATTCCTCTCATGTGGCCTCAACTGCCGAGACCCGTACGCAACAACTCGGTCGCCCTACATCAAAACAGCTCCCAGAACAATCCCTGATGCATCATAGTAAACTGTATAGCTCATTCCCTTCTCCGGGAGTATCAGGATCGGTGTTGATGTCAACCTTCTCTTCAGGTCCTGAAAAGATTTTTCGCATGCTTCTGACCAAATGAACTTCACACCCTTCCTAGTAAGACCTGTCAATGGTGCTGCTAAGTGGGATAAGTCTTGTATAAAGCATATGTAGTAACCAGCCAACCCTAAGAAACTCCGTATCTCAAACACGTTCTTAGGCTGCTCCCAGGAAACTACTGCTCTCACCTTCTCTGGGTCTACTACAACTCCTTCCTTTGAGATGATATGACCCAGGAACTGAATCTGGTCCATCCAAAAGCGGCACATCGGGAGCATAGAATATAGTCGATGCTCTCTCAGTGTCCTCAATACGATCTCAAGATGGGTGGCATGGTCGTGTCGAGTGTGAGAGTACACCAAGATGTCATCCAAGAATACTACCACAAAGGAATGAAGATACAGATGAAACACATGATGAATCAGAGCCATGAAAACTGTTGGCACGTTCGTGAGTCCGAACGGCATAACCGTATACTTATATAGACCATACCTACTCCTAAAAGCTGTAAGAGGTATATCATATGGTCTAACGCACAACTGATGATATCCGGATCTCAAGTCAATCTTCAATAACACTCGTGCTCCACAAAGCTGATCAAACATATCATCTATCCTCGGCAAGGGATATCGGTTCTTAACCGTCAACTGGTTCAGCTTCTGATAATCCACACAAAGTCTGAGGGTACCATCCGCCTTCTTCGCAAAAAGGACCGGGGAACCCCAAGGAGAAGTACTGGGTCAGATAAAACCCTTTTCCTGTAACTCCTCTAACTGCCTCTTGGGTTCCTGCAACTCAGGCGTGGCCATCCTATAAGGAGAAATGGACACCGGTGCTGCTCCTGGAACAAGATCAATAGGGAAATCCACCTCACGCACCGTAGGTAGACCTGAAAAGTCATCCGGAAAGACATCCCTGAAACGATCGACAACTGGAGGGAAATCCTTCTGACAAGTCCCCTGGTCATCCAGATATATGCTCAAATCTGGGCTGTGACTCCACCTCACCCATGATGCTCTGGTCCAGCTCGACTCGCCTAAACATCCCACTCGCCCTTGTATAGAAACTCTCCGCCCTCTGGTGACGTGAAACACACCCTACAACCATAGCAGTCTACAATGTCTCAAAAGGGAACCAACCAGTCCATCGTGAGAATGACGTCATAACTCGTCATATCCAGGATATAGAGGTCCCAAACAAGGTGACACCAACCAACCTCAAGGGGGCACTCCTTACACTAACGCACACCAACCGTCCTATTCCCCAACAGAGTGTTTAGCATCAAGATATTAGAAGAAGTAGAAACACCAAGCCTAAGGCTCTCCACAGTGGGTACAGATACAAAACTATGTGTTGCACCTATATGAAAAAGTACTGAAGACAAGACAGAAGCTACTAGAATAGTACCTCTGATTGTAGATGGTCTAGGATCTTGCTCTTGATGGGTATGTTGCATTGCATATGCCTGCCCAGTGCCGCGGCCCTGCGACACAGCCTGGATACCCTGAGCTGTCCCACCCTACTGCCTCTGCGATCTTGGTGTCTGGCTACCATGGGCACGACCACCATCTCTTCCTGCATGCCCTGACGTATTCTAGTTCCCTGACTGTTAAGAAGCCACTGGTCCTGCTCCCACATGCGGAGTCTGCACAGAACCCCTCTCCCTAGCCACTGGTAGAATCTCCCTACAAAAGCGCTGTAGATGACCCATCTTGCCGCAAGCTCGGCACTCCACTAGGTCTCGTGGACACTGCGGTCTCTTGTGACCCTCTCTGCCACACTGGTAGCACCTGATCGGGCCACCGGAAGAAGATGCATGTCTGGTACTACCGCCCTAAGAGAAGTCCATCTGTCTCTTCCTCTTTCCAGTAGAAATAGTACCAGTAACTGGTGCCGAACCACCCTGGCCCACACCACTCGATTCCCACAGGTTCCTCTCTGTAATCAGCGCCTAATTCACAATCGCGTGTAGAGTAGGCAACCTGAAAACAGTTACCAGCGCTCGGATGTCATACCGAATACCATCCTCAAAACGTCTGGCTCTCAATGTCTAATCACCCACCAGCACAGGTGAAAAACGCTGAAGCTCCGTAAAACGAGCAGAGTAGTCCATCAACGGCATAGCGCCCTGCTGAAGATTCATGAACTCTCGATCTCTATATGCCCTCCGCGTTTTGGGAAAGAAGAAGTCATAGAAGACTGCCTGAAAATCTTCCCACGCCATATCCCTGTGATGCTCTGACTGGGTGGTAACATCCCACCACCTCTTGGCAGAATCACGCAACATGTAAGTCGCGAGCTTGAACCTCGGCCCTGGAGGCATCTCAAGATGCTCGAAAATAGTCTACATCGATCCTAGCCAAGACTCTGCATCCGGCGGTCCGCCATCCCCTTAAAACGTAGGCGGCTGCTGCTGCTGAAAGATACACGTCAGCTCGTCCATAGATGTAGTAGCATGCGGTGCTCCCTGAAAGGTCTGCATGAACCGCATAAAGCCTTCACGGAACTGCGCCTCTGCACCTGTGTCCGGTATAGCAGCTGGTGCCGCATCTGGCTCTACTAGAGGATCAACTGGTAGCCCATGGACCACCATCTCCGGAGTATAATCGTCGCCACTTTCTTGGCGAACAACTCGTAGTCGTCTAGGTGACATTACTCTACAAGGTCAAAATCACACCTCATATTCATGATTATTAAGACTGAAACGAAGGAACCATAAAGGGAACAAGAGTGATAAGGTTTTTCAAAATTTACAAAACAAGACTACACGGCATGTACACTGACTACACGGCGTGTACATGACTTCATTTCCCCTGCCCGGGTCCTTCTACATTGCTAATCCACACGGCTTCCGTTCTAAAAAACTACAAGGTGTGTATAATATATACACGGCAGGTATGGTGTTATTTTCCAACTGCTCGTGTCGTCTGTGACACGACCGACTACTCGGTTTAACACTCCACGTCATGTTACACCCATACACGGCGTGTACATCACCCCGTTTCTTAGCCACACGGCTAACTCCACTCGGTCTGTCCTCGGACAAGCCTACACGGCATGTCCCAACGGTACACGCCGTGCTCAGGGAGAGGTGACACTGGCCCGTGTTGTTAGTTACACGGCCGAGTCCCCAGGTCACACTACACGGCGTGTTCATCATTGACACGACATGATGTATAGGAGCTCACCGACCCGTGTTGTTAGTTACATGGCCGGACTTTGGGTCACACTACGCGGCATGTAAAAAACTACACGACGTGTTTTACCCAAGCCCTTCCCTACCCCGTGTCGCCACCCACACGGTTTGTGACACGGGAAGAGACTACATGGCGTGTACTTAGGGTACACGGTGTGTACTCAAAAAGTTCATTTTTCTTCCCGAACAGAAGAACACACACGACGTGTATGAGGTCCTACACAGCATCTATTATAGGATTTCCGAACAGTATGTCTCAGAAACTTCTCCGGAACCCAGAAAAGATGGGAAACAACACCTAAGTGTCAAATTCTGACCCGTCGGGGCCCATACACCCCACGAATCAAAGTTTGACATTTTATTTGTGTTATAACCAATAACCAGTCAATGATCTACCAAATTCCGGTCAATGGCGGCCCATACTCCCCAAAAACCAAAGTTTGGCGTCCATTATATAAACAAGCTCAAACAAAAATACCATATCACAAGGCAAGTATTTATCAAGCAACTCTCACAACATCATGCTTTACTAACACAACAACTATCACAACAACATGAAAATTCTAATGCACCTACATGGAATGGAAACTATGCATGGCATGTGATATCTAGCGTGTGCCTATATGATGCATGAGATGGCATACCCTCATCTCATCGGGTTGCAACAAAATAGAACCCAGAAAAAAAATATAAACAGCACAATCCAAGTGCGTCACCCAAAGGTGAAAATATATCAACTGTAAAATTTGCAAAATCAAAAGAATTGCAAAATACAAGGTAGAATGGCTTTTCCCTGTACATAGGTTAGCTACGCCTAGGCATAGCTTATTACCAACTACCTTTCGTCATATCCCTTACTACGGCTCCAAATAGTTAGTCAAAGAAAAGAAACTCCTCTGATACCACATCGTAATGTCCCGGACCCGGGTGCCACGCAACGGGTGCCCCGAGCCCGGTTCACCATTTGACATCAAGAACATTTCCCCGAACGCCAGAGGCTGCCGACTAGCAGCGAGAGCCCAGGTCTGATAGTGGGGAAACTATGCCCTCATTTGTCAAAGTGTAGCGCAGCGGAATACCAAAATAAACATACAACAATAGCGGAAGCAGTAAACATACACAACTGAAAAAACTACAGCAGTGGATATAACCAACAGTATTTAAGTGATGATGCTACATGTTTCAAGTTCTATGAAAACATCCATAACATGTTATACATCAATACAGTAAAAGAAAATGCATGGTACAGTAAAACAAAGCAAACAGCTGGCAGCGGCATTGCGAGCCTGGGCTCGGTCCCATGCCCCCTACTCCTCAACAACAGTCAAGTACCTGTATAGGGACTCTTTCCCCTATCTACACTTGTAGAAACATAATCTATTTGGGCCGAAAAGCGTGACCCAAACAGGGTGTGAGAAATATATCTTAGTAGGAACCCACCAAAGGCCCGTGACCAACTGTGTGTAAGCATGCAACAACAACGCGAAATAGTAAAATTCAATAAAGTAAGAAGTACTGACAAGTAACTAACTTAAAAATTAAATTGCCATTTTATTATTCATTTAATTAATTTATCTTAGTAACATTCTTGTGCTCAACAAAACCAAGCCCTCAGGCAAACAAGAACCGTGCCCTCAGTCTAAAATAGTAAACCACGCCCTCAGGCTTGCCCTTAGGCCATACAGAATCTAACCCGCAGGTATTGCCCTCAGGCATAACAGAATTTCTCCTCAGGCATAGGAAGTGTCGCCCTCAGGCACAGAAGTCAAGCCCTAAGGCACGAAAGGTTGCCCTCAGGCGGAATAACGACAGCCCTTGGGCTAAAACAGTCACACCCTCAGGCTAATACAGTACAGTTCCCACAGGCTAATCACAACAATGCCCTCAGGCTAAACAGGTAACCGGGCCATGCCCAACAGGCAAACAAGAAGTAACAAGCAATTCCTCTCAAGACAATTCTACAATTAATACTTTAAAGGCATACCCTCGGGTATCCTGGCCAAACGGCTAAACAGTGAAACACACCCTGGGGGTGGTTCCGGATCCAAGAAACGAACCCAACCAGCATTTTAATATCATAATTAAATACCAAATCACTTCTATGTGTTTAATATAGAAACGACCTCAGCCACACAACATCCCAACATGGGTTCGTGCCACAAAAATGCACAAAACACACAGCAGTTGGAAAACGAAACACAAAGACACCTACCTTATATGTCAACGAGCCTTATACTCGAATTCCGACTCCAGAAACGCCCAAGAACGGTGTAGATCTGACGAAGAACAAAACTCATTCAAATTTAAATAACTTACGTTAGGAGAAGAATTGGTAAGAATGGTACTAGGAGAGGAGAGGGATTAGCTGTGCGGTTCCAACGAAATCGTCCGAAGCCGAATCGGATTCCAGACAAACGCCCGGTGGACCTTCAGAGATCCGGCCTCCTCCTTTGGCTCCAAAATGGTTCAAGAGTCTCCTATGCCAAATGAGGAGGCTGCTGCCTATTTTAAGCCGAAAAACAAAGTAAACGGCATGTAATTATGAGTAAATGGCGTGTACTTCTTTCATTTAACTGTTCATTTGGAGGCACCTCCACACTGTTCATACGTCGACATGAGTACACGGCATGTACTCTTAAGTAAATGGCGTGTACTGTCACCCAACTGGCAGCGACGCCACCACCTTACTGTTCAAGCCTGCCGACTGACTACACGGAGTGTAATGCACCACTACACGGCGTGTAGTGGTTCCTACACCCTTTGTCGCCGGTATAGCTATACACCCCTTGTACTCATCCCAACACGGCCAAAAGTACACGTCGTGTGGATAAAGTACACGACATGTAGTTAAAAAAAGGATTTTTCCCCATTTTCCACATTTTCTCAAAAACACTTAAGGAAAAGGAAAAGAAGAAGCCCATACCTCTAAAATAAGAACCGGGTTCTTACATAAATGGTCATATTTTATTCCTAAGAATTTTTTGGTCGAATTAAACTTATCCAATAGAATTAGTACAGGTTTTAGGGTAATAATAATAACATTTTTACCCTTAATTACCCTATTTAGTTTTAACCGTGGTAAAGAAAAGTAAAAAAGTTACTATTCACCAAAAATTATTTTTATCTCATTGAACCTCATTTTAGTCCTTGATATTAACTGTGTCTCTCAGATTTTTGAAATTCCACTCACAGAAGCGGTAAAATTATGTTTTATGTAAATTTGAAAATTCTCATAGGAGGTGGGTAAAAGAAGGTGAAAAGTTCAATAAAATTTTTATATATCTAAAATTATTATAAAATGACTCCAATGAATTGCATTGAACTTATATAGGTATTAATTATCAATTTTGATTTAAAATAAATTTAAATAAAAAAAATAATTATTTAAATAAAAAGTCGGTTTTTAAATAGTAACCCAGTGTTTTCACTATTCATCAAAAATTGGAAGTTTCCAGAAAAATACCAAAATTTCACCCTAGGATAATTTCGATATTCCGAATCCAAAAATGAAGTCAATTTTGAAAAATAAAATTTACAAAATTACAAAAAGTGTGTATTACTATTCATAATGGCTAGTTTTAGTAATATTTTAATAGCATACCATTGTTTAGTGAAACTCGGTATTGCGTATGACGCAAGCTATCGAGGAAGGTCACGATTTCATGTAAAGCAAAACAATATAGTGTTGTGTGTAGTGAAAGATTCTTTTGATGATTTATATAACATAAAAACAAAATATTTCTCATAAAAGTATCGGGTGTTACATTCTACACCCCTTAAAATGAATTTCACCCTCAAAATTCGTCACTTTGTAGCAAACAGATGAGGATACCTCTCCCTATTCATATCCTCAAGCTCCCAAGTAGTTTCTTAAAATTGGTGGTTCCTCCAAAAAACTTTCACCAAGAGAGTGGTCTTGTTCCGTAGGACCTTTTCGCTATGATTTAGAATCTCTATTGGTTGTTCTTCATAAGAATGATCTTGCTCCATCTGTACAACTTCTGAGCTGAGTACATGTGAAGGATCAGATATGTACTTTCTCAGGAGAGATAAATGGAACACATCGTGAACTTGGGAGTGATTCGGTAGAAGCGCCAATAGGTAAGCTACCTTCCCAACATGATCCATAATTTCAAAAGGACCGATATATCTAGGGCTCAACTTTCCATTCCTTCCAAATCTCATGACCCTCTTCCAAGGAGATATTCATAAGAACACTTTATCAGCAACTTCAAACTCTAGGTCTTTTCATCATTTTTTGGCATAACTTTTTTGTCGACTCTGAGCTGATCTTAGTGTTGTTGAATAGATCTGACCTTTTCTGCCATCTCATCTACAAGATCAGGTCCTAATAGCTTTCTTTCCCCAACTTCAACCCAGGAAGTTGGAGTCCTGTATTTCTTTACATATTGAGCTTCATAAGGAGCCATCTAAATACTGGAGTGAATTCCATTACTATAAGAAAATTCCACCAAATCTAGGTGTTGATCCCAACCACCTTTGAAATTCATAGAGCAAGCTCTCAACATATCTTCTAGAGTTTGAATTTTCCTCTCAGACTGACCGTCTGTCTGAGGATGATAAGCAGTGCTAAAACTCAACTCTGTATCCAGAGTATGCTGAAGACATCGCCAGAACATCGAGGTAAATCTCGGATCCCGATCAGATATAATGGAAAGTGGTACTCCATGCAATTTTACCACTTCCTTTACATATATCCTGGCAAGATGATCTAGAGAGAAATCCTCTCTAATAGCAATGAAGTGTGCAGACTTTGTAAGTCAATCAACTATGACCTAGATAGCATTATTTCATTTGGATGTTTTAGGAAGTCTGGTGACAAAGTCTATAGTGATGTTTTCCTATTTCCATTCGGGTAAGGGTAATGGTTGTAACATCCCCTTAGACTTCTGTCTCTCAGCTTTAACTTGATGACAAACCAAGCATCAAGAGACATATTCAGCAACATCTCTTTTCATGTCATCCCACCAGAAGTTCTCTTTCAGGTCCCTATACATCTTCCTGCTTCCAGGATGAATAGAGAATGAAGAACTATGAGCCTCATCTAGTTGCTCCTTCTTTAATTCTGGGATGGGAGGAACACAAACCTGATTCCTGAACATTATTATCCCATCACAATCAAGGTTGAATTCAGGAATATTTCTCACCTTCTTTTGTAACTCTAAATCTTCTTTCTACACCTCTTTAATCTTCACATGTATAAATTTATTAACATTAAATTGAGAAAGATACGATTTTCCCCTTTCATTATAATTCCAAGATCCATCCGTTGTAAATACATAAATATTGGATCTTTTGTGATCCTCATCAAGAATAATCTAGCACGGTCTTATCGACTTAATGCATCTGCCACCATGTTTTCTTTCCCAGGGTGGTAATGAATTTAGCAGTCATAATCCTTAATCAGCTCCAACCATCTTCTTTGGCACATATTCAGCTCCTTTTGTGTGAAAATATACTTTAAACTTTTATGATCAGTATAAATATCACACCTTTCTCCATAAAGATAATTCCTCCAAATCTTTAATGAAAATATTACTACAGCTAACTCCAAATCATGATTTGTGTAATTTTTCTCATGGATTTTTAACTGTCGTGAGGCATAAGCTATCACCATATCATTTTGCATAAGAACATACCCCAGTCCCTTCTTGGATGCATCACTATAGATCACAAACCTTTCTCCAATACAAGGAAGTGTGAGTACAGGTGCACTGGATAACTTTCTTTTCAAATCTTTGAAATTCTCTTCACATTCCTTCGTCCACACGAATTTAACACCTTTTTGAGTCAACTTGGTGAGTGGATTTTAAAAATCATGAAAAATCATTCACAAAATCTCGATAATATCCAGCCAAACCAAGAAAAATTCAGATCTCGGTTACTGTTGTCGGTCTCGATCATCTTTTGATAACCACTGTTTTTTCTGGATCCATAGATATCCCCTCTTTTGAGATTATGTGAACCAAAAATGCATCTTTTTGAAGCCAAAATTCACAAATGGTAAATTTGGCATAAAGCTTCTCCTTTCTCAGGGTCTTCAATATAATTCTCAAATGATCTTCATGTTATTCCTTTCTCTTTGAATAGACAAGAATATCGTCTATAAATACTACCATAAACTGATCAAGATAGTCTCTAAAGACTCTATCCATCAGATCCATGAAGATAGCAGAGGCATTAGTAAGACCAAATGGCATCACTAAAAATTCATAGTGTCCATACCTTGTACAGAAAGCCGTCTTTGGTATATCCTCCCTTTTGACCCTTAATCGATGATACCCCGAACGAAGATCAATCTTGGAAAAGTATTGAGCTCCGCGTAGTTGGTCAAATAAGTCATAAATGCATGGGAGAGGATATTTGTTCTTGATAGTGATCTTGTTATGTTCTCGATAATCAATATAGAGTCTCATTGATCCATCATTATTCTTAACAAATAGAAAAGGTGCTCTCCAAGGTGACACAACAGGGCGTATGAATCCTTTATCAAGATTCTCTTGGAGCTGCTTCTTCAATTCCTACAACTCAATTGGGGTTGTTCTATAAGGTGTATTTGAAATAGGCAAAGCACCTGGTACGAGTTCTATTGAAAACTCAACTTCACGATTTGGTGGAAGACCCATCAATTCCTCCGGAAAGACATCATCAAACTCCCGTACAATGGGAATATTCTTAATCGTGAGTTTCTCACCAACCATTTGAGATAAATAACTTTCATTTAGTGGAATCAAAACCCATAAGATGGAAGAAATTTCCATTGGAAGGTTATGTTCATCCTTGCATTGATAGACGATCATAGATTGATCTAGAATATTAAATGTGACTTCCCTTATTTGGCAATTGATATGAGCTCCAAATAGAGAAAGCCAATCCATGCCATGAATCACATAAAATTCCACTATAGGAAGGATCAGAAGATTTGCAGGAAGCACTTTCCCACAAACTTCAATCGTAGAAGAATTATAAACTTTTTATGCAACTGTTGTGCCATTAGGTGTTGTCACAGCTAACTCAACATGTAATTGTTGACGTAATACGGCGATACGATTAGAAAAATTTTCAGAAATAAAAGAGTGGGTGGATCCAGAATCAAATAAAACATTTTCTAATTCTGAGTGGATGGTAAGTGTACCTTTCACCACTTCAATGTTGTACTCTACATCGCCGATAGTAATTGCATGTGACATTCCTTTGTCTTTGGCCTTAAGAGTTTGTTGATGTCGATCATCATCATCGACCCTTGGATTATGGCATTGATTGGCATAATGCCCCATTTCCTTTCACATGAAACATTGAATTGAAATAGGTTCATTTAGTGAATCCCTTCCTTTGTTTGCATTATTAGACATCTTCTTCCCATTATTTCGACATTCAATTGCCCGATGACCTTCTTTTCCACACTTATAAAATTTGCTTGTCCCCTTAAGACAATTTCCTCCATGTTTCTTTCCACACTTTGAACATAAGGGAAAACTCATCTTCTTTTCAGTGTGCTCTTTATATTTTCCTTTGAATTCCATTTTCCTCATCTTATCAAACCCATATGACTGATGGGTTACTCCAATCTCCATCTCAACCTTGAGAGCACATCAAAAACTTTCCTCATAGCTATTGAATACCCTTATGGATAACGCCCTTCGAAGACTTGGTTTTAAGACACTAAAGAATCGATCGATCTTACTCTCAATTTGGATAATAATCCCAGAAGCGTACCTTGCAAGTCCTGTAAAATTTTCTTCGTAGGTACCAACAGATTCATCATCATTTTTCTTTACATCAAGAAACTCCTTCTCCATCTTTGTTTTGAGAATACGAAGGAAGTAATTATTGAAAAATAAGTTCTTGAAATCGTCCCATTCCATGTACAAAATTTCATCCCTTTGCCTCATATTCTTAATACGATTCCTCCATTGATTAGCTACAAATTCAAAACAATAAATTGCTAAGATGACTTTATCATGATCACAACATTGAAGAACTGAAAATATCTTTTCAGTGGTACTGATCCATTGTCCAGCCACTAATGGATCAGAACACCCACTGAATGAAGGTGGACGCTGCCTCATGAAAGATTCAACAGAATGTTGCTCCTTCCTTTTCTCGTTTGGAAGTCCTGCATAATTCATATCTTGAGAATGTTGTGTTAGTATGGCTACAAGATTTTTCTTTCTAGCTCCCATAACATTTGGTTGCTCAGGGGGACAATCATTGCATTGACCGTCGCATTCCGCATTAACACGGTTCCTTCAGGTTCCATCCATTGACTAAAACCAAGAAGAATAGTGTGAGCAACACTAATTATAATAGAAAAAACACATAATCAAGAATAAAATTTTACACTTAAGGTCTTATCATAGGTTATTCATGGCCATTTCTAAAACACTAAGATAGTGTTCTATGCTTAGGCTTATCCTTAGTGTTCTTACTAAGGCTTTCCCATCCTAGTTTCTAAAGGTTTACTATAACCTCCCTTTGATACCAACTAAAACGACCCATACATTACATACATTGCTAATAATTCAAAATTGACGTACACATATTACATCATATAACAAAACCATGAAAGGACCGTATAGGTATAGTGTCTTTAGAAACTGGGAAACATAAACAAATGGTTCATAAATCATCTATGTTGTCTCCCATTTATTTCATCATATATAGAGTCCCTTTTTGGAATATCCTACTTAATAACCTTCTTCCTGACCCGAGGAAAGAAAACATACAAAAGGGTGATCTCAAATGCTCAGTAAGGGTAAACAAAAGAAATATCAATCATAACATATTCATAGGAACATAAGATTTTGTAAATATTAACCTGCAAAAGAGATCATAATTTCATAACATGGGATAAATCATAGTCATGAAATGTAGTCCCAACAATCATAACTTAAAACATGGAACTTTGTGGCATACACACATTATCATATAGAATCATTTCATAGTAGTGAAGACTCATTTCCAAGACTATCTTAGCAGACAAAGTCCATTTCTAAACCGAGTTCACTCCTCGTTTCAGTCATGTTTCACTGAACTGGTTTAACCCATCGTTCCAGCCTTGTCTATCTCATGAGATATAAATCTGTACCCAATGCATTGGAGGGATATACAGGTCCCACCCATCTCATAATGATACCATTCTTATGTGTGCCATAAAATCATAAATCATACATCATTGCATAACCCTTGTAATAAAAATGGGATTCTTAAACATCGTGACATCATAAAACAATTCATATCAGATAAAGGAATTCATAAAAATAATTCCATCACAATATAATCAAATAAATGTAATAATAGGGGTAGGAATAGAACACTATATTATCTTATATGGAAAATATTTTTGATAAAACACTTGAACTCCATTCTTGGGGAAAATATCCTTTCTACTTCAAAAACATTCCCCTTTCATAACATGTCATACAATTTTAAACTAAAAGAAGTTGATTAAAAAATAATCTTGAAAACTTGTAAATGAAGTTTCATGGAAATAATGTTTTAAAAATAGATTCATGCCGTATATGTTAAAAAACATTCTTCTCATACTTTTTTCGGAAATGTCAAAATGTACCTCGTACGAAAAACGACAAAAGAATCCTTTCATATCTTTTACTAAAAACACACCGAAGGGTAAAATTGAATTTTAAAAATTTTCGGTGGAAGGAAATAATATTAAATATTGAGGAAACATGGATTTAGATGATAAAATATTCCCCAGTAAATTCTGAAGTATAAACAATCTCGGATAAAAATGAGATTGTGATATTTTCCCTTACCTTAGGTCCGATTTGCTTCGTAAGTGTCTGAACATACTGTATAATGATTTAAATAATGTCATTTAATTATTACAGAATCATACTCGTTGTTAGGATATCATATATGGACATATTATTAGCTTTTTATTAGTAATATTTCTTTGCTACTTGTTATTCGGGTGTTTATTACTTTTTGTTCTTATGCGTGTTTTCTCGAATAAATTCTTATTCTTCTCTTTTGGTTATAGATAACTCATTTCCAGAATGGTATTAATGTAATATATATCATATTCATTCATTAAATACATTTATATAATCATTATTCAATGAAGACCATTTAGAACGAGTCGCATCCCATCGTGGAGACGGTATTCCGTACGTACGCACGAGCGATGATATCGTTCCCATGATTGTGGAATTGTATTGGAGTGTATGTATACTACTTTAGAATCAATATCACTTTAAAATAGTCATATATAGTTATTATTTAAACCATTTTATCCATCCAAGTAAGGTGGTGGTGTAAAATAGATTACACCACGGCGTGGAGATGGTATTCCGTACGTACGCACGCGCGGTGATTTCATTTTCCGTAGGATGGATAGATGGTGAAATAGGGTTGTTTCATACTAATAATAACATACCATTATATTAGTGATACTGATGTTATTACTTCATAATGAAACAACTAATGAATAAGATGTGGAAGAAGAAATAAAGTTGAAAGAATCGGTAACGGACATTACCTCTTCTTTGAAGCGCCTCTTTGAGACCTCCTATTAGGGCACTAAAATAGGTCTTTGAAGAATACCAGGACCTCTAGGATGTTTCTAGGGAAGTTGAGAAGATAATTTGGCAGGGTTTGGCCGAGCGTGAAGGCTCAATGTGGTGAGGAAGAGAAGGAGGAGGAGGCCTTTTATAAGGGAGGAGAGGGGCACCTTAGAAAAAACTAAAAATATTATTTTATTATAAAGTCATATTCGGTTTTTAATACATCCAATTTGATTTATTTCGAATATAAGGTGGGGATGGGTCGAAATCCTCTCACCCAATAGAATTTAGACATGTTTAGGTATCAATTTTAACCTTATCATTTATATTTAACTTTAAGTTAGATAATTTAACTTGTACCATGTCTTCTTGTTTTCTTACACTATAAGGTTAATAAACTTACCATAACAAGCCAGACGAACACTAAGTTGTTTATTATTAATATATATAACCTTATCTATGTCATTTGGCCGAACCTTATATTTTTAGGAATAAAATATAAATTAATAATTTAATATTTGTTCTAAAACCTTTTTTATGTCAACTTTGACACTATTTTGTAATTGATTTTTTTGAAAATCACAACAGAATGATTAGTTCGAAAAAAGTTAATTAAGTCAATAATAACATGTCAGATTAACCTAAAAAATTATTTGAATTCATTAAAAGACAAAAATTTCATTTATTTGGGCATTTATAACATCAATTATGTCAATATTTCATTAATAAGATAATTACAGCATCATCATTTTGTCATAAATAAATTAAATTATTTATTGTCTAAAAATTACAAATAAAATACCATTATGTAGGAAATCTTTTTATCTTTCTAATGAATATTTATAGTCGATTGTATCATATGTATAACCCAATATTAAAAATTATTTAGTTATTAAACTTTGATTTTAACTATTTTAACCCTTCTTTAAATAAATTAATAATAAATGTACAAATCTAATCAACGTGGGCCTAAATGGTCATATTTTATTCCTATGTTTGTTTTCGGTCGAATTAAACTTATCCAATATAATTAGGACATGTTTTAGGGTAATAATAATGACATTTTTACCCTTAATTACCCTATTTACTTTTAACCGTGGTAAACAAAATTAAAAGTTACTATTCAACAAAAATTATTTTTATCTCAATGAACCACATTTTAGTCCTTGATATTAACAATGTATCTTGGATTTTCTAAATTCAATGCATAGAAGCGGTAAAATTTTGTTTTATGTAAATTTGCAAATTCTCGTAGGAGGTGCGTGAAAGACAGTGAAATGTTCAATAAAATTTTTATATATCTAAAATTATTAAAAAATGATTCCAATGAATTGCATTGAACATATATAGATATTATGTATCAATTCTGACCTAAAATAACTTTAAATAAAATAAATAATTATTTAAATAAAAAGTCGGTTTTAAATAGTAACCTAGTGTTTTCACTATTCATCAAAAATTGAAAGTTTTTAGAAAAATACAAAAATTTCACCTTAGGCTAATTTCGATAATCTGAATCCAAAAATGAAGTCAATTTTGAAAAATAAAATTTACAAAATTTTAAAAAGTGGGTATTACTATTCATTATGGCTAGTATTAGTAATATTTAAAAGCATATCATTATTTAGTGAAACTCGCTATTGCTTATGACGCAAGCTATCGAGGAAGGTCATGATTGCATGTAAAGAAATCCAAGATAGTGTTGTGTGTAGTGAAAGATTCCTATGATGATTTATATAACATAAAAACGAAATATTTCTCATAAAAGTATCGGGTGTTATAGAGTTGTTGATGGAAACTCTTGTCATATTATTTTGAATTATTTTATTTACTTTTTAATTTTTTAATTGTTTTATTAAATTATATGGGAAGTGTGTGGTCCTTGCTTTGAGGTTTAGATTCATCGGGTCTAAGGTGAATCACCATCATGTACATAGGTAAGTATATGTATATGTGGGTTCCACTTTTACATGTATAGTCATCCATGTTAGTGAATATACGTGTATAAGTATAGGTGTGTCCATGTATATATTTTAAAATGCATACATAGGTGACTTTTGACTAGTAAATGCATGTAATTATATGTGCTTGGATGCCCTATCACAGGTTCATTTCCATGCGAGTGTCCAGACCAGGGATAGGTTTCCTCATATGTATGTGAAAATGAATATTTCTTGTGGGGGATCAAAAAAATCTACTTAGAAATCTCCAAGAGCATAAATATTGGGTTGGATCCACCCTAGGACATGTACCCTTTGCCTATGAGTTTAATTTGAATTTCATAATTTTTTTCTTGTTTTAAAAATGTATTTTATATCTACGATATATAAACATACTATGAAATCTGGTTGCGGTTTCTAGAAATGATTATTCCTTTGTAATGGGAATTTAAATGTACACCAATTAGTCTAATATGATTTTTCTTGAAAAGTGTGTTCCTAAGTGGTTTTTAATTGGTAATGAATTTTTCCAAAGGCGTTTGGTTGTTTATCTTGTTTTTTATAAAAAGTGTTCCTTTTATGTAATTAAGCCCATTTGGCACCCTTAGAAAGGTTTATGAGTATGAAAAATCTCAATTAAGTTATGCCCCTTGTTTTAAAAAAATGATTTGTTTGTTGAATGTGTGATTTGTGATTTGTTCTTAAAAAAGTGTTTTGTGCATTATTATGTGACAAAAAATGGTGATGCGCTCAAGGAGGACGATCAGTGGTGGTAGGTTGGATGTTTTTATAAGTAAGGAAAATGATATGTATATATATGTTTTCATGATAAAACTCACAACCACCTGAAATAGAGAACAATGGGAAGACTAGGTATCTAGTTTGTTGGACTAGGACTGGTATTCTAGATGATACAGAAGTGGTTCATCCCAATTTTGTCTTTTTGGATTGATGCTACAACACTAACTAATCATTTGTGATGAATTGAGACCACTAGGTTGTGGGTATGTTCCCTTATAGTGTCTCATGAATAGGAATGTAGATCGTTGTGGTTCCTATGCCATGTTTCACTGAGGTATGAGGATCCTAGGAATCCAACTAACCCTAGCGGGTTAGGGATTTTCCACGGTTCTTATGATGTGATTTATAATTCAGTCATTTCATACATGATGGTTTATTTTTGAAAGCCTCATTTTAATCTATATGGTATTCCTTTCATTTTTAATTGTTGATAAATTCATGGAACCTATTTTGAAAATGTATCTGGAGATAAATTATTTACTTGAAAATCCAAACATATTACATGAATTTGAAAAGAAGGATAACATTATTTTATTATGCCCTATTTTCAAACTAGAATTTTTTGGATTTATTATAAATGTAAAGGACATAGGGAATTTTTATATCTATTCATTCCTACTGATAATATCGATGCCCAAACCTACTTTAATTTTTAGTCTCCGGATTCTCTAGTTATGTATCACACATATAGCAATTGTTCTTGTGTTTTTGTGGTGATACAAGAGTTCACTTGGAGGTATGTTTAGCCGTCCAGTTCTATTTTTATTTCCACTTCTATTGTTGTATATTTTCAATTATATAATAATTTTTATTTATTTGTCATTTTTTTATGGGTCAAATCATGCCCATCTATTTAATTTTGATGTCTCACACTAGTTACCGACCAATGAGGATTTGGAATGATGTTGGGCCATGTTCAAAACAAGCTCGTGTAACTGTTTTTGGTGTGACCCAAGTTGGATCATTACAAAATGGTATCATAGGGAGGTTATGCTCTTTGGGTTATGTTATTAGTTTTGATGAGTTTGATTATAATAAGATTATAAATATTGGGACTCATGAGGTAGGTGCAGAAAGAGTGTTGCAAACTCTTACATGTATTGATCTTAGAGTCACCAGGGGTAGTTCAATATTTGAGTCTTTTGACATGGGTTGTTTTGGATTGTGGGATGACAATGAAGGTGTGTCAGGTTATTTTGTATCCTCAATGTGGTGGTGGCCCATGTGGAGTCCAAGTTCCCAGTTCAAGGTCCTCATGGTGTCATGCCATACTTGGGGCATGGTTCACCACTATGTCTCCTAGTTAGGCATAGTCACTAGTTCCTCATTCTGGTGGTTAGTTATTGAATATATTTTGGTCTGATTATGGCAGATGTGATAATTTGTTGATGTTGAATATGGACCTTTAAATTGAAAATGGTTTTGAAATGGGAGTTCTTTCCCCAAATGGTTTTAAATTGGATCAATTTGTTTTTATAGAGGAATTGTTCCGATTTGGAAAATTTGTTATGTGATTAGATTTGATGAGGAAAGGTGATGTTTGGGAACAAATCTATTTATGAAGAGACACATATGTGTGGATATGTATGAAAAGTTTGTGGGGGACTTTTCCCAGAATGATGTAAGTGGGATTGGACGAGTGCACATGTGACTGTTCATAAGATGTCATTAGTGAGTTTTAAAATGTAAAAATAAATGACAGTTTTTTGTAATGAAATTAAAGTTCTTGTTTGTATATGTTGGGATTAAGATCTTATTTATCTTATATTGGGATGTTTCATTGATTTTGTTTTGTCTTGATTTTTATATTAGTTGTGTCTGTTTGTGTTTTTTAAAGTATTCCACCTAGAAAGATCGCTAATATTGCAAGCGAGTCATGCCCATATCTAGTTTCTTTTATGTGATGTATGTTTATCGAGGTAATTGAGAGTTTTTGGAATAGTTGTGATGTTTTTGGTGTAGAGTTTGTTGTTGGGAATTTTTAAACCCTCTAGTATTTAGAGTCTGTATTGTTTTGGCGTTAATGGAGGTTCAGGTTTTTGACTAGTGGAGGATGGGTCGCAGTTCAGTTTTGGGTTTTGGTTAATGGGTAGTCATTTTTTGTGAGGGTTCCCCATCTAGAAAGTGGGGTGTTCTAGAGGAACTAGTTTATAATGATTCTCGTTCACCAATGTTGGAATATGGTTTGTTAGACCATTCTCTTTTGTTCCTCTTGAGTGGCTGATTTGTGCATTCTAATCCATCTTGTCTCATCCCTCAAAAGTCCTGCTATCGTGTGACTATTCCGGTCACTTAGAATGGTTCTAAGTGATGTTCCATTTTATGAAGGATTTTAGTTTAGGGGATGCTAGTATTTTATTGTGAGTTATAATATGCTTTAGCCATTAGATCCCCTCCTGGGTGGAGCACACGAATAGTTAGATGTTTCCAGGTGTGATAAGCATCAGTCCGGGATTTGTGTTCTATGATGGGACTAAAATATTTAAAGCCTCTTTATTCTTGTTTTTATGTTGTTAATGTTTTACCATCATTAAGAGTTCATTATTTTAATGGGTGAATGTTATAATATTGTTCTATTGTAATCTAAGGTGTCCTGTTCATTTGGATATAGTTCTCTGAATCATGCATTTTTTTAAAAGCTTGTTTGGCCCATTGTATAGGTTGATATCAATTTAACTGATCTTGTTCAAAGACATAAGGACTGTTGGAAAAATTGATCCTTTTAGTTTTTATTTGGTTTACTATTTAATTATTTGGTATATGGTTTGGTTATGAGGGTAAATTGAATGAGTTTTATTGGGGAGTTCCCACATTTTTCATCCCCTGGGGGTGGTGTGTTCAGGCTTCAAGGTTTTTGTGTTAGTGAATTCTTGTGGTGGGGAGAACCTTTATGTGTTATACCCTCAATATCCATTTGTGGGTTTTAATGAATTGGTCAGATGTGACATGTGTTTGAAATGGCCACCCCATGGATCTAAGTTTCCATTAGTTTTTACTGGGCATGGACTCGAGTTATGTTCACTGTAATCTTGGCGGCTTTATAAGGGGAAAATGTTTTTTAGTGGGGAGAATTCTTACACCCCAACCCATTTAAATTATTTTATTTTATTATATCATGGATTTTCCTAGCCTCATCAAGGAAATTGTCTATATTTTTTTGACATTTAATAATTTTGGTGGGTTTCAAACCTGTACATGGGTACCGTACAGTAGGTTGTAGCCGCATGGTCAGCCTAGGTGTCATGCAGTGTTCCATCATTTAAAATAAATAAAATTTACCGTAAATAAAAAAATCTAAATACTTAAAACATAATAATACTAATAATATTTATTAGATTATAATAATATTTTTAATATAATGTTATTATTATTAATTGTAAAAATGTTTGTTGTTATTTTTATGAATAAAAATGAAATGAATATATTGTGTTGATAATAATAGAGAAATCATCGTAAATAATTTTTTATTAATATTAAGAAAATTATTAATGTTATTATTATCATTATTAATGTTGTTAATATTTAAAAATAACAGAATAAAATTTTTATTATTAAGTTTATTTTTAGAATTAATTAATTTTTACTATTTTTTCAAATATTATTAACATATATATTAAAATGATATCACTAATTATAATTATTGTTAATTAAAAAATTAATTAAAATAGAGGCGAGACCTAAGGGGCATCCCCCCTCTTCTTCCCTGCGTGCTACACCTCAACCAAGCATGCCAGCACCTCCACTCCCCTCTTACACCGACCAATATCCTAGATCTCATCTGAACACCCTCCTCTTCGCACCTCCATCCTTGAGGCACAACAACTCCAAGATGATTCCCCCTTGTACACACCTTATGTGTCATGGCCCACCATCGCTGTTGCACATAGTTTCCCATCCAGCAAAACCCCACTGACGGTGCCCTACACTCCTCTGACGCATGCGCTTCCCCCCATAATCTCTTCATCTTTCTTTCTAGGGGTTCTACCCTTGTTATTTTGGGGTTTCTATATTTCCTATCTTGCAGGGTGTCAATTAGGGTTTTAATCCTACGTATTTTTTTCGATCATATGGTTAAGGATTCTTTTCATTTCACTTGTGGTGTATATTAGGTGTGGATGATGATTTTCACAAGATTTGGGAACTTCCTCACCAGGGGTAGGTCGTTTCATGCTTGAATATTCATTTGGTGAATTTAAAATGCTTTATTGAGTTCTTATATTTTTTCAACGGTTTATCTTTTTACAGGAAACTTTTTTTGAAATGTTTGGATTTTCACATAACAGAAAAGTGGGTTTAAAAGGAAAATTAGTTTATTTCAAGTGTATACCCTTATTGAGAATCATTAAATGTTTTATAAATTATTCAAATGGTTTACTGGATTATGAATGTTCTGAAAAACTAGTTTGAGAAAGAAAATAGTGTATGTTTGGTTGTAAAATTGCTTCTGAATACGAATTTGGGTGTGATATTTCTTTAAACATTGTTATGGGTTTTTTTAATGTTTTAAATTGTGTAAATGGTTTATTAATGTTGTATAAACAATTAGAATCGTGTTTCTATGTGGTTTTGACTTGAAGATGATTTAAAAGAGTTTTTTTATATGAAAACAGCCGAGTTTTTGTGTAAATGTTTTGGATCAAATTTGTATGTGTTTGATAATTTTTTTTAATTTATTCAATTGCATGTATTTTGTGAAACTTTTCTTCGTAAAAATTATGTGTGCGTTTGATTTTTAAAGTGGCTATCATACATTTAATTTATTTTTCTTCTTGTGTACATCCATATTGTGCAAATTGGATGTATTGTATAGGTTGTGTAACATGCTTATTTAAAAGTGTGTGACCTTCAAATTTCTTTTCTAGGTGTTATTGATGTGTGTTTGGAAATATAATAAGATTTTGGGTTTGATTTTTTGTTCAATGTGTTGTGATACCACTTGAAGTTGTTTCATTAAAATTTTATGTGGTCTATTAAATAATATAATGTGTCTGAACAATGATTGGATATTGTTTTGTTGTGTCTATGTTTTCAAAAGTGGGGTTGACTACAAAAATATGGGTATTTTCTTGTGTGTGCCTTTTTATGAAAGTCATTAGATGTGTTCAATCAATTGTTTGAGTAATGTGAAATGTGTTTTTGGGGTTAATTAGGTGCATGTGACTGAAAAAAAGGATTTATGATGGGAAATGTACCATTTTGACACTATTATCCTTATAATTCATATCTCAATATGTATTGTAAATTATTTTAAAAGATTAGATGTGTGTCTTAATGTCAATTTAGTGTACATTTTTTTTAAATTGGAATTTCCTATTTTAAATTGAGTTTGTTGTCAGTGAAAACCCTTTATATGTTATTTTGATATGTTTTAAAGTTTTTTTACGTTATTAGTTATTTTATTAAATTATATGTGTAGTGCGTGTTCCCAGCATTGTGGTTTCAAATTCATTCATTTATTTTCAATAAATCAAGTAATATAAAAGACCCATTCTATTTAATATTTTGTCTTAAATTTAAATATGATCCATTTGATTTATAATATCTAATAATTCCAATTTACTCAATAATATTTATCATTTTGATATAAGATAATTTTTAGGCATAAGAACACAATTTTTAAAATTTTTGTGTCATTGAATTTTATTAATTTATAATAATATTATTTTCATACACTTGTTGAAATGAAATCATACAGAACATATTTAATATTTTTAAAATGACATTCAAAATTTCTTAAATATCATCTTTTATTTTTTAACATTATGAATAATTACCAGGGGTAATATTTGTCCCCTCAATATAGGTAAAATACGGAAATCCTGATTAAAATGATGGGATAGGACCTAAAAATTAACATAACACTATAATTTAATATTTTATATGGGTAGGTATTTACTATCCTCATATATTACTCTATGATATGTACATTGTTTTCATTTATCTTTTTTAATGACTGATTTATAATTTTATTTAATGAAAAATATAAAATTCACTCACTTTTAATTTAAAAACAATAATATTTTATTTTCTGGGGACACAATGTGTTTATTGTTAGATATAATTGTTTATTAAGATTACTAAATTATTTTCTAGATATTAACTTATTTATAATTTTTATTCAGGGTATAATTACATTAATTAATAAGAAATAGTAATAGAGTTCTTGTGCATTCAAGTGAAAAAAATGCATTTTTTTAAAACCATTAAAATATATATTGCATGGATTAATTGTAGTGTGAATTTTTTTATTGGTAAATTATTATGTATATATTCTATTGAAAAGGTCTATTAGTTAAATTAGATTATTTTTTCCTAACATTAATTTCAAATTATATGAATAGTCAAAATGATATTAATGAAATGTTATGATATATACTATTTTATTAATTTTTTTAAAAATCATATAAACCATTAAATATGAAAAATTGTTTTTGAAATGGTTTAAAACGAAATACATGGAGAAATTATGAAAAAAAATTCCCATAGAAATATTTTTTGAAACCATAAATACGCAAAAACATGTTACCATAGATAACGAATAAGAGGGTTAACGAGGGGTTAAAATAAAAAGATAATAATTTAAAATAGCTAAAAATTATAAACAATTTTATGGGGTTTTGAACCCCATATGATATTTAAATAATCATTATTCATATTTTGAAGCACATTTCCATGAATGTGTCTTTATGAAATTTTAATCTTTTGAAAAAATTTCAAGTGTGTCCCTTCACGTATCAATAAAAGTGAACCTCATCTCTGATTTCTGACACACATTCGTGGTCCAATTATCTCTAAAAACCATCCATGATATCTTATAAAATAATTCAACATTTTATTTAGGTCTTTTACTTCATAAAATATTATCCCTGGGTTCTATAAGTAAATAAGTAGAGGAGGTTCTTCAAATGGAAGGTAACTGTCTTAACCGAGACTTTTCAATTTACTTCTCGTATTACCCTCTTATATTCTAACATAAATAATTCAATATAATAAAATTAATATCAAGAATTTAATAGGATTTTATTCTGTGGATTTCATAACATTTATCCGTATCACTTTTATAATGCGTCATATGAAAGTATCACTCATGTGTGTGTGTGAACTACCACATCCATTATGTGATATATACAAATTTCAATCACTAACATTCATGGATGATTTTTATGCAAAATTTAATATTTATATATGATATTTAAGACTTAATTATTCTTATTTAATTATTTTTTTATTATTTATATTCTTACATTTCGATCTGTTAGAAATTTATAATGTCACACATGCATATGTGTGGAATACATCGTCCACACAGTGATGCAAATCATATTAAATTTTAACATTACATGGATGGTTGTATGGTCATATTTAAGGAATATATTTCATATTTACAATATTATATTTATTATTTACCATATAATTATTATTTACCTTTATATGGTTCCATCCATTAAAAAATGGAAACATCACACATGTGTGGGTACAAACTATAATATCCACAATGTTATTTAATTGTTTCTTCCTCGCTACATTATATAAATGGTTATAAATGTGTATATGATGATTAAATATTTTAATTATGAATTTATTTAAATTATTGTGATTATGGACCCATTATATAACGTCTCGACCCGTTCACCACTAAGACGGTGGCCCGACCGGTCACTACATAACCACAAGCACGCCTCCCTATAGGCCAGAGGCTACCGAATAGCATAGATGGTGTAAGAATAGTCAGTGGGGAGACTATAACCTCTTACCCGAGTTGCGTAGTGTCATAACAGAGTAAATAATAATCAACAACAGAAGTAGTAATAGATAATTGACAAAGCACCAGAAGTCATATTTCATATAAATAAAAAATTATGGCTACTGGAAGTTTATACAATAAATAAATGACTGAAATTCCATTTATACATATTTTAATGCAATAAATAGTACAACATGATTTTCAAAACAATACAATATAAGACTCATCTAAATAAGGATCCAAAATCAGAAAGGATATCTCCACGATTATCCTGATCTAAAGATCAGTCCTTTTCACATTACTCCTGGGTAAAAGAAAATAGCAACAAGCAAGGTCTGAGGCCCTGCAAACAAGAAAGGTCTACTCGATTACCCCAGTGCAATTGCAGCCCGAGTAGGGTGTGAGATATAAATCTCAGTAGGCCAGCACAACCATTGTCTAGCCCAATCCTGACAATGTAATACAAATTGAATTCAGTGTTACAATGCATAAATAAAGTAAGCAGTACACTGTAACTAAATTCCCAAGTACCTGCTTCAGCCCTCTACTAGTGTCTAAATATATAATCAGTTCATTATTTGAATATTAATGGTTTATTTAAATGTCATATGTTAGTATGTCGCATATCAAGTCCAAGGATTATTCCCCAAGGTAAAATGGATCCAAATAATGATCAGGCTCAATGAGCATTAACCATGGCTCATACTTGTCAAAGATGGACCCAGGTAGTGTATAAAAGGCATCATGTGAATGTATAAACAGTGAAGGTTCCAAGACATAACAAGGATACCTATCAAATATACACAGTGAGTGAGTTCCAGAGTAAAAACCAAGGTAATGTAAACTCACAAAAATCTAACTCAGTAGTATCTAAGCCAATATAAGGGGTAAGAGTGTAAACCATGGAGCATAATACAATGTATTCTACAATAAGTCATATACAGATTCCAAAGAGATCAACCAAGGTAAAACAGGGATATGAAATGACAGGGCTCAATGGGCTTTAACCATGGAACCTACTAGTCAATGCTAGATCCAAATATTGTATTCAAGTTATCCTATAAGAAAAAGGGACCCCATAGTATTATACTGGACATCAAATGAATAGAAAATAACCTGAGTCTAGGTGGGTGTGAACCTAAGAACACCATATCCTTGAATCCGAATGGGGTTCCTGAAACCGAAGGTATTTTCCTCTCAGAATCCCAGTAGAGAACAATTCAATCCATTCCTATTTGATAAATATGTCATGTAATTTCTCATCACATTCAAGTCTTTCCATCTATTTGTGTGGATAGGTCATGTAGAGATGAACCCATTATTTATTTTTTCAAGCCTTTCCTTCCATTTGTGTGGAATGTTCAAGTAACATTACCAGCATTTATTGATTTTTTCAAGACTTTACTTCCATTATGTTGGAAAGGTCAAGTAGCATTGCAACCATTTCTTATTAACCATTAAGTCATTTTTAAAGGTCAAGGTCCACACCACTACCTTCCCTTAGCATGGTAAGGGTTTCCAATGATGTAGAACCAATCATTTCCTAATGAACCCGGGTCCGTCCATGGAATTCCTACATGGGAATCCTTATATCTCCCAATGTATGAGATTGAAAACCCATTGAGTCCATAATGGCATTCCTACATGGGAACCCACCTATCACCAAAGGATTTTTTAGTATTCAAAACATTTATAACAATTTGTAAACCTATTTGGAGGGTTAATCATCAAGAATTAACCATTCATTTACCTCAACTCATTCTATTTACCAAAACATGTCAAATGCATTAAAAGGGATCCAAGTATCCATTCAAAGAGAAATTACCTACATGTGTAATTACAATCCAAAACAGTACAAAACACATAGATGGTTCTTTAATCCATTAATCATTTTTAAAAAGAAAACTCAGTGATTCTTAAATCATTAAGGCCATGTCCTAAGAAACCCACATTTCAACACAACATCAAGGGATAAGAATTATAAATACTAAAGTCATGAAAACGTAGTCTAAAAACTAACTTTTAGCTTGATTGTAGCACACCTCCATTGGAGGGGTATTATTATAAAAATATGATATTTTTTATAAAAAAATCATTTATCCTACATAGAATTTTAAATATGAAAAATACTAAACCATATTTAAGAGAATTCAATTTTGATACAACATAGCATGAATTTAAATGCTAACTAATGTGCAGTAAGTAATTAATTAATGCTTTTATAGAATTAGTGTACTTAGAAAGAGACCCTACCTCAGGGTGGAAATAAGCCGTCTACATTAGATATGAAACATAAATAAGTAAAACCAAACCGAGAATTTCCACACACTATATGGAAAATTCCAAGGACTCATAAACACCAAAATCCCAAACACAAAACTTTGGAATGAGGAGAAAACATACCCCGGAGAAATGTCAGTTGATCGAAACCACCCAAACCACCTCTCCTTCAGTGGGGGTTGCCTGAACATGCATCCAAATGTCCTGAGATTCCTTTTGTTCCAACGTAGACCAAAAGAAAACTGAAATTCAGATGCCCCCACAACCCTAGGGTTTGGCCGCTTATCATCAGGCACCGATTAGGATGAACTGAATCCAGAAGAAAGAAGGAGAAGTGGGGAGAGGATTCACCATGATGGATCGGCCAGGTTAAATGAATGAATTAGGCCAAAAACAGGAGGAAGAGGAGTTTGAAGGGGGAGGTATGTGCAACAAACGGGAGATCCCCTTGGACTGGTGTGTCTCATATGAGTGGGAAGTGGGAGTAGTTTGTGTTCGAAGTTTTTGTTTAATCTAATTAAATTAAAACAAATTTAAAATTTAAAAACTGGGAATCATGCATAGTTTGACCCATATAGTTTTCCAAACTGTGAGAAAACCATGATAAGTCTTCAACCTCTAAAACGCACCCAGCATGGACAAGGAGCACACTTTAGGAAACTATGCACATGTCGTGCACAAACCACTATCCCTTTTAAAACAGGGTCACACGATTAACTATTGTGGGCCACACGGTTTGGCAGACCCTATGCAAGCTGTGCACCCTTTATTGACTTTAAAAACATGTTGTTTTTTAGTTCTGAAACTCCCAAAACATCATAAGCCTCTCAGGATACTTCTCAGGCCTTCACCATACAATAAACAACTTAGTAGTGGTAAAACACTAAAAATTAAATTTCAAATCTAGGTTTAAAAATGAACGGTTTTGTAAAAAAATATGATAAAAAGATCTGTATTTCAGTCTGTTTAAGACCACAATATTCTAAAATCTACCCTCCATAAAAAATTCTCATCCCTGAGAAGCCTTCAAGAAAATTTTTATCATATCCTATCCTACAAATATCGTGATGTTTCATTTCAATGGTTTCATTGCGTTACCAATGCCCGATGCACCTTTATGCTTGTATTAAGCATTCCACACTTCTGAATTTACAACTTGAGCCAACGCTAAATGTTCCAATAAAAATAGAAAAAGAGCTTACATGAGCACATATATATAGATACAAGATCATGTCAATGTCTCGGTAACACTTGACTGATGGTGCTTCCCACCATAAGTCTTAACATAATAAGTGGAATATTCCAAGCCATGATACCTCGACCGTTGTATATGTCATACAAAGAAAAACTCTGAGTTTTATTTAGACACTTTTGGCATGATTTCATTAAGAGAAATTGTCGAATCCTGGTTGACCTAACATTAACTCGTCAAAAAAAACTCTCTTAATATGAAATTTATGACCTTGATACCACACTTTCCATCATATGGAAGAATTCTTTAAAATGTCCCCATACAACAGTAAACATTGAACTAAAAGAAGAGAGAATGAGTCGATCCACTTGGGTGACGTATCTCATAGAAGTATGGCATTGGAAACATGAGAAATTAAAAAGAAACGACTAGAGTCCATGAGTCCAAACAAGTAATTCCAACCTATATTCCTTGGAATCACTCGGGACATACTAATCCTCGAAGATAACCATGTTTAGCATGAAACACTAACAAAGATAATCAAATATGCTCAACATATTTTTTGATTTAGCTTGGTGTAGGACCAACTCACTCTTATTGCATCAAAGAAGACGTCAGGATAGGGAAAATGATTTTATCTTAAGAAGAGTACACTAGATAATTTCAATGATATCGGTGTCACGACCCATCCTCGGGGCCCGTTCCGTGACTACCCCAAGCCCGCCTTCCATAGGCTAGGGGCTAGAGACTAGCACCAAAGGCGTAAATCCCGATAACTTGGAAGGCATTCCCTTTATAAAAGAAAACAAACACCATAGAGAACAAGCGGAAGAAACCACTAAGTACTAAAAAAGAAGTGCTAAAAAGTAAAAGGGCCAGAATACAAACCCAAATGAAAGTACAACTATAACTGAACAAAGTACAACAGAAAAAGACAACAGTTGGAAGAATGGAAGCGGCTCCGGGGTCATCCTCCTCGAATCCTACCTGAAGGGTAGGTTTAGATGGCGCAGCTTCTGGATCGTCCACCAGGAATCCAACCTGAAGGGTAGGTACAGATAGCCTCCACAACGCCCTCGCCCATCAACCTCCTCCGTGTGTTGTATCTCCGTGAAGTCCACCTCCGGATACTGAATCGTCGTGTGGTCCACCTCCGGGTACCATCCAGTCCTCGAACACTCAGCCTCCGTCCACGCTTTCGTCGTCTGCAACCAACACAATGAGGTGCGGGCATAGCCCGTGCAGGGGTGAGTATAACGATACTCAGTAGGGACCCCGAGACCCTCACGGTCTCACTAAAACCAACATGGATAACCACATAGAAGATCTCAACAGATAACCTCTACATAGGTATATGCCCATTCATATACCTAAGTTATCAAGTAACCCATCTCAATCATGAGGAAAACACCAAGATCATGAAATCAACGGATAAACACTACCCAGGTATATGCCCATACATATACCTAAGTTATCAAGTGACCGATCTCAATCATGAGGTAAACACAAAGGACAAAGTCTCAGGTCAAACCAGGATTTTCATTATCGAAACTGTAACTACAGAAGAGCCCTGTCTATGGAGTGTACAGTGGTCCTGTCACGACTGCGAGGTACTGCTCACTAACCTAAGACTGCTGAGGTACTCCTCCTGTCGAGTACCGTGGGTCAGCCACCCAAAAACAGTAGTGCTTCCCACCGGGGAATTCCACCCAAACACAGTAGTTCACACCCCATAGTGGCCTGTAGAGGTACTCTCTGGATGAGTACCGCGGGTCTCCACTGTCACACAGGTAGTGCTCCGTCCACCATGGGTCTGAACCTCACAAAGTATTGCTCCATCCACTGGGCTAGTCGACTCACTCCAAGTCTAGTCGGTCAAGCAGTCGTCAGGTCTCACCCGGCTACACGGTCTCCGTACTCCGCACGCTCCTCTCTGGGAGGGTCCGCTCCACGAGCTACAGGTCGATACTCAAAGTATCTCGAAATCCCAGGAAGAAGTATCTCAAAGGACCGCCTCGTCATAGGGGCTTCAACGCAACAGACGGCACGTCAATCGGACGCCCGGTCTGTGAATTACTAGCCTTTTCGTCCCAGGGGCCCGATTGGTTTCATGAGCGAACCAACCCGACCGTATCTCAACTGTACCCCGAACTCTCATAAGGTATACACAAGGGACCGTTTCTCAACGTGATCACCAACGCCGTTGACGGTTCGTCAAATGGACGTCAGGTCTGAAAGATATCATCTCTTCCATTCCAGGGGCCCCGTTGGATTTCGGGTACAATCCAACCCGGACACAATCCAACAGCAACCAAAACTCGGGTGAAGGATGCCAAAAGTTCCGTCTTATCAAGAGGAAAACAAAGAGTCAGACGGCGCGTCAATTGGACGCCTGGTCTGTGAGTTATTGTCTTTTTCGTTCTAGGGGCCCGGTTAGTTTAGTGATCGAACCAACCCGACAACACTCCGACGGAATCCAAACCTCGAGCAGAGTAAGCCAAAAGATCCGTCTCACTTAGAGGAATTCATCAAAGTTGACGGAACGTCAATCAGACGTCCGAAGCTTAAGATATAAGTGTTTCCGCTCCGAGGGCCCAGTTGGTTTCGTATCCGAACCAACCCGGCCGAACCCAAGGTATTCCGAAACCTTGAGTGTAATATGTAAAAACGACCGTCTCGGTCCAATGATCGCATCACCGCTGACGGTGCGTCGATCGGAGGACCATAGACCAAGATATGGGCATTGACTGAAAGTGATCCGAAAACGGGGGGTCTGGGCCCGGGCCGACCCGGCCCAACCCCCCGTGGGTCGGCCCGAACCGGGTCGACCCGACCCGGGTCTGTGTCCGACCCGGTTGGCTCGTCCCGGCCCGAACATAGTGGCCCGGCCCGGCTTGGGCGCGACCCGGCCCGGCCGGCGGGTCGGCTCGGCCGGTTACGGCCGAGTGGAGCGGGGTGCTGCCCCCGCGTGAAGAACCGTGACCCCACGGGGGGCCGCCCGTGCCAGCGGACGTGGTAGCCGGCCGCGTCCTTCCGCCCCACTCCGGTCCCGCGCGGTCGCGGGACCGCCCTCCACTGCCGCGGCTTCAACCGCGGTGGCTTCTTCCGGCGGCGCGCCGGGCGCCGCCACCACCCGCCGTCTACGCCACCGTGCTGGCATGGCGCGCCGGCGGGCTGTTCCGCGGACCACCGGACGGGTTCCGGTGGTCGGAAATTCGTGTCGTCTTCGCCAATGGCCCTCCCGGGACCCATCCTTCACTGAGAGGATCCCACAACACCCGTGCGGCTTCGTTTGTCATTTTCCGGCTCGGCGCGACGGCGCCGTGGCTTGTTCAACTTAATCGGCGCGGCGCGACGGCGCTGCGCTTCTTAGCCCTTCCACACAATTTCCGCACGGTGCAACGACACCGCGCCGCCTTTCACATGCCGCTAAAAATTCAAACAACAAGGGGTGAGGAGGGTCGGCCGTGTTCATGCGGTCTGACCTCCTCCCGTTATAATAATAGCAAGCAATCATCTAATAGAAGTCGACGTACGACAAAGAAATAATTCACAGACAAAAACAATAATCCTCAACATCAATCCACATGAACGAATGATCCACGGATCAACCTAGAATTGGTTGGTCTGCGCTCGTCGTTATTTTCTCAAAATAAAAGAGAACACCAAATAAATTCCCCTACCGTTTTCCCGCAAACAAGAATTCCCATCCCGCAACATATTCTTCGCGGATCAACTTAATGTTTAGTTGATCCACGTTCTTTGATTTAGAAGGAAGTAACATGGGGTTCATTAATACTCACAAAAAAATTCCCTACCTCGACGTTTCTTGAATGGACGTTCGCCGAATGAGGATTCGTCGCGGAAAGAGACGTCGCGAAAGAAGACGTCGTCGGCGTCGTTGTAATAGGCGTCGCGGAAGGAGACGTCGCGGAAGGATACGTCGACCTCTAAGGAATCTGACGTTCTTCGCGTTCTTCGCATTCTTCGTGTTCTTCAACGAAGAAGATGAAGAAACTCAAGCCTCCCTTAGCTTTTCTCACAATGCTCTCAAGCAACAAGCCTCCAACCCAAAATAAAATCTGTCCCGTACTTATTTTATTAACACAACATAAGTTTTGAAATTCAAGAGTTTGAAATTCAAACACTCACATTAAACACACTTCATTAATAACATAATTTATCAAAACATAAGTTATCAAATTAAAATGTGAGTGGAGGGAGTTAAGGAATGTGAAGGGGTGGGGTTCGTGTGGGCCCCACCACTCTCATAACCATCCATGGGAAGTTGGGTAGTTACCCAACTTCCACCCAAGGCTTAATCCACTTAGAGAAAATAAAAAATTGTAGTTAAATTTTTATTCTATCTTCCAAAATTTTTATCAACCTCTCTCGTGAAAACGCAACTCCGGAAAAGGTGTTTCTAAGCAATTACCAGAACTGCGGTTTCATTGGTGCCCTCAGAATTTGATTCCGAGCACCGGTTCAAAAGTTAGAAAAACCCGCTCGTCCGTTCACTGAACGTACCCGAGCCAAACTTTGGAAAATGATTTTGGGTACACTGGGCCTCGGAATCAGGCGCCGTCAGAAACTGCGTTCTTGTAAAATTTCAAAGAAAATTAAGAAAAAATTTTCCTTAAAATTTCCGAGTCTTTACATTACTCCCACCTCAGGGCTTTATTGTCCTCGTAATGCTTTAACACAAACTAGGGTTACAAAAATGGTACTGAGCACGTATCTGAGCCTTCCACTCCCATTTACTTTCCTGGAGGTTCCCGTACTGCTAGAGAAAGTTCACTCGAGGAATCGACCTTCCTCAAAGGATCTTCTCCTGTCGATCCCCGATCCCCACTGGAACCTCCGTGAAAGTCACCCCATCGCCATCATCCAGCTCCCCATGGTCGATGGTATGCGAAGGGTCGAGCAAGTATCTCCTCAGTTGAGATACATGGAAGTCGTCGTGCACCTGGTGCAACTGAGGTGGATGGGTCAAGCGGTAAACCACCCACCTACCCAGTTGAGGACCTAATAAGGTCCGCTGAACATCGGAGATAACTTTCCACCTTGGCCACATATCTGTAAACCTCGTCGAGGTGAGACCCGTATAAGGACGTGATCGTCATCCTCGAACTCTAGAGGTCTCCAATTCCTGTTAAAACTGGAACTCAAAACGACTGCTGCCACAAGGGTAAGGTTGACCGACTCAAGAGTGATCGGTCACACCCTCCTGTGCAAGAGTTTATCCTGTGATGCCTGGGGTTTCCTTTTTTCCGATCAAGGAAAACCCATCCCGACGTTTGCCTAAAACCGTCAATTTGAATATGAAATGTTATTGCACTTTCCATACTCAAACTAACGTCGTAAGTCCTGGATGCTTCCACCAAGAGATTCCAACTAAAACTCTCGCCTCGAGGGTCTCACCACTCCATCGGCGTAAGTGTGATTATCGAGTCTCCTCCCAAGGTATCTCCAGACGTGAGGGTCAAGTCCATGGCTTACCAGAAACTCTAGGTCTGGAACAAAGATTTTTGAAAGCAAAGAATGATTCATATCGACGTCTGTTACTACATCAGCTAATAGTGGACACAGACTGTCCCTTAAATAATTTTTAGAGCCATTGTGTCACACTTCGTAACCGCATGCATCCACACTCTTCCTCCGCCCTCCACCTCCCTGAGCATGGCGGGGATAACTAAGGCGGGTGGTTGTAGAATGTTAAGATGTACACCACCTCATGCTGCTCTCCTAGCTCTGCCTCCACGTCTGCTGCTTCGCAGACTCATCTCTCCTTAAAGCTACCACTTCTTGAAACATTTAACATGCCCAAGTCTCTAAGACTGGTGCCAGTTTCCTGTTTCTTACTGCACCGTGCAGTCTTCATCCTCCCCTGGATGATTTTCACCTTCCTTACCTACGATCTGAAAGAGATGCTGAAATTTCTCCTTTGCCGAAAATAGAAACACAGTCTCATCCCCAGGATGAACCACGCCCATTTCCTAATATAGTCAATCCCGACATGAATGATGCATTCATGCCATGGATGACGTCGTAAGGCCTCGACGTAACTACCAAGAGATCCAACTGTCACTCTCACCTCCAAGGGTCGAGTAACACTATCAGCATCAGTGCGAGTTCATTAGGTCTCCTCCAGTAGTAATCTTGAAAGTGAGGGTCAAGTCAACAGTCTTAACCGGGACTACTCAGTATCAACCAAACAAAAGGACATGAAAGAAAACAAAGATAAGTGTCTTTTTTTTATTGCAGCACATAGTAAAAAGACATGACTACAACAGAAACATAAAACTAGAAGTACAAGGGATGTATCCACTAGTTCCACTCATGTCCACCTGCTCGCGGAGCTCTACTGCCTTGTCCACTACTCGGCTATTGCTCAAGCACAATCCGCTGCTTCTATCTCGGTGGCTCCTCCAACACCCGTGGATCAACTGTGTAGGGGGTCGTACAGTCACGTGCCAGGTGACCCTTCCCGCTGCATGAGTAACACTATTCGTTTCTGGCATGCCTGGATCTGACCCCACCCCAGGTGCCCGGCACCACCGATCCCAAAACCCTAGATCGCCCAACTGCTGGTCTGGTCCTCCTGGACCTCTGCATCATCTGTCTACTGCCCACAGATGACTCGACAACTGATCGAAAAACACGTGGCAAAGGCAGCTGCTCCTAAACACGCTCGTGGTGTAGAGCTACTAGCACAAATTACACCCTGAAGAAGGTCTCGAAGTCTTCCCATGTGAAGGTCATCCCGTCGCAAAACTGGAACAAGTGGCTCCACCACCTGCCTGCTGCTGCCTGAAGACGGCTGGCATCAAAGATCACCATGATGTCTGTCGTCGTCCCCACTAGCCTGAAGAATCTCACCACAGCCTCCAGCCAATCCTCAGCCGCTTGCGGGTCCGTCTCTCCCGGGAACCTGGGTGGCCTCTGAAGCTAGAAATCGTACAGCGCGCTCAAGTGGCGTGCATCGTCTACTGCTGAGGATGGTGGCATTGGTGGCCAAATGTATTGTAGTACCACTGGTTCCTCCGCTGGTGCCTCAATTGCAAGAGGGATCTGTACCGAAGCCTCGTCGCTCGGCAGGCTATCAGTACGCACGTCCCTCTGGGCTCTAGCTGGTCATCCGTGAAAAGGCATCCTTAAGGAAACAATGTGACACGGTCAAATGATTATACCTGGTGAGTTGACCTAGTTTTAGCTGACATTTAGAAACTTCTGGAAACACACACGCAATTAGTGTTTTCGTGCACAAAGTCGGAAACCAGTTGTCAGGGTCCTGGTGTATGGATACTTCGGCCGCCCGCACCAACACTGGACTCCCTGAACTGATGACCACACTCAGTACCCTTAACACTATTTCTTCATAGAAAGAAAATATCAGAGTTATAAGTTCTGCGGTAGAACCGACTCATTTGATACAAATTTGTCACGACCCGTCCTCGGGGCCCGTGCCGTGACTACCCCAAGCCCGCCTTCCATAGGCCAAGGGCTAGCGACTAGCACCAAAGGCGTAAATCCTGTTAACAGGGAAGGAATTGCCTTTATAAAAGCAAACAAACACTATAGAGTACAAGCGGAAGAAAAACACTAAGTACAAAAAAAGAAGTACTGAAAAGTAAAAGGGCCAGAATACAAACCCAAATGAAAGTACAACTACAACTGAACAAAGTACAACTAAAAAAGACAATAGCTGGAAGAACGGAATCGGCCCCTGGGTCGTCCTCCTTGGATCCTACCTGAAGGGTGGGTACAGATGGCGCAACTCCTGGATCGTCCACCACTGATCCTACATGAAGGGTAGGTGAAGATAGCCTCCACAACGCTCTCTCCCATCAACCTCCTCAGTGTGTCGTCTCGCCATGAAGTCCACTTCTGGATACTGACTCGTCGTGTGGTCCACCTCCGGGTACCGTCTAGTCCTCGAACACTCGGCCTCCTTCAGCGCTGCCGTCGTCTGCAACCAACACAATGAGGTGCGGGCATAACCCGTGAAGGGGTGAGTATAACGATACTCAGTAGGGACCCTGAGACCCTCAAGGTCTCACTAAAACCAACATGGATAACCACAAAGAAGATCTCAACAGATAACCTCTACTTAAGTATATTCCCATGCATATACCTAAGTTATCAAGTAACCCATCTCAATCATTAGGAAAACACTAAGATCATGAAATAAACAGATAACCACTACCCAGGTATATGCCCATACATATACCTAAGTTATCAAGTGACCCATATCAATAATGAGGCGAACACAAAGGTCAAAAGTCTCAGCTCAAACCATGATTTTTATTATCGAAACTATAACTGCTGAAGAGCCCCGTCTCTGGAGTGTATAGTGGTCCTGTCACGACTCCGAGGTACTGCTCACTAACCTAAGACTGCTGAGGTACTCCTCCTGTTGAGTACAGCGGGTCAGCCACCCAAACACAATAGCGCTTCCCACCGGGGTATGCCACCCAAACGCAGTAGTGCACACCCCCTTGTAGCCTGCAGAGGTACTATCCGGACGAGTACCGCGGGTCTGCACTGTCACACAGGTAGTGCTCCGTCCGCCATGGGTCTGCACCTCACAAAGTAGTGCTCCGTCCACTGGGCTAGTCGACTCACTCCAAGTCGAGTCGGTCAAGCAGTCATCAGGTTTCAGCCGGCTACACGGTCTCCGTACTCCGCACGCTCGTCTCTGGGAGGGTCCGCTCCACAAGCTACAGGTCGATACTCCATGTATCTCAAAGTCCCATGAAGATGTATCTCAAAGGACCGCCTCGTCATAGGGGTCTCAATGCAAAAGACGACACGTCAATCAGACGCCCGGTCTGTGAATTACTAATCTTTTAGTCCCAGGGGACCGGTTGGTTTCTTGAGTGAACCAACCCGGCCTTATCTCAACTGTACCCCGAACTCTGATAGGTTATACACAAAGGGACCGTTTGCCAACATGATCACCAACGCCGCTGATGGTTCGTCAAACGGACGTCCGGTCTGAATGATATCAGCTTTTCCGTTCCAGGGGCCCGGTTGGATTTCGGGTACAATCCAACCCGGCCACTATCCAACAGCAACCAAAAATCGGGCGAAGGATGCCAAAAGTTCCATCTCATCATGAGGAAAACAACGATTCAGACGGTGCTCAATCGGACGCCCGGTCTCTGAGTTATTGGCTTTTTCGTTCCAGGGGCCCGGTTAGTTTCATTAGCGAACCAACCCGACCACACTCCGAAGGCATCCAAACATCGAGCGGAGTAATACAAAAGATATGTCTCACTTAGAGGAATCCATCAAAGTCGACATCACGTCAATCGGACGTCCGAAGCTTAAGATATAAGCGTTTCCGCTCCGAGGGCCCGGTTTGTTTTGTATCCGAACCAACCCGGCCGAACCCAAGGTATTCCAAAACCTTAAGTGTAATATGTCAAAACGACCGTCTTGGTCCAAAGATCGCATTTCTGATGACGACGCGTTGATTAGATGTCTGTAGCCCAAGATATGGACATTTGACCGAAAGTGATTCGGAAACGGGGGGTCTGGGCCCGGACCGACCCGGCCCAACCCCCCTGGGTTGGCCCGAACCGGGTGAACCATACCCGGGTCTGGGTCCGACCCGGTTGGCGCGACTCGGCCCGGCCGTAGTGGTCCGGCCCCGCCTGGGCGCGCCCCGACCCGGCCAGTGGGTCGGCTCGGCCGGTTAAGGCCGAGCGGAGCCGAGCGGGGAGCTTCCCCCACGTGAAGAATCGCGGCCCCGCGTGGGGCCGCCCATGCCAGCGGACGCGGCAGCCGGCTGCGTCCCGCCGCCCCCATCCGTTCCGGCGCAGTCGCGGGACCGCGCTCTGCCGCCGCGGCTTCAGCCGCGGTGGCTTAGTTCGGCGGCGCGCCGGGCGCCGCCGCAACCCGCCGTCAGCACCGCCGTGCCGGCGCGTCGCACCGGCAGGCCGTTCTGCGGACCTCCGGACGGGTTCTGGTGGTCGGAAATTCATCTCGTCTTCGCCAATGGCCCTCCCGGGACCCGTCCTTCACTGCGAAGATCCCACAACGCCGGTGCGGCTTCGTTTGTCATTTTCCGGCGCGGCGCGACGGTGCCATGGCTTGTTCAACTTCATCGGGGCGGCGCGACGGCACTGCGCTTCTTAACCCTTCCTCATAATTTTTGCGTGGTGAAACGGCACCGCACTGCCTTTCAGTTGCCGCTAAAAATTCAAACAACATGGGGGGAGGAGGTTCGGTCGTGTTCATGCGGTCCGACCTCCTCCCGTTATAATAATAGCAAGCGGCCATCTAATAGAAGTCGACGTACGACAATGAAATAATTCACAGAAAAAACAATAATCCTCAACATCAATCCGTATGAACGAACGATCCGTGGATCGACCTGGAATTGGGTTGTCCACGCTCGTCGTTCTTTTCTCAAAATATAAGAGAACACCAAATAAATTCCCCTACAGTTTTCCCGCAAACAAGAATTCCCAACCCACAACATATTCTTCACGGATCAACTTGATGTTTAGTTGATCTGCGTTCTTTCATTTTGAAGGAAGTAACATGGGGTTCATTAATATTCACAAAACAATTCCCTACCTCGAAGTTGCTTGAACTGAGGTTCGTCAAACGAGGATTCTTCGCAGAAAGAGATGTTGCGAATGAAGACGTCGTCGGTGTTGCGGTAAGAGGCATCCCGGAAGGAGACGTCGACCTCCGAGGAATCCGGAGTTCTTCGCATTCTTCGCATTCTTCGGGTTCTTCAACAAAGAAGATGAAGAAACTCAAGTCTCCCTTAGCTTTTCTCCCAAATCCCTCAAGCAACAAGCCTCCAACCCAAAATAAAATAAGTCCCTTACTTATTTTATTAACACAACTTAAGGTTTGAAATTCAAGAGTTTGAAATTCAAACACTCACATTAAACACACTTCATTAATAACATAAGTTATCAAAACTTAAGTTATCAAATTAAAATGTGAGTTGATGGAGTTAAGGAATGTGAAGGGGTGGGGTTCGTGTGGGCCCCACCACTCTCATAACCTTCCATGGGAAGTTGGGTAGTTACCTAACTTCCACCCAAAGCTTAATCCACTTAGAGAAAATAAAAAATTGTAGTTAAATTTTTATTCTATCTTCCACAATTTTTATCAACCTCTCTCGTGAAAACGCAACTCTGGAAAAGGTGTTTCTAAGAAATTACTGGCGCTGTGGTTTCATCGGTGCCCTCAGAATTTGATTCCGAGCACCGGTTCAAAAGTTAGAAAAACCCGCTCGTCCGTTCACTGAACGTACCCGAGCCAAAATTCGGAAAATGATTCCGGGCACACCGGGCCTCGGAATTAGGCGCCGTTAGAAACTGCGTTCTTTTAAAATTCCAAAGAAAATTAAGAAAAAATTTTCCTTGAAATTTCCGGGTCTTTACAATTGGCATGTCAAAACACCCGAGTAGTTTGAAAACCACACTATGTATTGGAATGTAACTGATTCTTTAATGCCGAAGTCACACTACATAGAGATGACCTGAGACCGTACTCAACAGTACAAGATGATTTACTATGGAGTCATGTTTCCTCTTATGAATACCAACCTAGATGATTCCGTATGTAGTCTCCCATTACTAGGAATGAGAAGGGGTCGAACGACCAACAGGCCGCCGACCATGCCTGAGGCACGTCTAACTATCTAAAAATGAGTGTTACACTATGCTCAAACCCATAATAAGGTCAAGAAAGACATGTCCACCCATCCGAAAAAGGGTGTAACATTAAAATTGAATTTCCTACTTGGGAAAATGACTCCCAAATGGCACCAAGAGTGAGAAACTTCACATCAAAAGAAATACATTTATGTTCTTAGGGAGCAAACCAACAACGGGTTAGCCCCCGATGAAGAATGAGTGTCAACCCTAAAACGTGGTCATGTGAAATAAAAGTCACTAGGCTGAATGTCCGATCATAAATCCATAGATTTGAACAATAACACCAACAAAAATTACTCATGCTTCCATTAAAAGGAAAGTCAAAAGAAATCTGAACTACCCTTACATGATGGTTTTAAACCATGGTAACCACTATAGGTTCTATTTCCTTGCCTCTTATATTTAATAAATTATAATCTTTAATCACCAAAATATTTAATCCAAAAATAAAGGTACCATTTAAAATAAATAACAAGGTACTTGGTTTTAACCAACACCCCAAGGAAAAAACATGCATGTTTTATAAAATCCAATTTTTAAAACATTTTATGTTGGTAGAAATCCCATAATTTCTAGAAAACTAATCCAAATAAAATAATTATAAGAAAATAAGGTTACCTAAAAGGGTCCCATTTTAAGCAACCTAGGTTCTCTATAATGAAATCCATTACAAATTACCCATATTTATAATATTTAAACACCTTAATGAGTTATCCCATTAAAAAATTTCCCAACTAGCTCACATTGGTCCAGTTTCATTTTTAATGCTAACCATTTGATTTGAGATCAACACTACATATTTCACATTTATAAGCATTGCACAATGCCTCATGCCATCACATTTAATATGGTTTTCCATTTCACAATTCCTAAAGCACCCATAAACTCCATGGTTTGAAAATTGGATCCCACTCATCAATACCGATAACAATTCAGAATTTTACATGATCTAACCTAATGGTCCAAACCATTTGGGTGACCATATACCAACCTAAAAAATGATCATACACTTTAAAGTTTCGATTTTAGCTCCCATTAGTCAAAACCAACGTCACATAGAAATTGTATTTAGCAGTCTTTATACAATGGATCAATTAATGGGATACCCTATCCCATCTATAAGGCACCCATACACCTTATAAATAAAATATGTCTCTATTTATAACCGCATCCAGTAAAAATATCCCATGAAATCATGTACATATATCATTTTAAGCAAGTATGTCATGTCACTACAAGCTGCTAACACAGAGCAGAAGGAAGAAATCACATAATCATGGAAATTTAATCACAGGAGCATGTTATAACAAGCAGTAAGAAAAGAAGGCATGCTAACGTATAACCTAAACAGGTATAAATCAAAGCATAGAATATTCATACGACACTGAATCATACATAGAAAGCAACATACTAATGAAACTACATGTAATGGAATATATTCATGGCATTGAATTTATATGTGCCTAATATGATGCATGTAAGGAGACTTCATCACCATATCATGTCAAGGAATGTTTTCAAAATTCCCGAAATCATAGGTAGTAGAATGTTAACCAAAAAATCTAGGTGAAATCATATCAATTGTAATAGTGAATAGAATAAATGGCAATCTTATCCCTGACCACATGGTCATTCCCCATACGTTGGGTGACAAGTCCAAAGAATGAATATTATCCAAGAGCCGAAAATTTCTTGGTCTCTAGTCTACCTACCCAAAACAGTAATAAAAAGGGAAAACCAACCTCTGATTACACTTTGTAACGTCCCAACCAACCTCAAAACTAAGATGGTGGGAAGACCGTTCTCCACATGACATCAAGCACACCTCCCCGTACTCCAGAGGCTGTCGACTAGTAGTGAGGGTGTAAGAATATTCAGTGGGGATACTATACCCTGTTATCAGAGTTTCATAGTGGAATAACAAAGTAAATACTAATCAACAACGGAAGCAGTAATACATAATTGAAAAAGAAATAGAACTTTGATTTCATATAAATCATCAAAATTGGTCAATGACAGTTTATATAATAGATGAATGCATGAGATGGTATTTATATATATTTGAATTACTGTAAATAGAAAAACATTCTATATAATACAATAAGATATAAGACTCAATTAAAAAATGATATAAAAGCCCAAAGGAAATCTTCTAAGAATCCTAAAATCATGCTCAGTTTTTTGCTCCTAACACCTTAGTAAAGGAAAGCAACAACAAGCAAGGTATGAGCCCCTGCGAACAAGAAAGTTCTACTCGGGTACCCTAGTGAAATGGTGGCCTGAGTAGGTTGTGAGATGTAAATCACAGTATGCCAGCACCCCCGATGTCTAACAAAATACTGAAAGTGTAATATAAATTAAATAGGATGTAAGAATACATATATAAAGTAAGCCGTAAAATGTTACAAAATACCCAAGTACCTGCTTTAGCACTTTCTTGGGGACTGAACAAGTAATCAGTTCATTAATTGAACATTAATAATAAATATATAAGTCACATGTGAGTAAGTCGCATTCTAATTCCATGGAGTTTCGTCTAATGTAAAATGGGGATAAATAATGACTGGGACCAATGCACTTTAACAATGGCACCTACATGTCAAAACTTGACCCTAGGAGTGTATCCAAGGCATACTGTGATTGTATAAGTAATGACGGTTCCAAGACATTACAAGGAAACATGGAAAAGATTTTCAGTGAGGGAGATCCAAGGTAAAAACCAAGGTAACTAAAACTCATGGAAAGCTAACATAGTATTATCCTAGTCAAGATAGTAAGAGTGTAATCCAAGGATCATAATCAAAGGCATTCCACAATAAGTTTCCTACTGAGTCCAAGGTGACCGAAAATGGAAAAATGAGGCTAAGAAAAGACAATGCCCGATGGGCTTTAACCATGGCACCTGCAAGTCAATGCTGGATCCAATGAGTGTATTTGATGTATCTTATAAGAAGAAGGGACCCAACAGTATTATACTGGGAATCCAAGGAATAGAAAAGAACCAGAGTCTAGGTTGGAATCATCCTATGAAAAGTGTATCCTTGAATCAGAATGGGGTTCCCAAGACCCAAGGTATTCCCCTCCCTGAATCCAAGGAGATCATGAGTTAGTTCATTTCTATTTGATAAAGATGTCATTTAATTTCTCATCTAGTTCAATTCATGCCTTGAATTAGTGTAGATAGGTAAAATAGGGTAGAAAACATTATTTATTGGTTCAAGCCTTGCATTCCATTAGTGTGAGGAGGTCAAGTAGCATTGCAACCACTTATTGATTTGTTCATGCCTTTCTTTTCATTAGTTTGGAAAGGTCATGTTACATTGTATCCATTTAGTAAGAACCATTAAGAAATTTTCAAAGGGCAATGTCCAAACAATTAACTTCCCTTAGCATGCTAAGGGTTTCCATGGATGTGGAACTAATCCCTGTCTCATGAAGCTGGGTCTTTCCATTAAATTCCTGCATAAGAATCCACGTATCTCCCAAGGTATGAGCCTAAAAACACATTGAGTCCATCATGGTATCCCTACATGAGACCCCACATGTCACCCAAGGTATTATTAGCAATCAAAAAATTTGAAAAAAATTGGTAACCGATTTTGAGGGTTAATCATCGAGAACTAACCCTTAATTTAACTCAACTCATTCAATTTACCAAAACATGTCTAATTTACATAAATGGATCAATGAATCCATACAAAGGGAAATTACTGTCATGGGTAATTCAAATCCAAAACTAGAACAAACACTTAGACCATGCTTAGAGCCTTTAATCATTTAAAAAAAGAAAACTCAGTGTTTCTAATATCATTAAGGCCATGTCTATGCATACCATATTTAAACACAACATTAAGGCATATGAATAATAAATACAATAAGACAAGCAAGAAATGTAAAACCCCTAATTTCAAGCATGAAGATAGTGCACCTCCGTCGGAGGGGTTTTATTATTAAAGCAAGATATTTTTTATCAAAAAATAATTTATCATATTTAGCATTTTGAATATGAAAAATTTTAAACAACATATAATAGAATAAAATTTCGATACTTCACTGCATGTATTTAGATTACAACTAAATTGAATTAAGTTATTAATTAATTAATTTATATAATAAGAGGATATGGAAGGGGACCCTACCTTGAGGTGGAACCAAGCCGTCCACATTGGCTACAGACCAAAAAGAAGTGAAACCACACAGTGAATCTCAACACACTATAAGAAACATGTTAGGGACTGATAAACACCAAAATCACAAAAAAAACTACGGAACGAGGAAAATACATACCCTGATGAAAAGTCGACGGATCGAAACAACCTAAACCTCCTCTCCTTTATAGGCGGTTGCGGGAACCTGCATCTAAGACTCCCAAGAGTCCTTTTAGTCCATTCAAGACCAAATGAAATAAAAAATTCAGAAAACTCCACTACCCTAGGGTTCATCCAATTCTCATAGGGTTCCAGTTAGGTCAAAGTGAAGCCAGAAGAAATAAGGATAAGGTGTTAAAGAACTCACCATGATGTCTCAGTCAAGAAAAATGAATGTATTCGGCCAATAACCGAAAGAATAGGAGGCTGAAGAAAGAGGTTTGTGTGTCGAAGGGGAGATCCCATTGGGCTGGTGCGTCAACTATTATATGGGAGAGGGAGTAGTTTAGGTTTTATATTTTAATTTTATATAATTAATTTAAAAAAATTACAAATTGAAAACTAGGCATCGCACACGGTTTAACCCACACAGTTTTCCAAACCATGTGAAAACCATGATGAGTATTCTAAATCCCAGACACACCTTGCATGGGAAAAGTTAAATATTTATGATTCCATGTGTAGAACATGTGTAAGACACTATCCCTTTTGAAATAGGGACACGTGGTTTTGAGTTGTGCAGGCTTGGAAGACCGTTATCAATCCATGTGCCCTCTACTGTCTTTAAATACTTGTTCTTTTCGAGTCTGAAACTCCCAGAACATCTCAATTCACTCAAGATACTTTTCGGGCCTTCTCCCATGCCCAAAAACAATACATTGTAGTGATAAAACTTACATAATTAAATTTCGAAGCTCTGTATTAAAATTGAACAGTTTAGAAAATGAGGATGTTAAAAAACATCTATATTTCAGTCTAGTTTAGAACATTAGATTCTACCAGTAATCAATGAATATGGTTTATAACTCCCAAACTAAAACAGAAAATGAAAAATTAATCCATTATCACTCGAAGTAATGTCATTTCAATTTAATTGATAATAACTGGGTGATAGATGTTATAAGGGAATTATATTGGGTTTCTGGTAAATTAATATATTTATTTTATATATTTATAATAAATCCTTATTTTTCAAATTGATGTTTTAATATATTTAATGTTACAGGATACATGAAGTAAGAGTTTCTCATCTCCAAATTATCTTCTTTGTGGTATATTTTATGATATTTTCTTAAATTTTTTTATAAGGTTTATACACAGCTAGTTTGACGTGTAATGTCATGAATATACTTTTTTTAAAGTTATTTAATGTTTTATTTTATTTTTTATTCATGGTTATTTAAATAAAAATGTTACTTTTGTGGTAAGGGTTTTATGTTACAATTTCATTTATTTTAATGATTTTCAATACTCAATTACTACTGAAAGAAATTTTATAGATCATATCCCCTAAACCCATTCTATTTTAATCTATTTCAGTTACAAATTAAATTTTATTTTAATAGTACCATTTCAATTATTTTATTCTTTAAATAATAGGAAAAATGACGTTTTAAAGAAAAATCGAATTTATTTCACCTTTGGTCCGTGATTATATTTTCTATGTCCTCACCCTTCAAAATTGGTTATGAAATTTATAATGTCTCCATGAGGTTTTTCTAAAATGTTTATTGATAATATCTATTTACTTATTTATAATGGATTTAAATGAAATCATATATAAGAAATATTTTTCAAAATAAGTAATTTTGGGCTTTTTCCAATAGTGTGAATTGAATGTTTTTTTTTAACATATAAATCATGAATTGATTTCCCTATGTTCAATGAAATTAATTTATTTTATAATTTTATTTAATATTTCCATTTTTATTTTCATATAAAAGCTTTATCTCAATTTTATTATATTTTTAGTTAACATTTTATCAAAAAAGGTTACTTTCTAATGTTTTATCAAAAATATTTAATGAATAATTTAATGGTATTTTCATACATCTGATTATCCTTTAAGGATTTCCATGCTTTATTGGGGATATGACCTTATGATTCAATCCACTTAATTTCATTGTATTTTAAATAATGATGCATGTTTAAGTTGTATTTTTGAAAAACTATTTAATTACCACGGCTAAATTATATAATGATGAAATTTTTAGGAAACCCATATATTTTCAATTGGTTATGTTGTGTTGATATAATTAAATATTTTTTAAACTTATTTTATTTAAATGGATATGTATATGATGAATTGATTATGATTTTTTGATCTTATCGAAAATATATGTATGATTTTCATTATGTGAGGAGTGGGTCCATTATATCCCTCCAATGAATTAGTTAAATCCATATATATCATTATGAAATTATGGGAAATAGGTTTATTTTTTTAATCCACTATTTTAAATTAGACGTTATTCTTGATCAATAATGATATAGGAAATTAGTGGCAATTATTGATTTGTTATTATACAGGAAACATGTGTCAATACTTGATCCACTTTGATATGATAGATTCAGCAGCTAACCATGGAATATGATATATTTTATATTCCAATGATGGTTCCACACTCTTTAAAATTTTTTTATGCTTATGATTTTCACTCATAAAACATGGTTGATTTTGAATGATCCTTCACACTCATTATTATTGTAATTTGAAAACATTAATTTTTATACCAGGTGTAATGATTATGATCTATGAAATATCAGAAAGGAGAATTAAATGTAAATTTCATGATCTCATATCCTATTTCTTATCTTATTCTTGTATATGATCATCAATTGATATCTACCATGTTTACACATACTGGGTATCTATGATTACCCATGCTTATATTTACTTTTCCCATTCATATGAATAATGGTTTTAAATTATGTATGTCATAGAAGGGTATAATGTTTGAAGAACTACATTGTATATGATGAATATATACAATGAAATATTTTTATATTTACGTAATCCCCATATACACTAACCCTTTTATGATATTGTGGAATGAAATGTTTTTAGATGTATTGAATATTTATATACAAGTTTTTAGTTTATATATGTATGAAATGTATGGGTTACTTTTTTTGGTATTAGGGAATTATTTAGTTATTTTTAGAGATTATTATTTAATAACATTGATGAAAACCCTTGGGATACATCAACATATTTTGGAACATCCAATGTTATCGTAAAAAAATAAAATGGTTTTGAAATAAATATATATCACTATCTTGATACTCTCATGTGGATGTGGTCATGTAATAGAGTTTCCTTAGGGTAATAACACTTATATTGGAAGATTAGTTATTAACTCGATCATCACTGGTGAACAATGAGTGTCATTACGATTGAACACCAAGATAGAAACTTTTGAAAGATATCCTTAGGTTAATTTTTTTTTTTATAATTAATTATGAAGGATTTGAATAGATAATGACCATGGGTGGATTACATTAATTCCAAGGTAGGATATATTGAATAAAAGGTGTCATCATTTATATATCTTAGGAATAATTTTTCAGGAATATATAATTTCTCACAATGAATATTATTTATCAAGCATGGATTTTTTGTTTTATTCAATGGAAAAAACCGGGAGGAATCATATAAATATTGAATGTAATGAATAATGGAATTATTATATTATAAAAACCAAAATAAAATAGGATCTAAAATTTAAAAAATTATTATAATACAGAATAAGCTATCTCATTATATTACTAACAATCACATATTGGGTGAGTTAATTAACAGACCTAATAATAGAAAAGTGGAATTTGAGGGGAGTTCAATTGATTAAGACTTGTTTGTAATTAATATTTATCTTCAAATATGTTGATAATGTAGGAAGAAAACCCAAAGATAATGTCTTAATTAAATAATAATATTTTTATTATGGGAAAATTAGCGCATATAACATGTAATATTTGTGGAAAAATGAAGTGTTCTATGAAAGAAAATGATGTTTATACAAAGGTATATTTTATTTTTCAACATATTATTTGAGGGAAAATGTGAATTATTTATGTCAATGCCCCAATCTGATGGATGAGTCATAGACCTAGTTATGTATTATAGTATTCGAATAATTTGAGTGAATTTATTTAAGGATAATCTATTTGGATTTGAGTTTACAATGTTTTGTTTTCATAACATGGTTATTGATATTGATAAAATAATTTTGACAGTATTGGTGACCTTGAAAATAATTATTTAATTGATGAAAAAGTGATTTATGATGATGATTAATGCATTTTTTGATTTATAATTTTTTTTCATAGAATGTGTTTAATTTTTTGGAATATGTATATAGTAATTGTTTTCTGCATATATATTTAAATATAGTTTTTATTTTGTTTTTTGTTATTTTATTGTTTGAGTGTATAATATTTTCACGATATTCACTTGTTTGGTATACGGTATTTTGGAAATACATCATGTTGTATTGGGATAAATTTTAATGGTGATCTTGGGGAAAAATTATAATATCAAATATTTAAGATTTTTAGATTTTTAATAGATAAAATATATTTGTAAGACACTAATGTTTGAATACTTATAGAATGGTATATTTTTATCTTTGGGCATTATTGTTGAGTTTTTATAGATTATTTTTTTTAATTTAGAAATCTTAAAAAACATTGGTAAACCATTTTGATTTTTTAATATATCTAAACAAATAAGGAATGTTTTTTTCATTGAATTATAGATCATATGATTCATTAATATTTAATTTTAGTGCTTCATATATGAATAATCCATCATGAATATTCATTTATTTGAGTAATAAATGATGTTGAAATTGATCAAAGCACATCCAAATGATGAAAATTTTATTTTATAATATAATGAAACAATAACTTTTTTGAAAATGAAAACCTCATAATTATAAAAAGAAAATTGATATAAATTTGATATTTTATTTCGTTCATTTATGATGAATTGATGATCTTTTAACCTATAACTAATTTATGTTTTTTGTTCATTATCTTTATCATGACCATGTTCGATAAAACTATATATTTTTTCGTAGACAATAGTTTTCTCCTACATTTTTATATTTCAACTCCCCACAAATTTCCTCATATGAGATTCTAATTATATGTAATTTTTGGTAACCATTATGTTTCCCACATTCCCTTTTCAACGGATGTATTATTATCTCTTTATAGGATGTGGGTTTTCAATTAATGTATATCATTATATTTTGCCTTCGATGACTTATGTAAAAATAATATGATGAAATTAATTTCTATGATGGTGGGAGGATAGAATTTAACATATAAAACATTAGTTTAAAATATGTCTATTCTTGATAGATTTGTTAACATGCAATGTTGTGCTTTAACTAAATTTTAATATACATTCAAAATATTATTGTTTTAATTTAATCATTATAACCATGTTTTTGAATTGGTGGGTTTGAATATGAGTAACCATATAATGAAATATATTTATTATGTTACTATTCACTAAAAATTTATTGATTAGTTTTTATTAACTGATCAACTAATTTTTAGTGAAGTCATTTTATGTTTTGAAAAATATTCTCCAAAATAATGTCTTTTATTGTAATTTGTGCATGTAAATAGAATTAATTTAAGACTATATTAAAAAATTCTTATATAAAATTAATATAATATTTTAAATAATAAAATAAAAAATAACATAGGGTGGTGCTTTGATATTTTAATGAAATGATTGATTTTTTGGTGAATAATGAAAATCTTGATATTTCAATTAATGTCATTTATTTTCATTAAATCAGTTATATTAAAATTGACACTCTCTTTGAATTTTACAGAAGATTTAAATATAATGAATTAAATTTATTATAACGTTATTAATTATTTCTAAATCATAAAAAGTTATGATTTTGATATAAAATAATTTTTTTTCTTAAAAAACATTTGAAAAAAAATCATTTTTCAATACATTTTTTGAATTTATATTAAAATTAATTTCTCACAAATATAGAAATTAAATCATGATCAAAATATTTCATAGTTGGGACAATAAAATTAAAATTCAATAAATCTTCGTCTAATATTTGTTTCAATAAAAATAATATCATTTTATATATTTGTTACCTCAATAAGGGTGCAATCGACAAAATCAGGATAAATTATGTGATAAGTTTAAAAATGTCCATAAAAATTTTATTTAACAATTTTTATTTGTGTATTTAGACTATATTTATTCAATTCTCAATTTTAAAGAAATTTTCTTCCATTTATCTAAGATAATGACATAAAATTTATTTTATATAAAGAAAAATAAAAAATGTTAAACTCTTTGAAATTACCAACTCTATGTTTTTTCCATGGTAATAATAAAATTTTATGGTATGTTATAATATGTTATTTTAAATAATATTTAATTATTTTTATGTGATTTTTTTATTTATACTTTTTAGTGATGGTATAATTTTCATTATTACTTATGTAATGCAGATGTAGTGTATGGGCATACAGAAGAAAAACATTATAAATAATTTTGAAATTATTAAAATAAATATATTTTTTGATGAATAATGTTTTGAAATTAATTTTATGGGTAACAATAATTTATAGTTTCTATTTAAAATGGACTATATTAGAAATAATTTAATTTTTTCCAAAAAATAATGTCAAAATAAATGAATAGTCTTAAAATTGACAATAATGAAAATTTATTTAATATATCATTTTCGTAAATGTTTTCATAATACTAAAAACATTCATGATGAAATATGAAAAGTTAAATGGTATAATCATTAACACATGGATCATCTATGAACCATATTATCATCTGATTAAAATTATTATCCATAATAATTGAAAAATTTGTTTCTACATCTAAGGATAAAAATGGTAAAAAGAGATTAAACTAAAGAGTTAAAGGTTTAAATGAGATGAATAATTTCCTAAATCATGTTTCATGAGTTCATTTCAGCCCTATATGATTTTAAAAATCAAATTTGTACAATTTCAAAAACATGAACAATAATGTGAATTTATAATTATTTAGATTTTTCAAAAAGTCACAAGAGTTCCTCATTCCTTACATATAAAGGGTAACTTCTTCTCTTATATTATAAAAACCTTGATGAGCCAAATAGATTTTAAAAACATCTAAAAATATATTATAATCATAATTTCCAATTTTTTATGGTTATTTTCTTATTTAAAGACCATACCTTTTGTCATTAAGGAGATAAATGAATGAGGTTCGTCAAAGAGAAGGTAATCATCTTAACCGAGCGTTTTCATTTTACTACTTATTTTACCACCTTAAATAAATACATAAATATTACAATTTAAAAAATTAATATATATAATATAATAGGATGCTATAACTTCTATTTCTTAAATTTTTTCAATCTCTTATCCATCATATTGAAAATGAAATTATCATCTTTGCTGACATGTAGACTACCACCACCTTGAAGTCATATGATCCATTTTACACCAACATATTCGATAGATGGTTATGAGGATAAATTATGTGTTGATATGTGATATTTATAAAATTATTTTCATTAAATAATTATAGTGTTTTATCAACTATCATACCCTCTAGTCCAATAGAAAACGATAACATCGATCATTCAGAAGTGTGTACTACCACCTCCACGAATCATGTGATTCATTTTTCATTTCCACTATACATTGATATTAATAATAAAATATTAGATGAATATATTTGAAATTTTTTATATAATAATTATTAAATGAAGTTCAATTATTAGGTACCTTTATTTCCTTCAACCAATCGAAAATTGGAAGCATCATGAATCTGTACACAAAAACTACCAACTCCTTGAAGTGATGTAATTAATTTGTCTTAATCATAATATATAAAAATATTAAAAAGTGTTCATAACTGTTAAATATGATAATTTTGAATTTTTTTACATTTTACATATTATATAACTACTATAAAATTACAAGGACTGGATCTTAGGAATTGACAAATGCATTAAAATGAAATAATTATCCCTTGAAGCTATTATATTATTAATGAATTGTTAATAAATGAATATTAAGTTATTATAAGAAAAAAATATAATATATTCTATGTATTAATAATCTTATTTTATAGATTTATATTAAATCAATATTTATTATATAGGTTATTGGAACTCGTATGAAGAAAGACAGTAATTGAGGGATGGGTTTGTCGTCTCAAATTGTCTTTTTTAGGAAAAATGTTATTTCATAAACCTATATTATTTTATGATCTATATATATAGATGATTTTACATATAATATCATTAATATCATATTATTCAGGAAATTTATTATTTTATTTGGGGCTATTCTTTCATTGAGATTGTGATTCAAATGTTAGCAAAGTGGTAAGGGGTTTATGTTATATTCTAATTTCTTCTAAGGATTGTCTATTATAACTTTTTAATGTAAATTTCATGTCTATTATACATTAAGTCCCATATTTTTAAAATAATTTGTTTATTAAATTCATTTTCATTTAATATTTACATTTTCATCTCTTTGGATCTTTAAATGAGATAGAAAATGTTTTTATGAAAAGATGACCTAATTTCATCTTTGTTCGATGAAAATTTTCTTCTATATATATACTCTTCAAAATTGTTTCCAAAAGTAATTCAATATACCCAAAATACTATTAAAATCTCATTTATAACATTATTTATATTTTTTAAATATGAAATGTTTTTTGTTGATTTTTTTTTGAAAAAATAGATTTTGACTTCTTATAAAAGTGTGAAAATAATGTTTTATTTTATCACATATGACGTGAATTGACAATCATGTTGTTATAACCATATTATTTAGTATTATTTTATTATAAAATTTTTTTAAATAAAAATATGTTCTAAATATTCTAGGAGTTTTTATTAAATATATTATCAATGGTTATTAATATATTCTCTTTTTTTTCAAAGATGTATTAGATGGAACTTGTAATAGTATTTTTCATCTTTTTCAACACCATGTAAGGATTTCAATTTTTCTTAGGGATATGATCTCATGAATCCATATTAATTATTTAAATATATGGATTATGAAGATGAATTTTTATGTAATATTCTATTAAATACATTTTATTGTTATGTTTTAATCAATATATGATGAAATATTTATGAATCTCATTTAGTTTCCAAGTGTTATGATATGGTGACATGAAGGACTATTTATGATACACATATTCATTCAATGGATTATGATGTGATGAATTTATTAATGCATTATGATATTATGAATCACATTTTTTTGGGATTCATTATTTGATGGGTATGTCTATTATTGTAACAAAAAAAATATTTTATGATATATATATATATTTAACTAAATTTAATTTCATCAATACATTGTGATACATACAACATCGTTTCTAAGTGAACTGTAATACAGAATGCCTTCATAACCAAGATGATAAATAGTATGTTTTAATTGGAATAAAATCATCTAAATAAATTAAGTATAATTGCTTTAGATAATGAAAATATATATGCACTAAACATTTAGAAAATTTATTATACAATAAAAAATACATTATTCCTCAAAAGTAGTTTTTTATTTATTTTTATTAAAAAATGAATTTTATTTGGTTTAGATAATTTTTAACAAAAATATATATATTTATTAAATCTACATATAATATTTTCCTCATAAAAATTTCTTATATAATTTTATGAATAGATTAACTTTTTTATGAATAGTAAAAATACTGATATTTTTTGAAAATTTCACTTCAATTATTTAATATAGAATGTCTAATTTTAAATTAATGTTGTATTAAAAGTTAAAATATAAATTTATATATTTAAAAAACCAATGTTTTTATTTGAAATTAATTTTATGTGTATATTTTTATAATTGCATTTTATACTTATGTAAAATGATTTGTTGAGAAATATTTTTCATTGCCACTAGCGAGTTAATAAAAAAAATTATTTTTAAAACTATTAGGATTCAAATTTGATAAACTAGATTCCATATTTGAAATCATAATATCATAATTTTGTGGGGATTCCACTTTCATTTATTGTCGTAATGAATAAAAATATTAAAAACATAATATTTTAGTAAAAGTAAAATGAGGTTACTCATGGGGATAAACTAGTAGATTAGTATAAAATTTCCCTTTTAAACCCTTTAAATCATTTTTATTGATATATTTCATACTATTACTATATTAATTTTAAATACTAGTTCATTTTGAATAATTTGGTAGGATAATTTAATTATTATATTTTAATATCTTAATATATTCAAAGTGTGTTCTCTCCCCCAATTATCAAAATACACCCCTCCATTTATTAATTAAATCAAATGGATCCATATATATATATATCAACTTACCCCTAAAAAACATCCTCTTAATATTAATATCCATGATTTTTTGGTAATGTAATTATTAAAATACAATTATATGTACCATTGATAAATTATATAAAGGAGGCCTACCAAAGAACATATAATCATCTAACATGACATCTCTTAATTTATTTCTTTTTTTACCTAATAAAAATATAAAGTATTAATTATGAAATAATAAATTAATTTTCCTAAATATAATGATATTTTATTATTATTATGGACAAAAAATTATCTACCCACTATTCTTCAAAATGCAATGTGAAAGTATCGGTCATGCATATATGTCAACTGCTGCCTCCATGTTGTGAAACAATTCCATTTCCATCACCATCTTACATGGAAAATTATTATGATTGTTTTTATTTTTGTAAACTATATTTATAAAAATATTATTATAATTTGAAATGAATATCATATGTTTCATTTAAACACCCAATATTTTAATAGGATAACATAATATTTGATTACATATAGAACACACTACACTGATCCAAAATAAGAAACAACATACTATTTAAAAATTACAATAATACTAAAAATGCTAAAATTATTTGTATTAATACAAAAAACGATTATAAAGTTAAGTATACATATTTCACATAATGAATATTTATTTTTATATAATGTCCCTTTTTTATTAATGTCATTACAGGATTCAAAAAAATGTTTTTCATAAAAAATTATGTTATGGATTTTTGTGAGAAAAAGATATAATTAATTTCATCTAACTATATAAATTTTATTTTTGAAAACAAAATAATTTTTTTAATCATATTTTTGATAATTAACCTAATAAGATATTTCAATATTTTTATAAAAATAGTGATTTTTCTATAATAGTATAAAATAAAGTTTTTTGTAAAATTTTCAATTATTTTCTATAAATTAATAAATTTAATTCCTATTATGCTTTGAATTTGATTTAAAAGTTATTTAAGTTTTATTTGGTTATATTTAATTTAATTAATTAAATTATAAAAATCACTATATTGGATTTTGGTATAAGTTTATTTTTTGGATTAACAACACACATTTATAAAAAAATATAATTTAATTAAATAAAATTTCTCCAAATTAATAAATTAAAATAAAATAAAATGATGAATGATTTAAAAAAATATATTACATTTATATATAAGTTAATTTAAATTCATATATAGATTACTATTTTTTATAATATTATATATGAGTTTATTATTCTTGAAGTATACATTTAACGAAAACAAATCTTTTGACATGTTATTCTAGTTTATATTTAAATTAAATTCTTCCACATCTTTGAAATGAATTTGATAGTGTTGATTTAAAAATTTTAGACAGAATAATTAATACTTGGTAATAAATTCAACTTAATTTTCAGTCATAATTAATAGTAAAAACAACAAATATATGTGGCCATGGTTAAAGGTAAAACAAGGATACTAGGAATAAACTAAAGAGGAGTTACAATGACCTAAAAAAATTTCTAATTTCATTTTAAAATAACAATTTCACTCTATATAATCAGTTTTCAATTAATATATCTTCATTGAAAAATATGGCTTTAATTATTATGCATTAAATAATATATATAATGAAAAGGAAAAATTTTTATTCTCTTACTCTGGAAACATTATTATGTGTTTATATAGGGAACAAAAGAGTTGTTATTGGTTATAAATTATAATTTTTAGGTAATATTGACATTATTAATAATCGAAATTTATTACAAATTAACCGTGAAAAAATAATTCCCCTAAATGCTCACGCAACATCGACTCAATAATTATTTAATTAGAAGGATAATAAAATAAATGATTTTACAAATATATAATGTAATATAATTTGAGTAAATTCTTATGTTCCACAAATATTTAACATAAATATAACTTCATAAAGATGTTTTAAATCTCTATATTCTAATTATATCATTGTTCGGATGTTTTCTAAAATCTAATAAATTGAAAATTGTCAATACTAGAATTATATATAATTATAATAAATATTGTTTTACTAAATAATTTAATAATTTGAATAATCTTATCTTATAAAAATTAAATGTGATATGTTTTATAAAATCATAAATAGAGCAATTATGATCCATTTTAAATTTTATAGGATTTTTTGGGACAGAAAATGATTAAAAACATTAATATCATGGTATTTATAAAAAATGTTAATGTGGATTAAATAAAAAATGACAAGGGTGGAAACCAACCCTAAATAAATAAAAAATTTCATTTATGAAATTATTTAGACCAATACTCATCACATTTTGAACATATATAATTTTAGATCAATTTTAAAAAGAGAAATAATTTATATTTATTTAATAAATAAAGGAATTCTAAAAGTTACCACCCCCTCTCTTATAAGAGGGGACCTCGTCTCATATTTTCATCATACATTAAGAGCTTTTTTTGTTATTCCAATAAAAAATACATTATATAATTCTATTATCACTTCATAGTGGCATTTCATTAATTATAATACCCTTCTAGGAGGGTATTTAGTGTAAACATATGGTGGTCGACCAAAGAAGAGGTATCATTATTATCCATGTATTTTTTTTATTCAATATTCTGAAAATGTTTTTCTAACATTACGATATAATAAAATAAATATCTCAAATATACAGAGTGAAGAGACCTGGTTTCTACATTTTATTATGTTGATATATTTTTATGTATATTTCCAGAGATATGAACTGAGAGAGCGTGTAATTCTGATCCTATGTGTGCACATAATTAATTTTATAAAAAATAAGTATAATTTATTCTATGAACATCAATTAAATGGACTAAATATTAATATGTAACTATGATCTGAAATTTGAAGTTGCAGTTTAGTCCGGTACATGGTGTATTCCCTAGGCAAGACATACATTTCTTCGGTGTGCGTCTTCTATATAAAAATCCATGGAGGGAAAAATCATTAAAAAAATAATTAAGTTTAATTATTTTATATTGAACATATTTTAAAATTACTTTTGATAGGGGTTTCTGATAGAAAATATGATATATCTGTTTAGTTCATAAGGGGTATTTTTACCTAATCACAACATAAAATGAGAGGGCACATGGTGTTCAGATTCTGTGACCGATGGAAGGGTATCTTGTTAGTTTTATATGAATAAGTGATTTTGATTTATAGATTAGTGATATCCACTAATCCTATCCCACCATACCCTCTCTCCCACTCTGTTCATTCTGCATCGGACTGAGGAAAAATATTTGATGAAACATCATTGGATTGTAGCGGAAGCATGGTAAACAAATCGATTATGAAAAATGTATCAATAGAGGTAAGATTCTCCCACATGAAATTTACTATGGATGTTCATGATTGAAAATCTTTTTTCTATCCATTTATTTCGTCATTTTTATTATCAATCTTCAATGGCATAACTTACCCAACCATCGTTCCATGATTGAACCCAGTTTAAGTTGACATTTTTCATCTGTTATTCATGGAAATACTGATCTACTTTTTGACACATCTAATCATCAATTGATTTATTATATTTTCTTAGTTATGTAAAGTTTTTGGTGTGAGGATCCTGGATCTGGTGTCAAAATGATCTTTTTGAAACCACATGAGGTCTGGTGGTCCGTGAAAGGGTCCAACGACAGTGGCAGTGTGGTACGACAGTACCACATAGACCATCTTGTCCACATCGGTGGGGTCTAAGGGCATTAATTGATGTAGTAACCCCCACCATGGAACATGTGGGTGTTTTGATGTGTGAAATTGGAAAAAAGTAGTCATCTGTCTAGGGTGTGGTATGCAGGTGGTCAGGGTCAGAAGCAGGACAGGATGAAATGTTACATGTTGGACCTCAGGAAGCTGGGGAGAATGGTATCAGTGGTCGAACATTGTTGCACGATCTTATGTGGGGAAACCAATCAAGAGGCCACAATCAACTATGAAAGATTTTTATAAAAACAAACACTTAATAAAGGGTCATGGTTGACCGTTGAAATAGGGGGACCTATCATACGGTTGGTCATCCGCGGTTCCTGACTGGTTTTCAGGCAGTGTCTTCAAACACCCTATTCATCTAAATAGTATGTACATTTTAAATTTAATCTATGTATGTGTAACCCTCTCTTTGAGGTGGACTTTTTTGATAATTTTTTTGGAATTAAATGATTAGTATTGAGATGCGATACCCACGATGTCCAATTCGGGATTGTTGCAGTGAAAAGTTCCATTTTTTCTAGTTATCGGTTTTGGGAAAGTAAATAAAATATATTTCATGTTTTTTCCATGTATAATGAAATGGTGACCTTGTATGAGACATTAGGATTATGATGAGAGGTGTTCCGAGAATGATACCTCTTCCGAGGATGTTCATTTTCATCGGTGATCAGTCAGGCATTACATAGATTTTTAATTGGCTCCATCCACCTAGGATGGGCATGGGTCCTTAATGAATTTATAGTGGAATCCTCTTACTGGAGTGGAAATGGGTCCTTATTGTAATGAGAGTGGAACCTTCCAGTCGAGATGGTCATGGGTCTTCATGCTATTCGGAGTGGCACCCCCATGCCGGGAAGGGCATGTGTCCTTGACGACACCACAATGACACCCTAAAGCCGGGCTGGGTATGGGTCCTCAACAACACCAAAGTGGAACCCTCTAGCTTGGCTGAGCATGGGTCCTCAATGACAATAGATTGGAACCATCAAACTAGGATGGTCATGGGTCCTCACCCTTTAGAGATGACCTCTCTATTATAGATTAGAGATGAGACATGTATTTGATGTAACATTGGACTCATGAGTAAGAGGGGAACTTTCCTGACAGAGATGTGTCCTTATGACATGAGTTAAAACTGTGTGGGTGAGACAGAGCTTCCAAAAGAGTATTATGTGAAGTTGTTGTGATTGAGTCTCTTTGACTCCAGTGTTTACTGAATATGAGTGGGATGTTGGGCATCATTGGTGGTAACTCATGGAACTATTGGGGATTGTTCTTTTTTAGGATGAGATGTAAGATAGAGACCCCTTTACTCTCTCATTTTGGATTATTTGTCTAAGAATGTATATATATATATATCATTTTTCATTACACACCACATGGGTTTTTTACTATTTTTCTATGAAAGGTGAAGACACATTGGTTATTCCATATACATTCTTTATCGATATTCTAATTGTTGGATGCATCTATTCTTCTACTATAGGTAGCGATGACTGGATGAAATGTTCATCTTCTAACCATTTCGAACACCTTATGTCTGGATGAGTTTTCTTTAACTCTCTTATTGGGTTGTGTTTCACTCTTTACGGTACTTTGTTCTTTTCACTGCTTTCTTCTAAGGTGTATCTCTTACATCTCCCACTTCATATTTTCAAGGGATCATACTTGATATGTTTATACTCACCCCTATATTGGATTTTCATTCCCATATCAAAAATTATGCAGATGAAAAATACCTTTGATCGAGACTTTGTATGAGCTTAAGGATATGGGTGCTTGGATAATGTTCGGTGGTCGTAGTTTGGGATCCAAAAGTGTGGCACTCTTAGTTTTTTAATTTTCATGTTCATGTTAGGTGGGGACATATTTCTAGTTGGGCATGTATTTTTCCTATTTTATTCTTTCATTTTACATCACTATACTCATATTATTTAGTGGAACATGCAAGTTTGGTTTATCTACATTATTGTATAATCTTTTACTCCATTCACTATTCACTTTTGCATTATGTTGTTCTATGTGTAAATGTATTTATGAAAAGGATTCCCTGAGTTTTTGTTGTCTTTGACACTTGTCTCCACCCCTAGAATATAAAGGCATTATTCAGGTAGTTATTTCTTGAGCCCTTTCATGGTTTGTGTATTGAATGATTGGTATCATAGGGAGGTTCGTCCCTTGGGACATTGTTCGGACGTTTCCTTAAAAAGGTCTTGGTTAATTTTAGGAAAATATTTTCCTTGTGTCTCGAAATAGGATCCTAGGATAAAGAGTAGAGTGATTGTACATGTGGCCAACATATTCATTAACTAGGACCTTGATTTCCCGCTTATCATCTCAGAACCTAGAGAAACTTATTATAGGGACCAGTGGTACATGCATCGTATTGGATTTAGTTTTTGACTATATTTCTTGAGTAAACTGCATGTAGTTTTCATTTTTATATATATGGTCATATTACTATAGTAATACTTGATAAATTTCCATTTTCCTCCATGAAAATCTCAAGTGAGGATACCAACCCTGGTCTGTGACGACAAACCTATGAGCAACGATGCCTCAGCTAAGGGACCATATTGTGAACCCCTTCCACCAGGTAGGACCATAGTAACACCTACAAATTTTGAGAATAAATTAGTACCAGAACAAAAGGATGAGGACGAGCATAGGCTAATCACACTATGTGAGTTCCAGTGATAGATTCCAATGTGGTTTCGTACTGATTGAGATCCTCAGGAAGGAAAGGATGGGATGGAGTTGATGGCCTTTATCTTCAGGATTGTACAGACACCGACAGATCAAATAATTGATTTTGTATTAATTATATTCCACCTAATGACTGAAAAAATGTTGGATCTTGGTTAAAATATGCATGATAAGTCAGATCTATAATTATATGACTTTCAACAGCTATTTTATGAGTATTACTACACCTACTGTTTTTTCTCCATCCAGATATAGGAGCTTCAGGATCATGGACAAGGAGTGTTGACAAAGGAATATTTTTTTCTAGGCTCAAAGACCAGACTTGGTACTCTATATACATGATCTGTGATGGATAATTTCGGCCGTAGAAGTTCGATCAGGGACTGCACAAAGAGATACATGATTCTACAATACCCTTGTGTATCCCCACATATGTTGGGGTGCTAGAGAAGGCTCTAGTGATTGATAGATTTTTATCAAAGGTGCACCATTTTTCTAGGGTAGGAATTTGGTTCTACAGAGAAGTGACATCCACAACATCTAGATAACGTCATTTGATAGGATCTTGACAAATGATGTATTTCCATGATCAGACATGGGAACGTGGTTAGAGAACACCTTGGGAGCACAGATCATCAGTTCATCCTGAATAGGTCCAGTTCTATGATTGTGAAAAGCAAGGTCACATGGAATGAGACTTCCCGACAAGGCATGATGAGCATCCAAGTTAGATAGTAGGTGGATCACCATGGAATAGACAACACCGTGATTCAGGATCCACCAAGAAGGGATAAGGTGGACCTCATTGAGGTGGTGCTGTAAGAGGAGCATGAGGAGATGAATGTGGGGTATGAAAATCTGAGATTCACCCACTACTACCACCATCGGGAAACCAACATCAGGATCAGGGGTCAAGCATTTGGGGAAACAAACTACTATAGACTGTCACGACCCGTCCTCAGGGCTCGTGCGTTGACTACCCCAAGCCCGCCGTCCATAGGCTAGGGGATGGCGACTAGCACCTAAGGCGTAAATCCCAACAAAAAGGGAAGGCATTGCCTTTACGAAATGAAAACACACACAAATAGAGAACAAGAGGAAGCTAACTGAATGTAAATCAATAAACAAATGTACTGAAAGTTAAAGGGGCCGGAAATACAAGCCCAAAGAAAGTATAGCTACAACTGAAAGTAAAGTACAACTCAAAGGACAACAGCCGATGGTTGTCAAGGAGCTCCTGGATTTTCCACCACGGACCCTACCAGAAGGGTAGGTACAGATGTCCTCCTCATCACTCCACTTCCGATCGTCCGTCCGTCCGTCTCCTCCGGGTACCGACTCGTCGTAAGATCCACCATTGGGTACCATTCAGCTCGTCAAGCCTTAACCACAATCAGTGTTGTCTGTCGTCTGCAACCAACACAATGAGGTGCGAGCGTAGCCCATGCAGGGGTGAGTATAATGATACTCAGTAGGGACCCCGAGACCCTCAAGGTGTCACTAAATACAACAAGGAAAAACACAAAGGAAGTTCACAATTGATAGTCCTTACATAGGTATAAGTCCATATTTATACCTATGTTATCAAGTAACCCATCTCGGCTACATGGTTTCACACAGATATGAAGTCGATGGATAACCACTACTTAGGTATATTCCCATACATATACGTAAGTTATCTAGTAACTCATCTCAATCATGAGGAAAAACAAAAAGGTCAATGACTCAGCTCAAACTAGGATTTTCATTATCGATACCGAAACTACTGAAGAGCTCCGTATCTGACGAGTATAGTGAACCTATCACGACTCTGAGATACTGCTCACTAACCTACGACTACTGAGGTACTCCTCCTGTCGAGTACCGGGGGTCAGCAACCCAAACACAGTAGTGCTCCCGCTGGGGTCTGCCACCCAAACACAGTAGTGCACCCCCCCTAATAGCCCGTAGAGGTACTCCTCCTGTCGATTACCGCGGGTCGGCCCTCCAAACTCTGTAGTGCTCCCCGCCGTGTGTCTGCCACCCAAACACCACTGGGCTATACAAGTCACTCCGACTAGAATCGGACAAACAGTCTTAAGGTCTCAGCCAGATACATTGTCTCCATACTCCGTAAGCTCATCTCCGGGAGGATCCGCTCCACGAGCTACAGGTCAATACTCCAAGTATCACAAAGAACCATGAAGAAGTATCTCAAAGGATCGCCTCATCATAAGGGTCTCAACGCAATAGACGTCGCGTCAATCGGACGCCCGGTTTGTGAGTTATTAGCCTTTCCGTCCCAGGGGCCCGGTTGGTTTCGTGTACGAACCAACCCATCCATATCTGAACTGTACCCCGAACTCACATATGTTATACTCAAAGGGACCGATTCTCAATGTGATCACCAACACCACTGACAGTTAATCAAATGGATGTTCGGTATGAAAGTTATCGGCTTTTCCGTTCCAATAGCCCGGTTGGATTTTGGGTACAATCCAACCCGGACATATTCCATATGTGTCCAAACCTTAGGTGATGTACACCAAAAGATACGTCTCACCGAAAGGAATCCAACAAAGCCGACAACACATCATTTGGATGTCCGGAACTCAAGTTATAAGTGTTTTTACTCCGAGGGCCCGGTTGGTTTCGGTTTCGAACCAACCCGGCCATACCCACAGTTTTCCAAAACCATGAGTGTAATAAACCAAAATGACCATCTCGATCAAAGGATCCCATCGCAACTGACGGTGGGTCAATCGGCTGTTTGTAGCCCATGTTATGGGCGTTTGAACGGATCTGTCAGGAAATAGGGGGTTTGGGCCCGGTCCGACCCGGCCCAATACCCCCTGGGTAGGCAGAAACAATTCGACCCGACCCGGGTCCAGGTCCGGACCAATTGCACATGGCCCGGCCCAGCTGGCATGGCTCGGCCCGGCGCTGGGGGCCCTGCCTGGCGCGACAGTCCCGGCAAGGCACGGGCGGCCCGGCCCGCGTGGCCTACGGCTCGGCCTTCGGCCGAGCGGAATGTGGAGGGGGGCGTTGCCCCCATTGATTGCTGAATGGACGGCCAATTAAGGCCGACCTTAATTGACCCGCGGGACCCATAGGTTTCCACCTCTAGCTGGCGCCAGCGGCCCGCTCAGCCGGCCGCTCCCCCGAACCGCCGCGACCATAGCCCGTGGCTCAATCCCATCCGGCGCGGCGCGACGGCATCGCGCCCCTCCGCCGCGAGCCGCCCCGACTGCGGAACTCCATGGGGTTCTGGCGTGGCGCGATGGAACCGCGCCCCTCTGGCGTGGCCCACTCCTGGCCGCGGCCTCCTTCTGCATCACCGGCGCGACACGACGGCACTGCAGACCTTCACCGTGGTTTTCCTCATTCCCGCATGGTGCCGTTTAACCGCGCCGCCTCCATTCAAAAACAATTACAGTGATCAAAAAAAGGGGAGGAGGATCAGCCGTGTTTATGTGGTCCGACCTCCTCCTGTTAAATTGATAACATGCGGCCAATTAATAACGACGAACATCAAAATAATACGTGAATGACGAAACAATCCCTACATTTTTCCTGCAATCAAAAGAAAATTCCAAACAAACAAAAAAATACTTTTGCGGATCAACTTAATAATGATTTGATCAGCGTTATTTGTTTCAGAAGGAAAACAATCATGGGATTATTAATATTCTAAAACTAAACCCCTACCTCGATTCAAGGTTCATTCATCGTCAGCACAGAAATCGGCGTCGCGGAAGACGGTCTCCTTCCATCAACGTCAGAGGAAAAACTAGACTATTGTTAGCGAGGATCACCGCGGTCGGCGTCCTCTCTCTTGACGCATAGGAAGATTAGAGAATATTGGCATTCTTCGTGGGTGTCATCGTTCTTTGTCGAGAGATGTTCTTCGTTGGAAGAGAATTATTCCTTCAAGAATTGTTCTCCTCTCCTTTGTTTACCCAACTCAAACTATGTCAACCCAAACATAATAATAGAACTCTTATTATTATTCCCTCCTAATGAATTCAAATTAATTCAAAATAGATGATCCAACTAATTAAATTCCTTAACTCAAGTGTGTTGTCATATTAAAATATATAGAGTAAAATGGGAAGGTTGAAGGTTTAAGGATTTTAAGGGGGGTTTCAATGAGTTAAAGAGAAGATGAAAGGTTGGGATTGTGTGGGACCCAACTCACAAATATCCTCTCATGGAAGGTTATGTGGGTGTGGGACCCAACAATAACATCCCCCTTGTAGGATATAACCAAATGAAAATAAAAATGCGTGCAACACAATTTTTATTTAATTTAATGTTAAACTTAAAAATATAACTTCAAACTCGCTTAAAACGAAAAAGCTGTAAAGGTCCCCTTGAGCGAATATCAGCGCAGCGAGTTCATCGGTGTCCTTGGATTTCAATTCCGAGCATCAGATTAAAAGTTAGAAAAAACCGATTGTTCATTCACTAAACGTACGCAAGCTAAACTTCGGAAATTGATTCCGGGCACACCGGGCCTCAGAATCAGGTTCCGTCAAGATTCATAGACTCGTAAAATTTCATATAATCATGAAAAAAAGTTTCCTTGAAATTTCCGGGTCATTAAATTACTCCCAACTCATGGATTTACGTCCCTGTAAGGCTTCAACACACACTAAGGAAAACAAAGTGGTACTGAGCACGCGTCTGAACCTTCCGCTCCCATGTGATTTCCTTGAGCTTCCCATGCTGCCAGCTAAAGTGCACATGAGGAATCGACCATCCCCATAGGACCCACTCCTGTTGATCCTCAACCTCAACTGGAACCCTGAGAGAGTCACCCCATCATCGATGTCCTGTTCTCCGTGGTCGATGGTGACACTTAGGTCGTGCGTACATCTCCTCAGTTGAGATAAGTGGAAGATGTTGTGCACCCTTTGCAACTATGGTAGAAAGGTCATGCGGTAAACCACCCCACCTACCCTTCTTAGGACATAGAAGGGTCCGATTAACCTCAGAGATAACTTTTTGCCTCGGCAAAATCTCCTTAGAACTCGACAAGGTGAGCCCCGTAAGAAGACATGGTCCCCATTCTCGAACTCTAGTAGTCTCCTGTCAGCTCTGTGCAGTCTCAGCTGCTGTGATCCATAGGCAATCACTGCCCACTCCAACATCAGGACACACCCGAGTCTGGTCCCTGATGTGTCGCAGGGAACTATGTAACCAACGCCCACAGGTTGGGCGCACCGGTCAACCTCTACCCCATCTCCTGAAAGCTCTCCTGGAAGTGGTGCCGCAACTCTGGAGAATTTTGGCACAAAGGAATATTTGGCCATCTCCTGAGTGATCGAATGCACCCACTTATGCATGATTCTGTCCTTTTCTATTTGGGTTTTCCTTTTCTCCGACCAAGGAACACCCCATCCCAACGTTGTAGATAAACCACAATCTTTTTTCCTAATACCTTCAATCCGTATATGAGCTATGGTTGCACAGTCCATACCCAAAATAACGTCATAAGGCCTCGAGGCTACCACCAAGAGGTTCCAACCGAAACTCTCGCCTCAAGGGTCATATCACACCATCAACATAAGTGTGATTATCGAGTATCCTTCCAAATGTAACTCGAGACGTGGGGGTCAAGTCAACGGCTTAACCAGAAACTCTAGGTCTGGGAAAAGATTCGTGGAAGGTAGAAATGATTGGTACCTATGTCTTTTGATATGGTAGCTAGTAGTAGGAACAGATTGTACCACAAATCAATCTTAAATCCCTTGGGTCACACTCCTTGACCGCATGTAGTTATTCTATTCCCCGGCCCTCCAGCTCCCTGAGCCTGGTGGGGACTACAAAGGTGGGTGATTGTAACATATCGAAAAGTAAACCACCTCATGCTGCTCTCCTAGCTCTGCTTCCACGTCTGCTGCTCTGCAAGATTATCGGTCCTTAACATTTCCTTTTCTTGAAACATACGCATTCCCAAGTCTCTGAGACTAGCACCAGTTCGCTGTGTTCCCACTTCTAACATTCTCTATCTATATTCATTCAGCCAAAAAACATTCAACCACAAGGTTATCTCTAGCACCCTAACGTGAGTAGGAATGCATAGAAGAAAAAGTGATGGCTCAGATATCCTTAAACACACCACACTCAAAGGTCTGAGCTCTATACACCGATCGAATCATATTCATCGAGTACCCGGAATGATCGGTACGCCTCAATGAATACTCAGATACCGACACATCATCTTGCCAAAGTTGTATAAGCTCCAGTAAACTCTCAGGAACCTCCTCAAGCCTGTCCTCAGCCGCCAGAGAGTCGGGCTCGCCTCAGAACCTGAGGGTATCTGATGTTGGAACATGTGTAAGGCAGTGATCCTACATGTTTCACCTATCGGTACCGCCGGTTGTAGCTGCTGGCTAATCGGTAGTGATGTATAGCTGACACACTACCCGAAGGTACTATCTCAGGCATCGGTCCACATACAGAGGCCTCATTACTAAGTGGACCATCCTCATGGTCACTCACTGGAAAACAGTAATAGCCAAGTCTACCATCCACTCTACTAATGACTCAGCTAGGCGGAAAACTCTAGCAATCGCCTCCAGCCAGTCCTCTGCTATCTGGGAATCGACATCGCCTCGTAACCTCAGAGGCCTCTACTGCTCTAACTCGTGCAACACAGTCTGTCGGCATGCACCGTATGCTAGTATGGAAAGTGTCATCCTCTTCCCAACAGTTGGTGGTACTATTAGTATACCACCCGAGGGTGCCAATATAGTAAAAAGAGCCCCACACCAGAGCCTCGTCGCTCAGTGGGCCATCATCGTGTACTATCTCAGAACTACAACTGACTGTCTGCGTGGAGACATCCAGAACAGATGCGATATAGTCAACGATTTATACCTGGTGAGCTGACCTGGTTTGAGCTAACTTTAAAACTTTTGGAAACACACACGCAATCAGTGTTTTCAAACACAAACTTGGAAATCAGTAGTCAGGATCCTGGTTTATTGATACGTCCGCCACCACACCAACACTAGACTCCATAACCTGAAGAACACATTCAGTACCCTCAACACTATTTCTTCACATAGAAGAAATATTAGAGTCCTGAGTTCTGCGGTAGAACCAAACTCCTTTGATGCCAATTTGTCACGACCCGTCCTCAGGGACAATGCCGTGACTACCCCAAGCCCGCCTTCCATAGGCCAGGGGTTGGTGACTAGCACCTAAGGTGCAAATCCAAATAAAAAGGGAAGGAATTGATTTTACGAAACGAAAAAACACACAAAAAGAGAAAAATTGGAAACTAACTAAATGTAAAGCAGTAAAAAAATGTACTGAAAGTGCAAGGGGCTGGAAATACAAGCCCAAATAAAGTACAACTACAATTGAAAGTAAAGTACAACTCAAAAGAAAACAGCTAATGGATGTCAAGAAGCTCCTGGATTGTCCACCACGGACCCAACCTGAATGGTAGGTACAGATTTCCTCCTTATCACTCCACATACGATCATCCGTCCATCTATCTCCTCCAGGTACCGACTCTTCGTAAGATCCACCTCTGGGTACCATCCAGCTCATTAAGCCTCAACCATGATCAATGTTGTCCGTTGTCTGCAACCAACACAACGAGGTGCGGGCTTATCCCGTGCTGGGGTGAGTATAACGATACTCTGTAGGGACCCCGAGACCCTCATGGTCTCACTAAATACAACAAGGATGAACAAAAAGGACGTTCACAATGGATAGTCCATACATATACCTAAGTTATCAAGTAACCCATCTCAGCTACATGGTTTCACATGGATATGAAATCGACAGATAACCACTACATATATATATTCCCATACAAATATGTAATTTATCTAGTAACCCATCTCAATCATGAGGAAAAACACAAAGTTCATTGACTCAGCTCAAACCAGGATTTTCATTATCGAAACCGCAACTGCTGAAGAGCTCCATTGTTGATAAGTACAGTGAACCTGTCATGACTCCGAGGTACTACTCACTTCCCTAAGATTGCTGAGGTACTCCACCTGTTGAGTACCACGGGTCAGCCACCCAAACACAGTAGTGCTCCCGCCGGGGTCTGCCACCCAAACACATTAGTGCACCCCCCCTAATAGCCTGCAGAGGTACTCCTCCTGTCAAGTACCGCAGGTATTCCACCCAAACACAGTAGTGCTCCCCACCGTGGGTCTACCACCCAAAAACAGTAGTGCTTTCCACTGGGCTATACAAGTCACTCTGACTTGAATCGGACAGGCAGTCTTCAGGTCTCAGCCAGATACATGGTCTCCGTACTCCGTAAACTCGTCTCTGAGAGGGTCCGCTCCAGGAGCTACAGGTAGATACACCAAGTATCACAATATCCCATGAAGAAGTATCTCAAAGTACTGACTCATCATTGGGGTCTCAACGCAACAGACGGCATGTCAATCGGACGCCCGGTCTGTGAGTTATTAGCCTTTTCGTCTGAGGGGCCCGGTTGGTTTCATGTACGAACCAACCTGACCGTATCTCAACTGTACCCCAAACTCACATAGGGTATACTCATAGGTACCGATTCTCAACGTGATCACCAACACCACTGACGGTTTGTCAAACGAACGTTCGATCTGAAAGTTATCGGCTTTTCCGTTCCAGGGGCACAGTTGGATTTCAGGTACAATCCAACCCGGCCATATTCTAATTGTGTCCAAACATCAGGTGAAGTATACCAAAAGATCAGTCTCACCGAAAGGAATCCAAAAAAGTCCACGACACGTCATTCAGTTTTCCAGAACTCATGTTATAAGCATTTCCACTCCAAGGGACCGGTTGGTTTCAGTTTCGAACCAACCCGGCCATTCGCAAAGTTATCCAAAACATTGAGTGTAATAAAACAAAATGACCATCCTGATCCAAGGTTCCCATAGCAAATGATAGTGGGTCAATTGGAGTTTCCTAGCCCACATTATGGGTGTTTGAACAGATAAGTCCGGAAATAGGGGGTTTGGGCCCGGTCCGACACTATCCAATAACCCCTAGGTAGGCAGAACCGGGTCGACCCGACCCGGTTTTGGGTCTGGATCAATTGGGCACGGCCCGAACCGGTGCTGGCAGGTCGGCCCGGCGGGGCTGGATCGGGCCGGCGCGGGTGGCCCGACCCGCGTGTCCAGCGGCTCGGCCTTCGGCCGAGTGGAATGCGGAGGGGGGCGCTTCCCCCATTGATTTCTGAATGGACGGCCAATTAAGGCTGGCCTTAATTGACCTGCAGGACTCGTAGGGTCCCGCCTCCACCTGCCGCCAGCGGCCGGCTCAGCCGGCCGCTCCCCTGAACTGCCGCAGCCATAGGTCGTAACTCCTTCCCGTACAGTGCAGCGTGACAACACCACGCCCCTCCACCACAGACCGCCCCGGCCGTGGACCTCCATGGGGTTCTGGCACGGAGCTGCAGCCCGCTCCTAGCTGCAGCCTACTTCGGCCTCACTGGCACGGCGCAACAGCACCACAGACCTTCGCCGCGGTTTTCCTCATTCCCACGTGGTGTCGTTGCACCGCGCTGCCTCCGTTCCAAACAATGATGATGATCAACAACAAAGGGAAGGAGGATCATCCATGTTTATGTGGTCCGACCTCCTCCAATTAAATTGATAACATGCGTCCAATTAAGAATGACGAACATCAAAATAATACTTGGATGACGAAACAATCCCTACGTTTTTCCCACAATCAAAAGAAAATTCCCAACCCACAAACAAATACTTTCGTGGATCTGATTAATAATGAGTTGATCCGCATTCTTTTTTTCAGAAGGAAAACAATCATGGGATTATTAACATTCGAAAATTAAACCCCTACCTCGATTCAAGATTCGTTCGTCGTCCGCACAGAAATCGGCATCGCGGAAGACGGTCTCGTTCCATCAACGTCGGAGGAAAAAGAACAACATCGTTGGCGATGATCACCGCGGTCAGCGTCTTCTCTCTTGACGCGTAGGAATATTAAAGAATATGGGTGTTCTTCGTGGGTGTTGTCATTCTTTTTCGAGAGATGTTCTTCATTGGAATGTGATTATTCTTTCAAATATTCTTCTCCTATCCTTTGTTCACCCAACTCAAACTATGCCAACCCAAACATAATAATATAACTCTTATTATTATTCTCACCTAATGAATTCAAATTAATTCAAAATAGTTGAGCCAACTAATTGAATGCCTTAACTCAAGTGTGTTGGAATATTAAAAGAGATAGTGTAAAATGGGTAGGTTAACGGTTTACAGAGTTTAAGGGGGGTTTCAAGGAGTTAAAGAGAAGATTAACGGATGGGCTCGTGTGGGCCCCACCTCACAAATATCCTCTCGTGGGAGGTTATGTGGGTGTGGGCCCCACCAACAACCTTCCCCTTGTAAGATATAACTAACTGAAAATAAAAATGTGTGCAACACAATTTTTATTTAATTTAAGGTTAAACTTCAAAATATAACTTCAAACCTGCTTAAAATGCAACCGCGATAAAGGTCCCTTTAATAGAATACCAGCGCTGCAAGTTCATCAGGGTCATCAGATTTCAATTCCGAGCACCGTATCAAAAGTTAGAAAAACATGTTCGTTCATTCACTGAACGTACCTAAGCTAAGCTTCGGAAATTGATTCCAGGCACACCGGGCCTCAGAATCAGGTGATGTCAGAAGCCATAGACTCGTAAAATTCCAAAGAATAATGAAATAAAATTTCCATGAAAGTTTCGGGTCTTTACATAGACTATGGATGTTGATGATCTCACAACACACAATATGGTCAATAGTATGCTATGTGTTTATTCTAATCATACTCCGGTATTAGTAGACACAAACTCATGTAATTATTTTATCTTATTACTACAGGTATAGAAGTTGGAACTCCCAACAGAGGCACTAGAACAAAATCTCTGTATCAAGGTTCCTATTGGGAGTTCTTCTTCTATTTCTTTGATCTACCTGTAATCCAAGCTGTTTCTTGTAGGTGAATGTTTCACAAAGGACAACTGGTTATCATTATGGAACCCCAGGATATCATCTTGGTCATCGATTGTATTTCTTTGGTTCAAGACCATATAGAATTTTTCTATAAACTAGTTAGATGAAAACACGCTGATGGGGTGAAGTTATCCATTCTCAGTGAAGATGAAATTATATTTGGGAAGGAAGGTTCTATGACCCGGTGTTGGCATCCTTTAACATACCAATTAGCGAGTGTAAACCTTGTTGAAATAGAATATTCCAGCTTCTAGGTTTTTTAGTTATGTAGCATTACATGGTTGTTTTCCCCGAAGACATTTCAAGACTCCCCCAGAGGTGGTAGTTGGTGGTTTTATTTGATTTGAAACCACGAAATGCTATTATATCTTATGTGGCATACTAGATGGCACCCACCAAGCTTTAGGATCTATATTTTTAGTTGGATGACCATTGTGATACATGTTTCATCAGGCTGAGTGTGTCTGCCAGGGTAGCTTCAGTTCTATTTATGAAGAACAATGATGGGATTTTATGGCTTTTAGTGGATTTTTGTCACCTGAACCAGTCCATGATATAGAAATAGTGTACCTTACAAGGATTTATGACCCCTTTGAGTTGTTTTGAGGTGTGAGATCATTATCCAAGATCGATAGTAGGTTCGACTACAACTAGTTATGGGTCTGCAAGACTGAAATCCTGAATTTAGCGTTTCAATGACACTATGGGCACTATGAGTTTCTTGTGGTTCTGTTTTGTGTGACATATTATCCTAGTGACTTTTATGGTTTTGATAAATCATATCTTGCAGCCTCATTTGGACCATTTTTTTAGTGTTTTTCTTTTTAAAAATTCCCCTATACTCTACATTATAGGATGAGCAGAATGAGTACATGAGAATGATTCTTGACTAACATCATGAGCCCTAGCTTTACAAAAACCACTCTAAGTTCAAGTTCTAGATACATGTGGTCCACTTTTTGGGACATATCATTTCTAAACAAGGTATATTCATGGGCCCTTAAAATATAGAAGATGTTCTTTCATGGGAGCCACTGAAGAATTTTTCACAGGTGTGAAGATTTTGTGGTTTGGTTGAGTAATACATGGGATCTATGGCATAATTATGTATGATCAAATCCACTTTTCCCACTATATCATTGAATAAAAAATCCTTTATCTGGTCTGTGTAGTGTAAGAAGTCCATCGAAGAGTGTAGGTAGAGGCCGACGAGGGCTCCAATTTTGAGACTACAAGAGGAAGGTGTTGAGTTCATAGTGTATTGTGATGCCTTGAGAGCTAGGATTAGTTTTGTTTTGATGAAATGATAGGTTTTCATCATATACGGGTTGAGGAAATAGAGACCCCATAACAAGAACTAATTGACTCATGGACTAGATCTACTAGTAGTAGTCTTCTCCTTGAGAATATGGAGGCACTACCTTTTGGGAAAGCACAATGTGGTTAACTCATACCACCAGAGCCTCAGGTACATCTTCAATTAGTGAGACATGAATTTAAGGCATCAATAGTAGTTGGATTTCTTGTATGAATACTAAATCCAAATAATATATACCATAGGGAATTGAAATGTGGTAGTAGATACCCATAGTTGAAAGTGTTAGGCTCTCCTAGTGCGGAAAGAATTAGAGTAGTTTGCTTCCCTCTAGTTGACCCCGATGGAGTAGGAGGGTACTGCTTATCTATAGTGGATGGTGCTGAATCCTTTTCTGCTTTAGCGGGTGAATGAGTCCCAATATGGAGACAACGATGGTAATGTTCTATGTGATTGTATATCCATAGGTGATACACCGTATTGATATTTTTAATAACAAAATCATGAGATATTGATTCAGGGATGAAATGTGGTTCTATTTTCAGTGTAGGAGGAGGTGATGTGTGAGTTCAACTTTTCTCCCTTGGATATATATACGTGTGCGGGGAAGATGTAAAAGGGTCTCCCGTGGTTGTCCTGGTGGCCTGACATGAGATAAAGTGTAGCTGATTTTATCACATAATGCCTTACTTGTGAGCAAGTGAAGGCTGAACACCAGGTTCCGATGCGTTTGTTTCTTCCTATTGAGATTTCAAAGTGGAAATGAAATGAAATATCCATGTAATTTAATATATGTCTTTCGTAAATAGAAAAGGGTCATAACACCATCAAGGTGATTGTAGACTAACTCACTATGTCAGCACACTTCCTCACTATTGGTCGGAGATAGTAACTCGAGAGGGGTGGATTGAGTTCCCAATAAAATTTATGTAAATAAATTGGCTAATTAATGAAAACTGAAGATCGGTAGAGGATTTGTACTTTTAAATTTTTTCTTAATGGGTGATTTGGTCCCATTTAAAATATTTTTTAGAAATACCATAACTTTTAATATCAATTTACTTTGATAAAAAAATATATAAACACTTGTTAATATTAATTATGAAAATAATTTGTTTTTTGTTTTATGCAGAAATGTTATCTTGAATATGATAGAAAAAAACAACAACATAGTGACACAATAGAATAAACTAGAGGTTCAGTGTCAAGGTGAGAACTAATCCCCTCCACTTTGAAATAACCTAATTCCAAGCATATTATAAATATAATCAATCAAATCCAAAACATATAATAGGTATATAGTTAACATCAACATGATGTAAATGCTAAAAATCCTCTTCCATAATTATACGAGGGATTAATGAAAACACATGTCAAATAGACCTCTTCCAAAAACACAGTGGGAAACATATTGAGGTAGGATAAAATATAATGTATTCTACAAGAATATGTAGGAGATTGTGTGTTTTGGGTTATAGTAAAACAAAAAATTATCCAAAGAAAAATAAAAATCAATTATGAATTGTAAAATCTTAGTATAAGGAATTCTATATGTTTGTAATCCAAAGATTAGAAATTTTGAGGATTCTATGCATTGTTTCAGAAAATATGAAGCAGAATAGAGGATCGTAGAAATCTATAGGTATGATTCGATTGATCTCTATCTGTTTTCTATACCATTCGTGGTAATGTTTTAAGTTTCTCTATGATGTGGATCTTCAATGAATGTGAATTAGTATCTTTGAGAGAGTTGATAACATTGATTATGAAATTTTCATCATCAACAATAATCATTTTATATGTATATATTCATAATTTTGAGAGACCGATACGTCATTAATATATAGAAGTTCTTTTTTAGGAGATCTGCATTTCTCAGATCAGCAATTACTATGTATTTAGAACTTGGTAAAAACACTTAGGAATAAATTTTACATTGAACCATTCCTGATGAAGATATCAGATAACAACAATAACCATAGTACTGGTAGTGACTTAGCATCTTGCAGTGACTCCACTTACAGCAACTCCTTTGGTAATAGCAGTGACTCGCTTTCGATGGTAGCTTATCCTAGTGTTAATGGACACTTGAGTCTGACGGTAGATCATCCTGACGATAATGCTGACTAGATTCTGGTGGTAACAGTGGCTTGTAACCAACAATGTCTTTCTATAAATCATAGATGGAATTTAAAATAAGTAATATATAAAATCAAATCATACAATAAGTGAAACATTAGTAATAAATGAATCGTTTTTTTGGTTATTAAAATAATATATGTTTAACAAAATCCATTTAATGAGGCATCATCATTCTTCCCCTTTTTGATGATCACAAATCATCTAATTTTATAAATCATGTAATAAAAATGTTTTCCTCAATAAAAAGAATTATATATTAGTTAGAAAAAAATCTGATAATAACATAAATGCCCAGTTATCCCCCGCTTTGATATGATCAAAATATCTCAAAATTGAAAACAAAACATAAAGGATTTATGTAACTATGTACCAAAAAGTTAGAGAATCAAATAAGATAAATATTAATTGATAAAGGTACATGATCTATATCTAATAGATAACATCAAAAGAGATTCACCCCTTAAAGGATGGTATATGGTCAATATTATCCTTCCATTTTTCTTGTGACCTATCTCTATCATCATCCTAAAAAGAAACTATCAAACTATTTGTTGGGGAAAAGGATGTAATGGATGGTAGTATGGTAGCAGGAGGTGTGGCTACTCTAGAAAGAACTGGTCTGAGTTGTCTGATAGCGTAAATTTGATACATTCATAGAGGTTGAAATGGTGGATGCATATGACTAGTGGACTGAGATATTAGAGCAGGCCTGTATTGAACTATTCTTATTGTTGTGGTTAATGGAATTTACGAAATATGATTGATCCCTCGAGAAATAAAAATGGTTTAATGAATACTAAGATAAAGTTTCAAAAGAATTATAAAGTCCATAATTATGGACCCTCCACATTCAATTTCATTAATATAATATTCCTTTTCATCCATAAACATCTGAAGAGCTGGTGTAAGAACTTTTAACTGACTCACATATTCATTAAAGGCTCTTTTCACTTGTGGGATATTCATGTTTTTAGAAAGAAACTTAAAATTATCGGTCATATAATACTTTGTGTAGATCCCTGTCAAATAATATTGGATAACCTTTTTGATCACTTTATTATCGAGTATAATATCTACAAAATGATGTTTTAGGAATTTAATAATATGTCTTCTATGAAGATGTATCTACATAATCTAGTTATCATATGTACTGAGATCACTCAAACCATTTCATATTTATTCTTGGAACAATTGTTGAAACATATATCTATCAAATTGTATTAGAGAATGAGAACGTGTATATGATTTAGAGGTAATATAATCAAAACTATCAATCATATAATAATTGGAACTCATAAAATATGAAAAAGTGGTTTGTAGGACCTCTATTTAATATTTCAAACTAGATAACTCAGTTGTCAATATTTTATTTAGAACTTCTATTTCATCAATATGATAATGAAAACTATATTAAATAATATATATGACCATGTATAATAAATATATATCAATTTCTTCATTAGGATGAGTAGTAAGAGATGGATGATAGTTTAGAACATGTGGAAGGTCCGACACCAAATAATTTATCAATGTTTCAATATCTGAATTAACATACATATGTAGAGAATCTAGACCATCATGGGTTACAACATTAGGAGGCAACACTGATGGAGTTGTGGAAATATTTCCTTGCTCATGTGAAAATTCTTCCTCAATTAGTCTTTTTATTTCAATGGAAGTGAATGTCGGTAACTCCCCAGCATCATTAATATGATTCACTAGGAATCGTTATCTTCTAAATTAAGAGTAACTATAAAAATCATTGTATGAAAACCTATGTCTTAAAAACTAGGACATTTCTATAATTCTTCAATGGATCTCATAGAATATTTTAAATATATAATATTTTCTTTGTCTCAGGGATTTTGAGAACATTGAAGAACAATATATCTTTAGGGTGGAGGTGTTTTCTGTTGCTGTTGAATACTTGGTTTTGGTGGAGTTTAAACCATTGGAACCGATTGAATAACTGGAATGGGAGTCAAATCCCCTCAGTTGTAGTTATCATGACTTGTAGCTGATTGCTTTCCAAAATCTCTATGGATTTTAACTGATCCAGTTCATCTAACAGTTCATCATGAATTGATGTTTTCTCCCCCCACCACTACAAGATTCCTTATCCTTTGGAGGAGCTGTCCGAAAATTATGTATTAGTGTATGCTTAGTAGGACGTTATTCGACAATATTAGACACAATTGGTTCGAAGGGTTTAATTGTAAATAACACTTACACAGGATCAACTTAATCTTTTCATTCCCCTCATGATCCGAACCACCTTATTTATGTTGAGAAACTATATGAATAGTGCTATTATCATCATTTTCAACACAAATATTCTCATCATGAGCTTCATCATCATTATCCGTAGAATTAATTCAGGATTCTTCATATGATTTCTCTTTATAAATAATCTAATTATGTTTTTTATAGAAAAATTATCATCTCTTTCACCATTATTATCCTCACATTGGGTCTCATAAGTAGAATATATATATTGATAGTCTTCAAAAACATCAGTATCCTCTTCGTTATCATTCATAGAAAAGACTAATTCTCTAAAATGTAGAGATCCAGTAGAAAGAGCCTTTTCACTAGATACTCTTGGTGGAGATTTTATGATCTATAGATCTCTCCCTTATTTAACTTACTCAAGTGCTTATTATTTTTCATCCCTTTCAATAATAACTTCATTAATTGAATACTCCGGAATCCCATCTTGTTCAAGACTAAGATCAACCATATCCTCTGGTCTAGTTGGGTGATCAATATGGCCAATATCACCATATAGTTTTTCATTGTCCCTTTTAGGGATTCAAAATTACATTCATTGTTTTACAGATATAAATTGATATGACAAACCACCAAATTTATCCTCACCTACTTATCCAGACATGAACTAACCTTTTTCATCTAGGATGGTGGAGATCATTTTTTGATAAATGAGTGATTTTGATATGGAGTTCATTTCTCTCAAGTCATGATTGTGGAACAACAGAAATCTACCAGGATTTATTATTTTCCCTTTCTTTTTCATATACATAATGTATACATATTGATAACACATTGTGTTGATGTCTCCTTTACTTAAACAAAAAACATGTTGTATAAACTTATACAATAAATTTCACTACCCAAAAAGATCTATATATGTTTCTCTCTTACTTTTTTGATATCTAGTTAATTCTACTAGAGCCTCCAATAACTTATCATTTGGTACACTACCTTATAGTCTTAAGAAAATCATTGGTGAGAAATCTATAGAAAATTTTCCCATTCTCTAGAAGAAAAATAAATATATTCTCCATTGATAATTCAATTAATTCAATCAATATTCTTCTAAAAAATAAACCACACATTTTAATTTTTATTTTAAAATATCCTCGGATAATACAATCTATGATTTGTGGTAAACCAGTTTATACACTATTTTTTCAATTACATTTAGCACTAGCATATTGCTAGTTGGAAGCCATTATGAATCGGTCTATTTTCTTATTCGACTACCTAATTATTCAGATGAAGTTTTACTAAAACATTCTGGCAGACTACCTATGGATACATATGATCTTTATGAAAGCCTCATCTCTTCTGGATTTGATTCTATAACTCTCTAAACATAGGGAATTTAAATTGGTTGAAGGCTTCAGGAGGAGAAAAGAAGTGGGAATATTTGTTTATGTTGAAGGAATGGGATCTTGATTTCAATGGATTAAGAGAAGTGAATTGATTTTTAGTAATCAGGTTATATTTTTAATTTAGTGATTTTAATATAATAATAATAAAATTAATATAATTAAAATTTAATCGGTACATAAAAATTGAAATGGTAATAAAAATGATGGTAACATAAAAAAGAATAGCGACTTGTTCAATATTGAATCATCAATAATGAATCATCAATGATGACTCATCAACAGTGACTCATCTAGGGTGACTCATAAATTTTTACTCATCAACCGAATTTTATCATTCCAAATACATATTTGATGCAGTTTAATATTTTAGAATTCAAAGTCATCAAGAATATATCATCTAGAAAATGTTCGGTTCTAATAAATCCAAATGATATATCACAATTTATATAATGATCTCTCAAAAAAATATTTCTTACATGAATATGCTTGTTTCTAGAGTGAGATACTAGATTATTTAAAATTTTATTCCACTTTTGTTATCATATATAATTAATCGATACATGTCAAAATTGGTATGTAATGTTTTTTAAAGTATGTTTTATCCAAAAGATTAATTCATAAGAACATTTTGAATCATTGTACTCATCTTCATTAGTGGTTAGAGAAAAATAATTTTTCTTATTTCTATGGCAAGATACTAGATATTTTCTTATAAGATGACATGTCCCTAATATTGTTTTTCTATGTTACTTGAGTCCACAAAAAGATGGATCTGAACAACTAAATAACTCAAAAAATTGTCCTCTTTGGTAGAACAATCCAAAATTGGTTTTATTTGGGAGGTATTTAAAAATTATTTTGACATCTAATAAATGTGACTCATATATATTTAATGGAATGTGAGCACACATACATACAATAAACACAATATAAGGTCAAATAGTAGTTATATAGAGATGCCTTCCAATCATTCCACTATAACTAGTTTGATCTACTCATTTCCCAGTATTAGTAAGGTCTAGTTTATAGGTGGTACTCATGGGAGTATCACTGCTCTTTGTAATTTCTAAGAAAAATCATTTGAAAAGATCATTAGTTAATGCACATTTATTTAAAATAATTCTTTCATTATTTTTAAAAAAATGTGAAATCTAAGAAATAATATGAGTTTATCCATTGAACTTATTTAAAATTCACTTTTTAATAATTTTGGAAAATCAAAACATATGTAATCTTTATTAGATCCAAAATTGATAACATCCACATAAATTTGATACATCAAAACATATTTTTAAATTGTTATTTAAATTCATTTTCTTCAACTATTCCTTTTGAAAAAAATCAAAATAAGGGAAGAATAAATACAATAATACCAAGCTTTAAAAGCCTATTTTAAACCATTCAATGATTTTGATAATATAAAAAGATGATTTAGAAAATGAGGGTTTCAAAATCCATTCATTTGTTCAAAAAAACATCATCTACTATGAATCCATTTAAGAATTCACTTTTAACATCGATTTGATATATATTGATGTCTTGATGTGATGCATAAGAATGTAGTATCCAAATAGATTCAAATCATACAATAGGTTCAAAAAATTCTTCATAATAAATACATTCTCCTTGATTATAACATTTTTCTTCTATTCTATAGTTTTTTATATCTATAGTTCTATATTTATTATCCTTATTTTTAAACACCTACATAGTGACAATAGTAAATGTATACATAGGTCTGTCTAAAAGTTCCAAAAAAATGTTTTGTCAAACATATGATGTTATTATTTCATATCAATTTCTATAATTCAACATTTTCTGTATCATTAATGTAACACCCCAAGCTTCCACGATATGATAACGTGTGATGTATGCAAAACCGAGTTCAAGCACACCATGAACTATAAAACTAGCCGTATTAAAAGTGGTTATGAATAGTAATAACCACATTTTTAATTTTATATATATATCCCATATAATTTTAAAATTCATTGTTTTTGATTCAAAGACATAATATGATGACAGGTTCAATTTTTCAATAAAGGAATTGTTTTTAAGAAAAATACATTTTTCTGCCTTTTAATCGCGAACCCTTTTTAAAACTAATATTTGACACTTTAATATATTCAATTTAATTATATTTAATCCTTCTTTAGAATCGGTACAAAAAAATTTAGTTCCAATGAATTTTTGGTACTTTTCTGATAACTTTCATATTTTGATGTATAGTGAAAATTACTAAATTTTAATTAAAAACAACATTTTTAATCGAATTAATAAATAGTGATAAATTATGAATTTGAGTGGTTTTAAAGTATATTTAGAATATATTTTTACCATTTAATACAATTTTGGTCATTGTACATTACTTAACATTTAAAATGAACATAAACAAGGGTCCATATTTTGATAGTTATTATTTCTTAAATACACGCTTTTTGTTTTGACAGTGGGAATTAATTTTAAATTAATTGCTGAAACTTATGTATTTTGAATTTGGAAAATGGATTCCATATTTGGAATCAGGATTTCCAAATTGTGTAAATATGTTACTCTTGTTTTTAGACATTTTGAATAATTATTTCGATAAATATTTTACTTACCATGGTTAAAAGGTAAATCCGGTAAATAAGGGTAAAAATAATAATATTATTATAATATTAAATTGCCCTAAAACGTGTCCTAACACTATTGGATAATAAATTTCCGAAAATGAACATCTTTGGGTTAAAGTTGGTACCCCATGGCGCCACTTGTAAGTGATAATGACACTCAATATTAATTATGTTAATGTAAATACAAAAATGACATAAGCATGTATCTTTTAGCAAAGAAATTTCTTTAATAGGGTTGTGTATGTTATATTTTTGACTATAAATATTCATTAGAAATCTAAAAATATTTTCTACATAATGGTATTTTATTTATAATTTTTAGACATTGAATAATTAAATTTCTTTATGTCACAATAATGATGCAATATTTTCCTTATTAATGAAAAAAATCAAATAATTGGTATTATAAATGATAAAATAAATATAATTTTAATGTTTTGATGAAATAAAAGACTTTTATGGGTAAATATAACATATTATGATTTATTATATGAATTTGATTCGAATTAATGAAGTTATTAAGACTTTTAAAAAATTATAAGTAGTGTCAAATTTGACAAAAAGAAATTATTTAAAAAATATTATATTATAAATTGATATAATATTCCTAAAAATATAGGGTTCAGCAAAAGGAGTTATATATTGATAGGTGTATCATTAATGAACCACTTGGGGTTCAATTGGAAGTATATAGTATGTTTATTAAAAATATAATATAAAAATACAAAGAGACATGGTAAATGTCAAACTATTTAACTAAGAGTTAAATATAAATGATAGGGTTAATATATTGACACAAACCTCTCTAAAATCTAATGGATGAAAATATTTTGACCCATCCCTATCTTAAACTCTAAATAAGTCACTTTGGATCCATTATAAACCGAATATGAATTTATTATAAAATAATATGTTTAGTTTTTCCTAAGGTGTTGTTCACCCCTCTTATAAAAGGGCACTCCCCCTTGTCTCAAATTCTAACATTCAAAAACCTTTTGGATCAGCCAAACCATGCCCAAATATTCTATAAACTTCACTCAATTCATCCTAGAGGCCTTCCATTAGTCATAAATCCAACTTAAGGAGCCCTTTTTATCAAATCAAATGGAAGAACCCGAAGAAGAGGTAAAAATCACACCACCTCTTTCAAGTTCCTTTCTTCTTCTACTTCTTCATTATTTGTTACTTACATTCTAAAATAATAACTCCAGTATCTTCTATATAATTTGATGATATTATAAATATGGTACAACAATATTCAGTATTCTATCCATCCTTTTAATGACATGTCACCATACGTGCATATGTACGGCTTACCGTCTCCACGTCGTGGTGTAATTGTAATTCAATACATTATTATTTGAATGGGTATAATAATGATATATAATTCATTTAAATAATAAATATAAATGATAAATTTTCTGTATATATGATACACCATCGAATTATATATTATTTTAATATCGAATAAATGATATTGTCACTCGTGCAAATGTACGGACTACCGTCTCCACGAACACGATGAGATTCATTCCCCATCGTATTCATTTAAGAATAATTTTCATTAGATGATTAAAAATAATGTTTAAATACTTGATATCATTCAGGATATTAATTAGATACATTCCATCAGTAACATATACGACTTACGTAACAAATCATATAAAGGAAAACGAATCAGTTTACACCCAAAATGATGATAATTCTAAGATATTATTGAAAATGCAATGATAAAAGATCATATATGATATCATATTAATGTATATTATTATTTAATAATGTAATAACAATTATTTCACCATTATAAAGAAGTATATTTTACCCTTGACCGAGGAAAATTACAAGGTAAGGGTTTATTTCACAATCATTTCATTATCTGGTGTTGTTTATACGTAATTATCTATTGAGACCTCTTTATCATCCACATCCAGGATTCTTAAAAATGTATTTCAAATAATTATTATTATATTATAGACTATGGGTTAAAGTCAATTATAACCTTGTTTTACTTTTTATAATATGTTTATAAAGTAATCCTTCCATCATTTTCCAAACAAGGTACTTTTTAAACTTTTCGACAGAATTATGGTATGAATGTCTTTTTTAACTTATACGGAGGGTGCAGCTATTTTCCACCATTATTAAATAATCAAAGCTTCCCTTACCATCATATAAAAATATTTTCCAAGTAAATTTTTTCTTTTATAATTATGTTACTTTTAAATGATTTAAAAAAAGGGATATTTATTTTAAATAATTTTGATTTTATCTATGTCAACATCCTTTGATGGATTTTAATCTTATTTGATGTTGATTTATTATGATACAAAACATATACATTGTATTTAAGGTTTTGTGATATGTTTGACTATGGATGCATTATTATTATACCATTCATGATTTATAGAGAATGTATTGACATTTCGTATGCTAGTTTTACTACGAATGTTTATGTTATGTTTAAACAAGTTCATATGAGGAATGCATTGGACTTAGTATGTGACGGGTGGAGCACACTATAGCTCCATGATGCATTGGTAGGTCTCAAGAGACAAGATAGTTTCTTGGAACAAGGCCTTGAAAAAATCTTATTTGTAGCCTTGGCACAAGGCCTTGACTTTGTGGTTATGATAGTCTAGCATTATGCATTCCATCATTATGAATGTGGTTATTGATATTGCATGTGATTATTCAACTATTAAAATATCCCTGTGAATAAGTTAATTTCATTATTTCATTTCATTTTTTTCCATATTATGATGAAGTTCATGTTTAAAAAGCTTTTGTTTTAGTTATACATTCCCTTAAATGTTTATGCTTATTTATGAATGTTTCCGCTATATTTTTATCCTTACTGAGCATCTGAGCTCTCCCCTTTCTATGTTTAATTTTTCCCAGGATTTGAAGAAGTATTTTATGACTGACCTACAGGGATAGTCTGAGGGGATATGAGTGTGGAATTTGGAGACTCTGTTGTTGTAGTTTTTGACTTTATGATGTAATGTAAGACTTATGAATGTATCTAGTGTTTCCAAGGCTACTAAACTATTCGGTCATTAGAGCCTTGATCTTTTGTGATCATGAAAATGTTATGTAATAATGCACCGACTCTGTGTAACTGAGGTTGGGGAGTAACAGTTGGTATCAGAGGATGTTTAGTACAAATCTTGGAAGCTAGATTTAGATAAACTCTGATTAGTGAACATAGACCTAAGATGGAGTATAAGGATTAGTATAGAAGAACATTCTAGAATTTTGGTATTGTAGAGATTTTGTGAGCATTCAGAGAAATACATCCCTCTCTAGATACGAGCAGATAGAGGTGGCTCTAGCACAGATGTACCTAGGAGTAAAACCCTAAAACACCACATTGAGCTAGACTAGAAGGGGAACTGGTGCACGAAAGCAGGCCTTGCTGCACTCTTGGTTACGACACTCCCGGGAGATATGCTTAGGATAATTCTCATTTTCATTACAATCCATTATGAAGGTTTTATGATTATATACTTCCTCAAATAAAATATTTTTATGATTACGGATTATATCCATAAACTTCTCAATTTATGTTAAGTATTTTACAAGTTTTGAATTATTCATTATAATTCCTAATCTGACCTAGTTTATTCCATTGTATAGAAATGGCGCCCAGTAGACGGAATGTGAACTCCAACAATATGCATTATCTAAAGAGTAATAAGGATCATATCTTTCATGGTATTAAGCCAAAATTTAGAAGAGAAATAGTCACCCATGTATTCTCAACATATAATGAAATAGTATATTATGTTAATAAGATAAGTAAAGAATTCTCTGAGTCCTATGGCTTTGAAGGGAAGCAAGAGAATAAATGTATGGAAGAGAGAAAGATGGATAAAGGGAAGAGGGAAAAGAAAAATTTAGCCATATGTGATAACTGTTGGAAGAAACACCCTGGAACATTCGTGAAAGGATTTGGAGTTTGTTATAAGTGTGGAGAAAAAGGACACCAAGCACGTGATTGAAATGGTAAGAAAAAGGATTCAAATTTACAATGCTTCATCTGGAAGGAGTTTGGACACTATGTGAACCAATGTCCCAGTCATCATACTATGCCGCAAATGATGACATTGGATAATAATCATGTTATGATACTACCACAGAAGAAGAGGAATGACTAGTGTTCTTATATTAATATTTAATAATTATTTCATTTATGTGTTGTATCAATGATGTACTGGATATAAATAAGTATTGTACGGTAGTACTATTTCATTGAGGTTTTGAGATTTTATGGTACTAAGAAAAGTGAATCTACAGTGAGTTAAATGTTTTGGAAATTACATGGTTGAGGGAATGATAAACCTTAATATGGTCCAAATATTGAGGTACTAATTTTGGAATAAGAGATGGTTGATTTGGGTAAATTATATTGGATATTATTAACTACCTTGAAACTGATTAAAAATTTTTATATTCCATCATTGTTGGAGATTACAAGATTTTTTGATGGATGAAGTATGTCCAGTATTCTATAAGGAATAATGGAGAATGAATGTAATCAATAAGTTTTTATAGTAATTCAGGATGTTTTAGTGTTTTAAAATAATACATGATGAAGGTATTCACATGTTATTACATTGTAAAAATGATCTACATTATGTTTACCTTCAATATAAATTTTGGACTGAGTGTTTGGATAGAAGTATTTTGGATAATTATAAAGGTTGGAATGGATTATATTTTACATTGGATACTATTGTTAAGGTTATTTTTTGATATTTATAAAAATGATAACACATAGACCGTGTGACAACCCATCACGTCGGACAAAGCTGCAGGAATTGAACCCACAACCATAGTGCGATTCAGATCAATCACCTACCACTGGACTACGTGATGTCCCTGAAGTGTATGATGTTGTTTTTTTGAATTTTTGATAGATGAATTATAAATTTATTTTTGGAACCCTATACAGTTAGGATAAATTGAATACTTTTGAGTTCTATTATCTTTTGGAGTGAAAGATGGGTTGGTGGTAATAATTTAGTAAAGAATGAAATTCTACATGACATGTAAGTATATTTCCTTACATTTTTAGTAAATCCTATAAATAAATTCGTCAACATTATGAAAGGTAACTTAAAACAAAAACGTTGTCGGTTAACTTTTCCTACTGGGGAATCAAAGACCGTTTAACTAATCACAATTTTGTGATTTTAATATAGTTTACATTCTTTTAATCTTGTTTTCTACAACTCTCCATCAAACCTTGATGGTTTGTTTCTCCTCCATATCAATGTTTTCATAGAATCGTTGTATGGGCTATCTCGGGTGACATTTGTACTTCTCTTTCTTTATTTTAAAGTTATATTTTTCTCAACCCTATTTCTGATGTGGGTTTTCCAAAAAGATATTTTCTACTTTTACCATTTTATTTTCAAATAAAAATTTCAAATTTAGAGGAAGAAATTTATTTAAGGAGGTGAGAATGTAACACCCCAAGCTTCCACGCTATGATAACGTGCGATGTACGCAACACCGAGTCCAAGCACAACATGACCTTTCAAACTAGCCATTTTAAAAAGTTGTTATGAATAGTAATAAGCACATTTTTTATTTTATATATATATCCCATATAATTTTAACATTCATTTTTTTTCAAAGACATAATATGAAAAAATTCAATTTTTTAATAAAAGAATTGTTTTTCAGAAAAATACAGTTTTTCAGCCTTCTAATTAGAGAAACCTTTTTAAAAACAATATTTGACACTTTTATATTTTCAATTTAATGAAATTAAAACCATTTTTAGAATTGGTACATAAAAGTTTAGTTTCAATGAATTTTTGGTACTTTTCTGATAACATTCATATTTTGATGAATAGTGAAAATTACTAAATTTTAATTAAAAACATTTTTTTTAATCGAAATAATTAATAGTGATAAATTATTAATTTGAGTGGTTTTAAAGTATATATAGAATATATTTTTAACATTTAATACTATGTTGTTTATTGGACATAATTTCACATTTAAACCGTACATAATCATGTGTCAATCGTTTGATAGTTATTATTTCTTAAAAACACATTTTTTGTTTTGACAGCAGGATTTAATTTTAAATTAATTTCTGAAACTTCTGTGTTTTGAATTTGAAAAAATTGATTCCATATTTTGAATCAGTATGTCTAAATTTTGTATATAGGTAACTCTTATTTTTAGAAATTTTGAATAATGACTTCGGTAAATATTTTTTTACCATGGTTAAAGGGTAAATCTGGTAAATAAGGGTAAAAAATAATATTATAATAATACTTAATTAAACTAAAACGTGTCCTAACTCTATTGGATGATAAATTTCTGACCATGGGAATACTTGGGTTGGTTTTGGGACCCCATGGAGCCACTCGTAAGTGATAATGACACTTTATATTAATTAAGTTAAAGTAAATACAAAAATGACATAAGCATATATCGTTTAGAATTTTTTTACATAGTGTTATATATGTTATATTTTAAACTATAAATATTTATTAGAAAACTAAACATATTTTCTACCTAATGGTATTTTATTTATAATTTTTTGACATTTAATAATTAAATTTATATATGACACAATAGTGATTCCGTATTTTCTATATTAACGAATGAATCAAATAATTGGTATTATAAATGTTAAAATAAATATAATTTGAAAGTTTTGATGACATACAAGAATTTTATTAGTTAATATGACATATTTTTATTACTTAAATGAATTTTTCTCGAGTTAATAATGTTATTATGATTTTATCAAAAATCAATTATTAAATAGTGTCAAAATTGACATAAAGAATTTTTAAGACAAATATTATATTATAAATTGGTATAATATTCCTAAAAATCAAACATTTAGACAAACGACTTATATAATTATAGTTGTATTATAAATTAACCACTTGTGTTTCTCCTGGAAGTATATAGTATGTTTATTAATCATATAATATAAAAATACAAAGAGAGGTGGTAAATGTCAATCAATTTATCTTAGAGTTAAATATAAACGATAAGGTTAATATAGTGTCTCAAACCTATCTAAAATCTATTGGTAGAAATGATATCGACCCATCCCCACATTATCCTTGAAATAAGTCACATTGGAGCCATTATAAACCGAATATGAATTTATTATAAAATAATATTTTATGTTTTTCCTAAGGTTCCCCTCACCCCTCTTATAAAAAGGGCACTCCCCTACTCTCAAATTCATACCGTCAAAGCCATTTGGTTTGGACAAAACCTACCCAAATATCCTTTAAACATACCTCAATTCATCTTAGAGTCCTTCCTTTAGTCAGAAATCCAATCTTAAGGATCACTTTTGATCAAATAAAAAGGAAGAACCCGAAGAAGAGGTAAAAATCTCACAACCTCTTTCAAGTTCCTTTTTTCTTCCACTTCTTATTTCTTTGTTGTTTCCATTATAAAATAATTACTCCAGTATCTTCTATATATTGTGATGTTATTATAAATATGTTACACCCATATTCATTATTCTATCCATCGATTTAATAACATGTCACCATACGTGCGTACGCACGACTTTCCGTCACCATGTCGTGGTGTTATTGTTATTCAATACCTTATTATTTTGGATGGGTATAATAATAATGTGTAATTAATGTAAATATAAATTTAACATGATTATTATTCAGTATATATGATTCAACATCCAATTATATATTATTTTCATGTCAAAATAATGATATTGTCGCTCGTGTGTACGTACAGACTACCGTCTCCACGAATGCGATGAGTTTCATTCCCCATCATATTCATTTAAGAGTTATATTCATTAGATGATTAAAAATAATATTTAAATACTTGATATCATTATGGATATGAATAAGATACATTCCATCCATAACATATAAAACTAACGTAACAAAGCATATAAAGGAAAATGAATCAATTAACACCCAAAACAACAATAATACTAAGATATTATTTACAAAGAAATGATAAAAGATCATATATGATATAATATTAATGTAAATGATTGTTTTATAATTTAAAAAAAATCCCCATTATATAGGAGGTTAACCTACCCTCGACCATTGAAAAGTACAAGGTAAGGGGTTATTTCACAATCTCTTCATTATCTGAGGTTGTTTATACGTAATTATCTACCGGGACCACTTTATCATCTACATCCATATTTCTTAAAAATGTATATCAAAACATTCTTAACATTTTATAGACTATGGGTTAAAGTCATTTATACAATTTTTTTTTACTTTTTATAAGATTTTTATAAAGGAATATTTCCTTCGTTTTCTAAACAAGGTTCTTTTTAACCATTTATAAAAAATTAAGGTAAGAATGTCTTTTTTTAACTTATTTGGTGGGTGTGGCTATTTTCCAGCACTATAAAATCGTCAAATCTTCCCTTACAAGATTATAAGAATATATTCAAAGTAAATTTTTTCTTTTATAATTATGTGACTTTTAAATGATTTAAAAAAAAGAGATATTTCTCTCAAATAGTTTTGATTTCATCTTTGTCATCATCCTTTGATGGATTTTAATCTTAATTGGAGTTGATTTATTATGATACCAAACTTCCACATTTTATTGAAGGTTTTGTGATATGTTTGACTGTTTATGTGTCATTTTTATACCATTCATGCTTTATGGAAAAAGTATTGGCATTTCATATGCTAGTTTTACTTAGAATATTTATGTTATATTTAAACTTGTTCATATGAGGAATGCATTAGACTTAGTATGTGATGGGTGGAGCCCGCTATAGCTCCTTGATGCATCAGTAGGTCTAATGAGACAAACTTGTGTCTTGGCAGAGGGCCTTGATAAATTTTTATTTGTTGTCTTGGAACAAGGCCTTGACTACGTGGTTATGATAGTATGACATTATGCATTTTATCATTATGAAAGTGTTTATTGATATTTCATGTGAATATTCGACTAGTATAATATCCATGTGAATAATTTAATGGAAATATTTCATTTCATTTTTTCCATATTAGGATGAATTTCATGTTTAAAAGGCTTCTGTTTTAGTTATACATTGCCTTAAATTTTTATGCTTATTTATGAATGTTTCCACTATATTGTTATCCTTACTGAGCATCTCAGCTCACCCCTTTCTAGGTTTTATTTTTCCCAGTGTGTGAAGAAGTATTTTATGACTGACCTGCAGGGATATTCTGAGGGGATATGATTGTGAACTATGGTGACTATATTGTTGTAGTTTTTTACTTTATGACTTAATGTAAGACTTAATAATGTATTTAGTGTTTCTAAGACTAATAAACTAATCGGTCTTTCAAGACTTGATCTTTTGTGAGCATGCCAATGTTATGTAATAATGCACCGACTCTGGGTAACTGGGGTCGAGGCATTACAATTAATGTTCATAGATTCAATATATAACAAGAAGACTTAATGTAAAATTTTATTTCATAGTGAAGATCAATTCTGTGTACCTCTATCTATGTTTTATATTACTACATATAATGTGTGGTTCTATGAGTCCTAATGGGTCACTGAGAAGAGGGACTAGTAGGATAATGAATTTTTCCCGTTCGGGTTCTGGTGGGTCACTGGCTGTCATATCTTCTTATTTAATATAACATTAAAATGATTTGAAATTGATATTGAATTATGAATGTTCAAATCTCAAGGTATTTTAACATAGTATTATCTCCATTGGGATTAGATTCATCAAAATTGATATGAAAATATTCTTCCATTGTTCTGGTCTTCTTGTTAAACACTCTATATGCTTTGCTGGAAGTTGAATACCCAAGGAAAATTCCTATATTTATCTTGGAATATAATTTTCCCAAATTTTCCTTTGTATTATGAATAAATAATTTTCAACTGAAAACTATAAACTAATTGACTATTAGTTTTCTATTATTCCATAAGTCATATGGTGTTTTATTTAAGGAGATCTTATCAATAATTTCTTAATAATACAATAGGCTATATTAATAGCATCATCCAAAAAGTATATAGGTAGGCCATATTCATTTAACATGGTTCAAGCTATCTATTGATGTTTTTGATTACTTATTTCTACCACACTGTGTTTCTTTTGTGTTCTAGGAGATGAAAAGGTAAAAATTTATCCATTTTGAGAACTGAATGACTCATAATATTTATTTATAATTTTAGACCATGGTCAAAACATAAGTTATTAATTTTAATTCTCCTATGGTGTTATATAGATTTATAATACATTATATGATAAGAATAAGCTCCACTTTTCTGAGTAAAAAGAATACCCAAGTGTATTTAAATAATTAATCTACAAGGACATAGATATATTGTTTTTCATTTAGACTGGAAACCCTAGAATGTCTAAATAGGCCAATATGACATAACTCTAGAGGTTGAGAGGTTGAAACATCATTGTTAGATTTAAAATAAATCTGATGAAGTTACCCCTTTTTGAAGGGATTACAAACTCTATCATTTAAGAATTCAATCCTTGGTTGGTCTCTAACTAACACTTTTATAGTTAACTTTTAATGTGAGTAAATATTTAAATGGCCTAGTCTTCTATTCCAAAGAAAATATTCTTTATAAAAGGAACATAGGAAAGAACTATTTTTATAATAAAAAGAATTTAATTCTATAGACTAAATACTATCATTTCAGAAAAGAGTAGAAATTAAATCATTGTTATCTTTAAAAACGACTAACATTTTTTTAAAATTTCACATGAAACCAATCACCACACAATTGGGATATTCTACAAATATTTTATTTTAATCGATATATATATAATTCTTTGGAAATTAATAATGAATTAGATTTACCAATTTGGAAATGACAGATGATTTTTTCTTTGGAATTGTCACCAAAAGTGACATGTCCACTATCAACTTTAATCAAATTCATGATATTTTAATACTCACCATTCATTTGTATGAAACATAAAATTATTAGAAACAATAATATTTTTGTGGAGGTTCTCAAACGGTTCTAAAAAAACATAATGTTTATTTCAAAAATGATTTTAGTACTCAAATTCTCGTGGGTCAATATATTTTAGAAAAAAAGTGATTTTTGTATCCATATTTTCCTAACAGGATTCTTATAATAGAGTGTGTATATCTATATATAAAAATATTATTAGGTCATTTTGAAAAGGTCCTTGCAGTATATGTACTTTCAACATTGGAAAATTATGTTAATGTATTTGAAAATATTCCTTATCCTGGATGGTAACCTATGCTATTTTTGTATATGGGAGAGAATTGTTTTCCCTATCTTTGAGTCAATGTTTTTTACCTTTGTAAAATTTTTCTATTCCTTCCTATAACTGTTGTCTCTACAATATTAATTCATTTTTTATTAAAATAGATGATAATTTTTTCATTTTCCATAATATGATTATTTATACAATTTTTGGTTAAAGAATTATGTTAATTATGATATTTATATTTCTATTTCTGTTCATGAAATGTGTCTTCTAACATGTTATAGTAATCATACACATCATTTATATTCATATTTTTCTCATTATCATTACTTTCTGCATTTCCTGACATGTATGAAGCATCAGTAGAAGACACATGAAGAGAATTTTGTACCAATGATGTTCTTATTGTAAATCACATGTTGGCACTATTGGACTTATCTTTTTTATTAGTGTTTGAGTCACTTGAACTGTATTAATAAGAACTCCATGTTTCATACAAGGAATTTTTATCTCCTGTCCTTATCCTCATACTTATTTTTATATTTTTTTTGACAAGAAGCTTTATGTGTCCTTTCCTCTTACATTCATAATGGGTAACTTCATTTATAGTATCTTCCCTTTTTTATAATTTTGAAAATTCCTCTGTTATCGTAATATCCTTTGAAAATTTTCATTTGGATGAACTTCAGTTTCATATAGAATCTCTTAAATCATCTTTACGTGTTCTTTATTTCTTCATCACTATCATTAAAAGATCATTCTTCACAAGAATTATTGACTTGTACTTTTTATTTTTATCTGGAGGTATTAGATTTGATGTATAGTGATTTTTTGGATCATCTTCTTCATTCAGTTTGTTTACTTAATGAATACCTTCATACATCATTATCATTCTTATAAATTACAAGGAATATAGTTTAAATATACCACTTGATTATCAAATTGAAAAAGATGTTCCTCTCCATCTATAGGGTAAGCATAGAAGTAGTCTCATTACTTGATCTTTTTATGTTACTTTATTTCTAATTGAGTGTTTAGTATTTACTATATCATCGAACCTGATATAATATCATAAATAGGTTCATTGGGTTTCATTTTAAATGTATCATACTTGATTGTATATAATTATTCAGCCTCATTTCTTGTTCATTTTATGTTCCTTCATGTGAGATAGCTATAGTGTCTCATATTTTAGAAGGATATTTTCAGATAGATATTCTATTGAATTTGTCATATCCCAAAGCAGAAGACAAAGCATTCAAAAATTTATAATAATTATTATAAGTTTTTTTTAAAACAACTCTCATCACTTCTTGGAGATTGTGTTATTTCATATTGATCTTCTATTAAAATCCATATTTCAAAACCAATACTTTCAAAATGAATTTTCATTTTGATTTTCCATTGATCAAAGTTGTTTCCATTAAAATATGGAGGAATGTTGGTACTAAATACTTCTTGTCTATTAACCCAAATGAACTAATATTTAGAAATGACTGAAATTTTAGATCTTCAAATTAAAACTATGATCACAGTTAAAAGAGGAAAATTTTAAACACTTCTCTAATACCAAATATTAGCTAGAGAATGAAACTTAAGATGGAGTGAATTTTGTTTCCAATTAAAATATCTGTAAGTAAATTAACCAATAAATTAAAGCCAAAGATTTATTTATGATCTATCATTTGAAATTTTTTCTTAGAGGGTGATTTAGTTTCAGTAAAAATATGGTTTAAAAATAAGCTAAAATTTGAGATCTATTTAATTAGATAGAAACATATATAAACAATTGTTATGATTTATTATAAAAGAAATATTTTTGTTTGGGAATAAATTGTTTTCTTGAATATAAACAAAAAAATGCAGTGACACAATAGAATGAACTAGAGGTTCGGTCTCAAGGTGAGACCTAATCCCCTCAATATAAAAATCACCTACCGCCTATAAGATTATAAATATCATAAAAAAATTCCAAAACATGGATTAGGTATAATTTTAACATCAATAATATGTCCAAGATAAAATGCATCTTCCATGGTTATACATGGGATGAAATAAAAGCATAGGTCACAAAATGATATCTTCTATAAATAGTGTGGTAAACATATTGATGTCGGTTAGAATAAAAAATATTCTTCTAAAATATGAAGGAGAAATTTTGTGTGGGAAAATAGTAAAAAAAATTATCAAAAGTACATTAAATAGAACAAATAATAATAGTAAAATCTTAATCTGACATTTTCTGTATGTCTGTAATCCTAAAATCAGTAATTGTGAGGTGACTATGCTTTGTTCATGGAAATTTGATGCTTATGTAAGGATAATAGAAATATATAATTATCCATTAGTTTATCATTATATGTTTCCTCAAACAGTATTGTTATTGGGATTGGTGTTTCTATTTCATTTATCATCACATAATGTGAATTAATAGGTTCAAGATAATTCATAAAATCAATCGCATAATATTATTGATGGACAATTTTCATTGTGTTTGTCTATCATCATCATTTTGAGAGAGGGAGATCCTTTAGGAATTTCAAGTAGCACATGATGAAGGAGATCCACATTCCATGGATCAACCTTTACTATGTCCTAAGGAATTGGTCAAACCATCCTGGAATAGGTTTTTCTATTGAAAAATTCATGCTGATGATCTCAGACTACAATTGTAACAAAATTGTTGGTGATGACTCAACATCTAGTATTGACTCTACTAACAGTAACTCCTTTGGTGGTAGTGATGAATCTTTTATTATTAAAACTCATCTGGATGATAATGGTGAATTGATTCTGGTGGTATCTCATCCTATTAGTAATGGGTATTTGAGTCTGGTGCTATGGGTTACATGTCACCAATAATCACTTTCCATAACTCCTAGCTAGAATTTTATATAATTAATAAATAGAATTCCATCATACAACATGTGAAACAATAGTAATAAATGATTCATGGGTATTTATAATTAAAATAAGAGATTTCAAAAACACACAAGTTAAGGATGGTTCAACACTCACTATTATAGAGAAAATTTCGGTGGAGAGTTTGGGAATGTTGTATGTAAAAGAGATCACCCTCCTTCACATGGTACTCTCAATGATTGAATAATATCATGATTATAGGTTTACATCACGATTGTGAAGATTCTTATGGGTGGAATTAAATAACCAGCAACAGATGATTACAACCTTTCACCCCCAGATCAATGGGTAGACTGAGTGAACTATTCAGGTATTGGAGGATACTTTGAGGGAGTCTGTGTTGGATTTCCCCAAGAACTGTGAGGATCAGCTACCATTGGTAAAGTTTTCATTAAACAACAGCTACCACTCTACCCTTAGAAAAAAATTTAGGATCTTTACATGAGACCATATAGGTAACATATATGATGAATGGAGGTTTGAGATTCTTCCCTAGTGGGGATAATGTTGGTGGAAGTGTCGATAGAGAAAGTTCAGGAAATCTGTGAATGGATGATGTTGGCCTAGTGCAGAACAATTGAAAATGTATATTTACATTATAGGCCTATGGAGTTCGAACAAGGAGACCCCATCTTCTTGATAGTTTCCAAATAATGAGGAATGTAGAGGTTAGGTTGGGGAGGTGTGTTATCCATGAGGTTCATAGAGCCATTTGAGATCGTGCGGAGGTTTGGTGGGGTTACCTACTGAATTACTCTACCATAATAACTAGAACGAGTGCACACCATCTTCCACGTGTCATAGATGGGGAGATATGTTCATGATACTATACAAATCATCGACTGGGGTGAGATAGATGTTAATGATGATGCGACCATTGAAGCGAACCCGATGGTGATCATGTATCGATAGGAGATGAACTTACGTGGATGGACCACCCCATTGTTTCATGTTCTGTGGAAATAAAGAAAATGAATAAGAGTTATAGGGAATAAGAGATCCATATGAATGCTCTATATCTCATGTTGTTTTTCTAGTTTTTCTTTTTAAAAATGATAATCTTGAATGAGGAAATGATATAAAGACCCTATTTTTTCCATTTAAGACTTTGACATAAATCTATATATATTTCCTGACTGGGTAATGAGATATCACAATATTATAAGCCCTATTGTGCTAGAAATTAATTTGAATTTATATTAAGTATATTTTATACTATATACTCAAAGAAATGGAATAACTCTTTAATGATAATCCAGAATATAAATTTGAGGTCATGGTCGAGTCTGGAAAATGGATTTTACCCATGGAGGGACATTAAATTCATCAGCATGGGTCTTATGTAGAAAATAAAACCAAGGGAAATATCATAAATAAAATAATTTAGTTTAATTATTTTATCCTGAACGTCATATAAAATTAATTTTTAATGGGTACTCGGATTGGAATCCATGCCCTTTGTTGCGTTCATAATGGGTAGTTTTACAAAAGCACGATATAAAATGTGAGTGTGTGGGAGGTACCGATTCCACAACTATTGAAGGTATCTCGTTAATTAAATATAAAAAGGTGATTTTGAATTTGGGATTAAGTTTATCCATTAATCTTACATCCTCCAAAATCTATCTCCAACTCCCTTTGTTATTTTTCAGATCAAGGAGAAATATTCAATGAATCTTTGGCATGTCGTAGTGGAAGCATGGAGAACAGATCGATGATGAGAAACAAATCAATCAAAGTAAAATTCTTCCAAAATTAATATCTGATTGATTTAAATGAGTGAAAATCCATTATTTTACCATTTAATTCATCATTTTGAATATCAAAAATTGATGGATGAACTTTCATGGACATTAATCCATGATTAAACCCTTTTTAAATTCATGTTATTTTTCTATTCATCATAGAAATCGTTGCCCTCTTTTTGACAAATAAAATCATCGATGGATTGAATATATTGACATGAGGATCCCATATCTGCTATTGAAACAATTTTTAGTAAACCAGAGGATATACAGTGGTCCATGGAAGGGACCATCAATGAGCTTCTGTGGGAGCGGTGGGTTGTGGGAATGGTGGTAGTGCTATGTTAACTATACGTTCTATGTGGGGAGAGTTCAAGTGGCACAACACAAGGCGATGACACCCATCACAGAACATGATGGATGTCGACAATGTTGACATGGGACATTGACCAACCAGTGGGATGGTCCGTGTTCTGCAAGAGGGTCAGGCCAGGCCAGAAAAAGTGGGACGGGCTAGGAAAGTGGTCTAGACTGGGCCGAGTTGGCTGGAATGGGTAATACACATATTGAACCAAAGGTGGATTGCGTGAAGGGTTCCCATGGTCAACCAATGTGGTTGAATTCTGAGGTAGGCGGGCTGACTATACAATTGGTCAACTGCTATACCAAGCAGCTTTTCATGTGGAATCTTCAAACGTACATTTCTTCTAAATGGATAATCCATTTGATACCCCATCTGTAGCTGCATGACCCCCTCATCATGGTGGACAATTTGAGACCCGTTTTGGAATTTATTATTCAGGATTGAGACATTTTCACCATGATTGCATGTTCATGTTTTTTGAATTTAATAGAAAATGTTTAACCAGTTATCCATTTGGGGAAACTACATAGCATATTCAGTGTGTTTTTACACATAGAACATGATGGTGACCTCATATGTGTTTTAAAGGATATGTTATGTGGTGTTCTTAGAAAGATGAATCATTAAGAGGAGACTGAAGACATTAGTGAACCATCAGTAATATTTAAGGATTTCTGAGTGCCACTCTCCAGCCTGGCGATGCATGGGTCCTCAACGACATTAGAGTGGCACCCTCTAGCAAGTCTTGGTCTGGGTCCATGACAAAACTAGAGTGGATCACTCCAACCAGGCTGGGCATGGGTCCCCAATCTATTCTGAGTGGCACCCTCCAACCAGGCTGGGCATGGGTCCTTAATGAAACCAGAATGCCACCCTCTAGCTGGGGTGGACATGGGTCATTGTCCACACTAGAGTGGCACCCCCATCCGGGTAAGGCATATAGCATTAATGAAACCCGAGTGGAACCCTCTTACTAAGAAAGGAAAAGGTCTTCAATCTTGAAACATGTACACTTGACAATGGTTTAGTGACATGACATATCATTTATGTAAATTGTGACTCACGTGTAAGAGGGAAACCATCATCACTGAGACTCGTCCTTGTTACGCGATCTAGAACTGTTCGAGTGTGATCAAACATCCCAATGATGATAGTGTCATGGTGTGGTGATTGAATATCATTTAAATTTGTGTTCCATACATACATGTGGGATGTTGGGAATTTTTGGTGGTTACACTTGACAGTATTGATAACTCTTCTTATTTGGAAGAGTTGTGAGATAGTGATCCCCTTACTATATCATTTGGGATTATTTGTCTAAGCACACACACAAAAATATGTGTGTGTGTGTGTGTGTGCGTGTGTGTGTTTGTGTGTGTGTGTGTGTATATATATATCCTTTATCAGTACCTCCTAATTGGTTTTTGAATACTATACTTCTAAGAGAGGCGATGATGTGCATGATATGCCACATGCTTTTTGTGTCTAGCTTCTCATGGTTGGATGAGTCTACTATCCTACTATTGGTAGAGAATACTCAATGAGAACTTCATGTTCTCAATATTTAGAGCTACTTCTATTTGAATAAGTTTTTATTCACCCTCTTATTGGGTTGAGTGGAACTGTTTTACTGTATGTTTTTCTATTGACTTTTTTCATCTTCAGGGTATCTCTTACTGCTCCCCATTCATCATTTCAGGGTGTCCTACTAGTTATGTTTATACTCATACATGAATGGGGGTTTTCCACATGAATCGTTCCATATGTAGATGAAATATAGGTTTGATCATGACATTGGATAAGCAAAGGATATGGGTTCTTAGACTGCATTAGGTGGTCGTAGCTTGGGATACAAGAGTGTGGCTCTCAGGGCTATTTTAATTTTCTTGTTTCTGTTAGGTTGGGACACTTTTTTGGGTTAGCTATGTATTTACCCCTATTTTCCCATTTAGTTTACATTATTTTACAAAAACAATTTAGTGGTCCTCGCGTTTTTGGTATATTTATAGTAGTTTATCATATTTACACCTTTTTATCTGTACTATTGAATTGAGTGGTTGTGTGCATATGTATAGGTACTTTAAAAAAGTACTTCCCGAGTGCGTCGTGTCATTGGTGCTTGTCCCCACCCCTAGACTATTATGGAAGGCTTGGGGTAGTTGAATCTTGATACTTGACATGGGTCGAGTCATAACACTGAGATTTGATTATGTAAATTTAATACCCAATATCTATCTCCTCTCCCATAAAATGTTAAATGAGACCATCAATCTTGTGTATAATGAACTACCACCATGAAAACTATTGTAAATAATTTGACATCCCCACTGTGGACAAATGGTATTAATTATGGATTTAATATTTATATAAATTATATTAATTACATGTATTTAATTCAAAAAATTTAATATATCATAAAATTTAATACATTTTAATTCTTTTAAAAATGATAACATCGTATGTGCGTATGTGAAGATTACCGCCTCCATGTAGTGATGGGATTCTTTTCATATTAACATCGCATGAATATATATAAATGTGTATTTCATGAAATAATATCTATCTTATGTTATAATAATAATTTTATTAAGAAAAAATAACTTTGATATTCATTCCAAAATAATATTTGAAAATTGAAAACATTACTCATGTGTATGTACAAATTACAATCTCTATAATTATAATGTAGTTCATTTTTCCAAATCCAAATTAAATGGATGGTTTAGAAATTTAATTTTTTATATGATAATTATGTTATTTAATGAATATTATTCTATAGATGAAAGGTCAATGACCAATTTTACCATTGTAAAACTATATTAGTAGTTTTGGACTTATGAACATTATATTCTGAAAATGTATGATTGGAATGTAATTGATTAAGTAATTAATTATAACCTGGTAACTAATAATTTAAAATAAATAATAAAACTAAAAACTATTCATGATTATGTAAATAATTAAAATAACTTCATTGTTCAGTATGATAATGAATATATATGATGTGTCATACTTGATGTATGGGATTTGATTTAAAATTATTTCTGTGAAGAAACTTTTATTATTATACAGAAAATTTATTTTATATTGTTTATATTCTACCAATTTTTTATTTTATATAAGGAATAATTCATAATTAATGTTATTCTATGTTTCATATTAGTTTATTTCATTCAAGGGTATTTGACTACAGTGTTACCAAGTGGTGTATTTTTCATAACTCAATTTTCATTCATTGGGTTATATCTCTTATTAATTTTATATATTATGTCAATATTATGTGTGAAATGGAATTTGTTTTAATTTATATTGAATATATATTTGTTTTCTATGTATTTAAATTTTCAATACATAATCTCTTCATTTAATAAATATCAGTTCAATGTTATGATCATTGTAAAGGTTCTTTATTTCATATTGTCTTCTCTATGACATATGTGATTTTAGACAAAAATCAAATTATATGAGGTGTCTCTATTATTAATTTTATATTATATAAACAATATCCTAAAATTCATGATATATGATGATTTATTTGATATTATTTATTTCAAGGGGTTATTTTTTTAATGTTACCAAATTGGTAAGGTTTTATTTCACAATCTCATAATTATTAATGATTTTTTATGTTTATGTATCTATTGGGAAATTATAATATTTTTAATTTGAATCCCATTTTATTATTATCCTAGGTTTTTATTTAGAAAATAGAAAAATTTCCTTTCATTTTCTTATTTTTTAAACTCAAAAGACCGAAAAATTATTAAAAAATTGTTCTGTATTTCCTCTTTTGTAGGGACTTTTTACTTCGATGTCCACATTTTCAAAAAAATAATGATTTTTTTAATATTTTCAAATTATTTTGAGGACATTTTAACCCACGTTTTAACTTTAAAAAATGGATTAAAAGAACATTTTTTGTCACTTTTTGCATGTGGTACTTATTTGAACTTTTTTATAAAAATTTGAAAGGAATATTTCTTTGAACTTACTCGGCATGAAAAAGATTTCTCATCATCAAGATAATCCAATAATTTGATACTTTGTTTTAAACTTCCCCTGATTTCTTTAAAAAAATATATTTCACCAAATATTACTGAAATTTATAGACATGAAAATTGGGTTTCTACACGAGAATGATATTTTCTTGAAGAAATATTTATGTTTTATTTTTTAATTATTTAATATATTTCAAAATTATATGGTGGAAATTATATTTTTCTAGGAATGTTATTTTTTAATAAAATTTTCAAAATTAATTTGAATAGTTTATGATTACACTTATTCATCAGGGAAAGTATCAACATTTCATATGTTAGTTTTCCAACACAATTGTTCAGGTTGGTAATGTTTCACCCCTTACATATATATAATTCGTAAGAATTGTTAAGATATGTTTAGGGAACACTATATCACATTTATTTATACCCATGTATCTTAATATAAACTAGACTGGGTTTTTGGACAACCCCATACACATTTATTTTTTATGTCTTGCAATGAGGTCTTGATAGTTATATTATGTTGTCCGATATTATGAATTACATTTATGAGAATAGTTATCAATGACCATGTAATTAGTTGAATATTTATGATATTAATTTACAAGTTTCAGTATCAATTTATTAGTTACATGGAATTATTTTATCATCATTTATTCATTCCATATTTTTCTTTACATTTGAGTTATTGATTAAATGGAATGTTTTTATGTTACCTAAGATGAAATTTTTATTCTAACTTTTCTACACATGTTTGATTATAATAAAACAAACCTTTATAATCATTTAAACTCACCCCTTTCTGCCTTTCCCTAGTGTATAATGTTATAATATTTGAATGATTTCATTGAATTATAATATTAATATTCACTTTGTTCATTATTTTATTTTTTCAAATGTAATGTGAGATTAAAGTATGCATATATCATACCATGTATTCTAACTATTGGGTCCTTTGGAATGGCATATCATGTATCTTATGATAATATAATAGATTAAACACCACTTCCTGGATACTAGGGTGAATGTCATTACAAATGTTATCAGGGCATGTTTTGTAAAAACCATGGCAACTTGATTTCTAAAAACATGGATTATGGAATATAAACCTATTATAAAACCTGAAGAAATACCATAAATATTATATGTTTATCATTAAAATATGGAAAATTTAATTTGTTTAGTTAATATCATTGTTTAATATTTAAATGTATGGTTATATGTTTAAAGGTACATATACCACTTATTATGTTCTATATGATATATATATCATATAAACATTTATTGAGTTTTAATAGAGTTTTGAGGCATATGTGAACCTAATTTATAACTTAATTTTTAGAGATAATTTTAATCTAGGAATAAATATTTTTTTGGAAAAAGGATGAATTTGTTTTATTACCTTTATGTTTAGTATGCTTTTTTAGGAAAAGATAATAATAGTGAATTTAGATTATTGGAATTTTAAAAAAATTTCGTTTTAAAAACCATTGTGGTTTAAAAGTTGGTTGATAACAAATTTTATTTTTGAGTATTTTCATCTTATATTAATTAATTTTATATGAATTATGTTAATATAGTTTTATAAAATGTAAAAATAATGTGTCCGGTAAAAACTCATTATATCTGGTAAAGCTATGGGTCATGAATCAAAAAAATAAAGGTTACAACAGTGTAATTCCTGCCACTGACATACATGATATATTAGTTATTATGAATTTATAATTACAAAAATAGTTTAATATAAAAATTTTAATTAAATTTTGGGAAGAATATTATAGGATCAAATATATTTTATTTTTTATGATTTTAAAGAGATTAATGTTATTTTGGAGACATTTTATTGGGATGAGATAAATATAACAAATAGGTTTACGCTAAAATACTATTTGTTAGTAATAAAATTAAAATTTGGGTGTTGAATTTAAAATGTTGGAGATCAAATTGATGTGAAACCATTCATTAATGTTGTGATTATTGATGTTACTCGGGATATTGGGCTATTAATTCATGGAATGATCAAGGTTAAAATTTTGGATTTACTATTGAATTTTACAGATAATTTTATGATAAATTATTATATTTAGATATTATATACATTTTACTACCAATATTCTTTTTTAGTAAATATAGAAGTAAAATATTATTATTATTTTTTGATTACATTATTCAGTTGATATTTTTCAATCCTTCAACAATTAAAAAAATCTAATTGAATTAATATTTTATGGAGTAAGAAAAAAAATTAAATTAATCAATGAACTACCAATGGAAGAAAGTGCACTTATAAAATAACAAGATATAAATTAATTTTATATTAATGTATTCTTTATAATAATTGTAAATTAATTCCTCAGTTATAAGAAAAAGTATCATGAAAAAAATGTTATACTTATATATTTATTTATACTAAATCAATATACATTTGTACATCTATTGGGTTCAAGTATATGTGGTCGTTAATATTATGATAATCATTAATTTTCTTTAGATCATTGATCTTTATCTTCCACCATAATAATTTGATCATTAAAATTCTTCCCCATGTCTATATATTCACTTCCAACTTATTTTCTCCAATCTGGAAACGTTTTTATTTTTTATTCTTGATGACATACATATTTTCTTAATCTCTTTTGAAGTGGAAGTTCTATATACAGATTTATGATATGTGTTCTCCATGATGGCATTTATAAATTTTAATCCATAAATTTCCAAGAAATAGTTAAAATTTATAGGATATAATTTAATAATCTAGTTGAGAATGTGACATTAGAATATTTAAAATAAGGAATAATATGTTCGAAAGCATATACAACACCCAATACCAAGCCTAAACTCATTGTGACATAATATTTAAATGTAACCATTATAATGTAACAATTAAAATTGGTAATATGAATCTGAATTATTTTTTGTAAATAAATATGAATATTTTATAGAAATAATTTATATATTTTTAAACATGGACACCATTTTTAGAAAAAAAATTTACAGGATTTAAAAATTTATTTTTCATATAAAATGATTTTATTTCATTTTCTATGAAAATGATAAAATTGATTTTTCCAATTTTAGAAATTGTATTGTGATATATAAAATTAAATTTAAAAAACAGAATTACAAATTTATCATAGTGTAAAATATTTAGATTTTTAGGAAAATATTAATATTTCAATGAATAAATAAAATTAAACCTTTTTAAAATTACCATTAATTTTCAATAAATTAAGTGATTTAAAAGTCACATAATGAATTAAATTTTATTTAAACATAATTTATTTATTAATTGGTTATATTTCATTTAATTAAAATACTTCAAATAATATTTATACCATATTTTGGTATATTTTTATTTTTAGTCTGAAAACCCAATTTTTCTAAATACATCTTTTAGTATATAATTTTTATCAATTTTAATTTAATAGAATAAAAACTAATAAATAATTATTTATGATAAATTAATATATTATACATATATATAAATTAATATAATTAATATAAGGATGACTTTTAGTTATATAGTTTGTGTAAAATAATATTTTTCATGAAAATACATTTCTTGAAATACCATTTTTGATACGTTTTGTGGGTTAATATTAAATTAAATTATCCCACTTATGTGAATTTAATTATATAAAATATATTCCATATTTTTAAATTAGACTAAGAAATAGTATTTAATAAGTTCATCATTTTTTTTCATAATCAATAGTAAAAAAGAACAAAAAAATCTTGTATGATTAACTGTAAAATAAATTGATCCATGACTAAACTAAAGGGATAAGGGTAACAATGAACTATTGTTTTTATAATTTCTACTTTAATGATATATTTTGAAAATTTTCTTATATAAATTGTAGAAATATATTATTATGGATCCATATGGCCATGATTATGACTCATATAATAATTAAAGTCATGAAAAGGACAAAATGTCATTCTCTTGCCTTTTAAAACCTATTATTGTTTTTCATAAGAAAACAGAAGGTATCATCCACAAAAAATATTAATTTGAAGTATAATTATTTTTATTTGTCATGAGAATTTATTTAAAAGTTTAGCGATGAAATAATTACTTTTAATTCTTTCTAAATGCTAACAGACTAATTGTTTTATTAAATAGAAAATTAAATTTATTATGTTAAAATTATAAAATGTAAAATAATTTGAATAAATTATTATCTTATAATAGTGTGAATCATTAATTAAAATTTCTATGGAGGTTTTAAATATATATATTTTAATTCAATATTTTTTGTGATATTTTAAAAAATAAAATCACAAGAATAGTGTCAACATTAATATTTAATATATTTTTAAATAAAAAATGATTTATTAATTTTTTTAAAAATTCATAAAATTCTTATATTTGTAAAAGATTATTTTATATGATTTATTATATAACTCATTCTCCAATTATGGTATGTTATGTATTTTCTATTATTATTCATGACCCCTAATTTTTATTACCACAATAATTGTGAACAACTATTAAAGTGGGTTAACACAAAAATATAATTGTAAAACATTAATATAAACCTATAAAAAATTTATTTTATGATATTATCTTATACCAACATCGTACTAAATTATTTTAAACCATTTTAATCCATTTTTAAATTATAAATATTTTTTATTAATATATTACATTAACAAATTTCGCAAGTTCCACTCCCCTCACATATAAAATGAAAGCACCCATCCTATTTTATTCTAAAATATTGATCATATTGTATTGGATTATAATTTCTAAAATACCTAAATAAATTTCATTCCCACTTATTATAATATGTTTTTTATTACAAACACATACAATAGAGGCTCTTGGTGTAAAACTAAAGAGGTTTTTCCAAATAAGAGTTATCATTCGTAACCGAGCATTTTTCTTATATTTATTCTTAGGAGACATAAAATAATATTCATCCATGACATTATAATAAAATTATTATCGAACCTATACTTAGATTCCTCAATATTTATGTAATAACCTATATCTTTCCATTCTTCCATCAATTCGGAAATGTAATCACCATTCATTTGTATGAGGGACTATCAACTCGTGGAACAATGTAATTTGTTTTCCATAACCCACACTCATATATTGTTTTATTGGAGGATTGAATATATATTTATGGGATTTGAATTAAATATTTAACATTATAGATGAAATATATATCTTATACACTCTTATCGTTCCAGTCATTTAAAATCCCATTGAAATGATCTTTAAAAAATACCAGATCAGCTAAATTATATTTATATTAGATTATAAGAGAACGTTTTAGATTACAGTGTATCTAGATGACTCAATGTAATGTATAGAAATGATATAAGTTTCATTTTTTAATTGAGGGTAAGGATAAACTTCAATAATCAAAAATATTATTATGTTTGTATCAAGAAAAGGGATTCCAAATGGTTGTGGAATTGATGAAAAATCAGAAAATTTTGATATATCCCTAGAAAAAGAAATTTATGCCAATTTTTCATCAATTTTAATCATTACCTTTTTGGATTAACCTCTTGGATAACCTATTTTAATCGTAACTGTTATAATGAGTTTTTCAATATTAATTGGTTGTAATTTCATTTATAAGGTTGAAATTAGCTCATAAATGGCTGATGGATGACATTACAGATCATATATCTTCCTATTTATCCTCTTTGAAAATATTTTTTATTTGGAATGAATTTTTTAAAGTATTATTTATAATAAAATATCATTAATTTCATTTAAAAACTATTCATTAAATTTGACTTTAAAGACAACATAAAAAATGGAATTAGAATATAAACCATTCACAAAGTACTATTTTTTATTTATATGAATATTTTTAAAAAAATAATAATTTATCAAAATTATTTTACTTTTAACATTTTAAAATCATTTATATTTTTTTCTATTAATTGATTTTACATAATTTTAGTGTTTCATAGGAAATTATAATAAATATTCAATAAATTTTAATATAAAATAAATCAACATGATAAAAAATAATAATTTACATTTGAAACAATAATTTATGACAAAAAATATCCTTGGATTATCCTCATAATAAAAATTTAGAGTTTTTAAATTGTAGTTCGGGACATTTTCTATTGATCATTTTCATAAAATAATATAATGATCACAATCAAATAGAAATGGAACCTAGTGTCCATATATTGGATTCATTGATGTATAATGTAATAATTAACTAATATAATAGATAATTTATTGTTTAATTGAATTTTTAATGACGTATCCTAATGTTTTATCCTTATTTTACAAATTTTACAATTACCGATGTAATTTTTTTCCATAGTTACTATTCATATTGACTAAAAATAAAAGATCCATATTTTATGAATTTGGTTCTCCAAATTACATATTTTGATTCCATTTTTCAATTGTCAGATTATTTACGTGGTAAAAAATAATTTTTAAATAATTTTGCAAAACAGCATGAGAATTGGTTTATAAAAATATAATTTTAAGAAAAAAATAGATTTCTTCTTATATCATTCCGAGAGAAAAGTGTATTTAAATAAAAAAAATTCAATTTAATATAATATATATATATATATATTATTAAAATATATTAATACTAGTAATTATTATAATTTATTAAGATAAAAATAAATTATGAACATAAAATCATGTTTTTCGAAAAACAACATAATTTCTTTTAAATGATTTTTATTTTAATTTCTAACCATGTGGTAAACAATGAGATAATTTTACACATGCATATACCATAAATATTTTATAATGTATTTAGTTATATTCATACTCACTAATCCAATGTATAGGATATAACTATCACATAAAAATAAATATTTCAACAATATATCACGGTCTTTCAAAACTTGATGTTGAGTGTAAAGTAAGATATCATAGAATTAATATTTATTTACAGTGAAATATTTCATAAAATATTTTTTTGTTACAATATATATGATTAAAATTTACTTAAACCATTAAATTACATTATTCCAATAAAGAAAAATTAGGATATATCTATTTCATCACATTCTTAGGATCCCAAGATGATTCTTAACTTTTCATGTTAATCAAGAGAATATTTACCTGATGAGCAGTCTTTTTTTCTAGAACACTATATTTATGATCCACGATTAATATTTTTTATTATTATTATAAAATAAATTTAACCAATTATATTACCTCTGAGTTTTGAAAAACTAATTGATCAAGTATTTATATCTTCATGAGAGATATATGGATCATATTATAATCTTGAGAGAGGTTTGGTGGAAGAACTAAATGATAATTAATTTCCCAACTCATTCAATAATACCAAAGGTCTCAATATAGCTTGGACCAAAATTTCCTGTATTTAAAAATATCATAACCTTATTTCATTGAAAAATTTATAGAAACAATTTGTCGCTAACATTGTATTATATATTTATTCAACAACTATCAATATATATTTTCCATCAACACTAATAATAATTAACACAATAATGAATATATATGACATTATCTAAAATTTCATTATGTAAAATTATCCCCAAAATCTTTATTTGTCCTAATTCATCCAAGTTAGTTTGATTTCTATAGTTATTTCGATAGATAGATACATAAAGTGTCATCAGAATGCTCAAGTGAAAGTTATTGTTGTAAGAAAACTCCATATGATGAAGGTTTTGATCCCATACACTATTGAAATAGAAAATTCAAGATATTATGATATTATATTGGATTTGAATGGTTATCATAGACTAATCGATTTTTTGGGTGTGACATGCAGTAATGCAACTCAACACTATATTCAATGCCTGCTAAAAAGAACCCCAAAATATCAAAGAAAAACCGTAGATCTCAATGAGATATAACAAAATATGGTACACCATGAATCCTAAAAACAACATTAAGGTATATTCTTGCATGTTGTTCAATATATAACTCATATCTTATAGAAATGTGTATGCTGACATCTTATGAAAATCGACTATGACACAAATATCATTTTTTTCTTGAAAAGTTTTGTGCATTCTGATGATAAATTCCATGGTGATGTTTTCTCATTTCAAATATATTTTGGAAAATCTTTGTAATATCCCCTTAAAAACATGGTTCTCATTATTAAATTTCGAACAGAAATTTTTTTTGATACAAACATCAAAATATACCCCTTTATTGTTTTAATAGAAAATCCACATTCAAATTTCCAGAAATATTCATACTTCTAGGATGAGTAGAGAATGATGAACTGGATAATCTATCTAAAAATTATTTCTTCAAATATGGTATGGGAAAAATAATAATTTTTTCACAAACCTTATCATTTCATCACAATCATGTCTGAACATTGGAACATTTTAATCCTTCTTGTCTAGTTTAACAAATTCATGTCAAGCATCTTTAATCCTCAGATGTATAGATCGTTGATCACTCATTTGAAAATAATAATATTTCAACCATTCCATAAATATTTTTATATTATTCATTTGAATTTTTACATAAATTAGATATTGTTTGATCCTTATCATAGATAATCTAGCATTATTCATTCATCTCAATCCATTGACCAGTTGTTTTTCATTTGATAGCATTGTATTGAGAAATTATAATTTTAATAAACTCATACTATATGCAATGGTTCATTTTAAGATATATTAAAGTTAATATAATTTTTAAAATTTTATTATTATTATATATATCACAACTTTTTCCATATAGATAATTTCTCAAAAACATTAATGTAAATTTTACCAATGCAAAATCCAAATAGTGAGTTTTGTAATTTTAAAAATGAACATTCAATTAGTGTGAGGATTTGGATATCACCATGGAATTTTGAATGAGCACACCACACATTCCCTTATTTGATGAATAATTATAGATCAAAATCCAATCTCTAATTAATGTTAATTTGATCTCAAGAGAATTGAATAACTTTATCTTCATTCCCATTTCAATTTTCATCACATTAATATATTCAAAAAAACATAACAAATCTTCCAAGTCAAAATGGGGACTGGAAAACATGGTCATGAGAATTATTTCACAAAACATCAGTAGTATCTATCTACTCTAAGAAAAATATGCACTTAATTTACAATGGTAGGTTTAGGTAATTTCCCAATAGGTTATATCATGGGTAGATCCCTTGATATACACTCATTTGATATAATATAACCAAAAAAGTAATCTTTTTAAGAAAAAATTCATATATTCTAATTTTCATAGATGTTTTACTTTGTTAGATTATTCAGAAAAATCCTCAATTAATATTCATACTCATCCTTACCTATATAATATATAATAATACTTTTTATTAACACTACCACAAACTAATAAAGGTATACTACAAATATAGTATTCATTAAATCCATAAATAGAGAATTTGTGTTTATTAGCACAAATGTCATCACTATAAATATATTATGTCCATAAATTCAACAAAATATAGTCCTCACTATGTCCCTCTTATGGAACTGCAAATGATGATATCAATAATGATATTAAATCTTGAAAATCAATTGATCTAATTACAGTTTATTAAATTTTTCTCTAATATAGGTTAGATGATACCTTTTCATGATAATTATCTTATTATGCTTTCTATGATTAATTTAAAGATTAATTAAGCCTTCATTATTCCTTAAAAATGAATTGGTTCACCCAATAGTGATTTAGTTGGGAATATGAATACCTTATCAAAATTATCTTGTAGTTTCTCCTTCAAATAAATCAACTAAATTGGGGCTATTCTATAATGTGTACTCGGAATAAGTGTTACCCCATATATAATATCTACAGAAATACAAAAATAAAAATTCCGTGGAATAATTGGAATATCAATTAGAAATAAACAAAAAATTCACATAAAGTAGGCCAATACTCATTGTTGAGTTTCTACGCCACTATCTAATATAAGTACCCATATATAATATAATTTAATCCCCATAAGTTAGATGTAATTTATTTTTTGTAGTTTATATTCATCCTCACACTGATAGAAAATGATATGAAAATAATTCCCGAGATATCTAAAATTACCATTTTTAAAATTTATGGAAAAATAGGTTTTTCTAAGGTTATCGATGACCATTATCTATTTAAATACTTATTAATGACTAATATGGAAATTGTGAGTTAATCCATGAATAACCTTTGAATGTTTCAGACTAGGTTCACTATAAGGGAGCATTCTCTATTCACTAGAATGTTGGTTGAGATATACTTGACTAATTATTTTTAGTGTTATCACACCTAGATGAATATTATAGAAAAAAACACCGCTATTACTATCCATATAGGGATGTATTTTTTTTTAAACCAATTTTTTATTCTGTGTTATATATTTACATATTCCATGGGTTTTAAATAAGGTTAACTAACAATAATCACAATTTATTAACTAATCCCTTCTCTATTACCAACTATGGAAACCCAACATTTTCATTCAAGAATATTACATATTTTAGATGAATATAAAATAAAATAGATTATTATCCAAGATATAATGATAATGGTTTTAGGTATTTAGAGACAAGATACCCCCACATCTTATTTAGATACATTCTTCATCATCTTTAATTTTTTTATTCTATCTTTTTACCCTTCTTGATATACCATACATAAAACCGTTGTTCATAACATGTGGAATTGAATCTTAAGAAAGGGTGAGATCATATGATTATTTAAGATAAACAAATTATTTATCAATCGATTATCATATGTATGTATAATCTAAGAATAAGGGTATGAGATCATGACAATAACAAAGAATGTACATATCCAATCTATCAATGATCATAAAAATGTTTTATTGTATAAAAATTTTCCATTTCAAAATACATGAATCGTAAGAGTGATAAAACATCATATTTGAATAAGGAACAACACGTTCAAATCATAATCATTTTACAATATTGTGACAAAATTTTAGGAAAAAAACTATTTTGTATGTAATAGTTGACTACTAAGACCATAAAATCCGAGTGGATCAAGCATCAACCCATACTTTCATTTCGTAATGGGTTAGGCATCATAAACTATTTCTCATATTGGATCCATAATTAACCCCTATTTACGAAGAAAGATCAATAAATTTTCAAGTTCCACATATTGGATCAAGTAAATTGACATTCTCCATATTAATAACATAAGATAGAATAATGTTCCCAATAAATTGGAGGAATATATAATTTTAGGTACACCCATCAGTTAATGAAAACCATACATATGTGTACCATATGATTATAAAACACATATCATATCATCATTTAAAAACTCCTACAAAAACTAAGATTCATAATCATTTCATAAAATCATCATATAATAACCCATAGAATATATATGGGTTTCATAAACATCTATTAATAAAAATTATAAAAAATATAGAGAAATAAATAGAATGAAATTTTTGGATCAGATCCCTTTAAATAGATAATTCACACTAAGGATGTTATCTAAATTGGACATCTCTTTAAATAATCAGTGGAATATTTTATGAGGGAAATATCCTGTTTTTTCTAAAATCCCTTATTTAAAATAATAAAATTCCAAAATAATATGGATTTTTTTATTCAAAATGTAAAATAAAAACATGTAATAAAATATTTAAAAAAAATTATTGGACATGATAAATGGAAATTTATTCCCTTTATTTTTGTTAAAATAAATATTCCTTTCACATTTATATAAAAATTAAAAAATAACTGCCTTCCAAGAATTAAAAGGTGATTATTTCATGATTTTTCAATAGAAATTGAAACATAGGTTTAAATAAGTTCTAAAAAACTTTTTGAAAAAATTTAAAACATTATTTAAGACATTTTAAAAGAAACATTATCATGAAAGAATAATATTCCCCACAAAATGGTTAATCATTGTCAAATTTCCATAAAAACAATATTTCAGTTTATTTCATACTTAAAGTGAGGAAAATTAAAATAAAACCAGTAATCCATAGAAATTATTTTAGGGTAAGTATTCTAACATGAATTTATCATATAATAATCATATAATCTCCTCAATTGAAATTCATTCATAAAAAATTCCGAATTAAGTGGGATTGAATATTAAATCCATTACCTCATGTACCATAATTCTTTGTAAGTGCTATGGGATCCTGTATAAAAAACATATGAATTATAGAATTATGATAGAACTATACTCATATGTATCATTACATTTATTATTTTCATATAACATCTTTTCACTTATTTAATCTAATTTTTGATTAAAATCAATATTTTGGAAGATAACTACATTGTTTGTATGCATATTTGGGTATGAATGTCCTCATCCATATATTAGGATCGCGGTTCCAAAATTGATATAATGTTAATCATTTAACTAATAAAATATATACCAATATATATATATATCCATTATATATATATATAGTAATCCAAAAAAGATAGATATAGTAAAATTGATTAGACTGTTCAAGGCGACAGTAGGCTGTACGTGCACCTAAATGCAGATTTCACTTTTTAATAGAACTAAAAAAAGAAAGGAAAGTATTAATTCACCTTTCTAGAATAATTATTATATCACATATATCATATATATTCATTAAATAAAAATTTATTATAATCTATATAAAGAGTAAATGAAAAATAAATCATGTCACTTCGTTGAGGTGGTAGTCCACATGTACAAATGAGGGAAATTATCATTTTCCAGTGGATGATAATATGAGAAGAATAACAATATATTAAAATTATATAATCATAATTATATCACAAAAAAAATAATCATTTAACCCATTTTCATAACTACCCATAAATGAAAGTGATTGAAAATAAATTTTCTAGCCATGTGGAGGGGGTAGACTATGTGTATGCCCATGATACAATTTCCTATAAAATTTGATTGTAAAGATTTTGGATAATGATAGTTTAATAATAATAATATTTTATGATAATAGTTTTTTTATTTTATGACGTGTACCACATATTTTTATAATGTATAATAACAATCAAATTGAAAGAGGGTAGGTTGGAAGATTACCACTTCCTCAGTAGTCCTACATTACATCCCTTCTTAAGGACCCTTGGAATAATATAATAAGAAGACCATCACCTATAATTAATTATTATGTATTATTATAAGTGAATTTAATTGTGTTTTATTAATCTATATAGCTCAAATTTACAGAGAGACACAGATATGGTGAGTCTTTCTATAAGGGAGGGAGGGGACACACTTCGACATTTAATAAAATATAATATATAAATAAGTAATTATCATGAAAAAAATCCTCTAACTAGCTAGAGATTCAAGGAAAAATAATTTCAATATTAAAATATAAATAGTTAATAAAATTTATCTGGGCTTTTATGTATTGTTAAACATTATCATTTTTAACAACTTATTTAACCTATTTTACTCATAACCATGGTATTGACATTTTTAATATTTATGGGATTTATATTATGTATAAGGTAACAATAACATTATAAATAAAAAAGATAAAATTTTAAATCATTTCCCATCCTACATGACACTTTTCAATATTTAAAAAAATTTAATTAATTTAGAAACATATGGTTTATCATAATATATCATTAAGGACATTTTTGACACCATTCATTTAATTTTAATATTAATACAAAATTAACCAAAAGGTATTTGAATATAAAAATGCATGAATTCCTAATATGATATATTTATTTATAAAATATATGTAACACAATTATTCACAAAAATTTTGTTACATTAAAAATTTTGAATATATTTTATTTTATTTTTATATTTTTTGAATGAATAATGTGTTAGTGTTAATTAGAAATTTAAGTTTGTTATTCATTAGATAAAAAAATAAATAAAATATTCCATCATAAAATGATTAATAAATATTTTAAAAAATTATAAATGATCATATACATTTGGAATCCTAAAAAATATATTTATTAAATTAAAGATAATTAAATTTTGTATTTATCATTTTCTGAAAATAATATAAAGGTTAGAATCAATGTAAAATATCCCCATGTTGACATATATTTATTAAATGGATGTGAATGGATAAAATCCACCAATAAAATAGGTAAAGGGATGTGGTAGTGATCTTTTAAAGCCTTATCCAAACGTTTTACCATGTTTTTACACGTTTTAACCTTTTGATGAAAACAAATATTTTCCAAAATTAATATTAATAATACCCAAATATAAAAGAATAATATTTAGAAAAATTGGTCTTCTTGATTCAAAATAATAAATATAGTTTTAATGATTAAAGTTATATATGTTTCATGGATTCATTTTAAAATAAACGTATAAACCAGAAACAATTTTTTTTTCATATAATATTTCATTTTAAGCATAAAATAAGAATTTTTCTTAACTCATGAATAGAAAAATAAATACATTAATGTTAAATTATATATTTATATATAAAATAAAAAATTTAAAAAAATCATTCACTAATATGGATTATTTTATTTTATTAAGGTAAAAACACATTACATTAATATAAATCATTTTTTCAGAATTTTTTTTACTTTTAAAGGGTTTTTATTTTCATTTATAAATGTTTGAGAACCAATAAATTAATTTTTTAAATTTTTACACCATAAATTTTTCAAATTTTTTAGTCATATTTATAACCTCCATTCAAATATCTATATGAGAATTATAACATTAAATTATAATATTTAGATACTATAACACATAATCAAATAAACATGGTGTTGTGTGTAAAAAAGCTTCAAATTTATTAATAGAGAAATATATCCTAAAATATTTGGATATTTTAATAATAGTAGAGATCCAACATTATAGGATAAATATGGATAAATACAACTATTGGTACCTTATTTGTCATATGAAATTGAAGAGAAACTGAAACCCATCTAGCAACACAACATGGTCATTAAAAAGTCATTCCCATTTACTAAACTCATAGTTCATAGCACAGAATCATGGTCATTACAATGAAAAATTAGCAGTATAAATAATGGACTGTAAAGTTAATGTTCTACAAAACCTAACTACTAACAACGTTAAAGTTATCTTGTGAAATCCTAAATCAGAAGAAGTTTTATGGTAACCATAGGATCTTATTAGAGAGATTTATTCTCATTTTTTTAATATGATTGAAAGGATATCAAGGGGAAATTCATTTTAAGGTGGCGGGGTATAATGTAACACACTGAGATTTTATGATATATTTTTTATGTAAATTTTTTTGTTTCATATCTTGCAATATATGAAACAAATAATATAAGTGATTAGTAACATACAATACTATTATGACATAAATATTGAATTGGTTATATGAATAGTATTAATAACATATTAAAAAAACGTGTAATTTTTCTAGATAAAACATATATGTATGTATTAGATTTTTAGAAAAGACATTGTATGATTAAAAAATATATATTTCCACAAAATAGTTTTTATTTATTTTATTGAGCCAACGATATATTTTTTTTCCTGTATTTATAGAATTTTATTGAAACAAAAAAAATTAAATTACTAGATCAACATGTCATTATTTTCTTAGGGTGATTTTTTTAGAAATTTATATAAAAGATTAATTTATCCATAAATAGTGAAAATTGTTAACTTTTATTAGAAAATATCCACTAGAAAAAAGAATTTTAAAAGTTAAATTTTATTTTAAAATATTTTTAAAAATATATTTAATTAAATTATTATATTAAAGATTAAAATATGATTCATTAAAATTAATTTATGATGATTTTGGTTTAAAAAAATTTAATGCTTAAGATATCAATTTTTCGTGAGAAACCATTTTCATCACGTCTTTTGATATTTTTAAAAGAAAATTATTTATTATTTTATTTAATGAATTTGATAAAATGGATTCAAAAATTTGAAATATAATTTTTTAATTTCATAAGGAGTCCAAAGTCATTTGTTTTGTAATTATAATTAAGAATATCAGAAATTTTGTCAACGCGATTATTGTTAAAATGATTTTACCAGGGGTTAAAACCTGGGTTTTTTATAAATTTTCCAATTAAAATTCTCTCAATCCTATTCTATAGACATATTTAGACATCATGATATCATTAATTGTCATGTATAGACATTTGGAATCATTTATCATCATAATTACATTATTATATCTAATATTTGAATAAATTCCAAGTGTATCCTCCCCCACTTATAAATTGACACACATATTTTCTCTTATTCACAACACATTGACACACATATATATGTTGTAATAACCCTCTTCAATAATATTTTAAAATTACCATGAAATGAATTATTGGTGATGATATGCTTAATACACCATTTGATGTGTCCTAATTAAAGGATCTAAAAGAGGCCTACTAATAAAGAGGTTATTATATTACCATACCTATCTAAATTTATTTATTATTCAATACATTATAAATATATTCAATTTTTAATAAAATAATAAATAATTATAATCAATACACTTATTGTTATTATAATTTTTTAACCTCCAGTATCCACCCTTTATTCAATCAAATGGATGGTGTGAATAATGCACCTGCATACATGTGGACTAGCGCCTCAACATAGTGATCCAATTAATTTTCCATCTGCATCTAAAATATTTTTGTATTAGTATTAGGTAAATTCTTAAATATGATATTGATGAAAATAATATTCCTCTATAATTATTATATCATATATACCTTATTACCTACTAATTCATTGGAAAATGATTTCGTTGCTATTGCGTATGTGTGGACGACCACCTCATGAAGTAATGTGATACATTTTTAAATTTATATTTTCATGGATTGTTAATAGGATCTAATTAATTAATATATCTTATATATATTATATAATAATTATTCAATAATAGTAAATTATTATTTAAATTTATCTTCTTTCATCTCATGAAAAGTGAGGACATTTTTCGGTGTATATATATCCTACAATATCCTTGAACAACATAATTCCTTTTTCTATCCATACTATTTTGTATGAATATAAAATTATATATAAAAAATATATCTTATATTTATAGACTTTATAAAATTATAGATATGATTGATCCATGTTCAACATTTTAACCATTACAACTGATCCAATATTTCTGTGAAATGTGAAAAAGTTGAATCATAGAAATGATTATTATAATAAATAATTGATATTAAATTGGAATTGAAATTTAATTAGTGGATCATATGTTATATTATAATTTTGTACATTATTGTTACATAAAGTTATAATAAATTTTAATTTTCTATACAAGAGGTTATAGAGCTTTTGAATCATGTCGAATTTGGGGTAAGGTATTTCTATTTCATTAACTTTTTTATTGGGATCAGTTATTATTGAATTTATATAAAAGTAAATTATATTATACTCTTAAAATTTATCACTTTAACTCTCCTCCCAAAAATTTATTTATTTATAAAACATTTTAAATTTCACTTTTTCCAGTTTAATTTCTTTAGAGACCTATAGAATAATTTTAAGGACACATAAATTAATTTAACTCGTGCTAAAAAATCCTTTTTATTAAATGTTCATGTTTGAAAAAATGTGTTCAATAAAAATATTATTTATCTCTAATTAAAATTTAAATACATTTTTAACCATTTTTTAATTTTTACAATTTTTTTAATAAGGATTCTTATTGTCACTTTTTGATTGTGATTCTCATGAATTTTTATAAAACAATAAAAAGGATTCTGTCTTTTAATTTACATAGAATAAATCAAATTTCTCACAATTATGGCCACTAAATGATTTTATTCTTCCTATAATATTTTACAAGTTACTATTAATAGAAAATATTATCCCCAATATTTTGTAAATTCTTAGTTTTTTATGTGTTTACTAAAAAATTAAATGTTTATTTTCCCATTGATATATTCGTAAATTATTTTAATGGAATTTTCATATATGATAACATCCTTTGAAGTTAACTATTATTTTCTAGGTATACGATCCAATTATACCATCCTTTTTCATACTAATAATTTTTTATTATTTTGATGAAAATATGTTTATTTAACTCATTTAATCTCCACGGGTTATGCAATGACGAGTTATTTATACATTTATGAAACCAATATCATTTAAATGAGATATGATATTATGAGTGTTTTATGGTCTTTTGGAACACATATGTTTGATATTAATTATTTAATCGGTTTTCCCAAAATTATATATCCCTATGATATATTTTGTAATGATGTATATCTCATGATATAATATGAACTAGAGTGTGGAGTGAACCCAATTTTGTAATAGAAATTATCCACTAAGATAATCTTCGTAGTGAAGCTTGAATAAGGATTCAATGGAATGGGAAGATAAAAAATACACTATTATAGTATTGGAAGTGAGACATGATTTAGAAAAATATTTTCCAAGGTCATGTACATAACAAAATCATTTTTCTAATTCCAATGTTATACTCTCAAGGATCATGATCTTTTACTGTGTTAGGATTAGGGTTTTTAGAACCACAGAGATTCTTATCATGGAAATGATTATGATCCTTTATATGTTGCGTATGGTCTTAAATTTTTATTCTAATTTGATAATATATTTATTCTCATGTTATGTTAAATGGATCATTGGTATCTTCTATTTTTAACCATATTAATAATTTATTCTGACCATGTCTTATGTTTTTTTCCACCATTATTTATGATGGATTTATGTATTATATGTATAAAATGGTTTTGAGTTTTCAATAACTTAGTGGGAGAAGATTCATATCTCTTAGGAATAATTTTTTTTGTATCAAATATTCCAAATATACTAATCCAATATAATTATTTCATGGATCATTATGATATATATTGAATATTAATCACTTAATATGTATTGTTTATGTATGGAAAATTATGTGACGCTATATTCATAACCATCAAATGAATTTGGTAAATCCTTATATATCATGATATAATTATGATAAATGATTTGATGTGATTGATCCACTATAAGAAACATTAGTTGATTCCTAATACACCATGATAGGGGAAACAAGCGGCGATTCTAGATCCATTGTTATATGGGAAACAAATTTCCATGCATGATCCAGAATGACATTATCGTCTGAATAGCTATCCCTAATTTATGATATATTTTAAAATCCATTAATATAAAAAAAACTTTTTAAATTTATTTATTCTTATTATTTTAACTATTATCTTAGGATTGATTTATGATGATTCCTCACACCTAGGATTCATATATTTTGAAATTATATCTTTTTATGAGATAAATAATGTATATGATCTATAATATATTGTGCATGAATGTTATATGTTATGGTCTAGTTATGATAAAATTATAACTATAATATTCTATCATATGATCCTCAATTGATATATCCCATGATTACCACTACATAGAATTTGATCTGACCCCTTTATTGTGTTTATATTCCCTAGGTTATGAATAGAGGATTTCTGTAGGGTATTCTAATAAATTGAATAATTTGAAAGCAAAATTAAAGGATATGTAGAATATATATCCAGAAATAATTTTTTTGTTTATTTATTATCAATTTACAATAACCCTTTACATATATATGGATTATAATGTGAATATATGTAGAATATTCATAGGAAAGTATGTAATATTATTATATGAAATATGTTGGTTGCATTAGATTTTTTGTAATATAACACTAATAGAATTAATTTGATATAATTTAGTTTTAAATGGTGTTAAATATTTGTATTAGAATGTTTTTATAATAATAAGAAATGAGTATCAAAATATTATATAATTTGAATATCTTAATTTCCGAAAAAACATTATCATTCATAATTACTAAATTAAATAAGATTGGGTATTTATAATATTATTAATATATGATGTAATATCTCATAATCCAACCATTATGATATCATAGACATTTTATTTCTTATTAAACCATTCTAGGAATGATCAATTATGGGTGGTGATGATAATTGAATATCATTGCTCATGGTGGTTATAGTCTACATGTATACTAAGATGACAATATATTTTTTCTTAATTGATTTGATAGTTGAATATGAAATGATAAAAACCTCAATATAACAAAATTATAGTGTATATATGATATAAATATCTTTATTTTATATTATCTATATTTAATAAAAAAAATATAATTAATAAGAAATGAAAAATATTTAATAATACACATCTTTTAGATTTGAGTTTTTCAAGGAAGTCTCCTTTGGAATAAATGAATTAAAATAAATAATGGTGAATGAAATAAAATTAACATGGGAGAGTGTTCTATAACGATAATTAATTTATATTTTAAATAGTAAATTCATAGGATATGATAGTCTTTATATTGTAACGAATTTAGTCTTTTATAATTAGAATAAGGATAATATTATGACCAACCCATACATATTCAATAATATAAAATTTAGTATTTAAGGAAAATTGGCCAAAAAAAGGACCAAAGGGAGGTGATAAATATTTTTATATGAAACTAACATTATAATCCCATTAATGAGAGAATATTTAGTGTTTTTTATTTTCCTGTTAAGAGTATAAATTTTACATTGATTCATTTTCAACATCATAATTAACTTCAATCCCTAGAAATTAATTTTAAAAAAATTATCATTGATCCACTTACATAATTTGATAATTATGATTCCAAATTTTAAAACCATTTTATAAAATTATTTAATATATGTATGAAAATTAAATTTTAAAATAAAAAACTAATCGTGTATGTACAATTTTTAGAAAAATAACATTTTTAGATTTAAATTGATATATATGATTAAATTATCTTTGATACAAATTCTAATGAGAAATTTTTATTATTTAAATTAAATTGTTATATTATTTTACGAAATACTAAAATTGAGTAACATATGAATACACTTGATTCAATAAAAACGATAAAAATAGTTTTAATATTTAATAAATATTTTAAATCGTTTGAAAAATAATTTTAATTGGGGTTTTATGTCCAAATAATAATTTAAAATGAATAATTCAATTTTTTAAATAATTATTTGATTAATTAGAAAGGGGTTGTAAACAATTAGGTCATTATTATATAATGACAAATTCATATAGGTTATAACATTTTGGATGGTTTTATATTTTGAATAAAATTCAGCCTTATAAAAAAAGCTAAGAAATCATTCTAAGATAATTTTGATCTTTCAAAATAATATGCATTTATTTTGATTCGTATCAAATTCTAAAATTTAACTATTAACTAAATTCAAGAATAAATTTTCTTTATAGTGTGATATATTCCATAGTTTTAGGATGTATCATTTAAATACAATAATATAGTCTCAGGTATTACATCATCATATATTAAATAATTGAAACAATAAAAATAGGTTATATATAAGTTATTTAAAAATATGGATTTTCCTTCATCATAGATTCCTCAGGCTCCCAAGTGACCTATTATATTTCTGAATATCTATAATGGACCATTGATAATTGATTTTTTTGTTTCCACAAAATATGCTCTTTAAGGTCATTAAAATTTGACGGTTCTTCAAAATTAGATAAGTCTTGATCTTACTACATGGCCTTATATGTGAGAACATGCATTGGATATGGACTGTATTTACTCAATAATGAAATGTTGAAGATATTGTGTATATAATGATGGTGAGGAAACATAGACAATATGTGTGCTACTACTCCATATATTTCTATAATTTCAAAAGGCCCAATGTATGAAGGGAAACAAATACACTTTTACCAAATCCCACATTTCCCTTAAATACTGAATCCTTCATGAATACAAGATACCTAAAATGAAATTCCTTGTCTTTCCTTCTTATATCAATATAACACCTTTTTCTCATCTACGATGATAAAATATGATTCTAAATAGTCAATGCATTTATAGTTATCTCCTCCATAATCTCTATGTTAACTAACTTTCATTCTCCAACTTATTCCCTATATCATGGAGTAAAATAAACATTCCAATACAATGAATTATATTGTGTCATATAAATTAAAGAATGGAAGATATTATTTATAAACAATTACACCAATAATATATAATGACCTCAAATTCCTTTTAATTCCAGAAAACATGATCCAAGCATGTATTTTAATGTTTGGATTTTCCTTTCATACTACCCATTATATTAGGGATAATATGTGGTGTTTAACTGCATGTCATTGTCAACCATTGAAGAATAATAATAAAATTCATGGGGAAGATAATGTAATCTTCAAATAAAATTGTTATAGGATCTCCAGGAATCCTTATAATTTAATTTATATAGGAAAAAAATGTTATCAAGGTTTATATATTCTCTTATCACTATCGAATAAGAATATTAGTAAGATAATTAGTTATTAACTATATCGAATCATTCTTCGATGGAGTCTTTTGGAATCCAGTGATAGAGTAAATTGTATAATTTTCCCACATCCATATTGGTATAGGAAGGGGTTTGGTGACTCACATAAGATGTAGTTTTCCTTATGTTACTATCTTTTGATAGAAGATGTAAATAATGGTATTATGGTTTTTATATTTATCATATATTTCATCAAAAAGGAACTGTCTTAGTATTTTCAATGATAGGATTAAAGATACATTCTCAAGTTCATGTGTTGGATAGTGTTGTTTATGGATTTTTAAATTCCTTGATTTATAGGTAATCACCATATAATTATACAAAATAAAAAAACGAAGTTATGTTTTTATGCAGTGTTATATATTACAAATACTTTATTCCATATTGGGATACATAATACTAGTTCATTAATCAGTCTCCACATTATCTATTCAAAAATATCATTGCATTCTCTAGACCATGATAAAGTCGTCCATTTACATGTTGACTTGTTTAAGAGTATGGAAAACCTAGAAAATCATGGATGACTAAATAATAGTAACATGGTAAACATAGGAATCATAGTATCTAATTTATGTTCTTTGGTATATCCTATTCGTTGAATATATTTTTATTTTAAGAATCAACCTATATTCCAAACATGTATGCAGTATGTCTAAGAAAATAATATTTATTAATCTAAAATTATAACGTACAGTATTTCCCATTTTTTTCATAGGGTCTCCATAATTATTTTTATATGCCTCTCATTCTCTTAATATCTCTAATAATATATGATGAAAACATCAATGAAAACCATCAAAAATTTATCTAGATAACTCTTACTTACTCTATTCATGTTATTTATAAACAAAAAGGTTGAATTGGACAGTAAAAAAGCATTCCCATAAACTCATAATGTCTATAATTTTTTTAAAATGTAATATTTGGTATATCATATTTCTTCACACATTACTGATGATAGCCATAGTGATGTTCAATATTTTTAAAGTATTGGGATCTTTTAGGTTTATAAAATAAAAAATCAATTCGTGGTAAAAGATACTACATCATTATAGTAAAGGAATTGATCTCCCTATAATTTATTCATAATCTCAAAAACCCATCCATCTATTTAATGAACAAAAAAAATTCACCTCATTATGAAACATTATGTCTTATAAATACCTCATCACATAACTCATATATGTATTTATTCAACTTATAAAACTCCATCAATTTCATTCTATTTGGAGGTTTAAAATTTTTCCTTTCATCAAGGAGTCTAATGGATAAGTGAGCTTCATTATCTGGTGGATAAATACACAATTATTCAATAAAATCATGAATGAAATATTATACCATGGATACATCATCTATAATTAGGATACCATCCTCATCCATAGATGAAAATTGATCCTCTTTAATCATAATTACATTAAGGAGATCTACTAGGGGAGGACCATGGAAATATTTAAAGGATGAATCTTCCTAACTAAAGAAAACATATTGAACCTCAACTTCATGAATCTTAATCAACTTCTCTTAGAAATAAATGTTTTAGCAAATATTGAATGAAGATCTCTACAAAAGGTTATATAAAATTCAACTTTAGGTATAAAAAACAATTTTCAAATATGATACAACCACATATCATAATTTTAACTACATTACACATCATTTTTTGTGATAATATATCAAATCAGTATTATAAATGATATCACCCTTACTATGTTTATATGGAAATTTCTAAAATATTTTCAAAACATGGAAGATATAAAAGAGGGTTACATTCTGGAATCAGTAAAATCATTATATAACATTGATTATATGATAAATTTACCTCCAACATCATCATTTAGAACATCATCATTAGTTTTGGTAATTACTTAATCTTGGCCTTTATCCATTGGTATATTAAAAGAACAATTCCCATACTAACATGGTATTAGTTTATTTAATTTTTATTCTACTTAATGTTAAAAAATTAAGAATCAACATATTTATAAATTCCATTGAATTTTAAATCTTAATGTTATTCTCATATACAATTATAAGTGACACATGTTCCCAACTTTAAAACAACAATGTATTCAATCCCATAGATATCACATATGGGAAATCACATAAGTCAATTCCTCTAGTTTTCTATATTGTTCATGCCATGATTCTTTGTCATATTATTCTTCTCTTAATTTCATTTGAATATATACAACTAAGAGTACTCATATTCTATCTTAATGGTTGTTGAGAATACATTATCATATTATAAAATTTCTTATAAGACTAACTTTGTTAAATTTCATGCATTTAAGCTACCAATAAATGATCAATATAACATAATGGACTATTTATATATTTCACAACATTGAAAGATAAACTCTTAGAATTAACCTCATCTTAAATAACATTTTCCTCATATTTTTTTCTTACATTGATTAACCACATTTCTATTAATTCTCATTACTCACAAGGAATGTATTTTAGAAAAAATAAATCCATTAAATTTCTTCATTCTATTCTAATTATCTCATATTCAACATTCGTGGTTTGAATTGGTGAACACATTTGGTTCGCATAATTCTTCAGACAATAGACATCCATAACGAATTTTTCCTTCTCACTATTTCGTAAATAGAAAAATATTTTCACTTTGAAAAATTGTTTAATAAACAATGTATTAGTGTTCCTACTGAATGTTGGATGTTTTTCACTTACGAGGAGTTCTGATACAGTCTCACCATTTTACAGATCACTATATCAATCAATACGGGTGAGATAATTTATGGTAACTCAGGAAAAATACCGCAGTACGATTATAATCTAACTATACTAAACCATAGAATCATTAATTTTCTAAATGGAAAATCCAAATACAGACTACGTGTATTGATAATGTTTCCACTATTCACATTATGTTTCACCTTTCTAAAAAATTTCACATAATTCACTCACAATATTAAATTTTAAAATAAAAATTAGATTAATTTTTCCCATAGTGTCCCATGAAATCATGAGGATTCTTCATAGTAATTATATTTTCTTACTAGGTTCCTCTTAATCTGGCCCTAGTGGTTCCTAGTAAATATTATCTGATACCAAATGTAACATCAGTAACTCTAAAAACCTAGAGATTGTAGATATATTACATTATTTGTACAAAATAAAATATATATGATAAAATATCATCTTAATCTCTGAATAATATATACACACGACCATCATATTTGAAATAGTATGATGCAACATGAACACAATATGAGAACATGATTTCACCTTCTATCCCAACTTTTAGAATTACTGATAGTTATCTTATTAGACTCCAAGGGAATGGAAACTAAAAAGGGTGATCTAAAATTATCCTTAATGAGTAAAATATAGTGGAATCCATCAAAACATATACATGTCATAAGTGATATGGTAGAAATAAATATCTAAAAATATATATTCAACGGAAATTGTGATTATTTTATATCCATGAAAATAAATAAAAACATGGATAATAATAATAATTGATATTATACTGATGAATTATATAATGTCAGATATCAAAAAATGAGTTCTAGACCTTATTCATGACACTATACTGATATGGAGGGAGAAATACACCAAAACCCCAGAAATTTTCTCTCATGTGTTCTATAGATGCATTGAGGGGTATTATAATTATGGACTCACCCATCACATAAAAATGTCCAATGTATTCACCATAAGAGTCAATAAGATATTTTATACTATTCCATAAGGAACCCTGAGATGAATAATCTCATATCTATCCATATTATGATAAAAATGAAAACAAATACATCCAAATTTATAGGAATAATGTTGATGTTGAAGAGAACATATCTTAATGAAATTATAAAGTGTGGGGTATCATCAATGTGACTCAAAGTACCCTTATCAGTAAAATATAGTGGTGAATGTATGTCAATATATTGGAATATCAATGGAATCTTATTATAGTATTTTAATTTATTAAAATTAAAGTTTACCAATGTAATAGCAGGAAAAGTCCTTCATCAGGGTTTAAAAATTTATGGTGAATATTCTAATACATTTCCCATTGGAGTGTCTATGAAGGTATATATTATTATGCCCACTCATCTTCAATAATAGGTATGATTGAGTTAATGATCATGAATCCTTTTTATGGGGGATTAATCCTTAAATTATCTATGACACATATACCACCACATTATAGTTAATAGAGAATTTGCTATTTCATAGGAAACTATACTACTCTTTACTTTACAAAAAATAAGATCTCTTTTCCCCCAGGGAAATGATTGATTTTTATTATAGTTTTTTTGATACTGTTGAATAAATTGAATATTTGGGAGGGAAAAAATAAATATTTAAGACCCATAAAATTCATATGTAATAGGGGAAATTATACTCCATGTTAATATATACACTAAAATAAATGATATTGGGTTTTAATACATATGAGTCATAAAGAATGAAAATTGTGATTGAAATGCCCACTTATGGATTTAGTTCAAATTTAATAATAATCAATTGAAACAAAGGGATTTAAATTCAATATAAAATATCATCGATAAACACCATTTGAGGAAATAAAATCACAAATAAAAAGTATATACAACACATAATGGATTATTAGAGTAAAATTAAAAAAGAGTGTAATTTATGTCTGAAAGGCCTTACCTATTATCCTAAATTCAATGAATGTACCTTAACATACTATATCAAAAAATTCTATCCAAATTACTTAATTAAATAACCATATTCATATAATTCTTCCCATATATTATTCATAATTTTTGATTATCTATATGAATTATACATATTTTTATATCAGCTATTTATATTTTAATTGTTTACATTAGTTTCATAATAGGGGTATTTTAAATGATTAATATTACAAATTTCATCATTAATAGGTCACTAGTGATTTCTTATAAAAATTTATAATTTTTCAAATTCCTTTAAAAAAGGTTTAATTATTTATCATTTGAAACTAAATCTATAAAAAGTATCTTTTGTTGATTCATGTTGTTTGAAGTATTTTTTCTTTCTGAATTAAATATTTATATACCATATTCAATATCATTTATTTATAAATATATAATATATTTTACCAGTAATTATTTCCCTATTTCCATTCAAGATATAAATTTATTGTATTGTCCATGTAGGTGGTTAAACCAACACATACATGAACATTACCTAATATAATTAATGACTACAAGGAGGTTTTATTATAATAACATTATACAAAAATTATAATGATATAATTTATTATTTATTGGCATGATACAAATAAATTATAATGAATGTAGAATAAGTAGAAATGCCGTATATTATATTATCTAATTTGAATATATGATTTCACTTACATTATTTTTTTAAATGTTTTAATTATTAATGATCATTTTTTAATCATATCATTTTTTGATTCCCCATTTTCACAAAACATGACCTTACTTATAAAAAAACAAATTTTTACATTAATCCACTATAATAACCTACGATTATTGGGAGTGGTGAACATTAATTTTGATTCTTATAGTTATAGTAATTTACACCTATGCTTGAATAACAATCTCATTTATCCTAATTAATGAGATTGAAAAATAAGAAATTATAATTCAATTAATGAATTAATATTTAATAGTATAAAATAAACTAATATAATTATGTTTATATGGATTCGATAAATTTTAATGAAAAATTATATTGTTGAAAATACTCTTGTAGGGTACCTGAATTTTCTATGGATATATTAATGACTATGAAGGCCTTATATTAACTATTAGTGACCAGAAATGTTTAAAAATGGGATAATGAACTAGTAGGATACAATTATAAGAGTTTCAAGGGGAACATGGAATTATTGGAGTGTTTAAAGTGGTGAGGATGGTATTATTTTATAAGTGAGGATAAGGGTAGTTTTTTAGTAACCATTATATTTCTAACAAATTAATGTAGTAATTAATGGTTGGTTGGCCAAAAAAATGGTAAAAGGGGAAAAGATAGAGATAATGGGTCACATAAGGGCACAAAACAACTTTTTGATAAATTTATGATTCATTATGGATTTTTATTATAACTTTTGAATTTTTAACTAATTCAATTTTTACCTTTTAATTAATTCCTATCATTGAAAATTCATTATAATTAAAATATTAATACTGAACTGTATATCAAATTTATTTATTTTTATTTAAAATATTAAAATATTTTTATCGAATAAAATTTCTAATGATGTTAAAAGTTAATTATCTAATAAACAAACATTATCTCATTAAAGTTATATTAAAATAATATCATTTTTGAGAATTAAATTTATATATAAGATAAAATTTTAATAGCTTATGAATTTAATGAAATAAATTCATTTATTATAAAAAAAATTATATATCAATTTTAAAGAATTGAAAAACTAACTCTTTCCATAAAATTAAATTATTCAGTGTAAAGGATGAACATAATTTTGTTTATTAAAGAAACATTTTAATTATTTATAAATATGTTTTCCATATGTGTTATAGGTTAATATAATAATGTTATATTCATAATTATATTTTTAAAATTCATATATAAATATTGAATTTTTTTAAATTTCATATTCATTTATATGTAAGGATAAAATCATACAAGTGATAAGTTTCATAAAAATGATACTTTTTGGCGTAAATCCAAACTATATAGAAAAATCTCAACAAATCATGGTATGGTAATTTTCATATGACGATTCAAAGAGTAATTTATATTTTTCAATTTAAAATTATAAAAATTATCATTTAAATAAATACATGAATAAATTTACTTTATATTGACTATTATGTTATATTATGTGGATATAACACTTACCTACAAAAGTAATCCTGGTTATTAAACAATCATTTTGTATAAAATAAAAAATAATCCATATTAGTTGTGTTGAGAAATGAAGAAAACATTGAAATACATTCATGTCATCAAAAGTAATTGTATCCTTGTAAATGAGAAGAAAAAATAGAAATTTGAATCATATGGGTTTTAAGGGATATTTCAAAGATACATAGGAAAATAGAACACATATAAATGATTTAATAATTAAAATTGAATTTTTTTATAGGGTAATGATTTATCTATAGTATACAATTATTAGATTCATCAGTAGTACATTTAATGATTTTATAAATTATATAACAATGTGGCAAGTAGTACAATTAAAGAAAAAGTGGAAAATGATGATTTAGAAAATGATATTGATGATGATGATGATAAATTCCGACTTATATCACAATAAATGATGAAATTGATAGGAGTAATATCATCAGTGGTCAGATGACATTGGTGAAAATTAGTTTAATGAAGTCCCTACAATAAAATAAATTTATTTCATATTTAAATAATAGGTATAATAAATATACTATTTGGTAAAAGAATTTGGTTCATTAAATAAATGAATATTTTTATAATATTTTTAAAAATTAGCAATTTGAGATTGTCTTGGGGCCAATAGATAATAATATTTTAGGAGAAAATGTTTCCTTCATAGTTATTTGAATAAATATAACATGGAGATTTAAAATAAACATTTTTTATACAAGGGACACTCCAAGATAGAACTTATCAATGCTTATGTAACATTTTTCCATGTTCCACAGATAGATATAATTGAACCTTTTCATGTCGATGCAATGAAAATGGATAATTGTATTTTATAGATGGATATAAATTATGAAATTCATAATGGTGATATAGAAGAAGTGATGTACATCTGAAATCCAGATTGTTTTCTTAATCTAGATGATGATAAAAATTGTTTCCATATAAAGCAGTTATTGTATGTTTTGATGTAGACCCCAAGAGTATGTTATTGAAAACTTGACCAGTTTTCTAAACAAGCTATGTTTCATGTGTGGTGGAGTTGAATAAAATATTTATTTCAACATGAAGAGTAATAAAATGATGATGGTCTCAACATATCTTAATTGGATAACATATGGAGGATTGAAGAATGTGAAATGAAAAAAAAATTATAGCATTTATGATGTTAGAATTTTAAGTATTAATGATTGTACTCTGGATTTTTTTCCTTAGTTTATGGGTGGAACAAATACGTTATGATAAATTTATTTCATAATATAAATATGTCATGAAGGCTCTAAGAAAATTTTGAATGAATTATTTCAATAAGATGAAACTGATACTTTTTATGAACCTGAAATTGTTAAGGAATAAACAAATAAATCCATCAATGTTATAGAATAGTGGAAGATTATTGTTATCCGGTTAAATGTAGGATTGATAAGACCTGATATTGTATTGTTCACAAGTTATGTGCAATGTTATAAATTCCATCCTAATGAGTTATACATGGTTTTAGAGAAGATAATTCTATGTTATGTCTAATGCATTGTGGAATTTATCCAGCTTAACAATAAAACCAAAAAAATGAGTTTTTCAGTTATACAGAGGATGATTGGTCTAGTTAAATAAATTAAATGATGTCAAAATCAATTGTTGAATTATAACATAGTGTACTACATATATATTAGTAAGTGATGAAATAATATTTCATTTATCTTTATACCACCAAAGAAAAATATATTACAACCCGTGAAGATTGAAAAAAAAATTATGGAAGAAGTAGAAACATGATGGCATTGTAGTTAAATTGAACTATATGATCAGCAGTATTTAAAAAAATTCATGTTCTATGAATCATTAAAAAAATTCACTCCACCACTAACTGATAATTCAAAATTAAATCATGTATACTTTTCTCAAAGAGAAAGTGGTGAATAGGATGGTGAAGATGGATTATTTTCCTACTAATATATATGGTATAGAAATCATATAAATGAATTAATCAAAGAAGAATGAAATTGAATGACATTGATTGAATCTTTGAATCTAATCAACCCACCACACATGAAAAGGATGAATGTGGGACCCCACTACAGAATTTATAATGTTATTACCTATGTGTTGATTTATGTTCTTTTCCATATTTTATACCAAAAAATAGTTACCTTCATATTCATTGACCATGGGGGAAATCTTGTTTATGATAATAGGGGAAGAAGATAAATGAGTAAACAAATATGGGGTGTTTCTTCATTCATGATGATGAAGTTATTCATTATTTCTAGAAATATCATGAAAAAGACAATTAGGGATTATGATGTTAGTGGTGTTTGGTATTTTCATGAAGAAGTAATTTTTTTAGTGAAAAACTCTATGAAACATATTGTATCAATAATTGTCACACCCCGACCGCGGACGTCCATAATTTTTCTCCTCTCTTGGTCCCAATTTAATTTTTTTTTTCGAAGATTGATTGCGATTGGTGGTTTCACACTGGTGCGCGGTCACCGCATCGTTAGCGGTGATCGTGCGTTCAGCCCGAGTGACAGTGTGTTCACCCGGTGTTTTAAATATTATGATTTCTATGATGGAATTTTTTTTTTTTTTTTTGTGTTATTAATATTATTGTTTTTTTTACTATAGATATGTTTATATATGTTTTATATATATATGTATAAGTATATATTCATATAGGTCTATATGTGTTATGTATATGTATCTATATATGTATAAATATATATATATGTGTGTGTATTATCTATAATTATTTTACTATTTTTAATATTTTATTAAAATAATTATCATTTGAATTAGCTAATTTATCATTTATTATTATTATAAGTTTTATCATTATTATTATAAAGTTTCATCATTATGATTATAAAGTTTTTATATTATTATAATTATAACGTTTTATTATTATTATTAACATTAAAAGGTTTTATTATTATTATACATTTTATTGTTATTATTTTTATTATTATTATTATTATTATTATTATTATTATATATATATATTATAAGCCTAACCCTAATCCTACCCCACCCACGCCGCCTCACCCCTCTCCCCTCTTCTCTATCTCTCTCCCCCGCGCCTCCTTTCTTCCTGCCGCGTCGCCGTCCCGGCCACCCTCCGCCTCGCCGGCTCCTGCTCACCCCAGCACACCATCACCGACGCCCCGCCCTCTCGCCGTCCGGCTCTCCCGACCTCCGGCCGCCTGCTCCTCCCGTCCCGGACCTGTTCCCGCCGGTTTTCCTCCTCCGCGCCAGCGCCCGCAGACGTCCTGATCCCCACCGCGCTCCTCCAGTCGCACGCCGCGCCAACCTCCTGCTCTCCCTCTCTCCGTCCCAGCTCCCCTGCACCGGCCTCGTCTGGCGCTCCCCGTCCCAGTGTCGCCAGCCCCTCCGCGCGACCCCCGGCCTCCGCCTTCCCCTTCCGTCCACCACCGCACCCAGCAGCAGTCCCGACCAGCCTCACCATCCTACATCCCCGCATCTCCTCTCCTCCGACTTGCGCCAACCCCACGAACCACGCCCGGCCACGCCCCTCCTTGCTCTCCCGTCTCCCCGTTTCCCCTTTGCACGACATCTCGCCTGCTCCCCTTTCCGTATCCCCACCACTTTTTTCATCCACCGCACCGTGAGTCCACCGGTCCCCGCCTCATCCCAGCCGACCACCGCCGCCCCCTTCTCCCGCCGCCGCGCCTATCGGCTGTCCCAGCCTCCCTCCCCTTCACTACCTCCGGTATGATCTACTTTTATTTTATTTATTTATTAATTTAAGTATTATTTTATTCATTTATTCTTTTTATTTATTCTATTCATTTAATTAGTTATTTATTAATTAATTAGTTTATTTATTCATTTAATTATTTATTTATTTGTTTATTTAAGTATTTGTTAATTATTTATTCATTTATTTAGTTTGTTCTTTATTTATTTATTACTTTAAGTATTTGTTAATTATTTATTTACTTATTTACTTATTTATTCATTTATGTATTTATTTATGTATTTATTTATTTAATTATTTGTTCATTTAAGTATTTTGTTAATTTGTTATTTATTTATTTATTTTTTTTATTTATATATTTATTTACATGCTTATTTGTTTATAAATTAATTAATTAATTTATTCATTTGTTTATTTTTCCTTTATTCCATCTTGGTGTTTTTATTTAATTTGAATTAATCTTTTCCTGTCTCGGGTTGAGTGACATGTACCTTTTTCCGCTGTTCAGCATACACAGTTAGTCCGTAGGGGTTTGTCCTACGTTCGTTGGAGTTTCGTCGCGTCCGCTCCTCGTTAAAGGTAGGCGAACTCAACTGTTTCCTTTCCGAGGTACTCTGCTGATGCTAGAATTATTTTAAATAAATTTTATTCCATGATTCGCGTGTTTATGATATCCTTGCGCGGCTTATTTTGGTGTTTTAAAAATCTATAGTTTTTATTCGAAAGTTAAGTTTGAAGCAATTATATTTTATGCCAAGGTAGTTGTGCACTAGATATTGTCTTGCACTTTTTATTGACTATATAGTGCACCTGTTTAGGCGTTTCCAGCTAATGTGGAACTAAATGCTTATGTTCTCTTATGTTATCATTGGTTGTCTTGAGCGGTGTTTCCTTTTTGTAAAGAAAGAGTCATTCTTGGATCGTATTATCCTGTGCTGGTTAGTCTTATGAAATTTAGTATCATTTAGAAGTGTTGTCGTGCCCCTTCGCAGGTTTGACGCACCATTGGATGTTGACACATCCATGGGTGCACCAGGTGCACTCATGGATGTGCCCTCAAATGAAGATGGTGTTTGAAATTGTTACCATTTATTTTTATTTTCCCAAAATCTCGACTTTTCTAAATGGTTCTTGGTTTCAAAATGTTTTCGCCCCTTTATGAGACACATCAAACTTGTTTAAAAAGAAATCTACGAAAATATACTCGTTTGGCCTTTCTTTTAATACAAAAGCAGCGCTTGAGTTTTTGAAAAAAATATTGTGAAATGTTCGTGTAAAGTCATTTGATTTTTGTAAAAAAAAACAAAGTGCTCGCTTAGCGACTTCAGGTATTTTTATAAAGTGGTTTTGATAATTAAATGACGTGAAGGCCCGATTGGCACTTTATTAAATGTGAAGTGATTATACACGTGTATATATATATATACGTACTTGTGAGGGCATCTCTACAGGGGGACTTCCCTTCGAGGGTTGTTGTGTAGCGATGTCCGTGTAAGGGGTTGGCAAGTGCGGTGAGATGAGTCACGCGTGCGAGGGTCTCCCACTTACACAGTGTTACAAAAACCACCATGGGTTCCTGGGCGTCTTGTAGATTATCGAGTGACGGTTGCTTGCTAACCCTGATTAGACGGGTTAGTACTCCCTGGAGTTGTGGACAGGCCAGGAGGGACGCGCCACTGGTTGGCTATTAGGGCGGCCAGTTGGTTATTGACTATGGAGTACCACGCCGGCAGGTAGTCTGAACCCGAGTACGTCCAGGGGTTTTCTAGGGATGTATAGGATCACCCATGGTTACTTGCTTCCTTGACTGTTTATGTTGGGCAAAAATCCCTCAAGGTATCATTGAAGCATTTTTGAGGTGATTGTGTTCGTTGACAAAGTAGACATCTGAGTTGTGATTGTTGACAAAGCAAAACAATGACATACAAATTTGTTGACAAAGAGTATTTCATGGTGGAATGTCGAGTTCAAGAGCTGAGGTCAACGATCCATGTTTGATTCAAGAACGTCGATAAACGGAATGGATTATCTGGAGGCGGTACAAAAGAACAGATACAAGGTGGCGCCGTTTTCCAGTGTTTGCCAAATTTTTGGGCCTGAAAATCGGCAAATGAAGAAAAGTGTTTTTGGCAAAGGGACTTGCGCGCCGAGGACTTGGAGAATTGAACACTTGCGCGCCATATGTTTTTCAATATCAGAAGATCAAAATATGGCAAAGGAAGTAGGTTTGCGCAAGTTTGGGAGTTGGTCGCGCAAGTGTCCACAAGGGCAGAGACTTGCGCGCTGAAACTGCATCGCGCAGGTGACTTGTGCACCGACGCGCAGGGGGGTCAATTTGCCTATAAATACTGGACCAACCCCCTTCCTTTCTCATCGGAGTTCAAGACGAGAGCTCCCGTCGCGCAGGTGTGGTGGTCGCGCAGGTGGTGTGTGTGGTCGCGCAGGTGGGACTTGCGCGCCAGTGGTTGAAGTTGTGCGCCGGTGTTAGAAGTTGCGCGCCGGTTTGCAGTTGCGTGCCAATAGTGGTTTGGGCGTAAAGGGAAGAGAGTCGCACAAGTTTGGAGTTGAGGAAGCTTGTGTCGCGCAAGTGTCAGAGGAGGACTTGCGCGCCCGTTGTTACTTGCGCGCCGATACTTGCGCGCCGAGGTTGACTTGCGCGCCAAGTAAGGTTTTGTTCCCGCAGTGATTTTCAGACTGTGTGGAAGCTGGAAGTTTGCCCGATACCTTCGGTGCAAAGTGATATTCATCAACGGGTGAAAGTTAAACTTCAACAGAGCATCTACATACAAGAGAAGATGCATTCTTTCATGAAAATGAAGAGACCTACAGGTCTATAAACTGTGAGTGGATTCCATCCAAGAGCAGTGAGCTCAGGAAGAGGAAGAAGGTGATCCTCTCCACCGGCAGTGAGCCATAGAGAGGGAAATAGGGAGTGACCCTTGGGAAAGAAGTGAGCTGACCCTAAACATTGTAAAGGCAGTGAGCCTGGGCATAGAAGTGATCTAGCCCGAACCTTGTAAACCACAGCTAGTGAAGTTAGTGGATCTTGGTACGAACCGGCAACTTGTCGGCGTATGCTCCTTGGACGTAGCCCTTAGTGGTGAACCAAGTTAAAATCGCTGTGTCTGCCTGGTCGCTTCTCTGCATTGCACTCAAAGCATTATCATCAGATAAACTTGAAAAGAACTGAGCATAGTATACACACAAGAGAAAACAAAGTGACCCTTGTTACAAAGAGGTCAAGATCCAGTGGGGCAGGAAGTATTTTGAAAAAGAATATCCATACCCTGATTCACCCCCCCTCTCAGGGTACATAGGCCCCTATTGGCCCTAACAGTTTACTTACAGTTCTTCTTTACAGCTCATATTATTACTTGTGTCCTTTTCAACTACTTGCATCATGCATTGCTTGTTTACTTCCTGTTTCACTGGTTTGTTTTCAGCCTGCACTGTTTACCTGTTCCTTTTTAGCACAGTCGTAGTATTATCTGTATTTGGTTTTGTTTATAAAAACAGGAAATGGTTTTGAAAGTGAATTATAGTGTGCGTTGGATTTTCAAATGGGTGAAAACATGTTTATTTTTAAATGTGAAAAATCTATTTTTATAGTTGTATTTTTCAAACCTGCGTCAACGGATTGCTTGGGAAAGTAAACATTTGGATTCAGTGGTTTACATTGGCTTACCTACTGGGCATTTTTAATGCTCACGCCTATATTATCATTTCAGTTGTAGGTCTTCCCTTGCTCAGGTCTTCTGTTTTGAGTCGCTCAGTGTTGGAGCGAGGTTGCTCTCTAGTTGGGTGGTGACCTGAGAGGTCACACGGAGGTACATGGTCATGTGGCTTTTTATTTCTTTTCCGTTGTTAGTGTTTACTTGTTCTGTTCTATTTACTTTTGTTTGGGCTCAAATCGTTCCCACATGCTTAATTTTGATGCCCGGAACTAGTTGCCATCCTGGGGGGATCGAGAACGCCCCTCGGGACATGCCGCGGACCGGCTCGGGTGACCGGTTCAGGGTCGACCCGGGCTGGTTCGTGACAAAATGGTATCAGAGGTGGTTCTTGTTATTTTGGGTTGTCCGGTAGGAGGAGATTAGGACTGTCGGAACTCGAGGGGTAGGTACGGGAAGAGCGTCGCGAACTCTTGCTCGCACTGATCCTCGAGTTACCAGGGGTAGTTTGGGAATTGTGTCTTTGTCTTTCCTGGTTTTTCTTGGATTGAGAGATGATAATGGAGGCAAGCCGACGTTACATCATAATTTCACATGGAGTAGTGACCCATGTGGAGTCCGAGTACGTGGTTTGAATTCCTCCTAGTGGTTGACGCTGACTTGGGACATGGACCACTACCATGTCGCCAGGTTGAATGTGACTACTAGTCCCTCATTTCAGTGATTGATGCAAATTTGGATGTTGTGTTCGTTTTGGTCTGTGTGAGTGCGTAGTTGGAAATGAAAAAGGGTTTTTGAAAATTGGACTAGTTTCTTTTAAAGGACTTTAAATGTATAAAATGGGTTTTAAAATTGGAATCTCTTGATTTGAAAATCTTTTGTTTGCTTGGAATTGGTTAAGAATGATTTGGGATGAAACCCCAGGTCCTCTTTATGAACGTTCGCACATGTGTGAGAATGCATGGAAAAAAACGCGTGTTGGTGCGAGTATTATTGGACAGTGGATGAAGACATGTGCAACGATTCATGGGATTACCTGGGTGTGTATTTGAAATTAATGGCTTGACCTTGTTTTCTAAATTGGTTTTAAAGGGGAAACGGTTTTGGAATGTTTTTTGTTTGAAAGTGGATTGGTTTTGGAAAGTGATATTGAAAAAGGGTGGTTTTGAAATCAAAAATGAAAAGGGGATTTTAAAGAGGAGATTTTATTTTGAGTTGTGTTGTATTTGATTGGTCCTTGTGCTGACTGTTTTTTATGAAGGCGCTTTTATTGATGTTGCTTTGATTTGATGTTGGTTTTGGCCTTGTGTTTTATATGTCGCTCAGGAAATGCCGCCCAGAAAGGTCCCTAAGGATTCTGATAGGTCATGCCCAGATTTTGGTCCTCCTCAGACTCTGCCTATTCTCCATGGTGATCAGGGTCCGTTAGAGGCAGTGAAATGGCTCGAGGAAGTGGAGCGTGTCTTTAGAATGTTGGGAACTCCCGATAATGTTAAGGTTCGTGCAATTATGAAGTTGTTCGAGGGTCCAGCTCTGGACCAGTGGAAGGTGGTTGCCCCACCATCGACGCAAGTTGAAATGACGTGGGATGTCTTTAGAATTGTTTTCATCCAATGGTTTGTACCTGAGGAAGTGAATCTGGAGAAAAAGAGAGAGCTTGTGCATATCCAACAAGGTCAACGGACGGTGAAGGCATATGTTGACCATTTCAAGGAATTTATTCCCTTTTCTCCAGAGGTAGCGTCGCATGAGCTCATGAAGGTCTCTCTTTTCACTGGGGGTCTTCGTCCAGAGATCAAGGAGCGAGTCCTCCCTTCTAAAGACCTTTGTTTCGAGAATCTCGTAGAGGAAGCATTCTTGGCTGAGTTGGTTTCCGGTGTGCGGGTGGTTAATACTTCAACGTCCCCTGTTGTTCGTAAGAGTTCCCCCCCTAGTGAGGAAAAGGCGCCAGAGATGCATGTTCCTAAGGAGTTATCCTCTTTGGTCCCAGCCTCCAGTTCATCAGATCGTTCAATGGCGTGCTATCAGTGTGGTCATTTCGGGCATTTAAAGCCGTCGTGTCGCAACCCTCCGAAGACGTGTCATCGATGCGGTTGTCTAGGTCATCTGGAGAATTTTTGTAGGAAGCGTCTCATGAAGAGGACGCTGTGATGGGAGAATGTCAGTACCTGACTGTGAGGCAGAAGATGCTTCAGCCATCAGAGCCCCAACCACAGGTCTTGGGGTGAAGCTCGCGCACAGTCAGGAGTCCCCAGGGTGGTGAAGCTCTGGTCCAGGTTTTGTGTTCCATGTTGGCGGTGGAACAATTAGAAATCTTTTCATGTTTGCCCATCTGCTACTAAAGTTTCAAAGTCGTTGTAAGTACGTTGTCTCGCTATGAAGTAATGATGGACTTGTTCTATTATAATCAAAGAAGACAGGTTTGTGTGGATGTGATATTCTAAATCGTGTGTCCTTCTTAAAAGTGTGTTTGACCCTCGTGTGGGTTGACCTCGTTTTAGTTATGTTGTCAATGTGGTTATGCTTTGTGGACTTCGGTGGATCATGTCTCCAATTTGACGTTGGTTAAATGTTCTTCTATGGGTTTTCCATGATGTTGAAGGTTGTTAACTCTAGTCGAGGATTCAATGTCTTGACGGAGGTGTTGTTTTAATCGTGCTATAAGAGTTGGTTTGAATCGGTTGGGAGTTCCTGCGTCGACCCCCCCACCTTTTCCTAGGGTTGTCTATTTAGATGGTCAACTTTCCTGCACAAGTTGAGCTATTGTGGTGGGGAGAACCCCTTCGTGTTCTCCTCTCAACCTCGGACCCCAGTTTTCTCTTGAATCGGTCGGGTGTGACCTGTGTAGAGTAAGGTCATCCCCGAGAACCTCAGTTTTCTTCAGTTCCTTTAGTTCTGTTTGGGCATAGACTTGGTTTTTGGCTGACTTGTGACCTAGTGACTTTCTGGGGGCAGAAAGTGTCTGTGGTGGGGAGAATTGTCACACCCCGACCGCGGACATCCGTAATTTTTCTCCTCTCTTGGTCCCAATTTAAATTTTTTTCGAAGATTGATTGCGATTGGTGGTTTCACACCGGTGCGCGGTCACCGCATCGTTAGCGGTGATTGTGCGTTCATCCCGGGTGACAGTGTGTTCACCCGGTGTTTTAAATATTATGATTTCTATGTTGGAATTTTATTATTATTACTTTCTTTTTGTGTTATTAATATTATAGTTTTTTTACTGTATATATGTTTATATATGTTTTATATATATATGTATAAGTATATATACATATAGGTCTATATGTGTTATGTATATGTATCTATATATGTATAAATATATATATATGTGTGTATTATCTTTAAATTATTTTACTATTTAAAATATTTTATTAAAATAATTATCATATGAATTAGCTAATTTATCATTTATTATTATTTTATGTTTTATCATTATTATTATAAAGTTTCATCATTATGATTATAAAGTTTTTATATTATTATAATTATAACGTTTTATTATTATTATTAACATTAAAAGGTTTTATTATTATTATACATTTTATTATTATTATTATTATTATATATATATATATATATATTATAAGCCTAACCATAATCCTACCCCACCCACGCCGCCTCACCCCTCTCCCCTCTTCTCTATCTCTCTCCCCCGCGCCTCCTTTCTTCCTGCCGCGTCGCCGTCCCGGCCACCCTCCGCCTCGCCGGCTCCTGCTCACCCCAGCACACCGTCACCGACGCCCTGCCATCTCGCCGTCCGGATCTCCCGACCTCCGGCCGCCTGCTCCTCCCGTCCCGGACCTGTTCCCGCCGGTTTTCCTCCTCCGCGCCAGCGCCCGCAGACGTCCTGATCCCCACCGCGCTCCACCAGTCGCACGCCGCGCCGCCCTCCTTCTCTCCCACTCTCCTTCCCAGCTCCCCTGCACCGGCCTCGTCCGGCGCTCCCCGTCCCGGTGTCGCCAGCCCCTCCGCGCGACCCCCGGCCTCCGCCTTCCCCTTCCGTCCACCACCGCACCCAGCAGTAGTCCCGACCAGCCTCACCGTCCTGCATCCCCGCGTCTCCTCTCCTCCGACTTGCGCCAACCCCGCGCACCACGCTCGGCCACGCCCCTCCCTGCTCTCTCGTCTCCCCGTTTCCCCTTCGCACGATGTCTCGCCTGCTCCCCTTTCCGTATCCCCGCCCCTTTTTTTCATCCACTGCACCGTGAGTCCACCGGTCCCCGCCTCATCCCAGCCGACCACCGCCGCCCCCTTCTCCCGCCGCCGCGCCTATCGGCTGTCCCAGCCTCCCTCCCCTTCACTACCTCCAGTATGATCTAATTTTATTTTATTTATTTATTGATTTAAGTATTATTTTATTCATTTATTCTTTTTATTTATTCTATTCATTTAAGTAGTTATTTATTAATTAATTAGTTTATTTATTCATTTAATTAATTATTTATTTGTTTATTTAAGTATTTGTTAATTATTTATTCATTTATTTATTTTGTTCTTTATTTATTTATTACTTTAAGTATTTGTTAATTATTTATTTACTTATTTACTTATTTATTCATTTATGTATTTATTTATTTATTTATTTATTTAATTATTTGTTCATTTAAGTATTTTGTTAATTTGTTATTTATTTATTTATTTTTGTATTTATATATTTATTTACTTGCTTATTTGTTTATAAATTAATTAATTAATTTATTCATTTGTTTATTTTTCCTTTATTCCATCTTGGTGTTTTTATTTAATTTGAATTAATCCTTTCCTGTCTCGGGTTGAGTGACATGTACCTTTTTCCGCTGTTCAGCATACGCAGTTAGTCCGTAGGGGTTTGTCTTACGTTCGTTGGAGTTTCGTCGCGTCCGCTCCTCGTTAAAGGTAGGTGAACTCAACTGTTTCCTTTCCGAGGTACTCTGCTGATGCTAGAATTATTTTAAATAAATTTTATTCCATGATTCATGTGTTTATGATATCCTTGCGCGGCTTATTTTGGTGTTTTAAAAATCTATAGTTTTTATTCGAAAGTTAAGTTTGAAGCAATTATATTTTATGCCAAGGTAGTTGTGCACTAGATATTGTCTTGCACTTTTTATTGACTATATAGTGCACCTGTTTAGGCGTTGCCAGCTAACGTGGAACTAAATGCTTATGTTCTCTTATGTTATCATTGGTTGTCTTGAGCGGTGTTTCCTTTTTGTAAAGAAAGAGTCATTCTTGGATCGTATTATCCTGTGCTGGTTAGTCTTATGAGATTTAGCATCATTTGGAAGTGTTGTCGTGCCCCTTTACAGGTTTGACGCACCATTGGATGTTGACACATCCATGGGTGCACCAGGTGCACACATGGATGTGCCCTCAAATGAAGATGGTGTTTGAAATTGTTACCATTTATTTTTATTTATTTTTATAGTCCCGAAATCTCGACTTTTCTAAATGGTTCTTGGTTTCAAAATGTTTTCGCCCCTTTATGAGACACATCGAACTTGTTTAAAAAGAAATCTACGAAAATATACTCGTTTGGCCTTTCTTTTAATACAAAAGCAGCGCTTGAGTTTTTGAAAAAAATATTGTGAAATGTTCGTGTAAAGTCATTTGATTTTTGTAAAAAAAAACAAAGTGCTCGCTTGGCGACTTTAGGTATTTTTATATAGTGGTTTTGATAATTAAATGACGTGAAGGCCCGATTGGCACTTTATTAAATGTGAAGTGATTATACACGTGTATATATATATACGTACTTGTGAGGGCATCTCTACAGGGGGACTTCCCTTCGAGGGTTGTCGTGTAGCGATGTACGTGTAAGGGGTTGGCAAGTGTGGTGAGATGAGTCACGCGTGCGAGGGTCTCCCACTTACACAGTGTTACAAAAACCACCATGGGTTCCTGGGCGTCTTGTATATTATCGAGTGACGGTTGCTTGCTAACCCTGATTAGACGGGTTAGTACCCCCTGGAGTTGTGGACAGGCCAGGAGGGACGCGCCACTCGTTGGCTATTAGGGCGGCCAGTTGGTTATTGACTATGGAGTACCACGCCGGCAGGTAGTCTGAACCCGAGTACGTCCAGGGGTTTTCTAGGGATGTTTAGGATCACCCATGTTTACTTGATTCCTTGATTGTTTACTTACAGTTATTCTTTACAACTCATATTGTTACTTGTGTCCTTTTCAACTACTTGCATCATGCATTTCTTGTTTACTTCCTGTTTCACTGGTTTGTTTTCAGCCTGCACTGTTTACCTGTTCCTTTTTAGCACAGTCGTAGTATTATCTATATTTGGTTTTGTTTATAAAAACAGGAAATGGTTTTGAAAGTGAATTATAGTGTGCGTTGGATTTTTAAATGGGTGAAAACATGTTTATTTTTAAATGTGAAAAATCTATTTTTATAGTTGTATTTTTCAAACCTGCGTCAACGGATTGCTTGGGAAAGGAAACATTTGGATTCAGTGCTTTACATTGGCTTACCTACTGGGCATTTTTAATGCTCACGCCTATATTATCATTTCAGTTGCAGGTCTTCCCTTGCTCAGGTCTTCTGTTTTGAGTCGCTCAGTGTTGGAGCGAGGTTGCTCTCTAGTTGGGTGGTGACCTGAGAGGTCACACGGAGGTACGTGGTAATGTGGGTTTTTATTTCTTTTCCGTTGTTAGTGTTTACTTGTTCTGTTCTATTTACTTTTGTTTGGGCTCAAATCGTTCCCACCTGCTTAATTTTGATGCCCGGCACTAGTTGCCATCCCGGGGGGATCGGGAACGCCCCTCGGGACTTTCCGCGGACCGGCTCGGGTGACCGGTTCAGGGTCGACCCGGGCTGGTTCGTGACAATAATAATCTACAACTTGAATTAGATTTGATGTGTAATTAGTGTCAAGAAAAAATTGATTTATAGATGAACTTATCATGCTACTCTGGTTTTGCGAGTTTGTTTTGAATCACATGGGAATACATTCTGTTGTGATTAAGAGATTGATTCTTATTTATATTTACATAGTGAAAATAATTCTTGAAGTAAATATTTTGAATGTATTCTTCACGAAATTGTTGAATGGATTTTTAATTTCAGTCATTAACCAAAAGTAGGATATTGTTTTGAAAATTCATCCATGCGATCATTTTATAGATTTCAGGTTGTTGTTTTTGGTGAAAAAGAATATTGACAAAGCTATATAAAAGAAAATACGATATCAAGACGAACTTATATGATTATGGTAGATGATATAAAACATTCCAAGTGAGTGAAATTTTTCTATGATTGATTTTTCAAGAATGAATATAAATTGGTAAAGGATATGGTTGCACTTAATTATTATATAGATAACATAATTATCTTTTAAACCACTTAAATTTCATTCAAGATTATTTTTATTTTAAGTATTATGTGTTGAGAAGTATCCACCAGTATAATATGGGATAAATAAAAGCATCCTAATAATGAGGTGGTTAATATATCGTAAGGCGATAATTGCCAGACTACAATGGAATGAGAATACTACATGGAGGACAATGATTTTTTAGATGAATAATAATTCTAAAGGTGATAATGCTAGGGAGAAAGAAGTAGGATTAGATTACATGGGTACTATAAATTTTCCCAATGTTCATGCAGTAATAAGGTGGTCATTAAAGATGGACCATGAAAAGAGAGGTTTACATGTTGAATATTGATTCTCTTAAGTACAAAATTGTAAAAAAATACACCACAAATGTATTACACTATGTATTGATGGGATTAATTGAAGGGTTGATCAATATTTGTGTGATTAAGAGATTTTTAAGAACCCTTTACCTATATAACAACCCTACATGACATCATTTAAGAAGTGTCGGTATATCATTATTGAATATCAATAGTTGAAATTCTAAGAGTCAGAAAGGAGTTCAAATAGAGTACTAAAATAATAGTAATATAAAATGTCGGATAAGTGAATATTGTAACATTACAAATATGTCATCGCATAAACATTGTGTAGTGAACAATATCCCACATATAGCTTTCATGGTGAACAATGCCCCATAATAGGGTCACAAAGTGAATAGTAAATATCTGAAGCATTAAGTGGTGAAATATACTATAACTAAAAATTAACCATTGAATACTAATTTTCTTTAAAACATTTAATAAATATAATCTTATATAAACCTTATGTGATAAAGAAAGAGAATTATGAAATGAATGTTTTGTGAAGAAAAACATTACAAAGAAAGAGGATTTCATTTGTTCTAATAGTTTGGAGCTTAATGTCAGTTGAATTTATATATGAAAACAATATTAATAGATAAAAAACAAAATTTGAATTTTTAGGACCATTATTATCATTCCAGCTAAAAGATAAATGACTATTCATGTTGTTTTCCATTTTAAACCAGTTGATATAGTGAGTCTATTTTGGACCATGTAACAATTGAGAAATTCATGACTTCTTGTACATTAGCATAATGTCATTTTATAATCATTGAAATATCCCAATTTAGGTGGACTAAGAAACATTAACATGCGTCTTTCATGACTTAATTTATATATTCATATACTGAATTTGGAAGATGTGAGATGGGGATTTTTTTAAATGAAACTTTATCAAAAGTGGTGGATTTTTTAATTTTTTGTATAACAATGAACCCCCCACATACTTAATGTATGTTTCATTGTAAAAAAATATGAATTTAATTATAACATCGGTGGAGTATAAATTATACTTATAAAAGTAAAATTATTAGTATCATTCATGATATTATAAAACAGAAATATAATAAAAAATTAAAATAAAAAATAGAATTATTAAATAGAAAAGATCTCCATGATACATGAAAAATGTCCATTATTTTTTGGAATAGAGTTTTAATAATAATTCTAAATCTATTAATTATTTACAAGTTTCATTGTGGGAAAATAAATTAGTGGATACACCTATGAAAAATAAAGAGTAGTTGAAAATTTTCAAGGATTCTATATCATAGAAGGAAAATTAATGGATAATATGAAGTATTATTGGTATGATGAAGAATTAATATTTAAATAATGAATCAAATATGTTCTCAAGGATTAAAATAAAATTAGGGAATATGGGATATCAAATATATCTTAGAAGAAATAATATATTTTTAGTTATAACCTATTTCTTGAAAATCAAGGTATATGACTATGTTTTTTTGAATAGAAGATTAATTAAAACAATAATTACAAGGTAGTTGATAATTTGTCATACAAATTTAAGGAGTATAGTATGGGAAATATATGCAAAAAATTCATTTAATGATCTTATTTGGAGTTCACAGGATAATTTTTATATGATACAAGTGAAACCAAAAACCAAGGGTTTCCTCAATGGAATATGAGAAAATGATGTGGATCATATATGATATGTGAAGAAAGATGTTAAAATTGTGTAAATATTCAATAAATGTGTTTTTATGTAATATTAATTGTTTTGAAAAAATATTGAATGTGCATAGGCTAAAAGTGAAATAGAAGGCATGGATAAGTTCTATATCTATAATAAATCACATTAATTTATATTAGAATACGTAATATTCGATCATGCATATAACTACTTATATATTAGAAACATTACATTAATGTATTATACTAAAAATATTAAATTTTCTATGAGATATAATTTTTAATAGAAGAATATATGTAGTATAAAACTCATGGGTATAAATATGAATTTTCTAGGAAACTATATTCTACATATGAAACTATTATTATTAAAAATTATCTTTTTCACGTTATATGAAATGCATAATTGTTAAACAGTGGATGATGTATCCATAAATATTGTTCTACATTGGAAGACATGCATGTATGGATTACTAGGGTCTCCATATTGAATTTATTCTCCTGAAATAAAATATGGGGTATAATGCATGTCCCCTGGTGATAATTGTTTACAGTTAGATGAGTCACTGAGAAATAGGGTGATATGTATGATTAAGAGGATTATTTAACACATAAATTATGTATTTAGATAAATATTTTAATACTGAATTTCCTGACAGACACTGAGATGGGATAGTTCACCTACCCTCTAATATTTATTTAATATTTATTTTTTGGATTAGAAAGTTCTGTTATATTGTTGTTTTTATTTATTAGTATTTTTCTAATAATAATTAGTGAATAATTTCTGTATTTAAAAAGACACCACTATTTTCTTCTACAATAATAAATTATTTATAAAAATAGTTGATTAACATACTCTAATTTCCATTTAGTAGGTTTATATCCCATTCTCATGGATGAAATTATTATAATTTGATTTAAAATGGAATATTTTCTTAATGATAGTTTATTGTTTATTTTAATATACTTAAAATCACGAAAACGTAAAAGATAATTATTAATTAAATGTATTGTAATAGTTTATTAATTTTTATCTTGTTTCACGTGATTAAAATACTACTAAAAATGATTATTTTGAAAAAATACAGTGGTAATGTTTTTAAAATCCAAGTCATCTCATTATGTGTTCTTAAAAAGTTATATTAAAGAATCGTTTTTAATTGTTTATGTGTTTGACTATTATGATGTGTTAATGGATATAAATAAGTGTGGATATTGGAATTAAATATAAAAAAGCTATGAAGAGTTCATAAATCTATTTTTATTCACCATATTCAATTTTAGAAAATTGAATAAACATATATGATGTTTGGGATAAGACCTCCCAAAAAATTTACTATCTTATAGAAACTCATGACTCTGATAATCTTTCATGGTAAATTATATTAAATGTTCATGATAACTAAACTAAACTACTGTTAAAGTATTATTGTGGTCAAAAAATTGTGTGTCTAATTAGACATGATGAATCAACTATAATACAACGTGTGGGATACCATGTAGTATATGAGTTATAATATTGAATATTATTTTACAAAATATATGCTACCCAGATAGTATTCTAGTCAACATTTTGTTCATATAATGTTACATTTACTATTTTCCATTGAAGAAATTATTATCTGATTAATAATTATTCATCATGAAAAATAATATTTGGGAAATTCATTTTCATGTGTGATGATTTTGTAATACAGTTAAAGATTATATTTTGTCGGTTGTTAATAGATTATATTATCTATTTTGGGTACATGGAATTAGATTGTGCAATATTTTAACTATGGGATAGTTTTTATCCTTGGGCAATAAAAATTAACATATCATTGTGCTAAACAGAAATTATAATTTATTATCAGTACAAAAATTATTGGGATCAGGCTATATATGGAATTATATGAACATTCTAATTAATTATAAAAAATAATTAGTTTTTTAATAATGAAGATACCATGGTCGTAGGAATGTGTAACCACATGATATTATCTCTTATATAGAGAAAAATTATTAAGTGAATATTGAAGTGAATTTTTTAATACATTTCTTTCAAACATATTTCAGTAAGTATTTTTTTCATTTAATGTCCAAATTATATAATAATTGATAATTATTTGTTATTGGTATTCTTTTTATTTATAATGTAATTTTTTAAATATAAAAATTTAATTGTGTATTTTAAGGAAAAAAATGTAACATTTGAATCTCGGTTTAATTATGTTATACATCATGATAAATTATTTTATTTTTTTATAAAATTTATATTAAAATATTATTTTCAAATTTATTTAATTGAATTTTGATTTTTCATATAATATCTCAATGGTCAATTTATTATTTTTAATATCCATTCTAGGAAGCTGTTTTTATTATTCTATTCATAATAATAATCAATTGATGATTAATTTTTGTCTTTTGAATTAATATAAATCAGTGTTTCTTTCTGTTGTAGAAGGTTTACTTCATATGGTTATTTTTCATGATTATATCGATGGAATTTAGATTACATGAGGTTGGTTGAATATTCTATAATGTTCATTCATATATGAATTGTAGTTTTTGTAACATCATAATATTTTTGTAGGGTTGTAGGAGGTTTACAACAACAGTTCATAGGGTAGAAATGTGGTTTTTTATTTTTTCCATCCTCCGTAAAATCTAGATATATAACAAACTCATAGGGTTGATTGAATATTCATAAGGTCAACAATGGGTTTCATAGAGTTTACATATTTTGGAAAAGTACTGAAATTGATATATTCCCCTCATTCTCAGATAAAATTCATCAACTAAAAGAAAATAAACAAGATAAAAATGATTCAAAGATATATAATACCTCAATTCCAACTGAAACAAGAATACTAAGATGTTTTTGAAGCATGGTGTGACCATATTTAGGGGATCTTGGTGATGATTCACAGATGTATATGACTTATGTCCATCTATGGATGATGTAAATAGTGAAATGAATGACAAATTAAAAAAATATGGTGAAAAAAAATATTTTGAGGCCGACTCAGTAGTCTTAAAAGAGCTTAAATCATTAGATATGATTCACAGTTTCCCAGTTTTTTCTTTCTCTAGACTCAAATATGCAGGGTTATGAGTCATAAAAGGTTTTTGTTGAAGAATTTAATTTACTCGATTTAATTTGATGCATATTTTATATTGAATAAGATAAAGACTTACTATTCCCCAAATATATGGATTTAAACAAGATGTTTTGTACATAAAACATGGTCGAAGAAATTGATGGGGAGATTGATGATACCAAACAAGAAAAAAATTACGTGAGAAATATTTTTGAGAAAACCTATAAAATATGTAAGAGATATAAATAATATATATTAATTAGTGGTGATTATTTTTTAATGTTAAAAAAATTTAGATTTGAAGGATTAAAAACCCAATAGGGAACTTCATTGATTCAATTATAAATCAGAGACTAAAAAATACATTGGAATTTTAAAAATATAATTATAATGATATCGTATAAAAAAACATTGTGAAAATCACTCATAGATACACCTACATATTTTCTATATCAATGAAAAATTACCACAGTCATGTAGAAAATGCTCTACCACAGAGCTCAAATCCAAACCTAAATCATCATTGTTTTTCCCTACAATAACATTACGAAGTCCTCTACAATATTTGTCAATTAAGGAACCAAATCCACACACTGATTGTTTCCCAAATTCAAGATTTCATATCCCATGTTTTTTCTCCACTATATATAATTATCTGAACCCTTGAATAGATATTGTACTTCAAACATATACGTTTTCGACACAATGCATAAGTTACGTAAAAAATAGTATGCCATCCCATGAAATTTCCTATATTGATGCTTTAATCTCCATCACCCAGAGTTCTCTCAAGCAACTAAAACAGAAAAACACTCTTCTTCTACTCTAAGGAATACATCTTGAGGAACATTCATTTGAATGTTTTTTTCATAAACTGTTTCTCCTTTTAAATTTATGCAAGTCTCTTTTTTCAAATACAAATAATAAAAAAAATTAAAACATAAACTTAAAGATGATTCAATATCATGATGATATGATATTATAACAATACATAAATATAATAATATTTCCAATAAAATCCCATATGAACTATATGATTTCAAATATAAAAGTATATGTTATCATCAATTCAAAAACCATGGGGTAAATCCAAATAATCACCCCCATTATCTCATTAAATAATGAGATAAAATGGTATTTCAAAACCACTATCCTCTTTAAAAATATAAAAACCGCTTTTTTGAAACTAAAACATACACCTAAAATATCCTCCTATAAATTAAACATCAAATTCAAAGTCTACATAGCATCTGAAAATTCGTTATCTGGATGAATTATACCAGGAAAAAAATTGGTTACCCCATAATAGTGACCATAAAAGAAACTAGAGGACCATAAAAAAACTTTCACCCTTGCACAACACCACTTGAGAAACTAGAATATTATTTTAATCAATAATTTTAATTATTGAGATTCTCAATACCATAAAAAAAAGATTTCATCAAAAAGATTTTTTAGAATCCATGAAAATAAAGGGTCGATATAATAGAGAAAAAATAAATTATTGTGCATGATTTTATAAATATAAAAATGATTCTATTATTGAGGATTAAAAATCAATGTGGGTAAATCCAAATATTTAACTAGAAATGAGGGATAAAAAATCAATGAGATTTCCAAATGTCAACAAAAATTATTGTTTATAAAATTGATTATGAAAATCAGTCCTCAATATGCCTCGATATTCTCATTATCCTGGTGAAAATATTCTATTAACATACGAGAAACACCATTTTATAATATATAATATTCCAATAAACATTACCATAAATATGATATTTTAATATCTCTACAATGAATTCAAATTTTTTTGTTAGACATTGGACCCAAGCCTCAAATTATTGTTCTGCATGTTCTATAAAAAAAATATTTCATGGAATCTTACCTCCATATGCAATTTCGTGAACCATTGAACCTCGTTGTTTCTTTATACATATTTGTTATTGATGATCCATAAATATAACGAAAATTTTTTTATCTGCTCACATCAATGATCCACCATTGAATCTTCGCTCACCATCTCCAATGGATCCCAAATTCTATCCTAAATTTGACAACACTCTCGCTCCTCCTAATGGAATCTATCTCGTGGAACTCAATTTTTATTTTTTACACCACCTAATACATGCTAATGTAATGTAATAATTGGGTTTTTATTAAAATAAAGATAATATTTAATAATTCATGTCATAATCCTCAAATTTGATTATCAAATTCCAAAAATATTAAAAACAAATTTAGGTTTATTAAAATATAATTATTTTAAATCCAATTCTTATAGTGAGACATCAAATACCAAACCTATATATAAATAAAAAAATATATCTCAATCCCAATCAGAAATAAATGAATAATGTTTTCAAGGATATTTCTTATGACCATCCCAATATAGTTTCACACAAAATAGTTTTGAATTTTTGTATGATGATCTTGAACTATTGTAATATAAAAAATCAAGTCCGTTGAAAAACATATCATATGGGGATTCATATATGAAATTAGGTATCCCAATGTGAGTCAATGTTAGGGGAAGATGATAAATCCAAAAAAACTAAATAAATCTGATCAATGTTGGATCAAATACCTGATATGACATATGAAACATCAATTATAGACTCCACGATCAAAATATGGATGCTGGAGTTATGTGTGTAGTGAAATTCAAAAAGATGGGTGTTTGAGTGGATGTTCAATTTGATAATGATGCAGTTTAGGTTTTTTACAATATTGATTCTCCAGAGAAACTAGAGATGACTCAAGGAACTAAAATTTCACCTATAATTGATGAATAATATCACACATATGACCAAGTTGAAGTTATAAATAAATAATGGGGATTATGAATTGAATTATAGAATCTGAGTGATGTTGAATGAAACTGAAGAAATTAATGGTATAGATAAAATACTGATTACTTAAAACCTCGATAAACTATAGTTTTATTAATGAATTTTGGAGGACAGTCATAAATCATATATCTTGTATGTGGAGATATGTAATCTTTTCTTGAAAAAATAATCCCCAATGAACGAATACTAAGGAAGATAAAAAATGAAATAATTAATACAGAGGTTGAAGAAATAATGAGGTCACAATTGGATACATTTGTAATGTAATAGAAGTTGATAATTATTTATAAAATAATTACAGAGGTGGTGAAATGAGGATAATATATACTTTTTCCAATTGAGCTATGATGAAACATATGTGAAACATATGAGAAACCAAATTAGTAGAAATATATTAAACAATGAAAATAGTTGTAGGATTGTGAAACTAATTTTAAACATATTATTCTTAGAGTAGGGACACAACATGACATTGATGGAAACTAGCTCTAGATCAGCGGGTATTGGATGTATTGATCAGGTCTGATATTTGGCCTCTATAAGAGAGAATAATTAATATAAATGGAAAATGGGGATGTATGCACAAAAGAGATTAATTTTATTACTATCCAATTATCTACATTTTCTATATATCAAATATTTTTTATCATGTGATATTTATGATATCACTTTTAGATCATTAATTTAATTTCTATGGGGGATATGATAATGTCATTTGTCTGTATGATAGACTACCATCTTGCAATGTGATATGACTCGTTTTTCACACATGGTTTACATAAAAGGAAATAATAATGGTTTTAAATATGAACATGTTATTTATATGAAATGAATGTGTTTATATAATGGTAATATATTATTTCCAATACCTGTCACGACCCGTCCTCGGGGCCCATGCCATGACCACCCCAAGCCCACCTTCCGTAGGATAGGGGTTGGCGACTAGCACCAAAGGCGTAAATCCATAAGGTGGGAAGGCATTGCCTTTATGAAAGTAAAAAAAACACAATAGAGTACTCACGTAAATCATGCACTTAGTAAAACTTGGTACAACTATAAGTGCTGAAAGGAAAGGGGCCAGATGTACAAGACCAACTGTAAGTATAGTACAACTGAAAAGCTAGTACAACTGTAGTAAACTAAAATAGCAACCATCGAGTCATCCTCTGGGAATCCCACCTGAAGGGTGGGTACTGATGGCCTCCTCAGCACCTCGGGTCTGACTGTCCGCTCTGTAAACGTCTCGCCATATGGTCCACCTCTGGGTACCGTCCAACTCCATAAGCCTCCACCTTGATCAGTGTTGTTCGTCGTCTACATACAACACAATATAGTGCAGGCATAGCCCTTGCAGGGGGTGAGTATACGATACTCAGTATGTACCCCATGACCCCGGAAGGACTCCCAGAATCCACGAAGGATAAACCAAAAAAGGAAATATACAATCAAAAAGTATTAACCAACTCTACTTAGGTATATGCCCATACATATACCTAAGATAACAATCTCAGTTCAGCTCCAACTGTCGAGCCCAAGGACAAACCAGCCCCCAATAGAAGTAAAGTCAATCACATCGATGATAATGGTTGAATTTCAAGAATCAGCTCACAGAGGTATACATTTTTCGTATAGAGTTAGAGATGATCATTTGAAGTCACTAATTCATTATCTTTGTCGAACCCACGGCGGATTCCAGTACAGTTGTGGACGATGCCAAACCCACGGAGGATTCATGTATAGTTGTCATCACTTCCGCACCCACAGAGGATTCCAGTATAGTTGTAGTCACTGCCAAACCCAAGGAGGATTCCAGTATAGTTTTCGTCACTACCGATCCCACGGAGGATTCCAGTACAGTTGTCGTTGCAGTCACAACCAGCTCTAGGGTTCCCACACACAACACGCTCGATTCCAGGAGGGTCCAGTCCTCGATCAAAGGGGTTGATACATAAACTATCATTAAGTATAGAGTTGATGTATCCTGAAGTTTTTTATCATCAAAGGAAACCCAATGGGATAGACGGCGTGTCAATCGGACGCCCAGTCTGAGAGTTATTGGTTTTTCCATTCCAGTGGCCCGGTTGGAAATATTCTCGTTACAAACCCATCCATTTTCAAAATCAACAAAAACTCACATAGAGTATCACAAAAGGACCACTACGTCACAAGGGTCCCAATGGCGTAGAAGACACATCGATCAGACGCATGGTCTTAATGTTATTCACATTTAAGTGAAAACAGGCCCGGCCCGTCAAGCCTAGTGGGATGGCGGGTCGTGTAAACACGGTTTTGGCAGGTCCGACTTGGAAGTGGTTCGAACCAGCCTAGTGAATCACGTGGCCTGTCCCGAAGGGGCATGGCTCGGCCCAATGGGGCATGGCCTGGCTTGAGAGAGTGCGGCGCGGCCTGAGAGAGCACGACCTGGCAAGGCCCGGCTGCCCGCGACTCGGCCCGATGGATGAGCGCTGCGGTGGGGGGGGGGGGGTCTCCCTAACCAGTGGCACCAAGAGGCGCCGCCCATCCATCCAGCCGGTCGAACCCAGCTGGTCTCCCTAAGGCGAGCGGCCCGCACGGGTGGGCGATAGTTCTTCTAGCGCGGCACCCTCCTGGCGCCGCGGGTCTTCCCAACCTGACCGGCCGGTTGCCGGCTAGTTTGTCCGCTGAGCGGTCTGTGGAATGTGGGCCGCGGTCCTCCGCACAACGGCACCCTCGTGGAGCCGCAGTCTCCTCGGTATGGTCGGCTTAGCCGGCCAATTCTTCATCGGTCAAGTGGCCCGCAGTTGTGGGCCGTTGCCTTCGCTCTTTGTCGCCTCTTTCAACGCGCCTCATTTGAAAATAAATTCAAGAAAACATCGGAGGGTCGTCGGGCCGTGATGGTTCGACCTGTTCCCACTTTGTTAGGCGGTAACAATTGTACCAAGTTATTCCAAATAAATCAACACAAACGAGATAATTTAATCACTTATAAATTATACGAAACTCATGCATCGATATAATGTTCTCGGTATTCAGGCATCATAGAAGACGACATCGTGGGGAGACGGCGTCAACTCGTTGACTTCGGGAAATATGGAGCCGAGGATGGCACGTCGTCGGCGTTCTTTGTGGGTGGATCCTTCTCATTTGTCTTGGCCGAAGATCGAAGGAGATGATCATCATTATTCGACGGTTCATCATTGGAAGGATGGTGTTCTTCATTGAGAGAAGAACACTATTCTCAATTTCTCCAGAGCGTCCTCAAAACTCTCCCAACACAAAAAATTCCCAAAATAAAATAATAGCTAAGGCTATCATTTTATTCACACATGTAATTCAAAAATCAACCACGTTAATTAATTAAGTTGAAGAGTTCAATTCATTAATTAGGAAGTGTTGTAAAATATTAATGGGTGAGAGGGAGGTGAACAGATTACACAATTAAGGGAGAGTTTTCAAATTAATTGAAGTGGAGATTAATGGGGAGTTGAGGGGAGGTGATAAGTTAGGGGTTCGTGAGGGCCCCACCTCAAAAATATCCACTCATGGGAGGTTATGTGGGTGGGGGACCCACCTATAACTCTCTTAGGGAGGAAATAACCACCAAACATAAATAAAATTATGTATTACAAATTTTATTTATTTTATTTTAAATTCCCAATAATTAACTCTCAACACGCATAAAACGCAACTGCGGTAAAGGTCCCCTTAAGAGAATACCGGCACTGTGAGTTCATTGGTGTCCTCATATTTTGATTCCGAGCACCGGTTCAAAATATAGAAAATCTTGCATATATGTTTACTAAACATACCCAAACTAGACATCAGAAATTGATTCTGGGAACACCGGGCCTCTGAATCAAGTGCCTTTAGGAACCGCAGACTCGTAAAATTCCAAAGTTTTTAAAAAAATTATTAAAATTTTGAGGTTTTTACAGTACTCCCACCTTAGGGCTTTACATCCACATAAAGCTATAACACACATAAGAGAAACAAATGGGGGTACTGCACATGCATTTGAGCCTCCCGCTCCCAAGTGCTCTCCTAGAGATTCTCGTGCTACTAGCGAATGCGCACAAGAGGAATCGACTGTCCACCTAAGAAACATTCCAGTCGATCCTCGCTATCCACCGGGACCTCAATGAATGTCACCTCTTCATCGATGTCCAGTTCCCTGTGGTCGATGATGTGGGATGGGTCATGCACATATCTCCTCAACTGAGATATGTGGAATGCATCATACACCCGGGGAAACTGAGGTGGAAGGGCCAAGCGGTAAGCCACCTCGCCTACTCTGCTGATGACCTAGAAAATCTTGATGAAGTGTGGAGATAACTTGTCTCCCCGACCATATCTCCATAGACCCTGGCAAGGTGAGACCCATAAGAAGACGTGGTCGCCATCCTCAAACATCAGTGGTCTCCATCTTCTATCAGCATATGACTTCCATTTTCTCTATACAGTCTTCACCTGCTCCTGTATGATCTGCACCTTCTCCATCATAGCCTAAACCATATTTGGTCCTACAAGTGCTGACTCCCCCGGTACAGTCCAACATAGAGGTGATCTTTAAGGTTGGATGTACAACACCTCGTATGGTGTCATCCCGATGGTGGAGCGGTAGATATTGTTTTATGCAATATCCACTAAGGGTAAGTGATCATCCCAGATGTGACCAATGTTAAGGACCAATGCACATAGCATGTCCTCGAGAGTCTGAATGGTCCTCTCAGTCTGGCCATCTTCATGAGGATGGAAGGCAGTGCTCATGCGATGTTATGCCTCGAAAGCTTCATGTATCCCCTTCCAATGTTGGGAAGTGAAACGTGCATCTCGATCTGAGATGATAGTCGATGGTACACAATGAAGCTATATGATCTCCTGAACGTAGAGGCGTCCCAATCTCTCTACTTAGCCATGCACTCTGATCGGTCGTAAGTGGGCCAACTTTGTGAGTCGGTCGACAATCACCCAGATAGAGTCATGTCCCCTGGATGTACATGGAACCCCCGTCATGAAATCCATGGATATCCCATCCCACTACCACTTTGGGACTTCTAAGGGTTGTACCACGTCTACTCATACCTGGTGCTCCGCCTTCACTTGTTGAAAAGTGATCTATCGTGAAACAAAATCTGCTACAGCCATCATCATACCTAGCCACCAGTTCTGTCGTCTAAGGTCCCAATACATCTTTTCCACTCCTGGATGTACCACTAGAGGGGAAGCATGGAACTCCCTCATCACCTCCTCCTGTAGTGCGACTAGTTCGATGGTACGTCCCCCGAAGAGGATGATGTGCGCCCCTCCATCAGAAAATCCAACAGGTGCATGTCCTGAGGATATCTGAGCAGGTCATGTCTCACAGTCAACATCCCCATGTTGTGCCTCCCTAAATTGCTGAAGAAGTGGAGGAGTGACTCTGAGAGACATAATAAAGGCTCCTCCATCTATATCCGCAAAGGATGTCTGCAACGCGGCTAGCTGCTTCGTCACCTCTCCTAGCAGCTGAATACCCGAGCTCCTACTGAGAGCATCAGCTAAAACATTCCCCTACCCAGGAGTGTGGACTATCTCAAAGTCATAATCCAGGAGGAACATGAGCCATCACCGCTATCTCAGGTCAATTTACTTCTGCAAGAAGATGTACCTAAGACTCTGGTGGTCAGAATAGACTACAAAGCGCTCGGCCATCAGATAGTGCCACCACATCTTCAAGGCAAAACCACTGCTGCTTACTCCAGGTCATGGGTAGTGTTGTTCTTCTTGTGGTTTCTCAACTACGGTGAACAATATGTGATCACTTCTTGCTCCTGCATCAGGACACACTCGAGTACGGTACCTGATGTGTCATAGTATACTATGTACCCAACTCCCTCCTCTGGTAGCCTCAAGATGGGTGCACTGGTCAATCTATATCTCAGCTCTAGAAAGCTATGCTGACATCTATATAACCACACGAGGGGTTTCCCCTTCTTCATCTAAGTTGAAATTTGTGATGAAACTTTGGAGAAGTCTAGAACAAATCTCAGATAGTATCCATCAAAACCGAGGAAACTCCGCACCTTTGTCACACTCCTGGGTGGCTCCCAAGCAAGAACTGCCTCAATATTCACTAGATCCACAGCTCCTCCAGCCTCCGAGATGATGTTTCCCAATAAGGGAACCTCTCGAATCCAAAACTAGCACTTCAAGAGTTTACCATAAAGCTGGTGCTCTAAGATTGTATCCAATACAACCTGCAACTTGTAGGTGTGCTCCTCCTCAGTAGTCGAGTAAATCAATATGTCATTGATGAAAACTTCGACAAATCGATCAAGGTAAGGCTGTAAGATCCTGTTCATGAGACTATTGAACACCTCTAGAGTGTTGGTTATGCCAAAGGGCATAACCAATAACTCATAATGGCCATACCTACACCTGAAGTTCGTCTTCTGCACATCCTTGTCTCGAACACTGAGAAGGTGATAGCCTGACATGAGGTCTATTTTCGACAACCATAGTGCTCCCTTGAGCTGATCAAAGAGGTATTCAATCCTTGGAAGTGGGTACTTGTTCTTCATGGTCACCTGGTTTAGGATATAGTAGTCGACACATAGTTGCAAGCTCCCATCAGCCTTCTTGGAGAACAAAATCGGAGAAGCCCAGGGTGAAACACTAGGTTAGATGAATCCATTCCCCTACAAATCCTCCAGTTGTACCCGTTGATCACGAAGCTCAGTGGGAGCCATCCGATATGCTGGAGTAGATATCGGTGCTATCCTAGGGTACAAGTCAATGTAGAAATCTACCTCTCTGCAAGGAGGTAGTCCTGGAACATCATTAGGAAAAATTTCTGCATTCTGATCCACCACAATAGGAAATCTTGGACTCTGCACATCAAATGCACCAAGGATGAGACTATCCATCTGATGTGTGATCAGTTTCCCACTCTTCTGAAAAAGTCCATACTACACTACAAAGGCTCCCTTCTCACCGGTGAAGGTGAACCTGCTCCCATCCGTGCGGATACAATGCACCTTGAACCTAATAAAGTTGATCTGAGCGTAGACTGTAGACAATGAATCCGTACCCAAGATGACATCGTAAGGAATCGACACCGCTACAAGAATATCCCAGCCGAATCTCTCGCCTCCTAGAGTAAGCTCACACTGCCGGCACCAGTGCGTAATCATCGAGTCTTCTTCCGTAGGAGTCTCTAGCCGTTAGGATCGAGCCAATGGCTCTGTTGAAATCTCCAAGCTCCGAACAAGGGCTACGACAATAATAGAATGACCCGCTCCTCTGTCTATATGTACTGCAAGAACTATGGAGTAGACACATTTAGTATCTTGAATCATCTCAGGTGCACCGTGGTCGTAGGCCTTGACTTCTTAGAGCTGAGACTGCCTCTGTCTGCCAGCTCCCTATGGTCGGGGTGGACCTCTTGGTGGTGGTGGTGGTAGAGTCTCGAAATGTCTTACACCACCCGCTACTCGGCCAGCTCCTCTACCTCGTCCTCCTACTCCCGGCGGACCACCATGTTCGAACATCTGCATCTTCCTGGGAGGTCCCTCTAATGTCTACTGGTCGTCCGTATAAAGGGTTCAGTAGTCCCGAACCATGTGACCATGCCCTCCGCATGCATAGCACTACCTTCACTTGGTATAGCTGGCTATGTTCTGTGTACCCCGTACAACCGAACTTGTATCCTGTGGTCACCCACTTGATGTCCTGGTTTTCTTGGACTTCTCCGACATCTATCTACTACCGGCTGCATAATACTCTGCGACGTGTCGCCCGATGGAGGGTCTCGCCGCTGGTGTCTACTCAGCGAGAAAACTCTCCAATAGAAGAGCTCTCTCCAGCACCCCCTCCTGTGTCGGGATGCTGAGGGGAATCGTCGAAGCTCTGATCTCGTGCCTGAGTCCCTACTTGAAGGTATGGTCACTAAAGAATAGGTCCCGTACCATATCCATGGAGTAGCATGAGAGGTCAATAAATGTCGCTGAGTATTGAGCTACTGTCATGCTGCCCTACCGCAGATGATGTGGCTCCTGGATCCGCATCGCACGAAGGGTGGCGGGAACAAACTCCGAGTAGAAGAGACTCTCGAAGTCTGCCCAAAATAGATATACCTCATCGTGCACCTGATGCATCAAGCTCCACCATCTACCTGCTTCTGTGTGCATGAGACTCGCAGCAAGGATCAACAAAAGATCAACTGGTGTCTATACTAATCTGAAAACCCTGACAATAGCCTCCATCCAATCCTCGGCTGCCTATGGGTTCATCTCTCTACGGAACCTTGGCAGCCTCTGTCGCTGAAACTCGTGCAACGCACTCAGGCAGTGTGCACTCTCTGCTGCTGGGGCTGGTAGTATCGGTGGCTCAGTGGTTAGTGGTACCTTTAGTACCTCCGCTATGATGGGGCCCTGCAACAGGACCTTGTCTCTCGGTGGGCTAACATCTCGCACGTGACTCGAAACCCCAGCTGGCTAGCTTCGTGGGGCCATCCTTAAAAGGAACAGGTGCGCCACGGTCAAATAGTATACTGAGTGAGTTGACAAAAAGTAATCACAAAGAAATATTTCAAGGTAAACACACACACAATAAGTGTTTTCATTCACTCAGTCGAAAATCAGAGGTCAGGGTCATGGTGTATGGATACATCGGTCGTCGCACCAACACTGGACTCCTTGGACTGATAACCACACTCAATAATCTTAAAACTATTTCTTCATAGAGAATAAATAATCAGGTTCTATAATTCTATGGTAGAACCGACTCCTCTAATACCAATTTGTCGTGACCCGTCCTCGGGGTCCGTGTCGTGACTACCCCAAGCCCGCATTGCATAGGCCAGGGGCTAGCAACTTGCAGCATAGGTGTAAATCCCTAAGATGGGAAGAAAATTTTTGAGGAATGTAATGAAACACAATAGAGTACACATGTAAAGCAATTACTATGTAAAACTTTGTACAATAGTAAGTTCTAAAAGGAAAGGGGCTGGAAATACAAGCCCAACAGTAAGTACATTCGAACTGAAAATCTAGTCCAACTGCAGTAATGTAAAACAGCAACCACTGAGTCATCCTCCAGGAATCCCACCTCAAGGGTGGCTATTGATGGCCTCCTCTGCACCTCTGGTCTGGTCTTCCGCTCTGTGAATGTCTCACCAAGTGGTCCACCTCCAGGTACCGTCCATCTCCACAATCCTCCACCTCGATCAGTGATGTCCATCGTCTGTATCCAACACAACGTAGTGCGGGCATAGCCCATGTAGGGGTGAGTATATGATACTCAGTAGGGACCCCGATACCCCAAAGGATAAACCAAAAAATAATGATACAATCATGATGTATCAACCAACTCAACATAGATATATTCCCATACATATACCTAATTTAACAATCTATGTTTGGCACCAACTCTCGAGCCCAAGCACAACCCATTCCCCACAAGAGGTAAAGTAAATAAAATCAATAATAATTATTGAAAGTCAAGACTAAGCTCACATAGGTATACATCTTTCGTATAGAGTTAGAGATGATCAGATGAAGTCACTGATTCTTTGTCGCTCCTGAACCCATAGTGGATTCCAGTACAGTTTTCGTCGCTGCCGAACCCATAGAGGATTCCATTACATTTGTCGTCGCTGCCGAACACACGGGGTATTCCAGTACAATTGTCTTCACTACCAAACCCATGGGGGATTCCAGTGCTGTTATCATCGAAGCCGATCCTACGGAGGATTCCATTAGAGTTTTCATCACTTCCGATCCCACAGAGGATTCCAGTACAGTTTTCATTGCAGTCACAGCCAGCTCTAGGGTTATCGCACACAACACGCTCGATTCCGGGAGGGCCCACTCCTCAAGAAAAGGTTTTGATACATCAAATATCATGATTTTTGGAGTTGATGTATTTGGAATTTCTGAATAGTCAAAAGAAACCTAACGCGACAGAAGACATGTCAATCAGACGCCCAATCTGAGAGTTATTGGATTTTCCATTCTAGGGGCCCGGTTGGAAATATGCTTCTTCCAATCTCCACTATTTTCCAAATTCTTTCAAAACTAACATAGAGTATCGCAAAAGGACCTCTACATCATGAGGGTCCCAATTCCGTATATGAAACGTCGATCAGACGCACGGTCTTAATGTTATTCATGTTTAAGTGAAAACGGGCACGGCCCGTTAAGCCTAGTGGGCTGGCGGGTCAGGTCAACCCGGTTTGGGCGGGTCTGACCCCGTGAATCATGTAGCCCGGCCTGAGGGGCATGGCCCGACCTGGTCTGAGAGGGCGCGACCCGGCCCTAGAGAGCGTGGCGCGGCCCGGATGACCGCGGCTTAGCCCAGCTGGCCGATTGGCTCGGCCCGATGGTTGACCGCTGTGGGGGGGGGGGGGGCTCCAGTCTTCCGAACCGGCAGTGCCAAGCGCCGCCGGCCTTCCATCTGGCCGACCAGTATCCCTGGGGCGAGTAGCCCGCACGGGTGGGCTGCGATTCTTCCAGTATGGCGCCCTCCTGACGTCGTAGGTCTTCCCAGCCTGGTCGGCCGGTTTTTCCTCCGAGGGGCCCGCGAAACATGGGTCGCGGTCCTCTGCAGTGCAGTGCCCTCGTGGCACTGCAGTCTCATCGGTCCGGTCAGATTAACCAGCTGGTTCTTCATCGGCTGAGCGACCCGCGGTTGTGGGCTACGGTTCTTCCGCACGCAGCCACCGCGCGACCTCCACCTTCGCTCTTCTCCGCCTCTTTCAACGCTCCTCAATCGCAAATAAATTCAGGAAAACAATAAAGGGTCATCAGGCCGTGTTCGTTCTTCCAACACCCTCTGCGTTAGGCGGTAACAATTATCCGAAGTGATTCCAAAGAAATCAACAGAAATGATATAATTTATTGACTTATAAATTATACGAAAAACCTGCCTCAAAAAAAGGTTTGCTGTAGTCGGGCATCGCGGGGAGACGGCATCAACTCGTTGACGTCGGGAAAGAATGAGTCGAGGATGGTGCGTCGTCGGCGTTCCATGCGGGTGGATCCTTCTCCTATGGCTTGGCCGTAGATCGAAGGAGATGAACGTCATTCTTCGGTGGTTCTTCATTGGAAGGATGGTGTTCATTTGTTGAGAAAAGAACACTATTCTCTATTTCTCCAGATCTTCCTCAAAACTCTCCCAACACAACGAATTCAAAAAATAAAATAATAGCTATGGTTTTTATTTTATTTACACATGCCATTCAAAAATAGACCACTTTAATTAATTAAATTGGAGAGATCAATTCGTTAATTAAGAAGTGTTGGAAAATATTAATGGGAGAAAGGGAGGTGAAGAGATTACACCATTAAGGGGGAGTTGTCATATTAATTGAAGGGGAGATTAATGGGGAGTTGATGGGAGGAGATTAGTGAGGGGTTCGTGTGGGACCCACCTCACAAATATCCTCTCATAGGAGGTTATGTGGGTGTTGGCCCCACCTCTAACTCCCCTTGGGAGAAAATGACCACCAAACATAAAAAATATTGTGTATTATAAATTTTATTTATTTTATTTTAAATTCCAAAAAATTAACCCTCAACCCGCATAAAACGCAACTGCAGTAAAGGTCCCCTTAAATGAATATCGGCGCTGCGAGTTCATCGGTGCCCTTAGATTTCGATTCTGAGAACCGATTCAAAAGATATAAAAACCCCCATGTAGATTTACTGAACGTACCCGAACTAATCTTCAGAAATTGATTCTGGGCACACCAGTCCTCAGAATCAAGTGCCGTCAGAAATTTCAGACTCATAAAAATCAAAATTATTTAGCACAAAATTTCCTTCAAATTTCTAGGTCTTTACAATACCATCTTTATTTGAATTGGGAAAATGGATACAACATTCATGCCTACATGTATCCTACTGTCTGTAAGAAAAATGTTTTTTATTTGTATCAATAAAAAAAATTGATTATGATAAATGCATATATATTGATTATAGATCTTATACAGTGTTTATAATTTTCTACATGATGGAAAGAAGAAAAGTATGTGATGAACAAAAATAAAAAATAAAAATATATAGGAAACACAAAGAAATTATTACCAGAAGCATGATTTAGAGAAAGAATTATTGATAAAAGGAATTATAATGTCATAATTAAATCATATATTTTATGATATATATAAGTATGGTTTTTAATATATTTATTGGAAACAATTATTTATGATAAAGGTGGTTTTAATTTTAATGATGGTTGTCGATACTTATGTTAATGGAATTATATCTCATTTTTGTTTTCTATGAGAAACATTCCACATTCTCCTCATGTTTCTTATATGTGGTGTATATACATAACATGAATTAATTTTATAATGGTTATCCATAAAATTATATGGATTTTCAGTACCATTTTTTGGATATCACATTCATGGTTTTTTCAATTCATAACTTACCAAATTAGCATGTAATTGTTGTCTCGATTTTCCATCTTAGATATAAATGATATATTTTTCACATGTTTTATTTTATGATGTCAATATACAGACCCTTTGATATATTATATCATGAATATCATTCTATAAATTAAATTTAATGTTTTATTTTATATTATTCATTAAGGGGGATTATGATTCAAAAGCTACTAAACTGGTAAGTGTTAGATGTTACAATCTCATTTTTACCAAGATTGTATATGATTACTATCTTGAGGAATAAATAATATTAACTATTTCTTTACTAAAATCATTAATTTCTTTAATCCAATTTTTTTTTATAGAGAATATAATTTTTACATTATTTTTCACTCCTTAAAAACTCAATATTCAAAAATAATGTTAAAAATATTACATTATTTTTCTATTTAGTTGACAACCTATTTTCTTCCATATCTATCTTTTTAAAAAAAGTTTTCCATTTTCATTTCACATTCTCCAAATTATTCATTAATAAAAATTTACCCAGTATTTCCCTTTTTGAAAACTTATCATAAATATATATTCTTTTCATTAAAAAATACATATTTCGTTTTTTAATATGTGAAAGGAATCGTGGTTTTAATGTGTATGTAATTAATAGAATTTCCCACCATCATAAAAATTATTTTTTAAAATATTAATTTATATGTTTTCAATGGACTATTCCATATAAAATTAATTTAAATATTCTTTATGTTTTAAAAATGTATTCATAATTCAGAAAGTATATTTTACTCCAGAAATATTTTAAATGTTTTAAAGCTTCCATTATAATATTCCATGATTAATTTGAATGAAATTTATTTCTGAAATTTTTTTATCATTTAAAAAATGTTTTTAATAGTGGAAATGAATTTTTTTTGAAGAAATGTTTAAATTATTTTCAAATATTATTTTATATGTTTCAAACGATATATTCAACAAAAATATATTGAAAATAATTTTTCTTAAACGTTTTTTCACAGTAAAAAATTTATTTTACTCAATAAATGTTCCAAATTAATCTTTTGAAATCATTTTCCTTCAAATATTATATCCATTGATGTTATTTAATCATTAATGAGGACATTATCCATTTATACCATCTTTATTCTTTATCAAGAAGAATTATGTTCATGATGATTTGATGTTTATGAAAATAATTTATCTCTGAAAAGTAAAACCATGATTACATATTTAAGTAACATGTTTCAATTATATGGGTTTTACTATGATAAACTAATTAATAAAACCATTCCTCATTGAAGGGTTGTACCATGATAAGAGTTATATGAAATCTGTTACTCTTCTATGGGTTATACGTTGATAAAATGTTTATGAAACTTATTCCTCTTCCATGTGTTATTAATGATTAAATATTTATGATTTTTTTTCTTTTACTTTGCTTATACCATGAAAAAATATTATGAAACCTACCTAGTTTCCAAATGGTTATTATTTTCTGAAATGACAAAATTATAATGTAACCTGTTTCATTTTCAAAATTTATTAAATGATAAAAATTTTATAAAACCCATTTCATTTCATGGGTTTTGATATGATGAATACATTATGATCTTGTGGAACATGAAAGTATATTTTTCATTACATTATTAGTGGGACATATTTATCCATATTATTCATTCGATAATATTTTACATCTCTTCAGATAAATAGGGCTACAATAGAGACTAGACCTTGTTTGATAAGGGAATTTTTCTATTGTGATAGTCTTTGTAGTAAACCATGACTAATATGATGTGTTTGGGAGTGTACACATTCTAAAATTATAAAAAAATGACATTTTACTACTAATAAAATGATGGTTTATGGTTATGTGTCTGCCAAAAATCTATTTTTTTCATTTTTATGTTCTTATTGTTCATGTTCCTGCACATAATTATGATTCATGTCTTATAATAGATTCAAATTTATGAAATTACTCAATATTATGATCTAATAAATGTAGGTTATAGTCTTAAAATTATATTATATTATTCTCATACACTTATACTTATGTTATACTTACATATCTTCCATCATTAATCTTATTGAGAATTATCTCTCTCCCTTTATTATGTTTCCTTTATTCAGGTTATAAATAATAATTTTAAATAGGGTATGGATAATAAGAGAACTATGGAGGAAGATATTTATTGGAGATATTGTAGGTTTTTCAATAAATAAGTGGATTTTGTGTCAACTCTCAAAGGTCACTATACCATTGGAATAAAAAATATCATGTTTTCGTAATTTAATGAATATTGATCATAAAAGATGTAATATCTATATATGTAAATCTTGGGGTTCAATAGTTGGTATTAAAGGAATAGTTTTGTTAAACATTTGATATTGGGGTTAGAAGACATTATGTTGATCCCTTTGGATATTTTTAAGGATATTTTTAGGGTTATTACATTGGATATTTCTAACAATAACTAAAACTATTGAAAACGTTCCTCCTATTTTGATAATATAAAGACCTAGATCTCAGTATCATAGAGTTGGTGCCTTTATTAAATAGGAATAGATACATAATTAAAAATCCTAAATGATCGATCAGTTTAGGAGACCTAGTATATTATACTCATACATTAAAACCATTTTACATTGGGTTATGAAAACAATACATAATATTACAGAAGATAATGCATAACATTCTTGTAAACTCATTAAAATAAGTCTTCTTTATATAATGTAAAATGAAAACAATATAAGTGTGATTGCCAATACCTATTAAAGGATAAGTACTATAGAATAAAAAATGACTGAATTATAATAACCAATATATAAATTTAAATAATTTAACATACATACAATTAAAATAACATTTCATGTGAACTGATAAGGCATAATAAATATAGAAAGGTAAGTAACTGAAACGACATTCCATTTAACCAATTTCTTATAATAAAAAACATCTAAAGATAATTTCATTGTGAAAATATTGTGGAGTGTAATAATTGAATACATAATGATGTAAATTCAAAATTATCGGACACCATGTTTTACAGACATGTGATATTTTTATCTTCAAGTTCAATCATTAAGAATGATTAAAATACATTGGGTAATAACCCATTTGATTTGGACAATTCAGCCATATCATGAGTCTATTGATGAAATAAGATGATTATATTAATAAATCCACAACCCATGTATTTTATGTTCAAATAATTCCTTATATATCAAATTAATAATTTAATTCATTAAAAATGTGCTTTATAGAATATTATAATTTAGGAAAGGATACAGAATTATCAATATTTCCCCGGTTAATCAAATATCTTTCAATATGAAAAATATATAAATATTTAATATGGTCTAGTAAATACTAATACCAATTACAAAATAATATGTATAATTAATATAAATGTAATGTAAAGTGAAAAAACTATTAAAATAAATTGAATTTTTTTGGTAAAGTTAATAATCACAAAAGAAAGTGAGATTGGACAATAAATTTTACCACTTCATAATTTATAAAAAAAATCCCCTTTTGTGATATAGTTAAAATTTAATTGAAAAATACCCTAAATAATAAATTTTTCTTGATATTACATGTTACAGGGGAATTAAATACCGCACAAAAAAGTGAATTTGTGCATGATAACAAATAAATCTCAATGGAATGTAAATTGAGATGAAATCCATTACATCATGATTAATTCTGGTTGAATGTGAATTAAACACTAATATAGTGGTTTTAAATTTTTTATTAAATTATAATTTATCATTATTAGTATTCATGAAATCTTATATGGTCTTTTTATAATATTTTTTCACCCATTCAATACAAAAATTCTTAATTTTTATTATCTTGGGTGTCAAATGCATTCTTTCCCATGCATGTTTCATTTTGGAAGATCTATTCCTTTCACAAGTTATATAGTTATATCATCTCTATAATAATAATAGATAAATAATTATCATATTTATACATAAATTATAAATTTCATTTCATTCCTGAATGACAGTTATGAAAAATGAAATACATTATGACGATGGAGACGGTATGGTGCATGTACGCATGGGTAACGTCTCCATTATTCAATGATCATTATTGAAATAAGATAAGTAATATTTTAGCTTTACAAAAAGGTAATAATACTATATATACCACATTATATAACTATATATATCATACATGTTGTTTGGTGAAGCAATGATAGTGACATAGTTTCGTGGAAGTGGCAGTTCACATGTACACAAATAATGTTATCATCATTACATGAGTGAAAAGAAAAGATAAAAAATTATAAATTTTATCTTTACTGAATGAGATTTATATGATTAATATCATAATTATTCCTTTTATATCATATTTAATCATAAATATTATCTTTATCACCTTATTTATGAAGTATTAGCGAAAGACGAAATACATTACTTCACGAGGTGGAAGTCCTCTGTACAAACCTGGGACATTATCATATTTCCTTTTGAATTTAAGTGGAATATATATATATATGATATAATGGATCATGACATATAAATAGTTATTAAATATCATATATATAATTATATCTACCAATAAACCCAACAATGAAATGTGCGAATTGTGGAATGAATGGCATCAACTTGTATGGCATCAGTCCGTCAAACACATGAATGACAAATTCATAACCCTTTTCATGGATTTGTGTGTGGCTATAGTTCATAAAAATACCATAAAACATTTTTCATGTGGTATAAACATAGTTTATTATATCAAAATCGTTTGAAAATAATTGAAATTGGTAGGGAAGGAAATAAAATAAAGACACATATTGAAGAACATTACATATCATTAGGGTATCTTCCTTTGGTTTGAAATTAACCCTTCCTCATTTGGATTTATTCACATGATAATGATTATAGTATGAGGGGAGTGAGTTTGGGATGTGATGTGGGAAGGTATGGGTAGACCTAATGTGGTTTTAAGGTGTTATGTGAAGAGGATAGCGGGTGGCCTTTTATAAGAGGGATGAGTGACACACTTGTATTATTTTTGAAAGTGGCAATTCAACCAACATTTTATTCATGTCCCCTAGAAGAATAAAAAAATAATGACATATGTTCTTGTATATTTTTTTAGTTAAAATCACATTATAATTTTTAATCTAATACATTCCATGTTTATGAGGATGTTTAGGGGTGTTTCAGGGGTCTAGATAATTAAAAAACAGAAAAGGGGCAATCCAATGCACGTTTCACGGCTAGGGAATTGTTAGTAGTAACCATTCACCCAAACCATGATTTATTGGTACAAGAGTTTATTATTTATAAACCCATTAAAGGGGATATGTGGAGCAATTTCATCTTGGAAAATGTCACCTCACACAGTTACCACACAGTTTGGAAAACTGTGTGGGATCGCAAAGAAGTCATACATCCTAGCCCCCATCTCTCATAGAGGGTTCCACACAGATGGCGCACTATCTGTCCAACCATGTGGCCCAACTATGAGGCCAGTTAAATATAGATAATTAGACTATTTCTCCCCTCATGCATTTTGTTTCCCTACCTAATATACTTCCCTTCTCTTTCTCTATTTCTAATAGTGACAATCCAAACCTACATAAACATCACAAGGATCGATCCCTGTCATTTAAATGATTTTTTGAGAATATTTGGGTGTGGATAGAAGAAATGGGTGAGTCTAGAACCCCTATACCTTCCTTTTTTGTAATAGGACTTTTTGAATCATTCTTCTTCTTATGAAGATCAAAGACCTCTTCTTCTAGTGATTTCTAGGATAGGGATTTGAAGGTGGTTTGAGATTGAATAAGAGGCTAAGGTTATGTTAATATTCATCTTCAACATCTAGGTAGGTAGTCTATAAGTTTTTTCAGATAATATTGTGGTAAAATGTATGTGTATATGGTTGTATGATTTGGTTTAGATGTTATCTGCATGATTTTTCATTGTATGAGTGATGGATGAATTGGTAAAATGATATATTTAAACCTTCATGATCCCCGTGGGATAAATTTAGTTTGATCTGACTAGGATAAGAACAATCCATAGGGGTTTCCACTTTCATTAACATGAAATTGAGGTTTCATGTGTAATATAAAATTATTCTAAGATATAGCCAGTTATAAATATGTTTAAATTTAATAAAGAGTATTGAAATAGATATAATGGTAATTTTTTCACATAGTGGACATGTCATTTGTGGGTGTTTGGTATAATATGAATGTGTTAAAAGAATCATGTGTTGTTAATGGTAAATGTGTTAAATTGGATAAATAATTCCAATCATATATGAGTATAATTTTTTAATAAATTTAAATTAGAAATGCTTAAATGGGTTAATGCTTGAAGACAACTTATGCGTTCATTGAACTAATTTTGTAAATTATTAATGTGTTTAATGATTTCTGGTTGGTAAATGTTATTTGTGATAAATTATTAATGAATAATGTTCATATCGATTAACATTTTGTGGTGTGTTGTACATGATCCTCTAAGAAAATAGGTTGGGTAATAATGAGGCTCTAATAAATACCCATATATTTATGTCTTAGGGAGTTGGAATCAGACACTATTCCCCAAAACAATACATAGAATATGAATTGATGGTAAGAGTTTCATAGTCAAGTGATATGATTTTTTTGGTTTAATGTGTTTACCATGTGATGCAGGGAACTTGATTCGTCCACTCTTATGGTTTATTTATATGACCTGCATAGGCAGAAGTGTATTTGATTAAACTGCCTATCCCCTGGAATCAATGATGAGCATTAGTAAAGTGAACATTGTAAACTATTATCACATGTTTTTCCTTTATTATATTATATTTAATCATTATGTACTAGTATACACTATATGATTAAAATAGATATTTTATAGACATTGTTGGTGGTGGCCTACTGTGTTGTACCCACTGTCTTCTCATTATGGTATTAGGCACCTAGAAAGACTTTATGGTAATGGGTAAGGAAAATTGAAAAGGACCTATCCTAGATGGTTGATTTGGGAATGAGATGTGAATGGATAAGGGATCTAGAAATGTAGTCATGATCTATTTTAGGGACTCTATTTTTTTAATTTTTTGGATTTCTGTACACTTAGCAATGTAACTCATGACATAACATATTTAAGATTTGGTTGCGGTCTTGTACCATGTTATTGGAAATGGATTAATGATATATGTTTTTAATTTACTTATTTCCTGTCAGATTCTATCTATTGTGGCTTATAGTGATAAAGACAGAATATTATCCCCTTGAATTTTATTATACCCTCATTGCTAGTCAACAACCACATACAAAGTGAAATAAGAGAAGGATATGATTCTATTGTATTACTATTTGGGAATGATGTATGGGATACAATTCTGTTTTGGGCCTTGTCAATTAGCTCATGCATATGACTATCATACACATATTTGGGGGAAACCCCATGTACCTGGGGTTGGAATATTTATTCTCAATGTTTGTTGTTACGATTGGATGATATTTAACCTTGGGTGATGCACTTGTTGTGTGATGTGAATATTTTATGGTATTTTAATTATCATCGAAATGAATTGAGGATATCAATACATGAATAATTCAGGGAACTAAGAGATATATTAGACATGTATCATGTTAGGCAAGAAATAGAATGATATGTGGGCTATGAGGGATTGAATGCTTTTATCATTACCTAAATCTTTAAAGAAATGGTGTGTAATAAATATGATGTATTATGGTAAATTGAAATAATGCAATGGTATGTTAAAAAAAGTTCATGCTGAAGAGAAACATTTGGGTTAACAATTTGGTTGTGATGAATTATAAATTCAGAATGTTTCCTATATGAGAGTGGTTTATATTATGATTATAAAATAGTTGAAAAATGGATTCTAATGAAATATATATGACTATGTAAGTCATTTTACCCCATATTGACTATGAACAGTGTTTGGGATGGACAAGGATAGTGATAGATATTTCACAAAATCTATTTGGATAGTATATATGGAGTCGGTTTTTTATTTCTTGTAGCCTTCCTTATTTTCTATAAACTGTGGAAATGCAATGGTATATTTTTAGATGTGTGTTTGGAATTAAATAGAGTTTCCACCCTGAAAAAGTGTGTCTGTTATGTGAAAAGAAGATATCAATAATTTTTCTCTACCTATATCAGAGAAGGAAAGCCCATTGATTATAGGTGTCAGAGGGGATGAGAATTTCTATGAAAAAATTACTTATTTTTTCGAAAATGAATAAATGAGACCTAGGGTACGTTATGAGATGTATATTTAACATGACAAGGGAGTATCATTTTTATGACCCTCCAACGTTTTTTGGAGATGATCGACTAGAGGTAGATATTTTTTAGAATGAATCCATCCAAAATATTCTAGTTTGTAGGGAGGCTCCTCCTGAGAAGAGAGACGGGTTTGTGGCATATATGTTATGGGGACCAGTGAAGCTCTAGTGGGATTTTCTTGTTTACACTGAGTATAAATAATGTATGAAGTGAAAATATTTCCAAGAAATTTTTCTGAATCATTTCTATATAGATACCTTGAGGTATAAAAAGGCTATAGTGTTAATGAGGTTGACCTAAGGGTCTATTAATGTGATATATTCTGCTACCTTCTTCACACACATGAATATAATAGTCCCATAATTGGCTGGGTATAAGGAAACTATGTTGCAAAATTCAAGGATGTAATTAGACTTGATATGAAGACCTAGGTGACTAATTTCAATGTAAGGAGGTTTACCGAGGGGTGGATCAATTCCATAATTTTGAATGGATCATAAAGGACGCTTTGGTAGGTGGACATGTGTTTCTAGTTGGGTGATCAAGTAGTGTGACTTTTGATAGTAGGATGTTCTTTTTTGGGAGTTTTTTCCAAGACACTATAGAAAGAGTATCTAGGGAAAGGGATTGACCAATCAGGATGTTGAATATGTGCTTTTTTATCAGTTTTATAGGTCAGGACACATGATTATTATGTTCCAACTGACATTCTGATCAGTGAAGAGTTTGTGGAAGGTTGGGGAATCGATATAGGGTCTATAGATGATGGAGGATCAAGACCGATGAACATTGTATCAAGGGGTCAAAAACCCCAAATCAAATATAGAGTGAGAGTTCAATAGGCTATACCAGATGGGGTAGTAGACATGGAACTACAAAATATGAAAATCTTTATTAGTAGGTTTTCCATGAACTAAGGATTCCAACTATATCCTTGGGTATATGGATAAGTAAGCATCATGATGTTCAACTTACACATAGAGTTGGTGAGGCTAGACCTTTGAAATTATGTTGTTCATTTCTAATAGCTTCCACACTTTCTAGTGATTTATTTGATATAGGTCCCTCACAATATTTTATATCTTCTTGTTTTGTGAATATATGGTGTGTATATATGGAACATATTTGTCGGTTCATGTTGTTTATTACACTATTAGGATTATTAGAAGGAAATATCTGGCAATGTAATGGGTGTACCCTTGAGAAATGCAGGTACCATTTAATGTGGTACTTTTTAATGAATAAGATGTTAGGTTTTTATCTGATTTTGGGAATGGATTGGTTGGTATTGTATTATTTCAATGTTAACTGTTACCATCATATGGGAACATTTAAATCCCTTGAGGGGGATACTTATGTTCACCATGGAGAATTTGATATCTGAGCATTCCAAAAAGGGCTTATTTTGTAATTATTGGGTGAGGTCACAACCAAATTGGTATGTCTTATGCTTAATGATGGAGAGTAGATTATCTCTTATTTCATACTATGGTGAATTAATTTTAGGATATGTTTCTTAAGTACTTGTCAAGGCTACAAAATTAGAAGGACATGGAATTCACTATTGAGATACAACATATAGTTGAACCTATTTCTATTTCTACAAACAATATGATTCCAACAAAACCTAATGTAGATAAAAATTAGTTAGAGGAATTAGAGAACAAAGGGACTGTACATACAATTACATCTCTTTAGGGGTCCTCATTTTTGTTCACTACGAAGTATAACAAGGAATTATAGTTATGTTTTAATTATCGGAGGTTGAATAATATAGTAATTAAGAACTAATATCATCTTCCTAGAATCTGTGATCTCTCATACTAGTTTATATTTGATTCCATTTTCTGAAAAATTGATATGATATTAGAGTATGATTAGATGAGGGTGTGACCTTCAGATGTTCTATGGAATGATTCCTAGGAAGGTATGGGTTTATGTGTATGTTATTATTCTCTTATGGATGAAAAATGTTCAGTCATTATTTAGGGACCTAATGAACTGAATCATTCACCCGTACATGGATCATTTTGGTGTTTACTTTTTTGGATGGCATCTTGTTGTACCCCAAGACTCACGACGATAATTCCAAAAATCATTAAACCATTATGAGTACACTAATAGTGTATAGGATATATTTATAGTAATATAAATATCATATTACAATTGAATGAGTAAATTTATTAGGTCACATCATCTCTAAGGAAGGTGTTTCCATCAACCACTTGAAAGAGTAGGTAGTCTTATCCTAATAGAAGACCAAGAATGTTTTTGATATTTGATGCTTAATGGGATTAGTGTGATATTATTAGAGTTTAATCAAGGAATTTCATTATTTTAAATCACCAATTTTGGGGTTGAACATGATTGGAATATATTTTTTATGGTATGGGAAATGTGATAATTCCTTCCAGATGATAATAAAGCAGTTGACTATGAAACCATTTTCGATCCCTCCCATGTCGAGTAAAGAGTATGCCTAGTTTTGTGATACATTCAGTGTTGGTCTTGGGGATGTGAAGATTTAGGGTGATAAGATTGTAGTGAATAGTTCACATAAGATAATGCCTCATGAACAGAATTACCCTACCAATGATGTTCACTTGGATGTGGTGATTTATGCTTTAAATTGATGGTGTGATTATTCGTTGGGAGATAAGTTTACTATGTATACAAATCACAAATCCCTTAAGTACATGTTATCTATGTGAGGTCTAGATCTTATTTAGTGAAGATGGATAGAGTACATTTAGTACTTTTTTATGATAATTCACATTTTAAGAAATGAACACAGTGTTCTAGATGCTTCGAGTTAGAAGGTTCAAACAAAAACGGTTCAGGAATCATGTATTGAGTGTAGAGTGATGTAATTTTTTTAATGATTTTCACCTAGAGGTTTCAGATATTTAATGGATGTTTACGCTTGTATCCTAGGTAGTTTATCTGATGCTTCTGATTCAGATTAAAGATAGACAGTATCAGAATTAAAATTATTTTTTCTTGGGGGAATTTATTTAATTAGGGGAGTCAACTTCTGATTGGTCTGTTGACGATGATGTGGTTGTTTATATTTGTGGTCATATTGTTGAGCCTACACTTATATGGGAAAATATGATGTATGTTATTCACCCTTCGAACTAGGTCATTTTTCATAGTTTATACAAAACATATTGAGATATTTTTCGATAGTATAGATGGTTAGGGATGAGAAAAGTGGTTATTGGTTTCAGGATGTAATGATACAACTATTAGTAGGTGAATGCAAGAATTAGTGATCAGGTGGTTGGTTGTTGCCATTTCCCATTCTAGAGTGGTAGTGGGATGATATCATGATGGATTTTTTTGTATGTCACCAGAGGAAATCTCATAATAATAATGCAATATGGGTATTTGTGGATTTATTGACCAATATGTCATATTTTCTACCAATCCAATAGACCTTCAATGTTTACTAGTTGGGTGAATAATATTTTCCGGAGATAGGGAGGTTGCACGAGGTTTTCCAGACTATAGTTTTAGAGCATGATAAGTGTTTTAATTCGCACTTCTTGAAGGGGTTATAGAAGATTCTTGGTAGCCAGGTGTTTTGGGGTATGGATCTACCCACAAAAGAGATATTTTCATAGAGTAATATTCAACATTGAGAAGAAATATTGAGGGAATGTGTCATAGACATTAATAGATATTGGGAAAGCAACATCAAACTTATTATGTTCACCTAAAATAATAGTTACCATGTAAATATTTATAAGTAAACATATTATGAACTCTATAGTAGGCCTTGTATATATCCATTTCCTTATAAAGAGGTTGGAGAATCACAGCTGTTGGGAACAAGTAACATGTAGGATATGTTAGAACATGTTCTATTGATTTGGATATATATGGATATAGCTCAATGTCGGAAGATATGATATCATTACCTTCTTTAATCACCTATAGATTTAATGGTGGGTTATCTGGTGATCCTTTAGGTTTTTCCAATGCTTGGTAACCATCATTTTTTGAAACAGGGTAAGTTGGTAATAAAGTATATGGGGCAGTTTGAGATAATAGAGAGAATCAGATTGATGGAATACTGATTGGATCTTCCACTATGGTATAATAGAATACATAATATTTTCTTCTGTCACATCTTCAACAAATTTACCCTAACCCATCTCATGTGATACATTTTATTAGTGTTGATCTTCAGGCCGATGCATCCTTTGAAGAGAGTTCGATTCATATTACGGATAGTAGGGGGAAATTCTTTTGATAAGATCATGAAAATGGTTTTATTGTTGTGGAATTGTTAAAGAATATACTTTGGAGAGGGATACATATATGTAGTCCTATTGGGTTAATCTATTTACCTTGGAAGATCAATGATGTTTCTTATGGATGATTGATAAATAACAGTTATAATGTGTGGTGGCTGTAAGACCCTACAATTCTTATAATGTATTTTCATGTTTAAATTTTGGATGAAATCCAATTAGAACGTTTAATGTAATTTTTTTTAGGTTTATGGGGAGGCTAGACGGTGTTCCGAGGGTCCAATACCTGAAATAAGGCAAAAGAGGCCATCCAATGCATGCTTCATAGTTGGAATATAATTATTAGTAAAATGCACTGTAACTGTGATTCTTTAGAGGTGGTATGTATTTTTGGTGAAACCATGAAATGGGGGAGGGGGATACTAGAAATCATGGAAAAATACATCTTACGTGGATAAAAAATGGATTTTAAAATCATGCAAGATCTCTAAGAAGCATGGAGACAGCCCCCCCCCCCCCCCATTGATAGAGGGTGGTGCATGATTAGCACATGGTTTGGTCAACTGTGCAACTCATTAATGGGGAGTATGGATTTCACCGTTATCCACAAAGGATTTAAGTTATCTTTTTCAATTTTTATCCTTTATCATCCCCTAGCAAAAATATTGATGAACCAAACTCTAAAAAACATCCCAAGGATCAATCTCCCTTATTATTTATCCATTTGGATAACTGATGGGTGTATATAAAAGATCAAGATGAGTCAATAAAACTTGTTCCTTCCATTTTATGGATTGGATAATTTGTAAATGTTATCCCTCATTAGATTTTATAAAACCATCTTTTTCTAGCTATTTCATGGTTTGGGATTTGATGATGGTTTGAGATCAAACCAAAGGGGAAGGCTAAGTGAGCATTCATCTATAGAATCTAAGAATGTGGTTTATATGTTTTATGCCATAGTATTGTGGAAACAATTATTTTTATGTGGTTGTGAACTAGATCTATATTGAAATATATTTTGTTTTCAATGACTGGTTTAATTAATTATCTATTTAAATGATAAATACATCCACTAATGATCATCTTGGGAACCATTTAGGTTGATTATATAGTGTTAAGGGCCACCAATGGGGTGTACTACATTCAGGAACATGTGATTGGTTTTTTTAAGTACAATATTTTTTTTCTAGGAGATAGATCCCATGATAATTATGTTTACAGGTAACCTTAATTTTTGAAATGGAACTAATGAAAATTGTGTCTAGTTGTTGACATGGGATAATGGGATGTCTGGAAGAATGTGAATATTTTAAATGAATTACGGGTTTTGAATGGTAAATCTACTAAATTGTCTAAGTCATGTTAATGCCATATGATTTGAATGGGTTAAAACATGTATATGGGTAACATCCGGGAGATGAAAATTCTATTTAATGAATTATTATCATAAATGTGGAATATGTATAATAAGATTTGGATTGTCAATGGTATTTGGTTTAAATTGTAAGAAACCAAACATTCATTAATGAATCTTCCTCTTGATCTAATTAAATGCCTCATTATGTAAAATGGTTATATAAAATAGTTACTTACTAGTTTTTATGTTATTGAATTTCAAAATACCGTTATAAATTCTTACTATTGCTAATATATCTGTTGAAAAGATATAACATGATGACTATAAATGTTGGGCTTTAACATATCAAATTTATTCCCACAAAGGAAGTGATGGCCTCATCTAGTATGATTGCCTTGTATGAAGCCTACTTTTCAAATCTCATAATGGAGTTGGTGTCCTTGGGATTTTCTCTTGACCAATCCCAAGGCATGTTTGAATACTTTATGCTTGAGCAGAACTGCCTATGGGATAAGTAGATGTTGAATGAGATTACCACTCAAGCAATGTTATCAGAGCGACCCCAAGAGGATGTCACCATCGCGCAGCTTACCCTATGGACTTATGCGGGCGTTTTAATGGGTTATGTACCAATACCATAGAACTATGATTATTTGTATTATTTTTAATATAATAAATAGTAAACATTTATTTTATTATAGTTACTTGGTAAAATTTTTTAAATAAAAAATAGAATTTATAGTTAATATTCAATTAAAAATCTATTTTGATGAATTAATGGATTTATAAATTAAATAATATATTAATAAAATATTAATACTAAATTAATTTTAATTAAATATAAATGATCATTTAATTATTAGGAATACAATTGTAATTTTTGTAATGGTTTGAAAGTCATTTTTTGTCAAAACCCATGAATTTTCGATAATTTTATATTTTAATATTAAAAATAAAGATTCAAATATTTAAAAAATTATTAAATAAAATGTTTATATTTTTGGAATCATGAAATAGAAATTATCCAATGGGTATTTTTTGATAATTTTCAGAGACAATCATATTTTTGGGTAAAAATTAAATACCGTTTAAATATATAATGTGATTTGTAACATCATAATGAACCAATAGTGATGTAATAAAATAATATAAACATTATTTTCAGCTAATATATTTTTTAAAATTAATATAATGTGAATTTATGTTTGTTTTATTTATTTTACATGGCCTTAGTAGACCCGTAAAGACTTTTAACACATTTTACCTTTTTAAATGGATTTCCATGATATTGTAACTCACCTCCATATAATCATCACAATTATTTTATGAATTTAGGATATTGGCCTTATAAAATATTTTCTTCCACTGCCCATTTTTTAAAACCATTGGAAAACAACATTGGGATGGTTTGTGGAATTGATTAGTTTAATGTGTGGTGTCCCAAACCTGAAAAATAATGAATTCCCTCTCCTTTCCAATATACACCCACACAAGCTCCCACTACCTCTTCACTAAAGGACATTTGAGTTCATTCAAATTCTTCCTTAATCTCTATATAATCCTCTTAAGGCACCCAAATCTCCCAATAATCCTCTCTTTATCCCCTCCCAATCCATTAGGATCACACTTCCATGTAAGCGATTATCACTTTCCTTATTTATGTGCAAGTTTCCTTATATTATTATGCCCTTTTATTATCAATTATACATGTTCGAGGATTAATTCATAGCTTCCCCATACTACAATATTCATGTTTTAATAATGAGATATCCCTTTTCCCTTTAATTTAGTCCTCTCATGTACACCTTTTACCAGGCCAAAATTACGTAAGGAATTTCTCTCTCTTCATTTACATTCAATCCATTCTTTAGTATTATTACATAAATTCCATTACATTTGTGTATAAATGTATTTAAATTACCCATTAATATACACATCATGTTCATATGATGAAAACCCCATTTCTATCTCCTAAACCATTTTTTATTAATTCTTAGGTCACGCTATTATGACGTAGAAATTGCACCGCGATTTTCCATGACAAAGTCATTGTGTAGTGAATACCATGTTCATTTCCATGACATGGGTATTCAACATTATGAATATTTACTAATTTATTATATAGTTCCATGTATTAATTTACCATTCCTTTATTATGGATAAATATCTATGTTTAATGAATCCACATGGTATGATTCACATGGCACACTTATGCATGAAAATAAATGTTTAAAAACGGTGTGCCCTGATAGCACTCCCTTGCATTGGGTAAAGTATAATATCACGATACATCATCTGCAATGGTGGTTTACTCATGATAATTCAACTGTAATGATGGTTTACTCATGCTTCATGTGCAATGAGGGTTTACACATGCTCCATGTACAATGAGCCATGGCTCATGTTTCTCCTATGATCCATTGATAAGACTATTTTGTAACATGTAATGTATTCCTCATGTTATTCCATGTTTATTCCCTTACTAGGATTTATGTATAACACTTTTATTATGTATTTCCTCATGTTATCCCATGCAATGTTAAGTACGAGAGAATGATGTGGTCATGTAAAGGAAGATTTCAATAAAGATGTTGTATTTCATGTGTCAAGTTGTTTTTATAATGATCATAATCCCCAAAAACACTAGACCGCTCGATCTTCTTTGTTTAATTAAGTGAAATTTCATGTAATAAATTATGTTTACATTTGAAAAAAATATGGTTGTCATAGTTGTTATTAGAGGACATGTTTAGTTATTTTTGGGATTATGATAAGAAATCCCTGGTGAAAGCATTAGGGATAAGACTAATTATAATAATAAAATCCCTAAATTCTGGTGACTATTGAGTAAGTGGGTTATCAAGAAAATACATCTCTTTCTAGATACAATATGGTAGTGGAGGCTCTGGAATTTATGTACTTTGGAGTGAAAACTCTAACAAGGAGTTTCGGGCTTGACCCAGGGTATCTTGGTACATGAAAATAGTCCTTGCTGCACTCTTGGTTAGGACACTCCCAAGGTATATTCTATTTAAATTCATAAGCATAATATGAACCATTTTTAAGGGAATTAAAAAAATACAATAATAATATATGTTGTGATGTAGATCACAGAGAACATATATTAAAGCCTATAAATTTATAAGTTATGGAAATAAATGTGATGAATAAATTATCCCTTTTATCTTTGGATTCCCATTTATGTGTTTAAGGTACTAATCCCATGTCTATATTTGATACGGTAGAACCATAATAAAAAATTGAAAGGTAAGGTTATCATTCATAGTTCTTCACATTCATTTGTATCCTGAAATTTTAGTACAACAATCCCAACGCCACCACAAATCATGAAAGTAATGATGTTGATGAGTACGGAAAATGGGGAAATCATTGAATCCCATGAATATAACTCCTCCCCAGTCATAATCTGTGGATTGAACAACCCGGAGAACCTCATAATACTCTTTTTTGTATAATTTGATTCAATTTATGGCATGGATTGAATTTCCAAATATAGAGCCCATATAAATTGTCGTGAGAGGGAAATCACTCTGCCTATGGAGAATCGACCCCTGATTCTATACTAGTACCTGGAAGAAGATGAATCTTATTTTGCACCATCATCTCAAGCATAGATATAACTTCTCTATGAGCACATGTATCTGGCGCAGATGATTGATTCCAAGGAGGAAACCATAATTGGAAACTTGCCTATTGTGAAGGAATTTAAAGAAGTGTTTACCAAGGAATTTCTCGGTCTTCCTCCAAGTAGAGAAGTTTAATTATCAATTGACCTTATACCTAGGTAATTTCTAATATCCAAGACATTGTATAGAATGGATGTTTTGGAGATTAAGATCTGAATAAACAACTACATTGGGAATCTGGATAAATGGTTTATACGCCCAAGTGTTTTACTATGGGGTGCACCAATTCTTTTCGTTAAGAAGAAGGATGGGTCAATGTGCCTTTGCATTGATTATCGTGTGCTCAAAAAATCAGGATAAAGAACAAGTAACATCATGCATGAATTGATGACATGTTTGATTAGCTAAATTGAGCATAATACTTCTCCAAGGTCAATTTGCAGTTGAGGTATTATCATGTAAGGGTGAATAAAGAAGATATCCCAATGACTGCTTTTCGTGAAAGATATGGGAACTATGAATTCATAGTAAGGCCTTTCAGACTCAATAATGTTATAATGGTCATCATCGACCAAATGAATAGAGTCCTTACAGATTACCTCGAACAATTTATGGTACTATTTATAAATGAAATTATATTATATTCCAAAAACAAAGGAGGATCATGATGAGAATCTATGAACTATATTAGATACCTTGTAGAAGGAGAAGATCTATGAAAAGTACATCAATTGTGAGTTCAGGTTAGAGGCGGTCTCATTCATGGGTCACATAAAGAAAAGAAATGGGATATATATGGATCCCTCCAGGAAAACTGAAATTGGGGGATGGATGAGGCCAACATCTGTAAAAAATATTCATAGCTTCTTGTGGTTATATGGATATTATCGATGATTTGTGAGAAAAATTTCTGGATTGTCCAACCATATTACTAATCTAACTCAGAAGGGAGAAAATATTTCTTGGAGTGATGAATGTGAAGTAAGATTTATTGAATTGAAAAGGAGGCTTATCACTACACCTATGCAAAAATTACCCACAAGTGGATAACTTTTTGGTATATTCAGTGACGCTTTGAAGAAGGGTATAGGTTTTGTGTGGATGCTGAATGAAAACATCATTGCCTATGATTCAAGAGAAATGAATATTCATGAGAATAATAATCCAACACATGATCTGGAGTTGGTTGCGGCGATCTTCACTTTATAAATTTTGTGGGATTACCTCTTTGGGGAGAAGTGGGAAATATACACAAATCACAAATGTGTCAAGTATATATGCACATAAAAAGAGTTGAATATGCACAAATGAATATGGTTAGAGTTGCTCAAATACAATGACCTATCAATACATTACCACCCTGGGAATGCGAAAAAGGAGGAGAATGCTCTAGGTAGAAAAGACCCATCAATTCCATCATTTAAGAGAATTTAAAAGGATCCAATCTTTATAGATTTTCTGAAATTTGACACGAGAATCATAAAGAAGGGAACATCATCAATCCTTTCACAAATTATTGCTCAAATGTATCTTTTGGAGGGGTTAAAGTATTCTCAAAAGGATGATGTGGGAATTCAAAAAATAGTAGAAACTATTAGAAAAGGGAAATACTCGGAGTTCAATCTCAATGAAGAAGAAATTGTGAGATTTGGGTCATGACAATGTGTTTCATCTAATATGGAGCTAAAGAAAGCTCTTTTTTATGATTCACATAGTTTATATTTCTCTATTATCCAAGGAAACCTAAATATGTTTTGAGTTCTTCGAGAGAATTATTGGAGGGTTAACCTTATGAAGAAGATCATTGAGTATACATCAAAGGGTCTAGTATGTCAGCAAATAAAGGATGAGAGGAAGAAGTCAATGGGGATGATGAAACCGTTACCCAAAACAGCATGGAAATGGGGGAATATTACCATGAACATTCTCATAGGAATTTTTATGACATACAAAAGAAACAATGGTATCTGGTTTGTTGTGGATATTCTTACTAAGACTACACATTTCATTGAAATTCGAGAGGATTTCTCACTAGATCAACTAGCACGAATATACATCAGAGATAGGCTAAGGCTGCATGGGGCACCTCTATGGGTTGTATCTAATTGAGATACATGATTATCCTCTTTTTTTTGTAAGAGTCTACAGTATGCTCTGGATACTAATTTGATCTTCAACGTGGATTAACATCTTCAAACAGATGGACAATCTAAGCGGACTATACAAATGCTTGAGGACATATTGAGAGCATTCTAAATGTACTTTAAAGGAGGATGGGATCAACATCCTCCTCTAGTTGAAACCTTCTGCAATTAATATTTTCCACTAGAGCTTCTGAATTTCACCATATGATGCCCTTTATGGGAAATGGTGTAGAACATCGGCTTGTAGGGATGAAGTTAGTGAACGTAACATTCTAGAACCTGAAATGGTTGATGAAGTGGTGGAGAAGGTTAAAATAGTTCAGCAGCATATCAATGAAGCATAAATTTGGAAGAAGAGTTATGCAGATAACCTTTAATGTGAACTTGAGTTCAAAGTTAGAGACATGTTATTTCTATTCATATCTCCATGAAGTATGGTCATATGATTTGGAAGAAAGTGAAGTTAAGTCAGAGGTACATCGTCCCCATCGATATTCTTGATCGTGTTGGGGTTGTGGCCAATCAAATATCACTACCACCAATCATGGAAAAAGTGCATGAATTCTTTCATGTATCCCTATAAAAGAAGTATATACAAGACCCTTCATGTGTACTCTCTTCAGAGATAGTACATTTAGAGGATGATAATTCTTACGGGGACAAACTAGTGAAGATTTTAGATCATAGGGAAAAAGTTCAATGAAATTAGATAATTCCTCTAGTCAAGGTTTTCTGGAATGAACACAAGTTTGAAGATTCAATGTGGGAAATAGAGGAAGTGATGAAGTAGAGTAACCCACATCTATTTTAATGATGTAAAAGGAAATTCCAAGGGTGAAATTTTTTAAAAGGGGAATATTGTAATGACCCAAACATTTATTATTGAAAAGTAAACTTGATCTAATTAAATGTCTAATTATTTTAATTGGTTATATAAAATATTTACTTCATTGGTTTTATGTTTTTGAATTTCAAAATACTGTTAATAATTGTTACCATTTCTAATGTAGTCGTTGAACAATGATAAAAGTTTTAGTATATATATATAGGGCTTTAACAAATCCAATTTTCTCAAACAAAGGATGTGATTTCCTCATATTGTAGAATGTTCTTATATGAATCTCATTTGTTGGAGATCAGAAAGGGGGTGGCGTCATTGGTCTTCTCTCTTGACCAAGATCAAACTGAGCTTTAATAAGTCAATCTTGAGCCGAAACGCCTATGGGAGAAGTGGAAGTTGATATAGATTACCACTCAAGTGATGTTATCTAAGCCATGACAATAGTCTAATACAATTTCACACCTTACCCTAAGGACTTATGCTAGTGTTTTAAGGGTTTATGTAAAAATATGGTAGCACTATGATTTTTGGAAATATTTTTATAGATAATATAGAATATACATTCATTTTATTATTCTTACACTTTAAGTAGTATTTAAAGGAAAAATAGTTAATTTAGTTAATATTAAATTATGAAATTTATTTTGATAAATTAATTGAATTTTTAATTAAATAATATATTAATAAAATATTATTAATACATTAGTTTTTATTAAATATAAATGAACATATAATTTTTTAAGTATTCAATGGTAATTTTTATTAAGGTTTGAAAGTTTTTTTCGTCAAAACCCATGAATTTTTATATAATTGCCTATTTTTATTTTAATAGTAAAGATTCACATAATTAGAAATTTTTTAAGATAAAATGAATATTTTTTTTGGAATCAAGATCTAAAAATTATCCAATGGTGAATTTTTTATAATTGTTTGAGACAATAGAATTTTTTGATTAAAATTAAATGTTGTTTAAATATATAATGTGTTTTATGACATCATAATGACCCAATAATGATGTAATAAATTACAATAAACATTAATTTTTTCCAACATATGTTTTAACATTAATATAATGTGATTTTAGAATGGTTTTATTTATTCTACAAAGCTTTAGCGGACCCTTCCAGACATATAAAAATTTTAGATTTTTAAATTGATTTCCTTGAGATTATGACTCACCACCAATTAAGAAACCGTATTATTTATAGATGTTAGGCCATTGGCCACAAAAAATATAGTTTTCCACTCCCCTTTGGAAATATCCATGCGAAATAACCATGGTTTTGTTTGTGGTTTTGACTAGTTTAAAGTGTGGTGTCCAAGACCTAAATAATAATGACTTCCCTGTCCTTTCCAATATAATCCCACACAAGTTTCTACTTCCTCTTCAGTAAAAGATTTTGGAGTTTTTCCAACCACTGAAATCCTCTCTATTGAATCTTATAAAGGCACCCAAATCTCCCAATTAGTCTCTCTCAATCCTATCTCAAGCCTTTGGTAACACACTTCCATGTCATGGATTCTCACATTCTTTATTTATGTTCAAGCTTCCTTATATTGTTATGCCAATTTATTTTCAATTATAAATGTTGGGGTATGATTTCATACCTCCTCCTTACTATACTATTAATGTTTTTATATGATATATCCCCATTCTCTATCATTAATTCCACCCATTACACCCGTTACCATGCCGAAATTCCATAAGAAATTTCTCTCTCCCCATTTACATTCAATCCATTATTTTGTATTATAAATCTAAATTCAAATACATATGTGGGGAAATATATCTTTATTACCCTCTTAATGTCCAATTAATTTTTATATGATGTTACACTCATTTATCTTTCATTAATTTTTTTTTATCAATTCTTATTTCATGCCATTATGCTGCCGAAATTGCATCGTGGTTTTCCAAGACAAAGTCATTGTATAGTGAATAAAATGCCCATTTATCTATGAAGGGTATTCAGATTTATGAATTTTAACTTATTGATTATATAGTTCCATTTATTAATTCCACATTCTTTTATTGTGGAATAAAAAACTATGATTAATAAATCCATGTAGTATGATCCATGTGTCACACTTATGCATGAAATTAAATGTTTAAGAAGGGTGTCCACTGATTGCGCTCTAATGCCATGGATAATGTATAAGATCATGATAAGTTTTGTGCAATGGGTTTTGAATCATTCTAATTCATTTGTAATTAGAATTTACACATGATTCATTTTCAATTAGGGTTTACTCATTCACCGTGTTGAATTAGCCTTGGCTCATGCTAATTCCCTGTTAAGTGTAGATGCCACATCTCCATGTCAGGATTATCATGGTTTATCATTCATTTATGTTCATGTTTCTCTTATGCTCCATTTATATGACTATTTTATAACATGGATTTTATTACTCTTGTTATTCCATGTTTATTCCCTTACTTGGCTTTATAGCTCACACATTTCTTATGTATGTCATCAAGTTATCCAATGAAATGGTATGTTAGAAGGAATGTTGTGGTCATGTAAAGGGATTTTTCAATAAAATGTTATATTTCATGTATTAGGGTGTTATGTAATGATCTTAAGACCCTAATACACTAGACCTCTCAATCTTACATGTTTTATTAACTGAAATTTTATGTAATAAGTTATGTTTATGTGTGAAATAAAAGAAGGGTTCTAGTATAAATAGTAAAAGAAGAATGCTGACATGTATTAGTAGTATGTGGGGTATTGTACTTGAGTATCTATGCCTACAGGTAATGTTATATTAAGGCTATAATCAATATCCATGTAATTCATGGGTTATGGAGTTGGAAAGAGGCTCTCTGCCCTTAAATAATGCATAGAATATGAATACATAGACCGAGGATAAAAGTTAAGTGTTAGGTATTTTTTATGCATCGTTTTTACCTAGTGATGTATAAATCCTAATTCATGGCCTATTATTCTTAGTTTATGTGACCATCATATTACTATGTGTATTTGATGTAAATTCCTAACCTATTTAGTAAATGATTAACATGTCTAATATGAAATTTGTTAACTAATGACACAAAATATTTATGTCATCTCGTATTTTTATTCATTATGTAATGAATACACTATATATATAAACTAGATATTCTTTAGGAACCATTATTGGTGGCCTACATTGTTGAACACATAGATTTCTCAGGCCTTCATTGGCTACTCGAGATGAATTCATGTTTGTAGGCTAGGACACGGGAAAGGTCCCAATACTAGATGGTTGATTTGGGAATGACATGTTTACTTAAAAGGGAACCAGAATTGGAGTTGAAATCCTTTTTGGGGATTCATCATCTTGTCTTTTTTTTATTCTTCCTGAATCGTTGCACTGTATGACATGTCACTGCATATTTACAGTTTGGTTGTGAGCTTGTACACTTTTTTGGGAAATAGATTTGTGATATATGATTATCATTCACCTGTTTCCATTATTTAATATTTTATATAGAGTTGATAAAATTAAAAAATAAGTTATAGTCTCCCAATTTATTATATTAGAACCTCAATTATAGTTGGAAGCCTCTAGTGTACCTAGAGGCATTCCTGGGGTCATGTGGCGACCCAGCTTTGACAAATAGATATTATGTCTATCGAGTTGGGGATGTTACTTAAACCTTCCCCAATAATGGTAAATTATCAATATTATAATGTATAATGTCTAACTATATTCATAAAATGGGTTTTTTATATGTTTTTTCCATCATTTATACACCTTATTTTATATCTATATCCAATAAGTAAACAAGATTTTTATATATCACTATATTAAATTTTAAATGTGTTCAAAATTCATTTTTGTCAAAAATTATTTTGTAATTATTTGACATTATAAATTATAATGATTCCAAATATGGAATACATCATCCCAGATTCAATCCACATAAGTGTAAAAAATCAATTTAAAATTTATCCTGCTGACCAGTTGAGAAAATGCAGTTTTAACGTGAAAGTGATAAAAAATTTAAAAAATTTTATATCCAAATTCAATATGAAAATGATTCTAATGACCTAAATTGGATTAATAGATGTATTATTGAACTATAGTTACATTGAATTTAATTTATATTACTATTTATCATTATATAATATCTGTACAAAAATGTAGTTTGGAATTAAAATCACATAGTTTTCACAATTCATAAAAAATTGTACTTCACAGATAAATACAAAATATTCAAACTAAGATAAATTTTGTAATACGGCTTCAAAACTAAATATTATTTTTTACAATAAATTATATAATAATATTAAAATTATATTTTAAATTTTGATTTCCATGCTTGATTAAACTATCGTTTATAAAAATATTGTCTTTCATCATTTTTTTCATTTTTTCTTTTAAATGAATATTGTTTATTTATAATATATAGATAACCAATAAACATGTTAAAATTAAATATTTTCATACATTCACTAATAAGATTATTTCATAACAATGTAATGTATATGAGATGACTATCATATTAAACAATAATGGTAATAATATATTATCGTTCTATAAAACTCGTTCTTGTGTGAAACCCAAGCTGTTGAAGGAAATCATTATTTTGAAAGATAACTCAAAATTGGATGAATTGTATGGTATTGAATAGATATAATTTTTTATATATTAAATATACAATAATTCCTTTGGATCATATATTAGTTTGTACGTTTGGTGTTGTATGTCGAACACACTATCAAATATGATGTCCCCATTTTTAAAATTTAGGGTATTACATTCTTACAACATATAAAAATTTCATCCTAAAAATTATAAGGATATTGAATTCTTAATAGATGATGGTATTTATTCTTCATAATATCATCTAGTTACAATGATTCTTCCTCCATTTTTTAAATCCTCTAAAACACATTTACTATGTGAATCATCTGATTTTTCAATACTTTGTATCTAGTATCAAGAATTTTTAAGGGTATTTAACAGTATTGTATATCAGGTTCTAACACTATTTCATCAGTTTTTGTCACGTGAACTATTTTTGATATCTATATCCTTAGAAAATATATATGGAACACAACATTTACTTTAATGATATTTGGAAGCATTTTTGAATGATTATCAACAAATACAGTTTTTTTAAGAATTGGAAAGGGTTTGATATACCTGGGATATAGTTTCCCATTCCTTATAGATCCTTATGCAACTATTCCAATGAGATACCTTCTAGAAGATATGACCAAACACATGTAATTCTAATTCATTCCTAATATTATTAGCATAAATTTTCCTTATTTTGAGATACTTTAATGTGATCCAGAATATCCAATACCATTATTAATGTATCTTTAACTTGTTTTGGGCCTACAATTTTTCATTCACAAACTTCATCATAACAAAATAGAGTATAATAAGGCTTTCCATGTAAATATTATTATGAATCCATTTGAATACTTGAATAGAAACTATTATTATAATACAATGATACAAAATGTATACACTTTTCCCATAATCATAGAATGTTGAGTGAGAATGACCGCAACATTTCATCCATTGTTTGAATCATTCATTCAGACTATCCATCGGTTTGAGGATGATATAAAATCCTTAAATGAAAATCAATATCAAAATCATTATAAACACAATTCTTTAATTTTTATTTAAAATAGGGATCTTTATTTGAAATAGTTGATTGAGGTTCACTATAACGTATCACAACATCATTAATATAGTTCCTTATAAGGTGATACATGGTAAACCATCTCTTATAGTGTTAAAATTTTGATATTTATTTAGGTAGGAAAAAAAATATTTTTCAGCATATTTCATATATCCAAATACTTTTCCACATTAATCATTTCCCTTCAGCTATATCAATAACACAATTCTGACATTGATCCCATCACTTCTTATGAGGTATAATCATGTGATATCAGGGGTATTTATTTTCATAGTGCCCCATTTCATTAGTGTTGAAAAACTAAATACTTTTTTTTACTTTCATACCTTTGAATTATTTTTCCCTGATGATCATTTTATCCAAACATATATAAAATATCAATCCCTTTACAAATTTATGAGTGTGATTCATTCCATAGATTTTATCATGGGGGATAATACATCATTCACTACTTATATTTATATGTTATTTTCTTTTGTTCCCTATTCTTGTCTTGGGATCCCTTGAATATGTAGAATATTGAGAATTAATTTTCTATTTTTATGGAACAAAAAAATATTTATTCATATTTTAAAGAAGTATTAGAAACAAAGTCCATTATGGGACATGGATTAAGAACTTCCAATATGTTTTCAATCACGCGCATTGTGTTATATATACAATCTGTGGAATACTTAACAAACCTTTTAAAAGTAGATTCATAATAAAATACAAATTCTTATTCCTTTTTATTTAAGATAAGGAACATTATATTAACATTTATTTGTTACTCATTAAGGAAATATTTATTTAATAATTACACTTTAAAATATTTCTATTCTATGAGTTGTATTTTTTATTCATCTATAATATTCTTGAATATCATAACCACTTATCAACATCCCCTTTAAGAAAACACACCACAAGTGTATCCTTTTACTTTCCAACACATCATCAGGCTATAAATATCTTATCCAGAGAATTAATAGATTTATTAACTAAATTTTAGTTAATATTCCCAATAAACAAGGAGGGTCGTGGGGGATATATCACAACATGATCCAACATGAGTGAATCTTATTATGTAATATTGTTGTGAATCGAAAAAATGATATTTTTGATTACCAAATTATAATGACCTCATATATCTTTAATTTTTTTTCTTATACCTGTTATATTGGATCCCTCAACAGGAAACCTATACATTACACATCAGGATTGATTCTATTCTTCCTTCTAGGTTCCATTTCTAAAAATATCATATACTAGATTAGCTCATAAAATTATTTGTTTTAAATCAAAATGTGTTATTATTAATATGGTGTAACAATTAAAATAAATTTAATATTTTTTTACTTTTAATATCATCATCATAAACACTGGTTTTTTGGGGGATATATTTTGTTTAAAATCCATTATAACGGTTTGTAGGGAAATATTAGATTATCCTAAGTGTATCCACTAGGAGCGTCAAACAAGTTGCGTATCAAGTATAACTATCAAGTACTAGGTAAGACTCAAGTCATTCCCAAAGCTCCTTTTTCAGATTTATTACCCCTAGTTACATCTATTTTAGAACCACATTATCTCATAATATCCAGAAACATATGAATTTATCAGAAAACACACATAAACTATACCATTAAAAACATTAGTAAGTTCATATATACTTATTTTTAATGTTTGACGTAGTGTTATGTTCCATAAAAATTGTTTTCTTTAATAGTTTTCCCATTTTTTCTAATTATCATTCTCTAATACAAAATATAATGACCACAACCCCAGTATCCTGGAGCCGATGCCTTAATTTACAACATTGGAAATGATACCCAATTCCAAACCCTAATATATCGATTAGTTTACCTATTTGAAAAGAAAATGATACTTAAATGATACCTATTTTACATTGGGTATAAAAAAGAAAATTTAAAACATGATAAATTAAAATTCACATCCTCATAAAAATCACATTCAATGAAATCTAATTCATAACCTCAGGAAAGGAAAAAAATAAACATGAGATCAAATAAAGGATATAATACTATGTATGAAATAATGATTCAATGATAATAATCAATAATTAAAGGTAAATAACTGAACACACATTCCATTTTGATAAATTTACTGTGTGAATAGACAAAGAAAAAATAATATGGAATGTGGAGTAACTAAAGAAACATTCCATTTAATGAGTAACTGATGATGAAATGCATCCAGAAAAAAGGACAAAATAAAAAATATCCAAGATAATAGTAACATAATACTGAATTAATTAAATTTTTAGTTATATGTTGTAATGTTTTTGAAAAAAATGATACATTCCACATCATTATTTATCCTCATGATTGTTTAAAACGTACTTATAAAAAATAAATCTGATTTAGACAACTGAGTTATCTCTTAAGACTATAGATGCATCAAGAAGCCTATATTAGTCGGTCCCTAACCAATGTATTTCATGTGCAAATAATTCCATAAATTTCTAAAAGTAAATTAAATTCATAAAAAATGTGTCATATCAAATATCGTTATTAAGTGAATGATATAGATTTATCAATATTTCTCAAGTTAATAAAATACAATCCAAAGTAAAAATAGTATGTAAAAATGGTATATGGTTTTAGGAAATAACCATATCCATTACACAATAATATGTTTATTTAATATAAATTTAATTTACAATGAAATTTCTTAACATTGATGTGATTTCTTTAATATAATGTTAACAATCACAAAAGAAAGTGAGATTGAAAAATAACTTTTTCTATAAGGAAATTAAATATTCAAATAGCCATTAATGAGGTAATAAAAAAGTAAACTAAAAATATCATAAACATATAAAAGAACAATATTAGTATTTATGATGTCATATGTGGTCATTTTATTAAATTTTACCACCTATTTTGTAATAAAAAATCTATATTTTCAATATTTTGGATGTTTATTTTCCTGTTTTCCAATTCAGGTTTAATTATAAATGATAATGTTATTTCACATATAATATAATTATATCCTATAAATAGTAATAATAATGATATAATTATCATAATTATAAATTCTTTATTCTGTTAAGATCAATCATGTATTTTGATTATGAAAAATAAAATATATTACGATCATGGAGACGATAGGTCGTATATACGCATTAGTAACATCACTTTTTTCTATGATCATTTTTCAAAGAAGGTAAGTAATATTTTAATTTTAAACAATGGTTATAATATCATATATGAAATATTATGTACTTATATATATATATACCATACATGTGGTGTGGTGATGCAAATACTGTAACATTGCTTCGCAAATGGAAACGTACATGTACACCAATGATGTATCATCTTTAAAAGAGTGAAATGTAAAGAAATATAACCATATAAATTATCATTCCACAATGTTAAATACGTCATTAATAATAAAAAATGTTATTTATATTGCATATAATCAGTAAAAATATATTCCTCTCCATCCTTATGAAGTGTTAGTGAAAGGAAAATCACATCGCTTCGTGAGGCGGTAGCCCACAGTACACCCTGGAAAAAAATTTATATTTTCAAAATAATGGATGGTATATATATACATATATATATGATATAATGACTATATTTATAAAAATATTAAAAATTTAATATTTATTTTATATCCATGATTAAATCTAATGGTGAATGGTGGGAAATTAATAATGAATGACATTAGTTTGCAAGGCGGTAGTTTGACGTACACACAAATGTTGATTCCATATCCCATTTAATAGATGTGTGTGGGTTTTAGTTATTACACTAAAAATAAAAAAAATATGACTATTTATCAAACTAAGGTTAATATTTCATGGTGTTTTAAAATGAATAGATGGAGGTGGAGAAGCAAATAATTTGAAGACACTTGTTGAAGAACATTACCTCTCCATCAGGTATCTTCCTTTTATTTTAAATTAAACCTACATTGGAAATATTTAATAAAATTATAATGATTCTAATATGAGTTTATGGAATTTGGGAGGTGATTTTTTTTTGATTTGATAATTTTGTTTGATAGTGTGAAGTGGAGAGGAGAACGTGTGGCCTTTTATATGTGGTGTTAGTGGTACACATGTAATTTTTTTTGAAAGAGTGAATTCCTCATATGCTTGTTTATGTTTTCAAGGAAAAATAAAGTTAACTAGTATAAAAAAAATTTTATAGTTTGTAGATATTCTAATAAAATTGGATTTGAAAATTTTTGGGTCATTCTCAGACCATATGTTCTATGTTAAACCATTAAGTAAACTCGTTTTTATCCTAGTAACCAAAATTAATTTTATCTATTTCCACTAATAATTTTTTACAAAAACAAATTTATCGTTATTATAAAATATAAATTATTATGATTCCAAATATGAAATACATTTTTCTAAATTCAATATATATAAGTATAAAAAATAAATTTAAAATTAATCTCATAGATGGATCAAGAAAACGAGTTTTATAGTTTGAAAATGTTATGAAGTTTACAATGTTTTCATATCAATAATAAATATGAAAATGATTATAATGGACTAAATATTATTGATAAATGTATAATGTAACTATTTTTACTTAAAAACATTTTAAAATATAGTTTGTCATTATAAATTACATAGCTGAAAATTTATTTTTCAATTAAAAACCATAAATTCATAAATTCATAATATTCTCAGAAAAATCCCAGTATCTAACCCTAAAAAAATGTATATCTTTATATATAAAAGATTAATAATATATTTTTAAATACATTTTCTGAAATTGGTAATAATTAATTTTAAATTATTTTTGTTATGCGTGATTATACTGTCTTTTAGAAAAATACAATTTCATTAGAAAATATTTATTCCACATTGAAATAATTATTATTTTATTTCAAAACATTATATTATAAAAATAAATTTGATAGATATTTATTTTCATATGTTTGTTTATTCTAATCATTCCCACTATTATAATTGATAGTAAATAACTAACTTGTTCAAAAATAACATAAATAGTATAATGTCATTTGGTAAAACCCTAGTATTGCATGTAACACAAGCTACAAAGGAACTCATTATTGAATAAGTTAATTTAGAATATATTGTATTAAAACATATATTTTAAATTGAAATCATTTTAAATAGTAAATATATATTATTATCTTGAGTTCTTATAATCATGTATACTCATGGTGTTTTATGTCATACATGTTATTGAATATGATGTTCATATTTTTCAATTTTGGGGTGTTATTGGTAAAGGATTGTGAAAATTGTTTCAAAGAAATTGTATCTATATTTGGATATTATAATTGTTTTTGGATCTATTACTAATGTAATTTGGGGTAATAAATCCAAACTAAAACATTGTTTTGGAAATGGTTGTCACCTCATTCAAGACAATAGGCCTTATATTACACTTCATTTTACACTCATAGGCGATATGCATGGATATTTTCATGATCTATAAAAACCATTATGAAGGATTTAAATATTTAAAATGAATAAACTATGATAAATATATGTTATAATAGATTTATAAAAATGTTTCATTGTTTAATAATCTTTTAAATTATTTTTTTGTTTCCCACTGTGGTTATTAATTCTTACAATATTAATTTTTTAGTCAATGGTTGGAACCCGAAGGAACTTTATTAAAATTAAATGTGATAGAAAATTTGTTTTTGAGAAAACAATGGTGTGATAAATGGATTGAATCATTATTTGTAAGTATTTTCATGATATATAATTAATAACATACATCATAACCATCTACCAGACTCATCATAGAATAGAATGATTGAGTTTGTTGAGTGTTCACATGGTGTAGAATATGGTGGAATAATGATTTAGTTTACTATTTGTAATGGATGTGGAAGAAATCAGTCAAGGGAATGTCTTAATGGTTCATGAAGATTTTTCATTTACATATAATAAGGTGACATGAAAAATAATTTTTAGGAAAAATGAAATGTTCAGTTGACACAATAGATGAAAATATTGGTCTCTCTAATTTATTATTAGCAGATGAGTGTTTTAATTTTGAAATTTTATTTAATTATTAAAATAAATGTCCTATGGGGAAATATCAAGAAGAATATCAACAATGTGGTATAATAAATTATTGGTTGATGATGATGAATAGTATAAAAATGAAATAAAAAAGGAAGGAGTTGTAATGGAATTACATGGTGAAGTTTAGAAAATGGTGTTAGAATGATGTGGTGTTATTTAAGTGTTTATGAACGGTAATTAAATATTTTTATAATAATAAAAAAAATATATATATATATATTATTCATTAAATGTTTGTGTTAATTATTTTCAAGAATATATTGAAATGTATTGATGAACTAGAAACATGATTTAATCGAATAGTGATATTTCATAGAAACCATATGATTAATGGAATGATAACCCTAAATATGTTCCTGATATTGAGATAATCACATTACGATAAAGAGATGATTAAAATGGATTTAGTAATTTGGGTTGACATGATTACCATATAACTAATCAAGGATTTCCTGAAAAAAGTTTTTTATGTTATTATTTATGGTGATTAAAATTTTTGTATATACTTATGGAATATAATTATAAATATGTTTCTATATTCATAGAATGATTATATATGTAATTTCCCAGTTCTGGAAGCCCCCCAGAGGTGCCCCGTACCTGGTTGGTCACATGTCCTCAAACGCATTTCCCCAAACTCCAGAGGCTACTGACTAGCAGCGAGGGCCTTGGGTGTGATTGTGGGGAAACTATGCCCTCAATGGAAAAGTACACAGATGAAGTAAACAACACATACAATAGCATAAGGAGTAAATATCACACAACATTAAACAGCAGAAGGATGAATGAATAAACAACTAGAGAACACACACACACACAGATACATATATATGAAAGGATGCAAGATACATATGTCTAAGAAAGAATCCAAACCAGTCACAATGTTGGAAATAAAAACAGTGAAAAACATAGTACAAAATGAACGATATCAGCTCTTAGGAATCTCCATACATAGCTTGGTCCCTTGCTCTCCAGCTCCACATCAATCAAGTACCTGAAGTAGAAGAGCTATTGCCATTATCTATAACTGTGACAATATAATCTTTTTGGGCCCAAAAGCATGACCCAATAAGGGTGTGAGACTAAATCCCAATAGATAACCACCTGAATATTTGTGCCTAACAGTCAGTGAATATATGGCAGGTGAAAGTACAGAAAGCCGTAAATAGGAATTTACTAAATAGAAAACAATCCATAGTTCCAAAGCAAGAAACAGTGAAACAAATAGCCAAACCTCAAATAGGTAACCCTATGGGAAGTACTCACAGACATCCCCTCTTGTCCTTTGTAAATGTAAAAGCAACCTTCCAGGCATCACACACGATCTAACCCCTCTGGTTCTGTATGTGAATATAATAAGACTCTCAGAGGAAGCACTCACAGTCAATCCACTTATAGTCAAAGGTAAAACAAGACTCTCTGAGGAAGCTCACCAAGTCCACTCCTCATATAATCCAGGGTAGTCAATGAATCTCTGAGGAAGCTCACCCGGTCAATTACCCTTATAGACATATGGTCTAGGACTCTCTAATAAATCTCACTTGGTCAATTCCCCTTGTAGACCAGGTTGTTCATAGACTCTTCGAGGAAGCACTCATCGACAATTCCAATTATAGTCTAAACAGTTCGGAATTAATATCAAATACACTATGAGGATGCATGCTCAGTCAATCCCCTTATAGTCCAACGCAATCAAGGAATCTCTAAGGAAGATCATTCGGTCAATTCCACTTATATCCCTATGTTGTTTAAGGCTCTCTGAGGATGCTCACTCAGTCAAACCCCCTTATACCCAATAGTTCTCAAAGACTCTCTAAGGAAGCTCACCCGGTCAATTTCCCCAATAGTCTAATATGCCAGGTTCTCATGGACATGTGCTAGTCAATGAGCATATCAGTGTAAAATAGCCAAAGTTAACCTATTTTACTACTTCGCTAAATAGTCTACATCATATCAAGCATGTCAGATTACAACTCTCCATTCTACAACAACAGGCATGGAAAATAGGCTAGGCAGCTAAAGGCTAATCAAGACCAAACAGTCGTAAACAGAATAATGCATGGGAAAAACACATCTAAAGCACAAAAATCAGCCCAATTCATATCCAAATTACCTCTACATAGGCCTACAATCATAGAAGGAAATCAACAGGGGTAAAATAGTAAACATGCAATACCTCATTCAAGGGTATTCGTGGAATTTGAAAATAATACTCAAATACATTGGATGGAATGGCACAAACCACCTACTATGGGGTTAGGAGATCAATATACTTGATCCTCAAATCTTGAATCTTCTTGGAACGTCGTAGAATTTAGAAAACATCCAAAACGTTCCTCCCACGATAACATGGAAAATAAGAGGAATTGGAAAACAAGGATCAAATAGAAGAGATAACTCACCAATGTGATTCCAACGCAACCAACGGTGTTCGAAACAGAGGTTGCAAAGAGGCTCGGGGGCTCAAAGAGAAGTCGTGGACGTACGGGTTCTCTCAGACGATGACGACCTAGAAGAAGGTTGTTCTGTCCGTTAGACACGACCCCGGTGTGTTTAATGAAAACAATACACAGCGTGTAATTTTGGAGTACACAACGTGTACTTCCTGTTTTTGTATTCCACATTAGGCAGCCTCCAAGTCACCCCCACACGGACGTGTGTGTGGCGACGACACATCCAACACACATCCTGCTGCGGTAAGGATGTATATGGAGTGTACTCATAAGTACAAAATGTGTACTTAGAAAATATCTAGAAATTTATCTTTTTCCCAAAAACAACCAGAAAAAGAATAACATACCTAAAAAAGAAGTTCTGGGTTCTTACAAACTTCCCCCTTAAAGAAAATTAAGAATCAAATTTTCATAGTGTGGAATAGAAGAAGAAACCCCAAATAGTTCTGGCCACTGTTCCTATTCATCAACCTCCCACTCCCAAGTCTCATCGTGCACCAACCTGTGGTACCATAAAAATTTTACCAGAGGAATAGACTAGCCATGATGATCCTTTGTACTATGATCCAAAATCTGGATAGGATGCTCTTCAAAATACGCATCCACTTCATGCTCAAACTCCTAGGGATGAAAGACATGTGAAGGATCTGAAAAGTAATTTTGAAGCTACAAAACGTGGAAGACGTCATTCATAGCCTGGTACCTCTGAGGTAACTTAAACCGATAGGCAACCGGCCCAACTCTTTCCAACACCTCAACGGCCCGACATACCTTGGAAAAAGCTTACTATGTCCCCTAATCCCCCTATGTCCCAACCTCGGTTTGACATGCATGAAAACCTTATCCCTGACCTCAACCTCCAGATGTCGTCTCTGCTAATCAGCACAAGAATTCTATAAAGAATATGAAGTAGCCATCCTATTCCAAATAAACTCTACACGATCTTTGGTCTCCTGAAAAAGACGGGGTCCCAACAAAACTGCATCTCCTTCCTCCATCCAACATAAGGGTGATCGGCATGGCCTACCGTATGAAACCTCATATGGTGCCATATGAATAGTTGGTTGAAAACTATTGTTGTAGGAAAACTCCACAAGAGGTATATGATTCTCCCAAGAACCTCCAAAATCACGAATTCATGTTCGGACCACATTCCTCAAGCACCTGAATCATATGCTCGGACTGAACATCTTTCTGGGGGTGGTATGTTCTACTCAAAATTACCTATGTACCCAATGCCTTCTAAAGCCACTGCTGTAACTGAGAAGTAAAACGTGCATCCGTATCTGAAAAAACGGAGTGTGGAACTCCATGTAGATATAAAATCTCTCGGATGTACAACCATTCCAGCTCTTCAACTCTTAAGGTCTCCTTGATCGGAATGAAGTGGGAAACCTTCGTGAGTATGTCAATGAAAACCCAAACTACGTAATTACATCAAGGGGACCTCAGCAAACCGGTCACGAAGTCCATCATTACATCACTCCACTTCCACTCGGGAATGGGTAACTGCTGTAAAATCCCTGGTGTTCGTTTATGCTTCTGCGTTAACCGGATGACAAGTAGAACACCTCATGAAGTAACTAGAAACATCCCTCTTCATACCTGGCCACCAATACTGGAAGTGTAGATCACGATACATCTTGGTGACTCACGGATGAACTTCCCAAACTCAGGAATGAAAATCATGCATCAGTTCCTTGCGTATATCTATTGGCACCCATATGTGTCCCTAAAAACACACGATCTCATCATCACCTATGATCCATCCAGGAATAGGGTACTCTACTGACAAGAATTACCTTAGGACTAGGCCTTCAAAATCGGATAGCTTCCTCATTCAAAATCGATCCAGAAGAGTGGAGGTAATAGCTATAGAAGAAAGAAATGTCTAACCCTAATTTTTCTATACCACCAAATGAATCTTAGAGAACATAGCCATAAGCTAACACTCACTACTAGCCTCATCAACTTCCTGTATCCGAGTCCTCCTGCTAAATGCATCAGCCACTGTGTTGCCTTTCTCTGGCATATAGGAAAGTTCAAAGTCAAAGGACTGTAGGTACTCAACCCACCTACATTGTCTCAAATTCAAATCACACTGAGTGAAGATGTACTTGAGGCTCTTGTGGTTGGTGAAAACCAAAAAAGTGCTCTCCTAGAAGATAATATCTCCTACAGTGTAGGACATGATCAATAGATGCCAACTCCGGATTGTTCATCAGGTAATTCCTCTCATGTGGCCTCAACTATCGAGACCCATAGACAATGACCCATTTCACTGTATAAGAATATCTCCCAAACCGGTACCGATTGCATCATAGTAAGCAGTATAACTCTTGACCGTCTTTGGAAAGTCTAGTATCGGTGCTAAAGTCAACCTTTCTATCAACTCTTGAAAGGCTGACTCACAAGAATCTGACCGTAAGAACTTCACAACCTTCTTTATAAAACCTGTCAGTGGTGATGCTATGCGTGAAAAGTCATGTATGAAACCTATAAATTATCCATCTAGCCCTAGAAAACTCCTCACCTAAAATACATTCTTCGGCTACTCCCCAAAAACTACATCTCTCACTTTCTATTGGTCTACTGATACTCCCTCTAAGATAACATGACCCAAGAAGTGAATCTAATCCATCTAAAAGTTTCACATTGAGAGCATAGCATATAACTAATGCTCGATCATTGAACTCAAAATGATCTCAAGATGAGTACCATAGACATGTTGAGTGTGAGAGTACACCAAGATATTGTCCACGAATACCACCAAGAAAGAATCCATGTATGAATGGAACACTCAGTTCATCAGTGCCATGAAAACTGTAGGCGCATTCGTGAGACCGAACGACATAACCAAATAGTCGTATAGACTATACCGGCTCTTGAAGGCTATTCGAGGTATATCAGATGGTCTAACATGTAACTAATGATAACCGGATCTTAGGAAAATCTTTGAGAACACCCGGGCTCCACGAAGATGATCAAAGAGATCATTAGTCCTCGGAAAGGGAAATTGTTTCTTAACCATCAACTGATTCAACTTCCGATAGTCCGCACAATGCCTGAGGGTAACATCTACCTTTTTCACAAACATGAATGGAGAACCCCAAGGAGAAGTACTGGGTTGGATGAAAACCTTTGTCGGTAAGTCCTCCAACTGATTCTTGAGATCTTGCAACACGGGTGTAGCCATCCAATAATAAGGAATGGACACTGATGCCGCTCCTGGAACTAGCTCAATCGAGAAGTCTACCTCACGCTCCAGAGGCAATCCTAAAATGTACTATAGAAATAAATCTCTAAAATGATCCACCACTCGAGGATTGTCTAACAGTGATTTCCCCTGGTCATCCAGAAAAAGACTAGCAATTTGGGCTATAACTCTTCCCAACCAATGATGCTCTGGACCCACTCAACTTGCCTGGACATCCCACTCACCCATATAAAGAAAATATCCAGCCCTAGGGATATGGTACTCACCCTATGATGATAACAGTCAGCAACTGCCTATAATGGAATTAACAAATCCATCCTGAGAATGACATCATATCCTGTCATCTCTATGACATAATGGTCACATAATAAGTGACATCCACCAACCTGTAGAGGGAACTCACTGCACTGATGTACACTATCTGTTATAGTCCCCAACACAGTGTCTAAGGACAAGATATCGGTATAAGAAAAGATGCAGAGCCCAAGGCTCTCCATGATGATAAAAAATATAAATCAAGGGGAATTCCCTATATCAAAAATATAAGAATAAAAAACTAAGGCTATTAAGAATATACCTCGAATGGTAGAAGGTCTGGGATCATGCTCCTACTGGGTCTACTCCACTACGAATGTCTTGCATGTACCGTGACCCAGTGACCCTGCCTGACCACTAAGAGTTGATCCACCCTAATGTATCTGAAAATCAGGCACCTGGCTGCCATGACCATGAACTCCACCTTGGCTCGAACGGCCTTAAGAAATCCAGTTACCGGGCTGGTGGAAGTTCGAGGTGCTACTCATAAATGAGGAGTCATAGAAGAACCCCTATCACCAGCTGCTGGTGAGAAGAAAAGACAAAAGAACTAAAGGTGACCCAACTTCCCTCAAGATTGGCACTTCACTGTGCCTCTCAGGAAACTTGGCCTCTTATGCCCACTTCTCTCACATGGGTATCATAGAACCTGGCTACCAGAAGATGCATCCCGCCTGGTCTGATCTCCTTGTGTAGCCTAACTGCGGCGCATCCTACTCTTAGCTAGCGGAGCACTAACTCTAGATACCGAACTGCCTATGCTCACAGCTCTAGAATCCTTTACATTATGTTGTGTGATCAGTTCCAGGTTGAAGATAGAAGATATCAACGTTATCCTGAAGATGTTCACCTGCGACCGGATTTCTTGCCTCACACCATACTCAAACATCCATACAAGGAACAATTCATCACATCCTGAGATAGGCGTGAAACTCTACAGCTTACTGAGGTGAGAGGAATACTCCATAACAGAAAGAGTACCCTACTCTAGACTGATATACTCCAAGTTTCGATCAGCACTCAAGGTCTTCAAATAGAAGTAATTGTATGGGATGCACCAAAACTCATCCAAAGCCATATTATGTTGGCGTCCCGCCTATGAGATCACATCCCACCTCTTCTTAGCAGAGTCTCAGAGCATATAGGTAGCGAGATTCACCCTTTTATCTGGAGGTATCTCTGGATGCTTACAAATCATCAGTGTAGCCTCTAGCCACAACTCAGCAGCCTGGGGTCCTCCAGCCCCTGAGAATGTGGGAGGATGCTGCTGCTGAAAGACCCACGTAAAATCAGCCATCCACAGGGTAGGAGGCGGCACTCCCTGAAAGGTCTGCATCATACTCATAAATCCCTCCCTAAACTATGCATGAGCACCTATGTCAGGTACAACGGCTGGTGCCCATGCTGGCACAACGGGAGGATCTGCAGGTAGTCCATAATTAGCCATGTTCAGTGTCAGATCCCCATCCGACAACTGGTGCACAACCGGGGGATGTCTCGATGGCATGAATCTGCAAGGACAAGCACACACCTTATATCATGATTATCAAGTAATAAAAACAAAGAGTTTAAGACAGGAACAAGAGAAAGAAATCATTCACGTTTTACAAAACATGACTACACGGTCTGTACATTTCTTACACGGTGTGTTCCCGGAAGTCATTTACACGGGCGTGTACTCTTGCCCAGACTAGTCAGGTAACACCCCAAACACATGGTGTGTTGTCCTGAAACATAGTGTGTACTTGAATCCTCTTCCCCTACCCAAGTCCTTCTATATGGTTAATCCACACGGCTCTCCTATGTCCAGACTACACAGTGTGTAAAAGTTCATAAAAATCGTGTACTAGACATTCCTCTCCTGGCCTGTGTTGTTTGTGACATGTCCTGACACACGACTCACACTGTACGGCGTGTTCCAGAGGGACACAACATGTATGATAAAGGATAACACCATCCTGTGTTGTACGTGACATAGCTGGATACCTAGGTAAGACTACATGGCGTGTTTAAATGGCACACGACGTGTATTAGACACGACTCGGCCAACCTATTTTGTTAGTGACACGGGTGGCCATAGGTTCGACACTACGTGGCGTGTAAGGACAATAAAAGGCATGTTCACACCATCATTTTCCCATCCCTCATCTTTTTTCACAAGGCCTATGACTTAGTATGTGACTACACGGTGTGTACATAAAGTACACTGTGTGTACTTAAGAAAAAATGTTTCTTCCTGAACAGAGCAACACACTACATGTACACAACATTACACAACATGTATTCTGGGTTTTTCCGGATAGTAAGCCTCAGAGACTACTCCACAACCCATAAAAAACTGAAATATTAATTGAAAGCGAAAAATTCTGATCTGTGAGGGCCCATACTCCCCATGAATCAATGTTTGGAATCTTATAAACATTATAGCAAGGAAAAAAAAGAAATGAACCACCAAATTCCAGTCCATGAGGGACCGTAACACCTCAAGAACCAAATTTTTGCATTCACTTAAGAAAATATCTACACAAAAATACCCTATCAAACATTAGGTATTTCTATAGAGGAAACTATAATAACAACAAACATATTTTACACATAATCTATCAGAACAACATGAAATATCTAATACATCTTAGACGGCATGGAAAAAATGTGTGACATGTAATTTCTAGTAAGTTCCTATATGATGCATGAGATGACATACCCTTATCTCATTGTGTTGCAACATAAATATAACCTTAATAACATCAACAATAACAATACAAATCACGTGAATCACTCATGGTGAAATCAAATCAACTATAGTAATTGAAAAACTAGAAAATTTGTAATTTAGATGGGTGAGATTGGATTTTCTGTGTGCACGGGTTAGCTACTCTTAGGCAGATCTTAACACCAATTACTAATTCTTTCCTATCCCTGGCTATAGGATCCAAATAGTAAATCAATAGAAAAGAAATACTTTGATTCCACATTGTAACATCTCGGTTCCGGAAGCAACCCAGAGGCGCCCCGTACCTGGTTGGTCACATGGACTCAAGCGAATTTCCCCAAACGCCAAAGGCTGCCAACTAGCAGCAAGGGCATTGGGTGTGATAGTGGGGAAGCTATTCCCTCACTGGTAGAGTACACATCGGAAGTAAAAAACACATAAAATAGTAGAAGAGGTAAATATCCAACAAAAGTAAACAGTGGAAGTCTGAAATAATAAGCAACTATAGAATACACACATATATATGAAATGATGCATGATACATATGTCTAGGAAAGCATCCAAACAAGTCACAATGCTGGAAATACAAATAGTGATAAATAAACTACAAAAATGATGGTACGAGATCCTCAGCATTGCAAGCCATAGCTTGGTCCCTTGCTCTCCAGTGCCATAGAAATCATGTACTAGAATTTTAAGGGTGATTTCCCTTATCAATACCTGCAACAATATAATTTGCTTGGGCCCAAAAGCATGACCCAAACTAGGTGTGAGACTAAATCCATGTAAGCAACCTCCCGAAGAAATGTTGCTAACAGTCAACGAATATATGGTAGGTAAATGTATAGAATGTTGTAAACAGAATTTCACTAAAAAGTAAACAATCCAAAGTTCCAAAGAAATCAATAGTGAAAAAAATAGCCAAACCTCAAATAGGTAACCCTCGGGGAAGTACTCACAGCCATGCCCTCTGGTCCTACTTAAAAAGTACAAGCAACCATCCGAGAAGCACACTCGGTCTAACCCTTCTGGTTCTGTATGTGAATATAATTAGACTCTGAGGAAGTGATCACAGTCAATCCCCTTATCGTCTAATTTAAAACAAGTCTCTCTTAGGAATCTCACACAGTAAATTCCCCATATAGTCAAGGGTTGTCAAGGACTTTCTGAGGAAGCTCACCCAGTTAATTCCCCTTAATTCCCCAAGGTTTATGTCTCTATTAGAGAAGCTCACTCGATCCATTCCCCTTATAGCCCAAGTCATTCATAGACTCTCCGAGGAAGAAATGACCGTCAATTCCCCTTATAGTCTAAAAAGGTTGGAATTAAAATCAAAGACTCTCTGAGGATTCTCACTCGGTCAATACTTTTATAGTCTAAAGAAATCAAGGACTCTCTAAGGTAGCTCACACAGTAAATTCCTGTTATATCCCTATGTGGTTCTAGGATCTATAAGGAATCTAACTCAGCCAATCCCCCTTATATCCAAAAGTGCTAAAAGAATCTCTGAGGAAGCTCACCTGATCAATTCCCACTATAGTCTACTACACTAGGTTCTCACGACCATGTGTAAGTCAACGAGCATAATTTTATAATATAGCCAAAGTAATCCTATAGAACTACATGGAAAAACAGTCTATAGCACATCAAGTATGTCATATTACAACTCTCCATCCTACAGAATGGAAAGGCACAAACCACCTACCTTGCGGTAAGGAGATCAATAGACTTGCAACCTAAAGATTGAATCTACCTGTAACGTCATAGATCTAAGAAAATGTACAAAATTTTCAACCCACAATAACATGAAAATGAAGAGGATTTGGAAAACAAGGCTTAAGATGAAGAGATAACTCACCGATGCGATTCCAATGTAATCAACGGTGTTCAAAACAGAGGTCAGATGGAGGCTTGGGGGCTCAGAGAGAAGCTGCAGTCGTATGAGTTCTCTCGGACGAAGAAGACCTAAAAGGAGGTTGTATTGGATTACACATCGTGTACTTTCTATTCCCGTACTCCACATTAGGAAGCCTTAATGTTACTCCCACACAACCATCTGTGTGGCTACTACATGGCCAGCAGATATCCTGCTGCGGCAAGGATGTACATGGTGTGTACTCATAAATTACATGGCATGTACTTAGAAAATTTCCAGAAATTCCACTTTTTCCCAAAAATGGCTAGAAAAGGAAAAACATACCTGAAAAGAAGGTATGGTATCTTATAATATATGTAAGTTTTCAATATTTTATTATGGTATTTCAGGATATTACAATATTTTATGGGAATATATAATCAATATATCTGCACATATGTTATGTGACATTAATAGATACATTTTTATATTTTGGAGATTAATGTAATGTTTATTTAGGAAAATTTAGTGGCCTTATATACAAATTTATAATTTTAGAAGGGTCATGAGGTTTAGCATTTATGTAACTATTGATGTTGAACACTAGATTATATCTTTATGATTAATGTATTATTTCACCATATAAGGATTTATGGATAATGTATTATATCCATTATTTTACTAAAAATGGATATATGGAATGTCTTATCATTCTATTATAGATACTATGATCCACAAGTGCGTCATGAATTAAAAAAAACCATATTCTTTTATTCAAACAATAGATGATCTAAAAAATGATGGAAGCAAAACCAAATGATTATATTTTAATTATGAAATGAAAAGAAATCAATTATGTATATCATTTCATGAAATTCCAAAATCATTAAGAAAATGTACTTGAAATAAAATTTTATCCTATTTACAATATCCATGACGATATCACTGTCCTTTATGAAACATAATTTATTTATGGTTTTATGGTTGTTGATTTTCATATAATCATTAGCTTTAATGTGATCGATGATCACAATAATTTCCCATCATATATTATACATTACACTTTTATTCCACATCCAAATCATCACTTACAATATGTTTTCTTTTATTAGAAAACCCAATATTGTTTATTCAAGATGAATTTTTCAATTCCATTTATTTATTTTATAAAGGATGATTTATGAACCCTTTTTATGATGTGGGTATCCTATAATGTTATATTCAAATGTTAAACACCTTTTCATTATGCACAAGATTAAATTTCTAGGGTTAAATTTATTTATGGTGGTAGAATGTAACTCTCAATGTTTTTTTGAAATAATATATTTCAATTAAATTTAATATTTTCGAAATTTTTCATTAAATGAATCATCAAATTTAGATTTCATTAAATAAAAATTTAATGTAAAATGAAACTTTACTTACTATTCAAATGTTGTTATTTAATATGATAATAATAAATAAGATAAAAACACACATTAAAATTTGTAGAATATTGAATTTCCTTCTAAACCAACAAATTTGGTAGCTATGATCAGTCATGGTTAATCCCACAAGTATGTATAGAAAAAGAAATTAAAGATGAAAGTCTTCAAGGATTGAAAAATTATCAATAAAATTGAATTATATTGAACAATGTGTCAAAACTATGAAATGATTTGTGAAAAAAATTGAATGACAATAATGGGAAATAAAAATAGAGAAAGGGGTGTGCTTGGGCAGAAACATAACTTGAGATTTTTTAAATTGTTGATATTTAGAATTACAATAATTAATTAATCATTTTTTTCCTTTGGTATTAATTATATTGTTGATTCATAGTCTTATAATAGAAAATTATATAATTTAAAGGACTATCCCTTGTCTAAATGATCGATTTCACAAAATCACAAAATAGAAATAACATTAAATATATGTTAACAAGATTTTATGATGGTCCTAAGTTAGCCTATTGAAACGCCATTTGATTTGACCATTGGTATTATTCTTGAACTGATAAAGCACCATCATTTTATTTGGAATAAGTTATTTAATGGTTTTATAAAACATAGATTTTGAAAAAATAAATACATTATAACATATATTACAACACACTCTTCACATTGGTACAACCCAAAAATTAGATAATCACACTCTTATGACCATGTTCATGGTGAAAATATATAATCCAAACTCAATCCCTAACAGGGACATTAGAGGAAAAGGGGTTAATATATGAATTACACTAAAACTAAAAGAAAATAGATGACAACCTAATGACGTCGGGGAAAGATAAAGTTATCAGAGGGGCCAAACCTCCCCCAAGAATTTACCACTACAAATCCGGAGGGTATCCTCTCAATTTTTATAATTACTATGCAAGTGTCATTTATATATAAGTACATGGATTTTACATCAGTCAACCAATTTTGTATTTTTTTATTCATCAGTATGTGGCCAACCTCACCGTCCATTAAATTGTATGTGTTAGTGATCAGTTGGTGCAAGTACATGGCATGTATTGAAACTATAAATTGAAATTATCCTAGCTAGAATCTAGAAAAAACATCAGTAAAGACATACATGACATGTTGAATTAATAAATGGATTATGAGTTTTGGTTATGAACATAGGCATGTACTTGGGATGGTCTAGTCTTACATCTGCAATAATACACAATATGTGTTCCTAAATTAAATAATGTGTATTCTTAATTTTTTTCTCTAATTTATCCTAAACTGTTATTTCCACAACTAACTCCTAATAAATTACCCTTAATATTGGAACAATGCATTTTATCCAGAAATTAATAATTATTTAGTGTAAATAAGATTTGAGATTAATAATTTGTAGGAAAAAGTTTGTACAAATCTGTTACATAAAACATTACCACACATAGTCATTTTCATTACCTCAAGAAAAATATCAATAGCAGATTAATAGATTCCATTCTAAAAAATGTGTGCATTTATTTAATTTCACATATAAATATTATAGTTATAGTAGAGGATTTTTTAAGGCACGAAAAATATTTTTAAATCAACTATATTCTAACCATGCCTCATATATATTTTTTAATTGAGGAAATAAATACACTTTTAGTTAAATTTTTCATCTTTTAATATATATATATATATATATGTATATAAGATCGAATGATTTACCACTCCATGAAAATTAAACACTTATCACTCAATATCATTTAAGAATTTTTATTCATAATCTGAGGTATATGAACTCCATACATAATCATGTAAGTAATAAAATTCTCCATATATAAATTAAATCAAAAATATCATGATGTCTATCAATATGGTTATGATGATTATGAGGACAAGGGTAAGTAAGTAATGATAGGAAAATAAACACAGATGTAGGGAAATAAGTGGATGGAATATTTAATGAATAAATCCTGACGTTTAATAACAACGCTTAATGAATATGAATCCATATAAAAATATATAAATGGTTAACATCAACAAGATCCTTCCTTTCCAATATGAATTCCTAATCCATGAATCAGTGGAATGAATGAATCTGATCCTATTTTTTAATATTTTCATTTTTAATTTCATTTCATTTTATTTATTTTCATTTTTTATAAATGTTAAAGGCTAATGATTATGAATACAAAGAATTGTGGTTTATGTATTTTTTTCAAATGAAAAAAATACACTCTCCCCCACACTTAATATCATGGTCGCTCAACTAAAAACTATATGAACACCAAAATCTATCTTTAAATATAAAATGAATAATCTTGGAGTATAACCAATGAATTATGGTTGGATGGAGAAATAGTCTTATAATCAAGCTTCATATCAATGATGTTTATGGATTATATGGGTTTTATAGTGATATAATGTTGGGTTCTTATCAATGTAAAAAGGGGCTGAAAATAGGAATCTAATGCCACAAACATTTTATATGATTAAAAATAATCATGTTTTGTAAATAAATGATTACATGTTCAAGAATTTATGCATATCCAAAGAATATTTTTACAAATTGGTTATATGGACGAATATCATAAAGGTATTAGAAAACCTCATTGGAATGAGGATAAACATCATCCAAGAACGTCATTACATAAACATAAATGATCAGTATAGAATATAAAAATGACCAATAATTAATATATATTACAAAACAACATCATAAATACTTTTAAAATAATTTAAAATAAAAATCTCAATTTATTAGATAAAATTATAATCTATATATATTATTTATAATTATAATTAATCAAAATATTTCATCATTCTAAGATATTTCATAACATTAATTATTTCTCTTACATCAGTAAAATGAAAAATACTTGCATAGTCAAGATACTCCCCCACTCACACAAACATAATATCGAACATAGTCCTCCATGTTTGGTATTACGTAGGAGTAGATTATGTGGTATTGCAAAACTATACTAGGTGAAGGGAGAGTAGTGGATGAAGTAATACAAATAATGTTAATGAATATAAATTAAAAAATAATACTCCATTCTAAAAATTCAAATATTCAATTAAGTCCAAATAATATAAACATGATTTTTAGGGGACCATTGAATATAAATGAAATGTAACAACTTTTCATCATTCATAATAATCATAATATAAAAAAACCAACAATGTGTGTATATATATATAGACGAAAAAATTTCAAAAATGATTATTAAGTGGGCCTTAGAGAGGCATCACTAGGGATCATGGGTCTTATAGTGTGGGGATAGATAATATGGATACTAGTGGTGTGGGGTTCACTTCCTAGTGTGAAAATATCAGCTAGGACATACAATGCATCATTAGTATTGGAAGTTCCAAAAGAACAATCAAATTATAAAATCATGGAGCTTATTGATAGGTCAAGGCATTTATCCTTTTGGTGTTAATCGATGAGGATCTGATAGAGGATAAGAAGATGGTGAATTTTTTTTAATGAACTAGAATATTGGGCCCAAAATTTCTTCCTTCAGATTAAGGTGGATACTGATGGTGTAAAGGTGAAAAAAGATATAGGCATTGACCAATGGTGTGGGTGGTGGAGGGTATCTGGCTGGGTAAGTATATGGAATGGTATAAGAAGATGGAGGTATATAATAAGTGGGAAGAGGGTAACAAGAAGGGACCACTGGTTGTGGTGGTGGTTGTGGGATCAGATTAGTAATACCCTTAGGGGTAGGTGGATTCTCTATTAGTACAGTGGGTGTTTGGATATACTACTATAAAAAATATATTCTCCCTGAATTTTTGACCATCCACATTCAAATAATCCTAAGATATTATATTGTATGAGGACATCCTAAATGGTATTGGGGAGAGAAGCCTCAATAACCCCAAAGTAGTGGAATAATTGAGTGACATAGAAACCACCAGTAAGGTTTCCATGATGGCTATTGAATATGGAGTGGATGTAGGAGTATATAAACAAGGAGATGTTAGGAGATTCATGATGAATGATATAGGTTTTAAGCACAATGTTTTGTCAAAACATAATGCCCCCATCCTTTTAGAATGTCAATGAAATGAAATTTAAATAGCCATGGATGAAATAGAGGGGAGGAGAGATGATCTATCTGGACATACGTTTTGTGGGAGAATACCAGACATCAGGTAGGTCAATATCCCACAAAATAAAGGTAAGATAAGCATGTGTAAGGTTAAAAATAGTGGGATGTGTGAATTAATGTGTGTAGAAGCGATACCATCAGCTGAACTCTTCAGTGGTATATTAAACGATTGACTTCAAAGATGAAATCAAAAAAGAATTATTTTGTTACTCGATGTATCTTGGTATGTTGGCCCATAAACATGAGAGTAATAGAGAACTCAAATAATGTGTCATGAAAGGTAACAATTCTTACCTGGTGACTCATGATCCAATTGGTGTGGCCCCAGAAATCCCTAATCTCCTCCAGAATTATTAGCCACTCTAGGATACCAACATCCAAGACCCAACTACTCTTTTGGATCATTCCACATTATAGTCATCCCATTTGGTCATTTTAAGGATTAGAGACATAAACTAATATGTAGTGGTGTATCTAAGTTCATGCACATATGAGTGTCAGTTGGGGTGGTTTAGTTTTCACTGGAATTGAAGCCTCCATTGGTATGGAATCTTCTAATGGTATCACAATGTGTACAGACGATATCTTAGTGTCTGACATAGAGGTTGTATCAAAAGGATTAGATTCTAAATTGGATGATAGAGTTTTTATGAGACCAAGGGATGATATATAACATGACATAGATAGTACTAGTGGTGGTAGAACTCCCAATGACTACGGCTAGAAAATAGGAATATATGTTGTAGATGACTTCCCGTGTGTCCCCATGCATACCTGATGTGGAGAATAATTTATGCGCATAATGAAATGGAATGACCCTCTTCCCCTAAGATATATCTTCATCATCCATGATTTATAATAGAAAATAAGATCAAAAAAAATATTAAAAAACAATGAAGAAAAAAAAATTCATCACTAAAAAATCACACGACATGTATGTCGAGTTTATATGAAAAGTAGTTTGTCTATGATGATACTCAATGTTATCTGGAAAGACACTATGTGTTTTCACATGGGAGTTGCAGCCTCGTATGTGACCTAGAATAGGCTATAAAAATGGGTAATGATTCATGGAATGTAGTATACACACATGCCATGTTGTCAGACATGGGGTGAATGTCCATGTGTGTGTACATAGGACAGACTATCTTTGTGTCTGTGTACATGGGAATCCATTCTGTGTACACCCCAGAATAGCCCTATTGAAAATATAAATAAAATAAGGCGTTTAATTAATATAAACACCTTGTGTTAACGTATTTCTCTTTACGGCCATGTGGGATTAGTGAAACGACGCATGAAGGTAGAGGCTTGTGTACATGACATGTTCCTAACATACGTGCCATGTTTTTTCAAATTTGGAGCATTAGGGAATTTTTATATGTCCAAGGAGTACCCAACATGTGCTCTTCATGCATGCTTGTATACCTACAGAGTTTAGGCAGAACACCACTTGATGTCTTAAATCTCCTCAAAATCAGAAAAACCAATGAAATGTTAGGTGTAGAAACACATTCTTGGTTGAAGAAGGAAAATAGAGATTTTATTTGAGCATAAAATATCCTAAACACAATATATGGTGGTAATATGAATGTGGATTTCTCAATAGTATATGATAAGGGTACTCTGGGGGTGTCGACTCGAGAACTACCTGAGATCGGCATCGTGATTTTCATAGTCGTAACAAAAGGTGTGTAGATAGTGGAAACACACCTTGTACATATTTATTTTCTACTCTTTTTGGGAAGTATATATAAATTATTATTTAAAATATATTTTCATTTTTACAAACTATTTTTTATTTATAAATTAAATATATATATATACACAACATACCCTTTCACACATATTGTTTTAAAATAATATGTGACATGTATTAAAAAAATAAATTTTGAACTACCAACATTATTCTTGAACTCAGGGTGTGATTTATACCGGAAACTATTTTGATCTATTTGAGTGACCACAACCACTTGAGATTGGTTTGTAGTGTTTATTTTTTAATATTTTTTAATAAATATAAATAATTTAAACACTAGACAGTGGATGGAATAATGTACAATTTGTTGTTTTAAATAATATTTATTGGGATGATGTAAAGATATTAAACGAATTAGAACTCATGTCTACTGGCCCCTCAGTTATAACTCTTATGATCATCCAATATCACCCTAGGGTGATTAATTACTTAAAAAATAATTTTAAATTATTAGTGAAAATAAAATATATATAATACACGAAGTATTCGAAAATATATTTCATGTGGTTTTATAATAGTTAAAAAGGATAAAACTAAGTCGGTGAGAAGATATCGAACACAGGTATTTTGAATAATGGGATATGAACCTACCATCCAATTGTTCCAAACCATTACATTTCATTTCAATATAAATTATTCTATTAATTATGAAAATATCACACACAATATTTATTAAAATATGAGGTCAAAAAGAATGAATTGTGTACTAATAGAAGGTGCAGAATGATTTGATCGAATAAAGGATAAAATACCAGCCAACAACCATTCCATTTTAATAGGGTTCAATTCCATTTATTGACTTAATATATTTTGATTAATACCCAGTGTACTATTATAATATACACTAAAAGGATATGTATATGCTGGATAGATTTATATACATGTCATATAACCACAATTTATTCCTGTTTCAATAGTAATTCTTTAGAATATAAGAAAAGTATTCTATATGTTGTGTAAAAGATATGATAACATCATGTATTAATTAGAAATAGAAAATTTAGACAATAGAAAAGAATGTTTGGGTTACCTCTCAGAAAGTGCCTGTGAATTAGATCTTTGGAATGGCATGGGTTAGAATAGCTACCTACAATCTGATGAAGGATTTTTCTTCAATTGTAATAACCACCACATTTTACCAACACACTTCTGTTTTGGAATATTTTAATAACATATATTTTTCAAGGATTCTGTTTGGAGAAACACTGCTTCATGGGAAGTAAATGATGCAAGTAGACTTATGCCTTGGTTTATTCATGTATATCCTCTATATCTTTGGGTTCTTACTTTAATATAACCAAAAACCTAACAATTTAAAAATTAATCATCCAGAGTTGGTAATAAATAATCTGGGCGTTCAAAAACATAGAGTTGATCAAATTAAATAATAGCCTAAAACAATTTGTTCCCATTTTAAAATTTAGTTCTTAGGAAAATATTTTACAAAAACATTTATCTGTTATTTGTACTGTCCATGCAACAACATGAATCCTTAGATAAAATAAAATAAAAACACATCACATCATTATCAAATAAAATATCCCTATTAGAAATTATATCTGATATTTTTTCAACCATATTTCCAATATTTTGAACCATTTAGTTTTGAAAAATTGGTGCACTGTAATGGATTCCATCATCGATAATAATTTTTTGATATTATCTAGAAATATTTCTAGGAGAGAGTAATTGGGGGTTGAAGGATATACTGGACTATAACTCAAACTAAAACCCCTAATCCATGTATGGATAATGTTATTTTTTCTAAGTGTATGACATACCTAGGTAATATAGATATATATCATTTCTATATGAAGTATACCATACTCTAGAGGGATAAATATTCATGGTGATGTAAGGTGGAGGTTCCCAATAAAATAATAAATAAGGGAAAATTAAATGATTGGGTAAACCAACCTACACTCAGACACACACAGCTTATTTCTAAATATCCTTGAAAATAACTCCCAAAAAATACCTCACCCATAAGAAGGCATGTAAAATTTAATTCCATTTTAAACCAACTAACTTGGTGGAAAGTGGTATTCATGGTCGAACATGTAGGGAGGAGTAAAATTGAAATAATAGATACATGTTAGAAAGGTTTGAATGATTACCTAGACTATTTCATTATGGAGAAGAAGGGATAAATATGTGGATTGATTTTCCAACAAAAAATTTTAACAAGATGCAGAGAATGAAAAACAAATAAACACATGTTTCAGGGTTTTGCCTTTATTAGGTTTCACTGAAAAGTATATATTGGAGTATTATAATCATTAGTGATAATTTTTTTATCAAATATATTCAATTATAGTATTGTTTCTTAGTCTTAATACTTAAAAATTTTGTATTTTGGACATTAATCCCTTAGTTCGTTGGTTTATTGCTCAAAATCAAGTAATAGAAATACCCACAAAACAATGGAAACATGATCAAACAATTTTTAGGTTTTTTCAATTTTTTTTAAATAAAATCAACATTGGTGTCATTCTTGGTCTGATACGATGTCATTGGATGATTTTTAATAAACCCTTTTATGGTTTTATAAAATAAATACTATAAAAAAGTAAATACAATATAATTTGTATTACAAAAATTCCATAATATTATTACAATACAATCATTAGAAACTAACCCTATTGTGAACACAATCATATTTTCTATATTGAATCAAAAACTCAATCCCAAACATAGATATGATAGGATGATGGGGGAAGGGATTAATTATAATGTAACAAAAAATAAAAAAAATAAAACTGAATGGATTCGGGGAAAGATTATGTGAACATAGTGGTAGAACCTCTATTTGAATGTATCACCAACACATCTATTGGGATCCCTAAATATTTATATAAAGATTACGTAAATGCCATGTATAAGGATGTATATATAATGTAATTAGGTTAAATATATTTGGATAAGATTTATTCTCTGGTAGGTGTCATGCCACACTGACCATAGAATTCTAAAAATAATGGGTCGCTTAGTGGAAGTATATGGCATGTAGCACTACCATTCATGAAGTGTGTCTTCTTTATCACCCACAAAACATATTTGGAAGGATGAACATGTTGTTTGGAGTTATTACATGACATGTGCCCTATAGTTGGTGACATGGGAACATACATATGACGACCGAGTTATGTATCTATAGTAGTACACGGTGTGTGTTTTTAATGTACATATGGTGTATTCAGAATATTTTTTATATAATTTCTCATAATGTTTTGTTTCAAATATAAATTATTGAAAAATCAACATGGATAAATAAATAAATCATTTGATCCAAAAAACAATAAAAATTCTATGTAAATGTGTTTTTAGATTTAAAATGTGAATAAAAAGGTAATCACTAATCGAGGGCATCAAAATCCATTGGAATGAAATTTATAAATAAAATTAAATAATTTATAATGAATAAATGGTTTACACGTGTATATATAATTAATTATTTGGTCACTAATTAAATATAAAAAAATTAAAATAACCATTTTAAAATAAGGGAAATTTTTTTTAGAAAATTATTTTTACGTGCTCAAATGATTTTGACGTCAATAAATGAAAAAAATAAATTTGAGGGAATTATTTTAATGGAATTGAAGTATTATATCTTAAATAAATATTTTTAACCATATTAATTGTATATTTCTAGAAATGAGTTACTAATAATTCTAATTTTAGACAATAAACTATATCATTTCGAAAAATATAGTTTTGCCACATTTTTCAGACATACCCTAAAATTAATTCATGAATATTATGATAAATTTATATGAAATAACATGCTTCATTTTTGATATCATAATTTTTAAATTATCAAGGAATGATGTTTTGAAAATTTTATGAAAATATAAATTTTTCAGTGACTAATGAAAAATAATAGTTTTTATAAAATAATAGATTTTTCATTGAAATCATTTATATAATATATATTATTTTAATATGGGTTTGAAATAAAAGTAGTTAAATTATATATATGTATATTTATATAATATAGTTCACTGGAATAAATTTTATATTTAATTTTGATATAATTTTTTTTAATATTTTTAATAAACATTCTATTTGGAGAGCCATTTTTTCGCATCTATGAGATTAATATTAAATTAAAATTTTCCCTTATTTTAATTTAATTTTAAAAAAATGGATTGTATTTTTTGAACCAGAATAATTTATATTTTCAAATAAGGTGAAAATAATTTTTTTCTATTACAAATAATAAAAGATAAATAAAATAATTATCATTGATAATGTGAAAATGGGGTTAATAGTGGTTGAAATAAAAAGATAAAGGATAGAATAACCAATAAATATGTGAAAACCCCATTAGATGAAAATATTTTTAAATTATAACTTATAATGTATTTGTAAGATCTATTTTCATGAATTTTGGCTTGTGATAAACATTGGAACACCTTTTTATTTTAAAACATTGCATGTTTTCCAATTTCCTCATTTATAAAAGGCCTCCCATCTCATATCCCAGTCAAACTTCTAAACCCCATCTTTTTAGTCATGACCAAACCAATAACTTCCTTACATACCTCATTTCATTATAGACACTTATTTTTTCCATGAAGGGTACATTAGAAACCTTTTGTTGGGAACCCTTTTTTTGTAGAAGACATAAGGTCGCTAACTGAGCGCTTTATTTTATTTCTTTATCCAACTTACTAAATAATTATTTAAGAATGAAGATATAATAACCTCATTATATTAATTATTCCAAAATATTAATATTTTCACAGAATAACATAAATCATTTCCACTTCTAACAAATGTGATATGAAATAATCATTCTTGTGAACTATGTACCACCACCATGTGAACCGATATAACTCATCTTCCACAATGCCTCTCGAGAATAGATATAGTGGTGGCTGTAACATTTATATATGATATTTATTATATTATTTTATAATTTTAATTATAATATAACATCAACATTCTTATTTTCTAACATTTTGTAAAACAATAACATCGCTCATGTGCATGAGGGACTACTTCCTCATGAACTGATGTGATGAGTTTATTAGTTTTGATTTATTAGGATGGTTATAATGATATATAAAATGAATAAATATTTCAATTGTAGTATAATTATACTTAAGGAATTATTATGTCACATATAACTTATTACATTCTATTCTATGTGGTATATGATAACATCAGTCATTTGTATGACAGACTATTGCCTCGTGAAGCGATGTTATTCATTTTAAATGTGCATTTTATAAGGAATGAAATAAAGGATGGTTAAAATAAAAATATGATATATATATATATATATGACATAATGTTTTTATTATAATATATTATTTACCTTTATTTCAATCATTCGCTCAAAAAATGGAATCATCGGTCATGCGTAGGTATGGCATATTGTCTCCATGAACGATGTATTTCATTTTCTCTCTCTAACTTTCGTGGCTTATAGTAAATAAATATATACTGAAAATATATTATTATTATTTTAAAAAAATTATAGGGTAGAATCATTATCAAATTATGAGGACCTAATATAATAAAATAAAAAAATACACAAAAACCAAAGCAGACATTACCCCGAAAAATGATTTTAATAATAACAAATTGACAAAGTGTTAATAAATGGTCATAAGTAAATCATATATGGTATGATATATATATTAATTGTTCTTTAATATATTAATAATATATTTATATTTATTATACATGATTTCGAAACATATAAGATGGAAGTTGATGCATATTGTATGTGATTTCCATCTCACTTTTTTTGAGATATACTCAATATTCACCACAAATTTATTTAATGAGGTGTTTATAATATGTGAGGAATTATATTAGAATTATTATCATTTAACTAATTTAGATATAAATATCTATTCTAGGAAATTTATTTCATTGTTTTCACAGTTCAATTTTTACCAAAGCGGTAAGGGATTTTTTCCTCAATTTTCCTTCATTGAAACATATGTTATATTATGTACCTATCTTCCATTATGATGCATGTATACTTTCATATTGACTTATTATATAATGAATCTCTTTATATTAATGATATTTAGTGTTTTATTTGATGTTATTATTTAATGGGGATTATTATTCAAAGGTTACCAATGTGGTAAGGGTTTGATATAACAATATCATTGTTTGTCATGATTGTTTATTAATAGTTTTTTATGATTAATGATTATGATATATTTATCAGGAAGCTCAAAACATTTATTCTCATATACATATTTCAAGATTAATATTGTTTTCCCCAAATTCACCACTATTTTTGAACTCCTGATGCAAAATATTATATATGAAAATCATTTTATTTATCTCTTCGGTCGAAAAACATTTTTCCTCCATATAAATATTTTTGAAAGAATGTTCTGAAAAAATAGGTAAACATTCTCAAAAGTATTTTTTAAATTTATTATTACCAAATTTTTATCTTTTTACATAGTTGTTTAAAAGTATTCATCATTTCTATTTAAAAACATGTTCTGTTTTACTTTTATCAAAATTTAAAAGGAATATTGTTTTTAATGTGTATAATAAAAATTTTATATCATGAAGTTAAGACCATTATATTCTATAAATATTCTATTATATATTTAAAAATTTATTTTGGAATAAAAATATTTTTTAAATTTTGTATCTTTCAAAAAAAAAATTTAATGCGTGGAGGAGATTTTCTACATGAATTGTTTTAATAGATATTTTATATCATATTTTATAAGTTTCCATGGATAACTTAAAATAAAATAATTTTAAAAATGTTTCATGTTTTAACATATTTTTTTCAAAGTGTAAAGAATATTTTCACCATGTATTGATTTAAATTATTTTTAAATCTTAATTTTAAATATTTAAATGATATTTAGAAATAAAATATTTTTGAAATATTTTTATATTTTAATTTTTTTTACAAAGTGGAAATGATATTTTCGCCAAAAAATTTCCAAATTTTCCATAAAAATAATTTTCCATATAAGATGGAATACTTTTATGTTAAATAATATTTACTAGGTATATGATTAAATTATAACATCATCTTTTTTTCCCAAGAAGTTTAATTCTTATGATGAAATTGTATTTATGAAATTGATTTCTCTTAAATAGGTTATAACATGATAAAATATTTATGAGTTATATTTTTTACACAATTTGTACTATGAGAAGATTTTTATGAAACTCATTCATCATATATGGGTTATACCATAATAAAATGTTTATGAATCCCATTTTTATTCTATATTTTATACCATGATTAAATGTGTGTCAAACCTGTTTGTTTTCCATTGGTTATGCTATGATGAAATGATGAAACGGTTATGAAACCTATTTCTTTTTCAGAAGATATGCTATAATGAACTAATTATGATACAAATTTCTTTTTATGGGTATTGATATGATTTATTTTAAATGATTTGGTGGAATAGGTATTTATTATTTACATTTTGTAATGGTTAGTACCAATATCTCCCTTTGAAGCATTCGGTAAATTTTTATATCCAATCGAATCAACATGAATGGAATTGGGAGTGAACATAGTTCTGCAAGGTACTATGCAATATTTTTTTCTCGGTAGGGAAAATTGATTACTATAATGGTATGGGGGAGTGAACCCATTCCATGAACATATTATTTTTAATGATCTTTTATTATTAATAATATGATGTTTTATGATAATGTGCATGCCACAAATCTATGTATTATGCCAATGTTATGTTCTCTTGCTTCATGTTCTTTGATTTCCTCATGATTCATATATAATGGACATCCAATATTTATTCCCTGAATCATGATTTTAGTCATATATAAGAAGGGTATGATTTTCCAATGTTATACTAATGTTATCATACACTTATGCTCATGGTATGTTTTAATATCACCATTATTTACCTTTAAGAATAATAAAAGCTCTACCATTATTATGATTCATTTCCCCAGCTTATGAATGATGGTATTAATTAGGGTATTTCTAAGATGTGTACTATGTGGGAAGATCATTATGGGATATTGTGAAGATCATTCAACAAATTAAAAAAATATTGTGTCTAGTATACAATGTCACTATACCTTTAGACACAAATGCATGTGTTTTTGTAATGAAATGAATAATCATATAAAAGTATATAATATATATATATGAAAATATTTTGTTAATATAGTTCTCAAACATGGGGTTTTGATAGTGTCGACCTACATTGCATGAGTTGATTCACATTTCATTTATTCTAGCTGTGAACAATGCAACAACATGATATTTTATGATAGATTTATTATTAAATATATTTAATCACTCTAATAGATTGTGATACACATAAACCGTTTTTTAACTAATCATTGTTATGATATATTATTATTCTATCTATAATTTTTATTCAAGGCATGGTAAATGAATAAATCAGGGTTAATGCTTAAAATATAATTTTTTATAAAAAATGATTTTCTCCCTATTTACAAACATATTTTTAAATTTCCTCTTTTATAAAATTTAATTTAAAAACTAATATTAATTTTTTAAATCTAAATCTAAATTTTTTCTTTATAATGTTATTTATGACTCTTAATAAACAATAATTTTGCAGTGAATAATGAAAAACACTAATTTTTATTAATAATTGTCAAAGTGTTTAAGAAATTTAAATTATTTTGGTTTTTTTTAAAATGTTTTAATATATATATATGCATAATAATTATTATTATATAATAAAATAAAATAACTTTATTTTATAATGTATATTAAAAACTCACTAAAAATCTATTACCACAGTAAAAGTTAAAACGGGTTTACTGTGGGTCAATCTTAAAAGATAAGTTATAAATGTCCTCAAAATTATGAAACCCAATTTCTGGTATTATTTCAAACCTAACCCTATAAACTTATAAAACAATCTATTTTGTATACAGTTTTAAAAAAAAATTGCATGAAATTATTTTAAAACATCGGTATTTTACATGTATGCTAGTGATCACAATTATAAAAGGGCAACTCCTCCCCCTGAAAATTCACACACATTATGAAATTTATCTCAATAAACATCAAAACATTTATCTCTATAAAATCCCCCATACATTTAAAGGTATTTTTTATGTCTCAAAAGTGAAACCCTAAGGCCCCTAACAAGATATCCAAAGGAGGGTTTTCCATGATAAGATAATTTCCTTGACTAATTTCATTCTTTTGGAAATGATATTTTCAAAAAATAAATTATGTATTGATAATTAAAATAAAAAAGGACAATATCAACCAAATAATGAGATGTTATTATTGTTATGGCATAACCTATATGATTTATTCTTCCATAAAAAGGGATGTGAAACTGTCTATCATGTGTATAGAAAACTATCTTCTCATAAAACAAAATAATTCTCTTTCCATCACCACTTTCACATATTGATATAATTATGAATATATATAAATATATAAATATATAAATATATATTATTTTAATTAAATAATTAATCTCATAAAATTTTAATCTTACATATACCTTCTTAATTTCAAATCTATTGGGAAATGATAACATCCCTTGTGCGTACGTATGAACTACCACCTCAAAGAAGGGACATGATTCAATTTTAATTTTATTTCTGCATGGATTGAAAAAATTATAAATTTAATGAAAATATATGATTAAAATTATAAAAATATTTCTATGAAATGGTGAATTAAAATTTATCTTTCTTATATTCCATCCTTTGAAAAATGACAATTTTATTCATTTGTATGTAAGACATACCAACTCCAAGAATGGCATAATATATTTTTATATAAACATTTTTTATAGATAACTCAAAAAGAGTATTTAATGAAAATATATGATATTTTTATCATTATTAGAATAATATATTCAATTTATCTATATTCATTTTACAATTAAAAAAACTATCAAACCAAAATGTACAAGAAAAACGAAGCAGTAATCACTCGAGATAGTGATGTTAATGATGAATAGTTAGTAAATGGGTGAAAATGATATAAGTTAGTTATATTTGTTAATTGATATATGATAATGTCTCTTGAATTTATGTATTAAAATATTTTTTTTATTATATAGGAAGTTAGAACATGAATGAGGGAAGTTCGTCATGAGGAAGGTGTTTATTTCACAATCTCATCATTATTCATGTCTGCTTATGTTTTTTCCGTCATTGTAAATATTATTTAATATTTCATTATTAAACCCAATATATTTTATCCAACAATACATGTTACTATAAATATAAGGTTTTTTGTTAATATTTGAGTCTTTAATTGTTGAAGAGAGTGAAATATTGTTTGGATGGAAAACATACTTTGGTTTTCTACACAATCATAAATAATTTTCTTCAATGTACATATTTTCAATTAAATTTATAATATAATATTTTTAAAATTATCCAATTATTTTTTTTAAAAAAATTGACCCATGTTTTACTATTTACAGAATTTTTTAAAAGGAACATTCTAATAGTATCAAAATGAGTATCTTTTTTTACTTTTAACAAACGTGTGAAATGAATATTTCTTTAACATATACTATATGAATATACTTCCACTCTATCATGAAAAATAATTAATTTGATGCTAAATATAAGTATTTATATGATTAAAATCCAATTAAACTTTTTATTTTATATTTGGGGAAATATTTTAGACTATAAATTAGTGATTTCCATGTGAAATAAGTATTTTCCTAAATATTTTTTATAATGAAATTTTAAAAGTATTTTCCTCAATTTTGACATCATTTGTTGAATATTATGATGAGGATATAATTTAATGAAATTATAACACCTATATATTCATATGGATAATGATTTGTTTGAATGGGGAATGTATTGATATTCTCTATTCCAGTTCCTCCAAAATGAACAATTATTAATTTTTATGGTATGTTTAATAATTTTTATTGTTTATTCGTATGAGGAATGCAATAGAATTTATATATAATTGGTGGTTCATGGAATTTAATATACCCTTGATGCATTGGTAGGCCTCATGAGACAAACTATATTGGGTATTTTTCAAACCCCTTACCCATATATGTAGCAATACTTAGAGTGAGCCCTCAATGTTATGTTTTAGATATCCAAAATTATGCATTACATCATTATAAATTTTTTTATTGATGTGTATTTGATTATTTGGGTAGTTATTTTATAAAGGTATATATTTTTAGTTCATATAATTATTTATTTGTCACTATTGGATTATTATTTTCTCATTCCACATTTTTCATGTCTTATTAGAATCTATTATATGTATACACCTAATGACCATCTGAGTTCACCTTTTCTAATGTTGTATTCACCTAGTATTCCATGAAGATTATTATTATTGATATTTAGGGGACAATAATGAAATTTTTAGTAGAGAACTAGATATATTTCTTATATATTATATTTCTATTCTTTGGAATTATTAAAATAGTGAAGGCTTTTAAGTATTTTTATTGCCTCTCAGGGGATGAATATAAATGTTGGTCAATTATAAAATACATAATGGATGAGGAAGAAATAATTAGAATTGAATTAATTTTTTAAAATTATTTTATAATAATAATATTTGCCTCAAGAAATATGAATGAATAAAGAGATTAAATTATTGAGTATGATTCAAAAGAAAGTGAAGAATATTTATATGTAAGAAACTTACTTTATGAGGTTTTCAAGGAATATTTTAAAATATGTATATAGTCTAAAGAAAAATATTGACTATTTCATTTATGAGATTAAGACAATATTTCTAAGGTATGTAGTCTTCCAAAAATTCTCATCATGTGAGGATATAATAACATGAATCATCAAGATATAGAAAGGATTAAACTTGTCTTTTGGATTTGAAGGGAAGTAATGTAAGAATAAGTTGGTCTAGAATAAAATTGATTAGGGTAAGAATAGAAAGGGGAATTCCCTTACATTAAATACTTGTGGAATGAAACACCCTGATACATTCAAAAAATTAAAATTACTTTACTACAAGTTTATAGAATATGTGAATCATTCTCATGAATGAAATGGTATGGGAGAAGCCACTAAACCGTAATTATTTAACTATAAGGATATATGGTACCATTCCAATCAATGTCCCAATTATAAAGGGACCATACGAAAAAATAATCCAAGGGGATAACATAAACCATAGTAAATTACTACAACCAAGATGTATGTTCATAGAGATATAGTAAAACGTATACTTATTTACCAATCCAAGTTTGAAAATGTTTTATTTGATTCTGGCTCTAAATACTACTTAATATAAAAATAATTTTCTAATGGTGTTACATCACCACATAAACAACTAGGTATTGACTTGATGGTGATAACTCTAAATAGTCAAATGACATTATCTCATTTCAATAACTCTCCTATAGTAGATGTTTTTGGAATGAATATTTCTAAAATTCTTATTACTCTTCCTACTGTTGAATTTAATTACATTTTGGGTATGGAATCTCTATCCTAGTGTAGATCCCACCACAATTATTGAGGAAGGGAAGTTATATTCTATATTTTGAATCAACAATTATTCTTTTATTAATATATTAATGAAACTGAACACCGTATGTAAATTACATCAATCATTTAGGTTTTTAAACATATTTATGAGGGATTTTTATCCCAAATAGGTTGACAAAAATTTCAAATTGAATATATTACTATTATTTGATTATATAATGATTTTCTCCCTAAAAAAATTCTACGTATTCCCATGGATTGTGGAATTGAGTTTTAAATATAACTATTATATAGTGATTCACCTATTTCAAAAACTCCAAAAATAAAGAACATGATTTTGTTATATGAATTAAATAAAAATATTAAATATAATCCAAAGAAGAGATGAATTTATCCTAGTGATTAACCATGGGGTGAAAAAATTTATTTTTAAGAAAAAAGTATGGGTTAATGAACCTTTTCTTAGATTGTCAGGAATATAATAAAAAACATATTATTTAAAATTATAATATACCCAATATTGATGATAATTAATGATTATGATGAGTACTATATTTATCAAATACTGATATTTAAACTTGGTATCATTAGCTTATGATAAAGAAGTATGACATACCCAAGATAGAAATATATACTATGTATGATAATTTCTAATTCATAGTAATAACAATTTGACTTGCCAAATGATCCTTAAGTAATCATGGATTTAATGAATAGAGTATATAGAGAACATTTTGATGAGGATTTTGGTAGTCATTTTCAAAGATATTATTATATATTCACATATAAATGAAGAGCGTGAAGAATATTTTATAATTGTGTTGAACAACCTATGGAGAGAGATGTTGCATGGATCATTTACCAAGTGCTAAATATTTCTTAAAAAATGTTTCATTATTTGGACATAAAATATAAAGTGAGGGTATATTACAGGAACCGTGGAAGACATAATTTATAGGATTTTGGAACATAACAATCTCAGTGCATGAGATATATTTATTTCAGGGATTAGATGGATATTATTAATTATTTTTGAAAAATTTCTCATGAATATCAAATCCACTAACCAAGTTTACATGGAAGGGATATTAGTTACATAGAAAAATTAAATGGGAGGAAAATTTAAAGGATGTGAAGAAGTAATCCCATATGTTCTTACACTATGCTATAATGATGAAGGGTTTGTAATCTATTGTGATATATCTAATAATGTACTATGATGTTTCCTCATGAATAATAACATGCTAATAGATTATTCTCCATGAAAATTGATTTTTAATGAGATAAATTTCCCAACACATGATTTTGAGTAAGATAGGGTAATTTTTTATATATAAATATAATGTAATTATTTCTTATAATGAATTTTTTGATATATTAATAGATAATAAAATATTTATGAATATATTAACATAAAAGGACTTGAATTTGAGGTAAATATACTGGTTAGAGTTGATCAATGAATATGAATGGTCAGTATATTACCACCCTAGAAAGGGTAAAAATTTGGAAGATCCAATGAGCCAAAAGGATCATTATGACCTATATGTGATTTGAATCATAAAAGATACAATATTTATAGATTTTTAAAGGATTTATCCTGAAATATTGAAGGGAGGGGATAAATCATATATTGTATAAATGTGTTTTCAACTATGATTCCAACTGAAGATTAATGAGGAATTGAAGTAAGATGTAGAGCTGAAATAGAAGGTATGAAATATTCCAGAGTTAATCCTAAATTATTATAGGATGATAATGTTCCATACCTAAGTATGAGTTGAATACATTCTTTATTTTAAAAAAAGATCTATTGGATAAGGCTCATAGTACCTTGTTCTCCATTCATTTTGTATGAATGAATATTTATTGAGTTCTAGGAGAGTTTTTGTAGAGGGACAACATAAAATGAGTTGTTGTAGAGTATGTATCATGAAACATTGTATTCCATCAACTTATGTATGATAAATATATGTCTCTGGGGATCTTATAACCACTCCCTAAACTAAAATGGAAATAGAAAACCATGAACATGTATTTTATCATCAGCCTCCCTAAACCATATAATGGTTATAAATCTATTTGGGTTGTAGTCAATAACTATAAAATTTCAGAACATGTCATTCATATTATAGAATATTTCTCTCTTGATAATCATTCTACGATATAAATTAACGAATTGGAAATTATGTGTCATGTACCACAATCTTTTTTTTTTAATTGGAAACATTGGTTTACCACAATTTTCAGGAAAAGTCATCTATATGATTTGGATACAAATTTTTATTTCAGTAGGAAGTATCATCCTTATAAAAATAGGTACTATAAAATAATCAATAAATTCATAATGGATATATTGAGATGTCTTTATATAGGATTCATTGGTAATCGGAATCAACAACATCTTATAGTTAATTTTTTATGAAAATTATAGTTTTATAAAATATGTATATTGATCCTTCTGAATCCCTATATTGGAATATGTTTATAACTCCAACATGTTGGATTATGTAAGATAATTAATTCTTTTGAGACCTAATCAAATGTGTAAATGGTAGAGAAAATTATTACCATTCAAAAACACATCCTAGAATCTCATATTCAAATGAAATGTTTTGATGATAATCATTAATGAGATCTGTAGTTTAAAGTTGGTGATAAAATTTTTATGCAAATTTTTTCATTGAAAATGGTTAATAGATTCTGGGGGAATGGAAATAGGGGTCCTAGTCATATTGGCCCCATTGACATTTTTTATTGAGTATTTATGGTTTTTCATCACATGGAACATTCGCTGAACCACTATCAACTTCATGATATAGTTCATGTGTCTACCTAATGTGGGTACATTATATATCCTTTATATGAATATAAATCATATATCACAACATTAGTGTATGGTCATTCAATGATGAAAAAATACTTCTAATAATGGATTGTCGTGATAATGTGCTACAGAAATGTACTACAGACCAAGTTAAAGGGCATATGAGAAATCTAAAACATGATCGAGCTATGTGGGATCCTATGAATGTGATGAAGTATTATTATCAATAGTTTCATGTATCTAATTGATTTAATTTTTACCTGTAATTTATGATATTTTGGATTGAGTGTTACCCACCTTGATATTATGATAAATTTATTTTTAAATAAAATTATATTTCTTTAATAACTTTAAATACACACAACCCCCATTATAAACGAATGAAAATATATTATACCATTATATACTAGACAATAAATTTGTTTATATGAATACAAATAAAATAATTATGAAATTTATTTTGATTATACATGTATTAATAGATTATAAATCTAAAATAGAAATCATTTTAATGTAAAATATATGCTTTTTGGAAAAACTATTTTTATATGCACAATGTGTTTATATCATAATAAATTAAATTAATCGCTATTATTGAATTTTTTGAATTTAATTTATATATTATATATTTCATAATTTTTATATCATTCAAATAATGTTTTTCTGGATCATAGTTATAAATAAAACGATTTTAATCTAAAAAAAAAATTTCTTATACAAATGGGATTGTTCACATTTTGGACAAATATTTTTTAAATTAAGATTTTAAAATTATAAAAAATTAATTTTAAAAAATTCAACTCAATTTAAAGATAAACATATAAAAATTATTAACGTTTAAAAAACATTTTTTATAAATATAAACGTTTCAATGAATATCAAAAATAACAAATTTTATTATAATGTGTAATTGTGTTTAAATTATTTACATGGATTCAGTTATTTTAATATGATTTTAAAATTAAATATAGTTCAATTATATTATTATTAATCCAATAAAGGTTATCTCAATAAATCTAATGTTTAATTTTATAATAAAATAATATTTATACATGAGAAAACATTTTCTTTGGTAAGGATTTTTTTATCACGTTTGGGGGACTAATTTTAAATTAAATATTTTAACTAATATGAAATGATTCTAATAAAAATTAATCAATATTTTTAATAGTAATAGTGGAAAAAAATTATTAATATCAACATAATTTATTATCATAATGAAGAGTAATAACATATAAAATTGATTTCCATAGTTAAAGTAAAAATAGGTTTACTAGTGGGTTATTTTATATAGAAAGTGGTTTTGAAGAAATAAACACATCCTGAAATTCCATTGGTTGGATGTATTTTTAAATTATCATTACCAACTTTTGATAAGATTTATTCTTGACCACATGTACAAGGAAGTGAGTTGAAATTATTTAAATAAATTGTAAATTTATAAGTCCGCCACTCTCCTCATTTATAAAAGGGAACCACCTACTGAAACATAATCAATCCACTTATAAAATTTATATCTACCACCCCATAAAAATTTAGATTTGTTGAATCCATAATATATATATATATATATATATTTTTAATTCAAAAAATTCCATCATTGGGGTCATTATTAAGGGATATAGAGGTGAGTTTCTAAGTGATGGTAATTATATTCAACAAAATCTTTATTTTTTTAATTCTTACATTACCAACTAAAATTATATTTTAAGAATAAAAATATTATTATTCAAGTATATACCATTTTATAGGATATAATTTTATTTCATAAACTACATTCATATCCACTTTCATTAAATTCTAAATAAAATTGTCTATCATGTGCACAAGGTAATATCATCTCTCAAACCGATGTAATTTTTTTCCATTAACAAATATCATAGGTGGATATAATGAAGAATTTAATATATATATATATATACATATATGAAATAGTTATACTTCTATAACTAGATTACCACATCTACCTTCTATCATTCTAATCAATTTTAAAACAATTACATCACTTTTGTATATATGTAGACTACCACCAGCATGAAGTAATGTGATTTGTATTTCATTTAATTTTTAACTAGATATTTATAAGTATGGATTTAATCAATACCTAATACATATATTTTTTTATAATGGTTCAATAATGGATTATTACTATATCACATTATTTTTTTCCATCCATCAAAATTTGAGAACATTATTCAAGTGTACATATGACCTATCGTCTACATGAATGGTGTAATTTATTTTTCTATATCCAACATTTACGGATGAACCATGTTTGTATATAATTATTATATATGATAATTATATCATAATTAAAATTATGTATATTTTTCTACCAAGATCAATGTACACAGACCAAGACTACTGAACTAAATATTAAATGAAAAAACAAAGGAGTTTTAGACAAAACAATGATTTAAAATAAGAATTATTATAATTGGTTGATGAGATATTATATGTAAATAATATAGGTAATAAATAAATTATTATTGTTATATAAATGTTTTATAGTAAATATTTATTCTTTTTAGAGGTGTTTATAACAAGTATGAATGAATTTGGTCATGTGGTAATTATTTATTTCACAATCTCATCATTATTTATGAATATTTATAATTACGTATACTTTGGTGGAATGATTTGATATTTCATTTGTAAAACCAATATATTTTACTCTAATTTTTTTGTAATGATTTTTTAGTTTAATACCTTAATTTAACTCACATTAATTACTCAAGATACCGAAATAATATATTTGTTAAAAATAGCATTTTTTAAACTCAGTCAGGAATACTTTTCTTACATGTCAATATTTTCATTAAAATATCTAAAGGAATTTATTTAATGTTAAATAATGATTTATTAATGACATTTTAACCATTTTTTAGCAAAATTTATTAAAATGAATATTGTTTCCCTTCTCTAAAATTGTTACTTTTATACCATTTCAGAAATGTGTGAAGGAAATATTTTTTTTAACATATATTGGAAGAATGGAATTTACCACCATATTGACTCAATTTTAATATAAAATATTCATTATAATTTAACAATGTTACTTTCAAAAAAAAACTTCTTTCCTTGACAATTAGGGAATTATTCTACAGTCAAAATTATATTTATAAAAATGAAAAGGGTATTTCCATCATGAAATTTTATAGTGATATTTCAACAGTACATTCATATATGAAAAAACAATAGTTGAATATTATAATGAGGATATAATCTAATAAATATATAAAAAATATGTTTTTTATGGTTATTGATAATTTTTACTGGGGAAATAACTGATATTCCATATTATAGTTATTCCAATATGTAAAACTATTGAATTATAAGTCACATAGATTAAGTTATATTTTTTATTCATATAATGAATTAATTTAAATTTTTAATTGATGGATGGGTTTTTTAGTTAAATATCACCATGATATATTGGTATTTTTAATATGAAAAATAGATTTTCTGCTGAGAATATGACTTATATATATATATGATGTCATAGCAGGAGGCCATGATTTTAAGTTCTAGCTATCTGACATTATGAATTCCTTCATCATGAAATTCATTATTGATGTCCATGTGATTATATTAATAGTTATAACATCCATGGATATGTTTCTAGCTCATGTGATTATTTATATGGAATTATTTGATCAATATTTATAATATATATATTATTTTGGTCTTATTATATTCCACTATACACGTACCCTTACTCGGCAACTGAGTTCACCCCTTTTTTATGTTACATTCCCCAGAATAATGGAATGTTTATTAAGATTAATATGTTGGGATATTTTGAAGGGAAAAATGTTCATCTCAAAGAATATAAAATGTTGTATTTAATGTTTTTAAATAAAATGGGATATTGAAGTATGTATCTAGTTTTCATTGAATATTAAACTATTATTACCTTTTTAATGAGATCATTTGTATATTGTATAAATGTAATAAATTAACAATTGAATCCAAGATACTAGGGTCGGGGTATTTGAAAATGAGTCGCAAAAATATTGAATGTTCTAGATTAGGGTTTATCAACAAATGAAGTTCTAAGGTATGAAATTATATTATATTCCATATACAGTTGTATTTTCCAAGGTTCTTATGATAGGTAATGGTATGGAGGACGAAATTACTTTGGGTCTTATCACTATTCTCAATGGATGAGTAGTTTTTTATCTAGTTTTTTCTTTATTGCTTATACTAGGATTATTATGAGTATGTTGGGCAATAGAATCCATGTTTGTAGCCAAATGATAGATAAGTATGGTGGTTCTTCTATACGCACTATAGGATATCACTCTACTTGGTGATATATAAATATGATGAAGGGAAACATACGTATGAATTCTAATTTTTTTTCATTAGGATTATCATTGAAGTGGTAACACAAATCATCCAAATCAGTTTTATTATAGTTATTCATTGATAACATAACACAATTTTGAAATGGTGTAGGTAATGGACCTCATAAGAATGTGTATATCGAATAGTTGTCAGTGAATTAAGTGACTTATGAGCCTTTGGGGTGTCACAGAGTAGTTGTTGACAGATCTCATTTGATTAATCAGACTTTGACAATGGTAGAGTGGGACTCTAATTTGTTTTAGGCATGGGCTTGATTTCTTCTTATATATTATTGCTTTGTATGACTGAAGAATGTCATTTCATCAAATATTCTATTGTGGTTTCTTGGTTATAATTTCCTATTAAGTACTCATATATTTTGTTATCTATCAACAGACACCTCAGAAAAAAGGATAATAATTATCATATCCTTCTAGAATGTCGAATAGTGGTTTCTTGATTCAATCAATCATGGTGTTTAACGAATCTATAGATGTCAGAATCAAGGTGATCTATGACATGATTGGTTGACGCTTTACCATGAAATAATCGATTGTTCTTGGAGATGAGTTTATTTTATGTCACATAAAGTGGAAAAATTCTTCTTTACTATTGACTAGGATGTTGAGGATGGTTGTTCTGAACTAAATCCTCATCATAGAAATGAATTTTCAATATATAAGGATATCTTAGTACTTATAGTGGACCAAAAATTATATCACTCTTCTCTTGCTACTATCGTAAACCTACACCGAGATGGATTTCCAAAGTGTTTCTCTACGATACCTTTATATAGGGGTCTTGAGTTTAATATTGAGATCATTCCAAATAAATGAACTGTACCAATTCCAACATATAAAATTTCACTAGCTAAGTAGAAAGAGTCAAAAATGAATCATAAATATGTTAGAGCTAAATGTTTCAATAGATGAAGATATTCCACTTAGGTTGATTTGGTATTGTTTCCTAGAAATAAATATGGTAGTATTTATCTTTTTGTTGAATACATGATGTTGAATCAGATGATTATGTGAGAAATGTATTTATTAATATGACATGAAATCTTTTTGCACAAATTTATGGGATCTTAGTGGTTTTCAATGATTGATCTGTATAGAAGCTACTACCAGCTTTGGGTTAGAGACGAAGAAATAGAAATAGAAATATTTTATAGTAGGTATATATTCATTGAGTATTACATTATTCATTTATAATTAATGAATGAATCTATGGTGTTCATGGATTTAATAAATAATTTATATTACCCATAATTTGTCTATGTCAACTATGTGTTTGTTGATGATATTATAGTATATTCTAGAATGTAGGAATCCCTTTCTAGACACCTATAGATGATATTGAGTATGATGCGAGATCATAATATTTTCACAACAAATTAAATGTGTCTCTTTTTTATACTAGTGTTATGATTTCTTGGAAATTTTGTTTTGAATTTTGGAATATAAATTCATATGTAGAGGGTGGATATATTTATGTCTTGTTCATGAAATATGAATGTGTATGATAATTGATGTTTTTATGTGTTTCCATGGAACTATAGGAGGACCATTCCAGAATATCATTACCATTAAAAATATTCGATCAAATTTATAAATACGTTAATAATGTTTAAATGGATATAAAAATGTCTAGGGACCATTATAGTGAGGAGGAAGTAGTTGACATCTGCATCAAATTTAAGCCTCCATCTTCCATGAGTTATGAAATCAATGTTTTGTGATGCATCTGCAATTTTTTAGAGAGCTATTATGATTTATGGAGATATTTATAATTCTTACGAATTTCTATAGTTATGACTTCATGATCATACCTACAGTACTCCGGACATAGAGATTGTATTTATAGATTATGCAGTGAAATTTTTGTAGCAATACCAATTTGGTGAGATATTTTTCATGCATAAGAAGATAAGATTATATAGTGAACATTCTCCAAGTATGAGGAAAATAATTATTTTGGGAGTTGAGTAGAATAATTTTATATTTTGACATTTATATATAGTATACACTTCTGAAAAGACAAATTATTTCATATTTACAAAGTAAGAAGATTCATGAAGTAACATATTAGTTATGTGAAAAAAGATGGAGGCCTAATAATTTTTTAATTGACCAACTGTGGGAAAATATTTGGATCATGGATTAGTGGATTATGCACCATATATGATCATATCATAATTTATGTAATAAATGAACAATATTCTTGAGCATGATCCAATGTGTATCATGATTTACAAGTGGATCATAGAATATGGATTTAATGTATGTTCGACTCTAGAAAAACATGGTGTGATTCGGGTTCATGGTAGGGGAATGGTTATATCATATATAAGAGGCGAGTAAATGAAATACACTCATAAGTCATAGTGAATAGTGCATCTTAGATTGACAAAATAGTATCATGATGTTAGTCGGAAGTTCTTGTGGCCCAACATGGAGTGAAACATTGCCGATTTTGTTTTTGAAAAGTATGAAATATCAAAGAATAATATCCAATCACTGAGGAACTGTAGGGTTACTACAACCACTTCATATGTCTATATGAATATGGGATGAGGTGATTATTGACATCATGGATGGTTATCCTATAACCACGAGAGTATGAGATGCATGTGGGATGTAGTGGATTGGTTTACTAAGGTGCACATTTTGAATAGATCTAGGATACGTATGAGGTTGATAAGCTAGGAATGAACTATGTTTTAGTAATCATGTTTTTACATGAAGTGAATTTAACCATGGAATATGAATAGGATTCCTAGTTTTAATTACTCCATTGTAAATGTTTGTAGATTGAAATGGGGATTCAATTGATGTTGATTTTGTATGTTCATTTCTAGGATGATTGAAAAATAATGGAGAATGACATATAAATTATAGGATATTCGTATAAATCAAATAATATATTTCATGGGTTTTTATTTATATGATCAAAAATATTTGTTAGAATTCTCATACAGTAACAGATCTCATCAATCATTTTAGATTGCACTATTTGGGGCTCTATTAGAGTGGCATGTCATTCACTTCTAAACCAACATGAGGTAGGTGAAACATTAGTTATTGGGATGAGTTTGTTATATGGTAATTTTTATTGGGGGTAGTTTATTTATAAATGTTAGGTTCAAATCCATAGTTTATTCAAGGAAGACAGAAAAAATATAGAGAAAAATATAAAATATAAAATAGGGGTTTGTTTAGTGAGACTCAAACCTGATACCTCACTAAGACACACATGGGAAGATACCAATAATACACACCATGAGGACTTAGTTTACATGATTAATAAATCAAACCTTAAAAAAATAGAATGTTGAAATATTATTCTGACTAAATTTATTTATTGGTGGAAAGGGTTTCCTATAGTTGTCCAGACTTTTAGGGAATAGGTGTCTAAGGAAGCAATTTATGTTAGAACCATAGTATGTTGGCCTATTTGAGATTAAAGAACACAAGTTTTTGGTTTCCTATTTATTTTATATTTCCAAATGGTTCTGATGTATGAAGAATATGTTCCATTTTTCTCAACTTTAGAGGCATGAGCACAATACTGACCATGTACTCAACTGCAATAATGTTCAAATGAAACCATATGTTTATTTTGTTGAGTTTTTCATTTAGTTTATGGACCAATGTGACGTAGTGCTATAAATAATATCTATTAATTTTTCCAAGATTTCTGGAGGCATTGGAGTTTTTGAGAATAAGCATTGGAGGTGGATACCGATATTTTTTCGCATTGTCTAGAGTTGTTTGAGTAAACCACAAGGGAAGCACCTTGTTGATGAGAATTAATAAAAGGGGGAGAATTATATCCACCCAAGACTTTTACATATAACATTTTATTATTTCAAGCATAATTAATCATCAATGTACAAACCAAGGATTGTTAATTCTAGTGTTTTGGACGACTTGGTTCATAAAACATAAAACATGGGGCTAAATAAATTTCTTTATTTAATATCCATAAAGATCTTCTAACTTCCTTTGAGCTACTATAGCTGTATATGGTACCCTGGGAAACACATGAACAAAGGGATGAGCTAAAAAGCCAGGTAAGGGAATGAACATAGGGATACATCTCAAGCACATGAGTTAGGAGGCATGACATAAAATATCGAAAGCATGAAACTTATAAAATCATTTAATATAAGAATGGGACCATATAAACATGGAATCATATAAATGTGGAAGAATAATAAATCATATCTTTAGTACGGGTCAAGGCTAACATCCAATCTCGTTTCCTATTTTAGTACAGGTCAAGGCTAACAGCCAATCCCGTTTCACATCACATCTCAAGAGACTTCTCTTTACCCAATGAATTGAAGAACTATCTGGGCACACCCATCTCAAAATTTTCATGTATCTTCTTTCCACATAAATATTCTTACCACATATACAATCATACATAATCAACCATACAAATACATAAGGGTACCCATGGAATGATTTGGGTACCACCATCATGACGTAAATCATAACCTATGGGCGTATCAGGAAAGTGTCCATGTAAGGAAATAATTAGAAAATTCATGGACTTTCACAGGGTAAAATAGGCATATAACATGGTAAGTTGTTTCAAACATAAGTGACAACATATGAGAAATGTATTTTAGAAACATTAGCATTAAAACATTTTTGTGTGGTTTTATAGAAAATACTATAGAGCTATTAATATAGTAAAGAATACATTCTTTTATATAAAAACATACTTGAACCAAGATGGTTTTCATTATAAAAATTCTGAATTTACAAATACAATTGTTTCTTAAAATAGAGGATAGAGTGCACTTCAAACTTGGGTAAAAAATTCGGGAAGTCCCCTTAAAACATTTTTGCCTATCGGAAAGTTCTAAGGAGAGAATATTTCAAAAACATGTATATCCCTGAAAGAATGTGATGAAAGGGTCTTGATATTATAATCTTTTAAAACTATCCAGAATTAATATGATTCACATATATATATTTGATAACACCATTTTGAAAGAAAGATAAGGCAACCCGAAAGAATGAAGAAGGTTTGGGTAGAATTTGTTACTATTTAAAACGGCATGGTGTCGGGTGTACCTAAGAGGGATTGATGAGAGATAAAAGGGGTTTCTCATCACATATAAAACATTATGGAAGTATGGGGAAGGATTATAAATGTACCCCATCACTTGTTATTACACAAAAATCCATATCATTGAGAAAAATCTTGATTAAGAGTGAAAAGAGGAGGACCCCTTACCTTAATTTTGTTGGTGTCCTCCACTTGTTATTAACGAACTGAATTACAAAATTAGTCTTATTAATTAATTATTTAAGAACCTATTATATATGTAACTGATTTATTATAACCCCATTTAGTTCATTCAAATCCTTTTTTATTAGTTATAAGGATCAATTTCATTGTTCAAACTCGTTTGTTTACTTGGATTTAAATGATCAGTTCACTTATATTCAAATTTGGATTATATGAAAGATGAAAGTGGTTGTCCAGAATTAAAGTTATATTAATTAGTTCATATCTAGGAGATTACATGGATTTACTTTTAATTAGGTTACTTATATTGATGTCGAATTATTATTATATATATATTTATATATATAAATATATATAACCATAGTGATAACATTTATTGTTGATCAGTGGATTTGATTACAAAGAATGTGTTTCGATATATAACTTAATTCCATTTATACCAACGGATTACAGAACCAAAAATAGGATATTTTACAAATATAATAATCTATTTCAACCATAACAGAAATTATTTCATGACTAGAATTAATTATAATAATAGAAATTGATAAACCATTTTCCTTGATTGTGCTAAATTAGCACATCCCAAACAGTGCTTTCATTTCTTTCAAATTAAAGGGTGGGGAAAGGGAGAAGATAAAGAAATATACCACTAGCATGAAGACATTCCACTACTTGTATGTTACTATATTTATCATACTATTATCGTGAAGGGATGTGAGGAAAGATATAATAATGAAAAGAACTTAAAATAAAAGAAGAAATTTGTGATGAGGAATTTACCTCTTCAGACTTCCTCCTTTGTGAACCTCTTAAGGGGAGAGGTTTTGGTATTTTGAGGAGAATGATATCTTTTTGATGTGGTGTAGGTCCTTGGGGAGATATTTTGGTTGTATTCATTGTTGGAATGGAGCTTGAGATGAGTGGATAGAAGCGGGAGTGAAGGGGGGTTTTTATAGTGGAGGAGAGGAGGGATTCCATGATATTATAATCCACAATTTATTATTTCATCCCAAGACAATGAATAGATAGTATTCTATGACCTATAATAGTTATTTTATCATGTGATCTCGAAAAAATTGTTCTTACATCAGCAGAACATCATCGATGACTCAATTAATCCATTATTTAGCATTTATTGTGAATTATCGAATTATACTATTCATAAAAAATTCATGTATTTTAGAAAAATATAAAAAATTCACCCTAACCATTTTTCGATGTGTAGAATCCTAAAATTAATTCCATTATTGTAAATAATTTTATAAATATTATTATTTTAATATTTAATTAAAATAATAATTTATTATCAAACCCAGTTTTAAAACACTCATTAACTTATTCTAAAATATTGGTATATTGCACTTCCAACTTGAATATTATTTTTATTCCACCATAGGTGAGGTAACTATTCATAATGGTATATCACTATTCATATTGGAGTGTTACTATTCATTAGAGTATGTTACTAATCAAAAAAAATTATGTTTTTCTTATCGGACTCCAAAAAACATCTTGAACACAACCGTGTATGTCAGATTTCCAAAATTCCAAAAACAGAAGTGACAAACATATGATTAAAGGTCACTTATCACTTAGCAGATCATTATTATGTGATTTTATGGCATATTTATAAGAAGGGAATTTCCATTAAAAACATTGGGTCATTACATTCTGCCCCCCCCCCTTAAGAAATTTCACCCCCGAAATTTCATTATACATTCTAGGCCAAAATAGATGTGGGTACATATCCTTGATTTCATCCTCCAGTTCCAATGTTGCTTACCCAAACTTATGGTTCCTCCACAACACTTTGAAAATATGGGTTGTCTTGTTGCTTAGAACCTTATCTCTCCGATCCAGAATCATTACTGGCTGCTCCTCATAGAAGAGATCTCCTTTTAGCTGCACCACCTCTGAGTTTAGTACATGTGAGGGATCAGGTATGTATTTACTCAATAGTGATATGTGAAAAACATCATGATCTTGATCCATATTTGGTGGAAATGCAAGCATATAGGCCATGTCTCCTTTACAGTCAAAGATCTCAAAGGGGTCAATATACCTTGGGCATAGCTTCCCTTTCTTCCTGAATCATATGACTCTATCGCATGGAGATATTCGAAGGAAGACATTATCTCCAACGTCAAACTCCAAGTCCCTTCGATGGTTGTTAGCATAGCTCTTTTACCGACTTTGAGATGCTTTGATGTGTTTCTAGATGACTTGAACCTTTTCTGTCATCTCTTGAACAAGATCCGGTCCAAGTAGCTTTATTTCTCCTACTTCATCCCAACAGGTTGGAGTTCTACATCGCTTTCCATATTGAACTTCATATGGAGCCATCTGAATACTCGACTGAAAACTATTTTTTAATGAGAACTCAACCAATGGTAGATACTGATCCCATGAACCTTTTAATTTTAGAGAGCAGGCTCTAAGAATATCTTCAAGCATCTGAATAGTTCTTTGAGATTATCCATTAGTTTAGGGATGATAGGTCATGCTGAAATTTAATTCAGTACTCAATGAATGTTGAAGGCTCCTCCAGAATTTAGATTTGAACCTTGGATCATCATCAGAGACAATTGAGAGTGGAACACCATGTAGTCTCACCACATCCTTCACATATATCTTCGCAAGTTGTTAAAGTGAGTGATCTTCCCGAATAGCGAAGAAATGGGATGTCTTGGTGAGTCGGTCAACTGCAACCCATATCACATTATTTCCCTTTGACGTCTTCGGAAGACCCGTGACAAAGTCCATAGTAATATTTTCACATTTCCACATAGGAATAGGCAATGGTTGAATCATTCCATTGGAATTTTTCCACTCATCATTAACTTTTTGACATACCAAACACATTGATATATATTCCACAATCTCCTTCTTCATGTTATCCCCCAGAAGTGTTCTCGGAGATCACAGTACATTTTGGTACTCCTAGGAAGGATAGAGAAGGTCGAGCTTTGTGCATCATTCAATACCCCTAGTTTATCTCTAGATCAGATGGTACAAATAACTATTTCCGAAATCTTACAACTCATTCCTTGTCAATTTTGAAATATAAGGATTTATAATTTTTAACAGGTTCCACGCATTTTTGAATTTCCACAACCTTTCATTGAGCGACCTTTATTTTCTCCAAGAGGTATGGTTGAGCAATCATTTGAGTAAGGATTGATGATGTTACTCCCTTAATTATTCCCATGTCCATCCTATGAAAATCCACGAAGATTGGATCCTTTTCAATTCTCATCATTGATAAAGATGAAGGATCCTTTCTACTTAGATCATATGCCACCTTGTTTTCCTTACCGGGATGGTAGTGGATTGAGCAGTCATAATCTTTGATGAGCTCTATCCATATTCTTTGGTGCATATTAAGCTCTCTATGTGTGAATATATATTTGAGACTCTTTTGGTCTATATATATCACACATTTTTTCCCATTGAGATAATGCAGCCAGATTTTCAACACAAAGATCACAGCCGCCAACTCCATATCCTGTGTGGGATAGTTTTTATCATGGATTTTCTGCTTCCTTGTGGCATAGGCTATCACTATATCATTTTTAATTAGCACACAACCTAATCCTTTCTTAGAAGCATCACTATACACCACAAAGAGTTCTCCACTTGAAGGGAGTCTGAGTACTGGCACAGTGATAAGGCTCATTAAACTCCTTCAAACAGTCTTCACATTCCTATGTCCCGAAAAACTATACTCCCTTCCGTGTCATCTTGGTCATTGGGTTTGACTATCGGGAATAGTTCTTTATGAATCGTTTATAATACCTAGTTAGACATAAAAATATGTGTATCTCCATTACAGAAGTTGGCCTCGGCCACTCTTCAATGGACTTCGTCTTGGAAGGGTCCACAAATATCCCTTTCCTGGTGATAACATGCCCCAAGAATGATACTTCCTCTATCCATTACTCACATTTAATATACATTTCATTCAACTTCTCCATTAAAAAAGTCATTAACACAGTTTCCAAATGCTCCTCATGTTCCTCCATGCTCTTGGAGTATATCAGAATATCATCAATAAATACAACCACAAATTTGTCGAGGTAATATCTAATGACTCTATTCATTAAATCCATGAAAATTTCTAGAGCATTAGTGAGTCCGAAGGGAATCACTATGAACTCATAGTGTCCATACCTCGTTCAAAAGCCAGACTAGGGAATATTTTCCTTCCTCACCTTTAGTTGGTGATATCCTGACCGAAGGTCCACCTTAGAAAAATAAGTGGCCCCACGAAGCTGATCGAACTAGTCATCTATCTGTGGAAGGGGATAATTATTCTTTATAGTTATTTTATTGAGCTCACAATAATCAATGAAAAGGCGCATTGATCCAACCTTCTTCTTGATGAAGAGGACTGGAGGACCCCATGGTGAAGCACTCTGGCATATAAAACCCTTCTCCATATTCTTCTGTAACAGCTTCTTCGGTTCTTCCAGCTCTTTGGTGGCCATTTTGTAATGTGTCCTTGAGATTGGGAGAGATCTAGGGATAAGTTCAATTGGGAACTCCACCTCTCAGTCAGGAGGAAGACCAAGAAACTCTTCGAGGAATACATCAGTGTAATCCCTCACGATGGGCATGTCTTCAAGCATGATTCTCTCCTTTTTCTCAATCAGTTGAGCTAGATATGATTTCTCACAAGTAAGTAGTATCCAAACATGAGACTAAGATTCTAAAGGAGACTCATCTTCTTCCTTACACATGTACTGAATCGGAGGATGCTTTGGGATGTGAAAAGTGATCTCCCTTTCCAGACAATTGATGTTGGCCTGGTACAAATATATCCAATCCATGCCCAATATAGCCTCAGACTCCACTAAAGGAAGTATGACAAGATTTGTTGGGAGGTTCAGACCACAAACATTAACCAGGGAGATGTTATTAACCATGGATGCAATAATATCCCTATTCGATGTACTCATATATAACTTTTACTCCAAATTATGAGGTGGGGTTTGAATAGTTCTACTAAACATGCAAGATATGAATGAATGTGTAGAACCAGAATCAAGTAGTACTTTTGATATTCTTGAATGAATAACACGCGTACCTGTCACCATATATTTTTGCGGATCCACCTTAGTAGTAGTGATATCATAAGCTCTTCCTTGTTTCCTTGGAGGTTGTTGAAAATTTCCTTTGAGAACCCTTGGCATAGGGCAATTGTTCGGATAATTCCCAAGCTCCTTGCAATTATAACACTACACTATAGGCTGAGTGTTGATCTGAACCTTCCTTTCATCTTCAACATTAGCAGGATTTTTCAAATCTCTTCAGCAGTTCTTGGCCAGATGACTAAACATTCTGCAGTTGAAGCAATTCCTGGTTCCCTTGATACTATCACTAAGAATCTTCTTCCCATAATTCTTGCAAAGGGGAATGTGAGGCTTATTTCCATCCTGGGATTTGTTTGATGAACCACCCATGATGTTCTCCATTTTCTGGTTTTTTCACTAGGTCCATGAGACCACTAAGTGTCTCCAATCTTCATTTCAACCTCTATGGAACAACAGAAAATCTCCTCATGGCTGTCGAAGTCTCGAATCGACAACACTTTTTGTAGACTCGGATTTATTCTGCTAATGATTCGATCCACCAAGTTTCAGTGTTTATGACAATGCCAGAGGCGTGCCTTTCATGCCTTGTAAAGTTCTCTTAATATGCCCAGATAGACTCATTTTCCTTCTTCTTGAGTCCTAGTAACTCTCCTTCCTTCTTGAGATGGAGGGTTCGAGGAAACTATTTGTTCAAAAACATCCTATTTAATTCCTCCCAATTTATGGAATCAATTTCCTCTTGGTACTTTGTATTCTTGATCAGTGTCCACCAATGATCATCTTCCCTATCAAAATGATAGACTTCCGGTATAATTTTCTCTTCTTACGAGCACTGGAGGACAGAAAAAATCTTTTCAATGGAGTTAATCCATTGTTCTGCGAGGAGGGGATCAGAAGACCTGCTAAACATGGGAGGCCTTTGCCGCATGAAGGATTCTTCGGTATCTTTCTCTTTCCTTGGAGGATGAGGACGTTCCACATGATTCAAGTTATTATTCATAAATTGGACGAGCTTAGCAAGTATTTCCATGGTGTTTTGAGCACCCACTTCCATCACATTAGTCATGTCATTAGGGAAATCATTACATTTCCTATCACATTGGTTGTTGGAACGTGTTCTTATATTTCCAACCATTAACTAAGAAAAAGAACATATAATTAGAGGTCTTGAATACTTAGCTAATGACAACAAAAAGAATCATTGAACATAAAATTATGAACTTATAAAGAAAAAGTATATCCTAACTTGTGATTCTGTAGGTTTATATCTAGGTTATCCTCGATCTATTTCATAACTTATATTCTTATGGGATTATTTTTGTCCCTTAATAATGGTTTGTACTATGCTCGTGAATCTACCAAAGAATATCCCTCGGGAGTGTCTTAATCAAGAGTTCATCAAGTTCTGTTGTCATACACCAGTTCGCATTCGATTCTTGCTCAAAGCAGTGTTTTTGGGTTTTACTCCTAGGTACATCTGTGCCAAAGCCACCTCTACCTACTCGTATCCAGACATGGATGTATTTTCTTGATAAACCACTTACTCTATACTCACCAAAATTTAGAACTATTTTCTTATACTTAGTCTCATCCTTATGTTTCTCGCAAAGGTGTTATATTCCTAATCTCCAAAAATAACTAGACCAACCTCTGATACCAACTATAGCAACCCAAGCCTTTTACATATAACAGTTCATTATTTCAAGCATAATTAATCATCAGAGTACAAGACAAGGATTGTTAAGCCTAGTGTCATGGAAGACTAGGTACATATAACATAAAACATTGGTCCAAAAAAACTTCTTTATTTAATAGTCATTAAGATCTTCTAACTTCCTTTGAGCTCCTACATCTGCAAAGGGTACCCTGGGGAACACATGAACAAAGGGATGAGCTAAAAAGCCTAGTAAAGGAATAAACATAAGGATACATCTCAAGCACATGATTTAGGGGCAAGACATAAATATAACCAAATCACAAAACTTGTAAAATCATTTAATATAAGCATGGGATCATATAAACATATAGTTATATAAACATGGCAGAATCATAAATCATATCTTCCGTACGAGTCATGGCTAACCGCCAATCCCATTTCACCTTGCATCTCATGAGAATTGTCCTTACCCAATGCATTAGAGCGCTATATGGGTGCAACCATGTAAAAATTTTCATGTATATTCTTGCCAAAAAATATTCTTACCACATATACAATCATACATAATCAACCATACATAAACATAAGGGTAACCATGGAAAGAATTTGGTACCACCACCATGACGTAAATCATAACCAATGGGTGTATCATGAAAGTGTCCATGTTTGAAAAAAATTAGAAAATACATGGAAATTGATAGGGTAAGATAGGCATATAAAATGGTAATTTATGTCAAACATAAATGACAACATATGAGAAAAATATTTTAGAAACACTATCATTAAAAAAAATTGAGCGGTTTTATTAAAAATACTATAGTGCTTTTAAAATAGTAAAGAAGATATTCTTTTTTATAAAAACAGAATTTGTAATGACCCAATGTTTTCAATGGAAATTTCCATTCATATATTTATGTCTTAAATTACATGAAAACAAAAAATAATGAACTGATGAGTGATAAGTGACCTTTAAACATAAGATTGTCACTCCTAAGATTGGAATTTTGAAAATCTGACATACACGGTTGTGTTCAAGATGATTTTTGGAGTCTAATGAAACAAAAATTATTTTTGGTGAATAGTAACGTACCCTTAGGAATAGTAAGATACCCATATGAATTGTAATATGGCCCCTATTAATGGTAATTCAACCAACATAAGAGTAACATTACCTATGAATAATAGAATAAAATCTAAACATCATAAAAAGTGACAATTTGACCTTAGTAAGTGTTTTGGTATTTTGTAAGTCATAGATAATTAATTAAAATTAATTAATTAAATTAAAAGAAATTTTTTTCCCTAAAATGTATTCATAAATTATTGAGTCAATTTTTATAGTTTATAGATAATTTTATATGACCCTACATAATTTTTGAAAGCACTATAAAATCAGTTTAATCTTAAAAACTGTTTTTATGTAAATTATGATATTAATTAAATATTAAATTAATAATATTTATAAAATTATTTTTGAAAAATATAATTCATTTTTGGATTCTACTCATCATGAAATGGTTGGGGTAATGTGTTTGGATTTTTCTGAGATACTTGAATTTTTTGATGAATAGTGCAATACAGTATTTTATAAAATAAGCTAAATAAGCTAATTATAGGGTCATGTGTGATGTTCTACTGATGTAAGACCACTTGGTTCGGAATTAAATTATAAAATTACTATTATTGGTAATTAAATACTCACTATTCCTTGTCTTGTGGGGAAATAATAAACTAATGAGTTCTATCTTAAGGAAACCCCTCTCCTCTCCACTATAAAAGCCACCCTTCACACCCTCATTTCCTCACACCTATCATGCTCCAAGCCTTCTCTAAACTCTTACCAAACACCTTCCCTATCCCCTCCCCAGCGTACAAGAGCTTCTGGTATCATCAAAAGACCATGCATAGGCCGTTAATGAGGTTCTCAAGAGAAGGATTCAAGAGGTAATTTCCCTCCCTCTCCTCCTTTAATTTCCTTTCAAGTTCAAGTTCATTTCTTGATCTCTCCCCACCTATATTCATCCAAATTGAATCATAACTCCATTATTATACATATACTGTAATTTTATGATTCTAATGAGATATTATATCATCCAACCCCTTTTACCACTTCCTTTTATTATATTAAATAGAACGTTGTTCGTGAGGTGTTAATTTGTCACCTTCAAGAATGACATGCTTTTTTCTTCCATTTCTACCTTCAGATCTGGCCAGGAAACCATTTTTATGGTTTAAACAGAATATATTATATGTATTATGTTCCATTGAAAGTTATGGAAATATCCTATGGACATATTACTAAGTGATAAGTTAAAACAAGTTCATTATGATCCGAAAACCACCCAAATTGAACCAAATAACCATCATTTAATTCTTATCTATTAATTCATCCACATGGATCTACAATAATTCATTATAAGATCATTAAATATCCTGTAATATATTTAATGACATGTAATATCATTTCTTTATTTTTTCTCATGTTCTAACCAAACAACAATTTAAGAATACAAGTGAATCACCCAAGAAAAACCATAAAAACGAACATCTTTGAACAATGTTTTTAAACTCTATAAGTCATCCATAGGAACATAATATGAAATAATGAAACTATAATGAAGCCTATTAATTTACACATGGTTCTTGATATCTAATTAACGAATATAATGTCATTATACAGGACATTAAGGAGAAGCAAGCATTCGGTACAAGGTAAGGGGAAATTCTCGAACCCAACTTTCATCCTTCGGGTTCTACCTCTTTCACTCCATTTTTGATATGGCCACTCCTTAAAGATCACTTTTTCATCATTTTATTTCCAATTTTTTGTTATAAATATTTTATAATGATGTTTATGTCAATCCAAATCCTTTCCAAAAGAACTCTTCTTTTAAAAACTCAACTTTTACCTCTCATTCATGGTTGATGGTTCTTGAATCAAGTATGTTGTTCCCTCTTTATTTTGGGAACCCAAATCTTATGAATGTATTATTATGAGATGAAACCCATTCCATAACATGGTTTAGTTATGTTCACTTTTGATGTATGTTCTATGTGGAAATCATGATAATCAAAATGTTATGATGTCACGGGTTTGCCCGGAATTATATAGCGCAAATATGAATGTTTCAAAGTGACGGGTGCGCCCTGAAATATACAGTGCTCCAATGCATTGGGTAAAGTGATTAATCTCATGATTAAATGTGAAATTATGTGTGGAAATGATGATATCTTGGTTCACAAGTATGTGTGGTAGTTAACCACTAAGACATGCTGTTTCATTTTTATGAATCTTTACATTTCAAGTCTTTTGTTTATGCTCCTCTCATGTTCATGATATTTTTCCTATGTTTTGATTATTCTCACCACATGATATATTGTTCTTGTCTATCCTCTTACTAGGCTTCTAGCTCAACCCTTTTGATGTATATCCTCAGGTGGCTACATGTACTAAGGAGAGGAAAAGTGCCAAAAATAAGCTAGAGAAGAAGAAATTAAATAAATGTTTATGCTAGATGTTGTATTTGTTATGTGTGGTCCTAGTTTCCCCAAGAAACTAAGCCATTGGATCCTATTTGTGTAGTACTATTATGTTTTTTGTCTTTGAAATGATGTAATAGTAATGTAAGAAAATTCTGGGACTCTATATTTGGTTTCAAAGGCACGGTTTAGTTAATTTGGGAATGAGGATTAGTGAACCCTAGAGAAAACCTCTAGTATAAGACTATGTAAAAATATGCAAACAAGAATATATACCTAGGGATACCATATGTTATGTTTTTTGTATAATTGTTTAAATGAATAAGTTATTTTTGACTTGTTTAATTATGTTTTGTTCTAACCTTTTCTATTTTAGAAAATGGTGGGAACCAGGAGAAATCAGGCCAACAACTCATGCGAGGGCCAATGCAATGATTGCCCGAACGACATCCCCAATGATTTGGGAGGTGGAGTTCAAAACATCATGGAAATTATTACCCAATTATCTCAGGTTATGAATAATAACCATAATAATGGGGAACGTCCTCTTTCACCAAAGAGGGAGCAACTCGCTATTGAATGTTTTATGCAGCAATGTCCACCAACGTTTTGTGGATCTTCTGATCCACTAGTGCAGAATAGTGTGTCAACTCCATGGAGAAGATCTTTTCTGTGCATCACTGTTCTGAGATGGATAAGGCGACTCTACCTGTTTATCATCTAGATGGATAAGCTGATCAATGGTGGGATTTGATTAAGAATAACAAGCCAAGGGAGGAAATTGAAGACATGGAATGGGAAGACTTTAAGATAATTTTTCATAACAAGTATATCCCAAGAACTCTATGCATGAAAATGGAGAGAGAATTCATATATATCAAGCACAAATAATGAGAATCTTTCACAATCTATGAAGAGAATTTCACAAGGCTTTCAAGGTATGCTTCGGGTTGTGTTGTCAACAATGATAGAAAAATTGATAGATTCTTTAGTGGTTTAAAACCACACCATCAAAAGGCTCATGCAATTCGAGACTTTGGGAGTTATGAATAAGTTGTATGGTGTGCTCTCAAAGTGGAGATGGAGTTTGGAGATTGGTACCATGGCTGTGGGGATAAGAAACGAAAGATGGAGTTTCAAGCTGGTGGATCTAGTGACAAAAATGGGATGAAAAATCAACGACCCACAAGCCAAAAATGTGGGAAGTTTCACCATGGAAACTACCTCAAAGTGATGGGGAAATGCTTAATGTGTGGGAAAGGGCACCATTATCAAGTGTGTTGAGAAGACCTGAAAAGAAAGGATAATGTAGCCGATGAAAGGAGAGAACCACTCATGGTTCAATGCTACAACTATAAAGAGCTAGGGCACTATGAAAACCACTGCAGTAAACCTCGATTTCTCAAGGGTAATCAGCGTCAACAGCCACCAAAGCCAAAGGAACAAGGGAAGGCTTATGCCATCACTAATATAGAGGTGGATCATGATAATTAAGTCGTACAAGGTACACATTCAATTCACTCAAGAATGGAAAAAGTATTATTTGATTCTGGTTCTACACATTCCATTATATATTTCAAGTTTACTAGAACTATAGAATCGAAGCCCCGAAACCTTGAAGTAGAGATATCTATAAAATCACAAAGTGGTACAATCATTGAAACCCAAGTGTTTGACTCTTATCATGTTGGCGATTGTGGGAAGATTCTTCGATCAAATCACGTAATACTTCCCATGGTGGAATTCGACGCTATAATGGGAATGGATTGGATCTCGTTATGTAGATCACATATCAGCTATCGGGATAAGAAAATATCTTTTCATATTCTGATCCATCCCATGCTCCTTTAAAAATGCAAGGAAGATCATGAATCTCCTTTGAAAAATCCTTCAATGGTGTGGGTGTTGATTCCCTATGAAGAAGAATACCTCGCCCAAATGGTTGAGTAAAATAAAAGTTCTAGCCCTGAGGAAATTCCCATCGTTGGGGAATACAGTGATGTATTTCCCAATGTGTTACCGGGAATTCCCCCAGATCGTGAGGTAGAGTTCTCAATTGAACTCATACCTGGAGCAACTCCTATCTCAAAGTGCCCCTATTGGATAGATCCTATATAACTGAAGGAGTTAAAGAATCAGCTGCAAGATCATCTGGATAAAGGGTTCATACACACTAGTGCATCACCTTGGGGTGTTCCAGTATTCTTTGTGAAGAATAATGATAGAACCATGCGTATGTGTATCGATTATCAGGAACTAAAACAGATCACCATAAAGAGCATGTATCATCTCCCAAGGATTGATGACTTGTTTGACCAGTTAAGAGGGGCTCAATACTTCTCAATGGTGGATCTTGTTTCTAGATATCATCAGGTAAAGTTGAAGAAGGAAGATATTCAGAAGAATGCAATCTGTATAAGGTATGGGCACTATGAGTTTTTGTTGATTCCCTTTGGACGTACTAATGCCCCTGCAATCTTTATGGATATTATGAATATAGTCTTTTGACATTACCTCGAAAAATTTGTGGTAGTGTTTATCGATGATATTATCATCTACTCCATGAGAAAGGAGGAACAATAAGAACATCTAAGACTTGTGTTAACGTCATTGAGAAAGGAGAAGTTGTATGCCAAGTTCAGAAAGTGTGACTTTTGGATGTATCAAGTCACGTTCTTGGGACATGTGATCACAAGTGAGTGAATTTTTGTGGATCCTTCAAAGACAGAGGCGATTGAGGAATGGCCCAGGCCCTCTAGTGTCACAGAAATCTATAGTTTTCTTGGATTAGTTGGGTACTACCAACGTTTTGTGGGAAACATTGCATGATTTTAAAGCCCGCTAACTAACTTAACAAGGAAAGGGGAAAAGTATGTCTTGATGGAAGAATGTGAGGGAAGCTTCAAATAGATAAATAGAAGGCTGATCACTGCACCTGTAATCACTCTACTGAAAGGTGGAGAATGTTTTCTGATATACAGTGATTCTTCAACGAAATTATTTTGTTGTGTACTCATGAAAAATGATAATTTGATAGCATGTGCCTCATGATAGTTGAAGATCCATGAGCATAACAACCCGACGCATGATCTAGAGCTGGAAGCTGTGATTTTTTCCTTCAAAATATGTCAGCAATACCTTTATGGAGAGAAGTGTGACATATACACCGAACACAAGATCCTAATGTATATATTCACAAAAAAGGATCTCAACATGCATCAAAGGAGATGGTTATAGCTAATCATGTATTACTATTTCTCTATTCACTATCATCCTAGAAAGGCCAACAAGGTAGCTGATGCTCTAACCAGAAAAGAACCTGCTACTCTATCCATGCTGTGGATTGAGAAAGACCATATCTTCATGGATATGCAAAGAATATATTTTGAAATCATAATGGAAGGGTTCACACCCTACCTTTCCCAAATGATCGCACAACCATCCATCCAGGAGAAGATTAAGGAAGAAAAAAGGGATCATGTGGGGATACAAAAGAGGGTGAATGAAGTAATGGAAGGGAAGCTATAAGAGTTCCATATCAACGATGATGGTGTGATTTGGTTGGGAATGCGGATTTGTGTTCCTTCATTACCCTGGATAAAGAAGGATCTATTGGATAATGCATATAGCTCAACATTCTCTATCCATCATGGGAGTACCATGATGTACCATGATCTCTGAGAACACTTCTGGTGGGATAACAAGAATTAGGAGATTGAAAAATATTTATCAAGGTGCTTGGTATGTAAGAAAGTTAATGTTGAGCAACAAAAGTTCAAAGGTTTGATGCATCCATTTCCTATACCCATGTGGAAATGGAAAATGTTACTATGGACTTTATCACAGGTATCCCGTAGAAGTCAAAGGGAAATTGTAACAACCCGAGATTTTATGAGAATTATTTTTCTTAATTTCATTGATGTCTTGTGTTATACGCTACACCAAGATTATTGTGAACTATACGCAACACCATATTAGCTTGGAGTATATGCAACACTATTCTTGGATCGTGTTACACACAATTTCAAGTTCATTAGATTGTAGTCATTCTACACAACATTGAGTGTCTATATATATATATATTAAATATATAAATGAAATATGGTTGGATTCTGTTTTATGAAACAATGAAAGAGTCTTGCACAACATGCAACCCTGACTTGGCTTGCATTACACACAATCGCGACCTTCCTCGATAGCGTGTGTTGTACGCAGTACCAGGTTTTAACTAAACAACGATATATGGTTATAAAATTATTATGAACTATCCATTATGAATAATATGAACTACATTTTGAATTTTATAACATTATTATTCATCTTAAACTTTTTCTACAACATGGAATAAGAACAAAATAATTTTTTTCGGGTAAAATATGTATTTTTTTAAAAATGCAGTTTTACCGGCTTTTGATGATGCACCCACTTTAAATCTAGTTTTTGACTGGTTTATAAATTCAATTTGACAAAATAAAATTCTTATTTGGAATAAGGAAATAAAAAATTACTTTGGATAAAAATTTCATATTATTCTGATGACTTTCATATTTTAATGAATAGTAAAAACACGCTATATTTTAATTAAAAACAACTTTTTTCATTGCAATAATATATATGGATAGATTATCTTTTTAATTGGTTTTATTTTGTAATTAGAATATATTTATACCATTTAATACAATTTTGGTCATTGTAATTAACTTCACTTTGAAATCGGAAATAAACAAGTGTCGATCATTTGATTGTTATTGTTTCAAAAAAACATGTTATTTGTTTTGTTAACAGGAATTAATTTTAAAATTAATTAATTCCACTTATATGTTTTGAATTTAAAAATACAGACATAATTTTTGAATTCGGAATATCAAATATAGCTTAGGCTGAATTTTTTGTATTTTTCTGAAAAACATCAATTTTTGATAAATAGTGAAACCACTTAGTGGTAGTCAAAAAACTGACTCTTTCATTTAAATGAAATTTTACCACTTCTGTGAATTTAATTTAAAAAATCCGACATACATGGTTGTTATCAATAATTAAAATGTGGTTCAATAAGATGAAAATAATTTTTAGTGAATAGTAACTTTTGACTTTTATTTACCGCGGTCAAAGGTAAATAGGGTAATTCAAGGTTTAAAAGATATTATATTAATTCAAAATTACATTTAACACATTTCCTAACATTAATGGTTGAGTAGTGGTAGACCATGGGCATCATTGGGTCGATTTCGGGACCCCATTGAGCAACTTGGTAGTAATAATGACAATTTGGATTTATTAATTTAATGTAAAGACAAAATTGACATTAACAAAAATCTTTTAGTAATTAATTTATATAAGGGGTTATATAAATTATATTTTCGACTATAAATATTAATTGGAAATATAAAAATATTTCCTACATGGTGGTATCTATTTTATAGTTGTTATACCTCAAATAATTTTAATTATATATGTCACAATAATGTTGTAGTTTTTACCTCATTAAAAAAATGATTTATATAAATAAGATTATAATGATTAAAATATTATACAAAACATGTCCAATTATGATTGGATGATTTTATTTCTACCATGAGTCATCTTATCTTCATCTTTAATGAATTTTTTACCTTTTGAAACCGAAGATAAGTTTATAATAAAATAATATTTTCACACTTTCCTAAAGAGCCCCTCCTCTCCCTTATAAAAGGAGACCACTTCAATGCAATTCCTCACACCTATCAAGCCTTTTGGCTCATCCAATATCTACCCAATTAGGCTCCCTACATCCCTCTCCTCAACTTAGAAGCCTTACCTTAGGCATAATGCTCATAAATAATTCCTTTGGTTCAAACCAAAGGGAGTTACCCAAATTAAAGGTAACGGTTCCTCTTAAATTGTTTTCTTTTATTTTACTTTTCCAACCCCTAAATTATTTTTATTTACTTTCTTCTGTAACAACACCAGTATCCTAATATACTATTTTATTGTTATGAGAAGGATTTGAACTACACATACACACACCTCCATCTAATAGGTGAAGAACATAATGTTTCTGTGGATGGAGAACTAACGCCTCACGAAACGACGATTATTCAAATATTTCCAACCGCCTATCATGGTGGCCATTATGATGGAACTGTATTTATATATGGTATATATTATGTTTATGATTTCCTTATGCTTATGTACTTCCCATTCATGTCACAACTTCATGGTTTCCATAGTTGGTAAATACGATAATCTCATTTGAGGAAGTGCGGACTACCACCACCTCAAAGTGATGTGATTCCTTAATGCCTTATGTGAGATGTATAAAGGATAGAGTTAATGATATTTTATATGATATTATACTTGAATTATAATATACCTATGTATAAATATGTTTTTACTCCATTAAAATAAGAAATAGAAATGAAAGTAGCGTTCATGTGTACGTACTGCTTACCGTCTCTATGAACAGTGCATCTCATTTCTTACCTCCATATATTATGTACTATTATAAACACATGTATATTCTGGATATATATGATATATATGATATATAAATTTTGAATATCATTCTAGATATAATTAACCTTTGGCTACATGAACAACATATAATTATAAGAAGTCTATTTTTGACTCAAGTACCAAATATCGACAAAACAAACGTTATTAACTTAAATGGTTACATAATGTTTATAACATGGTAATAAGTGATATAAAAGGAATAATAAAAATGAAAAAGGTTCTTAGGAAATTATAAATTAACTTTGGTTTATTATTCAGGAGATTAAAGATCGATCGAGTCATGTCAGACACGAGGTAAGGGAACTTCTTAACCCAATTTTCGTTCTTTGGGTTGATCTTCTCTTTCTTGTTTATGTCGTTTTTTGATTATGTGAGGAATGAATTTCTATATCTTATAATGTATTTATACTTTCTTTATGTGAAATTATTGTGAATACACATAAGTGATCTATTTTATTGTCAAAAATTTCTTTTTAAGGGATAACTATTCCAATCTTGTTCTTATCTGAGATTGTTATTCGTAAGTACTTAATGGGGTTATTATTATCATCCATCCCCATGTTTTCAAAAAAAATGTTTTCATGTATTTTTAAAGTCCGTTTTACCCATTTTTTAAATTTACCACATGTTATTAAAGTAATCTTAATTTTTTTACCACACGGGAAACTTTTTGACTTTTCCGACAAAAGTACGAGAAGAATGTTATTTTTAACTTATGTGGTGTGAACGGATTTTTACGATTTTAGAACGCCTCATTTTCATGATGCTTCCTCTACAAGATTTCATGATTATTTTCAACAAAACCCATTTCATTTAAAATTTCATGGAATTTTGTGAAAATAAAATGATTTTGAAGAACGAAGGATATTTTCCTCAAGAATTCATTTAATGATTTTATCGAAACCATTTTCCATATAAGATGACATTATTTCATATTTGTATGTTTCAAGTATAATGTATCCATTATTTACATGGTTTGATTATTCTTGTGAGGAAATGATATCCATTTTTTTTATAGATTATGTTATGATGACATGATGTTTAAGAATCCCATTCTATTACATGGGTTATGCTATGATGTATGATTTTTGATTTTTGGCACATGAAAGAATGATTTAATTATGAGATGTGTGGGACCTATATCTCCCTAAAATTCATTTGGTAAATGTTTATATCTCATGAGATAGACATGGATGGAATGATAAGTAAATCCAGTTCAGTAATACAGGGCTGGAATGGCATGTAAACCCGGTTCATTAAGGGACTTTTTCTACTAAGATGGTCTTGGTAGCAATGTCTTGGCTACTATAGAAATAATATCATGTGCTTAATGTTTTCCAACAATTACATGTTTTATTCACATGTTATTTTATCATGATTGATGTTCCTTCATGATATAACCTTATGTACTTCCAAGATTTATGTCTTTGCTCATGATTTTGATGTTTAGATTTTATGTTCAAGTTTTTGCATTCAAATGTTTATGGATTGTTTTATGCTCTCTATGCTTACCCTTACTGAGAATTTGATCTCACCCCTTTATATGTTTTCTTTTCCCAGGATTTAATGAAAGGTTTTAGGTATGAAAACAACATGGGAAGATATTTATGGGAGATGTGGAAGACCTTTCACCATGAAAAGAAGATTATTTTTCATGAGCTTCCAAAGACACTAAAATATTACGGTCCTTGTGTGTCTGTTTTTGTTATGTATTAAGCATTCCGAAAAAGTAATGTAATGTCCATGTATGTCAATATTTGGGTCTCCATAGTTGGTTTCAAAGGAAAGGTTTAGTTAACCTTTGGAAACAAGGATGCGAAAACATTGGTGAGATCCCTAGAGATATTTCTACGGTATGTCTGGGGATGTCCCTAAGGTTAAGCATAAGTATAGGTTATAGTATTAGAATTACAGTAACGATCTTAGAATTAAACCTAAGATGTTAGACATTGATGTTACTCCCACTTTATTATTTTGTTTTTACTATAATGATTTTTTCCTCTCACACTATTCTTTTTGGGTTTTAGAAAATGGATGGAAATAGGATGATTCATGATAATAGAGAATCTGATGGACAATGGAATGATATTCTTCATGAGAAACCAAATGAAACCGGAATTGGATGTCTAAAAATCGTTATTATGAATATTCAGAAATCTCATAATATGATCAATAATCTCCACTTTGGTAAGTATCCCGACTCAGCTAATAAGAGAAAGATGGAGTTTCATGATGATCATAGAAGAAAGAAAGTTCAATTTCCCTCATGTAAATCATGTGGGAAGAGGCATCAAGGAGAATGTTTCAAAGGAACTGGAAGATGATTTGGGTGGGGAATGGAAGGAAACAAATCCAATAAGTTCAAAGGAAAAGGTTCAGTTAACACTATGGACAAGGATAATAGTATTTCTACGACATCAACAATGATTAAATGTTCTTAATGTGGAATGTATGGGCATTATGCAAACCAATTCCCTAATAGAAAATCCCATGAAGAGAATCATCATGGTCATATGAGTAGTATTTATGTGGATGACAATGAAGACACTACAAATGATATATGAGATGGATGAAATGATGAAGCTCAGCCAATGGTTTAATAAGGTAGTGTAATGATTGTATGTTTGTCATGAATAATCTATGGTAATATGGAATAAAGAAAAATCTAAGGATTGTTACACTGTTGCCTTTGCTTGAGTTTTGAAAGAATATGATGAATGGTACTGGTAACCATGAGAAGTTATTCAAATATTTTTGGAAGGTAGATGATATGTGCATAATGAAAGGATAATGATATAATGAGATGTTTTATAGTATTAATGAGCTCATGAATGGTATAATGAAAAAGTGATATCATGTTTTGAGGATATAGAATTTTGGGATTTTGGTATGTGGAAAGTGTTAACTTTTGAAAGCATTCATGTTTTTACTAAGGTTCAATGTGTATTCATTTTTCAAGAGAATACATGATTAAGGTATTCACAGGATTGGAATTTGACCAACAAGATATATGGGGGATAAATAATGGTATTCACATGCTTGTTAAATGGACTTTTTACTAATCATTCTCTTTATACTATGAGTTTGGAAAAAAGTATTTTTGATAAATCTAGGGATTGGAATCGATTAATTTAGTCATCATATAGTATTGTTTATGGCTAGAAATTTCTGTTATATTTTAGAAAAAGGTAAACCCTTAGGGCTGGCGACAACCCGTATCATCAGAAAAGGTTGCGGGAATCGAACGCACAACCGAAGTACGACATGACTTCATCGCCTACCACTATCCTACAGGAAGTCCCTGGTTAGTAGGAACTAGTTTTATTTTATTAAGCGCTGTGATAGCTGAGGTATAAGTCCATTTTAGAAACCATATATGATTAATCTCAGCATAGATGGACTTCTGTATATTTAATAAATTGTGCTAACTTTTTGAGATAGAAATGGATCGAATGACCTATCATTCTATCGCATAATCTGCAAACACTTCATAGAAGACAAATTCAATTTCATTTCTTTAAGAGATGAAGTAGAAATTGTTCGAGGCACGAGAAACAGTGAGATTGTACTAAAATCAAGTATTTCTTTTAATTCATGAATTCTTCAACTTTAGGCAAATTATCTGGAAAACAAAAAAATTGTTTTTCTGGTGTCCTTATATCTGCTGAATTAGATGATACCTTAAATAAACAAAAATTTATGGCTTTGTGATTGGTGTATTTTTAATAGCCATGTTCTCTACCACTATCAATCAGAACTTGATGGTTAGATTTCTCCTCCATATCGATATTTTCACCTAAGTTCTCATATGTGGAAACCCATTGATTAGTTAATTTGGGTAACCGTTACATGTCATAATTTAGTTTTTGAAGTTATGTTTTGGTATTCCTTTTTACGATGTGGGTTTCTATGAAAGAAATTCTCAAGTAACAAACAATTTATAACCCCGTCAAATTTAGATGGACAAATTCATTTTAAGGGGGGTGGAATGTAAGAAACCGTGATTTTATGAGATTTATTCTTTTTAATTTCATTTATTTCTTGTGTTGTACGCTACACCAAGATTATCTTGAGCTATACGAAACACCGTATTAGCTTGCAGTATACGTAACACTATTCTTGGATTGTGTTACACACAATTTCAAGTTCATTTGATTGTAGTCATTCTACACATCATTGAGTGTATATATATATTAAATGTATAAATGAAATATGGTTGGATTCTATTATACGAATCAACAAAGGAGTCCCGCACAACACGCAACCTTGACTTTTCTTGCATAACACGCAATCACGACCTTCCTCGATAGCATGTGTTGTACGCAGTACCGGGTTTCACTAAACAACGATATATGGTTATAATATTATTATGAACTAGACGTTATGAATAGTATCAACGAAATTTTAAATTTTATAACATTATTATTCATCTTACACATTTTCTAGAACATGGAATGAGAAGAAAATAGATTTTTCATGTAAAATAAGTATTTTTCAAAAAATGTAGTTTTACCACCTTTTGATGGTGCACCCAAATTAAATATAGTTATTGCGGGTATATATGATCAATTTGAAAAAAAACATTCTTATTTGGAATCAGGAAATAAAACTTTACTTTTGATAAAAATTTCATATTATTCTGATGACTTTCATATTTTAATGAATAGTAAAAACACGCTATATTTTAATTAAAACCAAATTTTTTTCGTCGCAATAATTTATATGGATAGATTATATTTTTAATTGGTTTTAATATTTAATTAGAATATATTTTCACCATTTAATCCAATGTTGGTCATTGTAATTAACTTCACTTTGAAATCATTCATAAACAATTGTCGATCTTTTGATAATTTTTGTTTTCAAAAAACATGATATTTGTTTTGATAACGGTAATTAAATTTAAATTTACTTCATTACACTTATATTTTTTGAATTTTGAAAAATAGACATCATTTTTGAATTCAGAATATCAAATATATCTTAGGCTGAATTTTTGGTATTTTTCTGAAGAACTTCAGTTTTTGATGAATTGTGAAACCACTTAGTGGTAGTCAAAAAACTGACACTTTCATTTAAATGATATTTTACCACTTCTATGAATTTAATTTCAAAAATTCAACATACATGGATGTTATGAAGAAGTAAAATGTTGTTCAATAAGATGAAAATAATTTTTGGTGAATAGTAACTTTTGACTTTTATTTACCGCGGTTAAAGGTAAATAGGGTAATTCAAGGTTAAAAGGATATTATAATAATTCCAAATTACCTTAACACTTGTCCTAACCGTATTTTATGAGTATTGGCCAACCATGGGAATCCTTGGGTCGATTCTGGGACCCCATTGTGCCACTTGGTAGCGATAATGACAATTTGGATTAATTAATTTATTGTAATGGCAAAATTGACATTAACAAAATCATTTTTGTAATTAATTTTAATAAGGGGTTATATAAATTATATTTTAGACTATAAATATTCATTGGAAATATAAAACGATTTCATACATGTTGGTAGTTTTTTTATAATTTTTAGACCTAAAATAAATTTAATTATTTATGACACAATAATGATTCATTTTTTACGTCATTAAAAAAACGATTTCAATAAATCAGATTACGATGATTAAAATATTATCCCAAACATGTCCAATTCTAATTGGATGATTTTATTTCGACCTTAAGTCATATTATCTTCATCTTTAATGATTTTGGTTCCTTTTTAAACAGAAGATAAGTTTATAATAAAAAAATATTTCCACACTTTCCTAAAGAGCCCCACCTCTACCTTATAAAAGGAGACCACTTCTATGCAATTCCTCACACCTATCAATCCTTTTGGATCATCAAAACTCTAACCAATTATTCTCCATATATCCCTATCCCCCACCTAGAATCCTTATATTAGGCATAAGTCTCTTAATGAAGTCCTTTGGTTCAAACCAAATGGAGTTACCCAAATAAAAGGTAACTGTTTCTCTTAAATTGTTTTCATTTATTTTACTTCTCCAACCCCTAAACACTTTTTATTTACATTATTTTGTAACAAAACCAGTATCCTCAATATAATAGGATTTTTTTATGAGAAGGATTCTAACTACACTTACACACACCTCCATCTAATGGGTGAAGAACATAATGTTTCTGTGGTTGGAAAACGACGGCCTCACGAAATGATGATAGTTTAAATATCTCCAAACGCCTCTCATGGTCGCCATTATGATGGAAATATATTTATATATGATATATATTGTGTTTATGATTTCCTTATGCTTCTGTAATTCCCATTCATATCACACAATTATGGTTTCTATAGTGGGTAAATACGATATTCTCATTTGAGGAAGTGCGGACTATCGCCCCCTCCATGTGATGTGATTCGTTAATGAATTATTTGGGATGTATAAAGGATATATATAGTGATATTATATATGATATTATACAGGAATTATAATATACCTATGTTTCATTGTGTTTTAATTCAATTAAAATCATAAATTTAAATGAAAGTAGCGTTCATGCGTACGTACAACTTACCGTCTCCATGAACGGTGCATCTCATTTATTACCTTCATATGTTATGTACTATTATAAATACATGTATATTCAGGATATATATTATATATATGATATATAAATCAATAATATAATTCTGGACATAATTAACCTTTGACAAGATGAACAACATGTAATTATATGAAGTCTATTTTTGACTCAAGTACCAAATATCGACAAAATGAATGTTATTAACTTAAATGGTTACATAATGTTTATAACATGGTAATAAGTGATATAAAAGGAATAATAAACTTGAAATAATTCTTAAGAAAGTATAAATTACCTTTGGTTTATTATTCATGAGATTAAAGAACGATAGAGTCATGTCAGACATGAGGTAAAGGAGCTTCTTAACCCAATTTCCGTTCTTTGGGTTGATCTTCCCTTTCTTGTTTATGTCGTTCTTTGATTCTGTGAGAAATGAATTTTCATATCTTATCCTGTATTTATACTTTCATTATGTGACCTTATAGTTAATACACATAAGTGATCTATTTTATTTACAAAAAGATCTTTGTAAGGGATAACTATTCTAATCTCGTTTTTATCTGAGATTGTTATTCGTAAGTACTTATCGGGGTTATTGTTATCATCCATGCCCATGTTTTCTAAAAATGTTTTCATGTATTCCTAATGTCCTTTTTACCCAATTTTTAAATTTACCACATGTTATGAAATGAATCTTACTTTTTTTACCACACGAGGACATTTTTGACTTTTCCGACAAATGTACGAGAATTATGTTATTTTTAACTTATGCGGCGTGAACGGATTTTTACAGTTTAATAACGCCTCATTTTCATCAAGATTCATCTACAAGAATGCATTATTATTTTCTAAAAAACCCTTTTATTTTAAAATTTTATGGAATTTTGTGAAATGTAATTGATTTTGAAAAAGAAAAGATATATTCCTCAAGAATTCATTCCAAGTGTTTTATCAAAACCATTTTCCATCTAAGATGACGTTATTTCATATGTGTATGTTTCAAGTATAATGTATCCATTATTTACATGGTTTGATTCTTCTTATGAAGAAATGATATCAATTTTTCATATGGATTATGTTATGATGACATGTTGCTTAAGAGTCCCATTCTATTACATGGGTTATGCTATGATCTATGATTTATGATTTTGTGGCACACGAAAGAATGATTTCATTATGAGATGGGTGGGACATATATCTCCCTCCAATTAATTGGGTAAAGATTTATATCTCATGAGATATACATGGCTGGAACAAAAAGTAAATATGGTTCAGTAATACAGGGCTGGAACGGCAAGTAAACCCTGTTCAGTAAGGGACTTTGTCCACTGAGATGGTCATGGAATAAATGTCTTGGCTACTATGGAAATAATATCATGTGATTAATGTTTTTCCACGATTACAAGTTTTATTATCATGCTATTTTATCATGATTGATGTTCCTTTATGATATATTCCTTACGTACTTCCAATATTTATGTCATTGCTCATGATTTTGATGTTTAGATTTTATGTTCAAGTATTTGCATTCAAATGTTTATGGATTGTTTTATGTTCTCTATGATTACCCTTACTGAGCATTTGAGATCACCACATTATATGTTTTCTTTTACCCAGGATTTAAAGAATGTTTTTAGGTAAGAAAACAAAAGGGGAAGATCTTTATGGGAGATGTTGAAGATCTTTCACCATGATTAGAAGATTATTTTTCCGAGTTTCCAAAGACACTAAACTATTACGGTCCTTGTGTGTCTATTTTTGTTATGTATTAAGTATTCTGAAAAATTAATGTAATGTTCATGTATGTCATTCTTTGGGTATCTACAGAAATAATGCAATATGAGTTTTGGTTGAGCGACTCACCAAGACTGCCCATTTTATCGCTATTCGGGAAGACCTCTCACTTGAACAACTTGCAACGATATATGTGAAGGAAGTGGTGAGACTGCACGGTATTCCACTCTCAATTGTCGCTGGCCATGATCCAAGGTTCACATCTAAATTCTGGAGGATCCTTCAATATTCTTTGAGTACTGAATTAAATTTCAGCACGACCTATCACCCCCAAACCGATGGCCAGTCTGAAAAGACTATTCAGGCGCCCGACGATATGCAAAGAGCCTGATATCTTGAATTCAATGGTGGTTGGCATCAACATCTCCCACTGGTTGAGTTCTCATACAGCAATAACTTCCACTCTAGTATTCAAATGGCTCCATATGAAGCTATGTATGGGAAGAAATGTAGAACTCCAACCTGTTGGGATGAGGTTGGAGAAAGAAAGCTACTTGGACCTGATCTTGTTCAAGAGATGACAGAAAAGGTTCAAGTCATCCAAAAACACATCAAAGCTACTCAAAGTCAGCAAAAGATATAGGTTGACAACCATCGAAGGGACATGGAGTTTGAAGATGGAGATAAGGTCTTCCTTCGAATATATCCATGGAAGAGAGTCTTGCGATTTGGGAAGAAAGGTAAGTTATGCCCAATGTATATTGGACCCTTTGAGATCATTGACCACAGATGATTCGTGGCCTATGATCTTGAACTTCCAAAAAATATGGCTAATTTCCATGATGTGTTTCATATATCACTACTAAGGAAGTACATACCATACCCCTAACATGTACTAAACTCATAGGTGGTGCAGCTAGAAGATGATCTCTCCTATGAGGAGTATCCAATAAAGATTCTAGATCAGAGAGATAAGGTTCTATGCGACAAGAAAACCCATCTTTTCAATGTGGTGTGGAGGAACCAAAAGTTTGAGGATGCAACTTGGGAACCAGAAGAGGCGATGAAAGAGAAGTACCCTCACCTGTTTGTGTAGAGTGAATTTTCGGGGGTGAAAATCTTTAAGGGGGGAAAAAGTAATGACACAATGTTTTTCAATGGAAAATTACCTTCTTATATATATGTCATAAAATGACATGAAAACACAAAATAATGAACTAATAAGTGATAAGTTACCTTTAAACATAATATTGTCACTCCTATGTTTGGAATTTTGAAAATATGACATACACGGTTGTGTTCAAGATGATTTTTGGAGTCTAATGAAACAAAAAATAATTTTTGGTGAACAGTAATGTACCCTTAGGAATAGTAACATTCCCTTATGAATAGTAATAGGACCCCTATGAATATTAAATCATCCAACATAAGAGTAACATTACCTATGAATAAAAAAATAAAATTTAGACATCTTAGAAAGTGACAATTTGACCTTAGTAAACGTTTATGTATTTTGTAAGTCATAAATAATTTATTATAATTAATAAATTAATTTTCAAGAATATTTATTTCCCTAAAATTCATTCAAAAATTATTTAATCAATTTATTATATTTTTTAGATAATTTTATAAGACCCTACATAACTTTTTAAAGCACTATAAAATCAGTTTTAATCTTAAAAACTGTTTTTTTAAGTAAATTATGATTTTAATTTAACATTAAATTAATAAAATTTAGAAAATTAGTTTTTGAAAAATGGAATTAATTTATGGATTCTACTCGTTGAAAAATGGTTGGGGTGAATTTTATGGATTTATCTGAGATTCATGAATTTTTGATGAATAGTGAAATACAGTAATTTACAAAATAAGATAAATAAGCTAATTATAGGTCCATGTGTTATATTCTGCGTATGTAAGACCACTTGGTTAGGGATTACATTATTCAATTACTATTCTTCGTTATTAAAGACTCACTATTCCTTTTCTTTCGGGGAAATAATAATCTAATGAATTTTATATTAAGGAAACCCCTCTCCCCTCCACTATAAAATCCACCCTTCACACCCTCAATTCCTCACAACTCTCATGCTCCAAGACTTCTCTAAACTCTTCCCAAACACCTTACCTAGACCCTAAACCACGTCCAAGAGCTGATGGTATCATCAAAATACCATTTTTAGGCCGTTAAGGAGGTTCCCACGAGAATGATTCAAGTGGTAATTTCCCTCCCACTTCTCCTTTAATTTCCTTTCATGTTCAAGTTCATTTCTTGATCTCTCCCCACATATCTTCATCCAAATTATATTTTAACTACATTATTATACATATGAAGTAATTTTATGATTCTCATGGGATATTATATCATTCAACCCCATTTCCCTCTTCCTTTTATTTTATTAAAGAGAGCGTTGTTCGTGAGGTGTTAATTTGTCACCATCAAGAATGACATGCTTTTTTCTTCCATTTATACCTTCAGATATGGTCATGAAACCATTTTTATGGTTGAACAAGAATATTTTATGTGTATTATGTTCTATTTGATGTTCTGGAAATAACAGATGGACATATTACTTAGTGATAAGTTAAAACAAGTTCGCCGTGATCCGAAAATAGACCAAATTGACCCAAATAACCATCATTTAATTCTTATCTATTGATTCATCCACATAGATGTAATATAATTCATTATAAGATCAATAAATATCCTGTAATATCCTTAATGACATGTAATATCATTTATCTATGTTTTCTCATGTTCTACCCAAACTTCAATTTAAGAATACAGGTGAACAACCGAAGAAAAACCATAAAAACGAACATCCCCGAACAATGTTTTTAAAATCTATAAGTCAACCAAAGGAACATAATATGACATAATGAAACTGGAATGATCCCTATTAATGTACACATGGTTTTGGATTTCTAATTAATGAATATAATGTCATTATACAGGATATTAAAGAGAAGGAATCATTCAGGTACAAGGTAAGGGGAAATTCTCAAACCCAACTTTCATCCTTCGTGTTCTATATCTTTCACTCCATTTTAGATATGTTCACTCCTTAAAGATCATTTTTTTCATCATTTCCTTTCTTATTTTTTGATATAAAGTTTTTCTGATGAAGTTTATGTCAATACAAATGCTTTCCAAAAGAACTCTTCATTTATGAACTCAACTTTTACCTCTCATTCATGGTTGATGGTTCTTGTATCAAGTATGTTGTTCCCTCTTCATTTTGGGAACCTAAAGCTTATGAATGTATTATTATGAGATGAAACCCATTTCTCAACATGGTTTAGTTATGTTCAATTTTTATGTATGTTCCATGTGTCAAACATGATAATGATATTGTTATGATGTGACGGGTTTGCTCGGAATTATATAGCGTAAATATGAATGTTTCAAAGTGACAGGTGCTCCTGGAATTATACAGTGCTCCAATGCATTGGGTAAAGTGATTAATCTCATGAGTAAATGTAAAATGATGTGTGAAAAAGATTATAGCTTGGTTTTCAAGTATGTGTGGTAGTTAACCACTAAGACATGATGTTTCATTTTATGCATTGCGACATTTCATGTCTTTAATTTATGCTCCTCTCATGTTAATGATATTTTTCCTATGTTATGATTATGCTCACCCCATGATATATTGTTCTTATATATCCTCTTACTGGGCTTTTATCTCACCCCTTTTGATGTATATCCTCAGGTGGCTACATGTAATAAGGATTAGACAAGTGCTAATAAGAATTTAGAGATGAATAAATTAAATAAATGTTTATGTTAGATGTTGTATTTGTTATGTGTGGTCCTAGTTTGCCCAAGACACTAAGCCTTTGGATCCTCTTTGTGTAGTACTATTATGTTTTTTATCTTTGAAATGATGTAAAAGTAATGTAAGAAAATGATGGGTCTCTATATAATTGAACCAAGAATATTTTCATAATAAAAATACTTAATTTACAAAGACAATGGTGTCTCTAAACTTATTATAGAGTGCACTTCAAATTTGGGTAAAAATTTCGGGAAGTCCCCATAAAATGAGTTTGCTTATTGGAAAGTTCTATGAAGGGAATATTTAAAAAACATGATTATCCCCGAAAGAAAGTGATGAAAGGATATTGATATTAGAATCTGTTACAACTATACATAATTCATAAGATTCACAAAAATATATTTGATAACACCATTTTGAATGAATGATAAGGAAACCTGAAAGAACGAAAAAGGTTTGGGTAGAATTCGTTACAATTTTACCGGCATGGTGTCGGGTGTACCTAAGATGGATTGATGAGAGATAAAAGGGGTTTTTGATCACTTATAAAAAATTATGGAACTATGGGTAAGGTGTATAAATGTACCACATCACATCGTATTACACAAAAAGTCATAGAATAGAGAACAATCTTCATTAAGAGTGTAAAGGGGAGGATCCCTTACCTTAAATCTGTTGGCGCTCTCCACTTGTTATTAACGACCTGAATAAACAAATTATGCTTATTCATTAATTATTCTAGAGCTTCTTATATATGTAATTGATTTATTATAACCCTTTTTTGTTCATTCAAATCCTTTATGATTAGTTATAAGGTTAAATTTCATTGTTCCGGCTTGTTTGTTTACTTGCCTTTAAAAGATCGGTTCACTTATATTCAATTTTGGATTATATGCGAGATGAAAGTGGTTGTCCAGAATTGAAGTTATATTCTTTAGTTAATATCAATGAGATTACATGGTTTTAGGTTTAATTAGGTTACTTAGAGTAATGTTGAATTGTTATATATATATACATATATAACCATAGTGATAACCTTTTTTGTTGATCAGTGGATTTGATTACAATGAATGTGTTTTGATTTATAACTTAATTCCATTTGTACCAAAAAATTACAGAACAAAAAATTGGATATATTACATATATAATAATCTGGTTCAACCATAACACAAATGGTTTCGTGACACGAATTAATGATAATTATTGAAATTTATAAATTGTTGTCATTGAATGTGCTAAATTAGCACATCTCAAATGGTGCATTCATTTCATTCAAATAAAAGGGTGGAGAAAGGGAGAAGATAATGAAATCTACCACTAGCACGAAGAAATTATAGTAAATGTATGTTACTAGATTTTTCATACTATTATGTTGATGGGGGTGAGTAATGAAATAAAAGAGAAAAGAACATAAAAGAAAAGAAGAAATTTGGGATTAGGAATTTACCTCTTGAGACTTCGTCCTTTGAGAACCTCTTAAGGGGAGAAGTTTTGATATTTTGAAGAGGAAGAGAGCTTTTGGACGTGAGGGAGGATCCTTTGGAGATATTTGGGTAGAATTTAGAGAAGGCTTGGAGCTTGAGATGAGTAAAGAGAAGAGGGAGTGAAGGGGGGGGTTTTATAGTGGAGAAGAGGAGGGATTTCATGATATTATAATCCTTAATTTATTATTTCTTCCCAAGACAAGGAATAGTAAGTATTCCATGACCACGAATAGTGATTTTATCATGTGATCCCGATCCAAGTGGACTTACATCAGCAGAAAATCATGGATGACCCAATTAATCTATTATATAGCTTTTATTGTGAATTATCGAATTCTACTATTCATAAAAAATTCATGTAATTCAGAAAAATCTCAAAAATTTACCCTAACTATTTTTCAACGTGTATAATCCAAAAATGAAGTCCTTTCTTTAAAATAATTTTCAAAATATGATTATTTTAATATTTAATTAGAATAATAAAATATTATTAAAACTAGTTTTAAAACACTCATTAACTTATTCTAAAATATAGGTATATTGCACTTCCAACGTGAATATTATTTTTATACCACCATAGGTGAGAATAATATTCATTAGGGTATATCACTATTCACAAGGGTATGTTACTATTCATTAGGGTAGGTTACTATTCACCAAAAATTAATTTTTTCTTATCAGACTCCAAAAAACATCTTGAATACAACCATATATGTCAGATTTCGAAAATTCCAAACACAGAAGTGACAAAATTATGTTTAAAGGTAACTTTTCACTTAGTAGATCATTATTATGTGATTTTATGGCATATTTATAAGAAGGGAATTTCCATTAAAAACATTGGGTCGTTACATGAATTGTGGCACACTTGGTTAATTTTATGCCTCATTACATCTTGTAAATTTCATTTTGAATAAGTTTTAATATGTTTATAGGTTGCATATAAGTGTTAGAGAGGTCATATATGACTAGGGAAAAGGATAACATGCATGTGATATATTGAATAATATAGTGAAGATATATTGTCAAGCTAATGTAATCCATCGATGAGTTTATGGTGTTTTTGGGATCAAAATATTGGTTACAAATCCTCTTGAGAACAAGACCCTAGGTACTACTGAATCTACCTTGTAACCACCATCTAACTAGAAGATTCCATTGTCCAACCAATGGGTCTCCTAGGAAAAACTAATTATTCCCAACGGCCACCAACTTGTCGATGTACCCTGATGGCATACTCATGGCATCATTTTGGGTACAATAATGTGATAATAATGAACAATTTTTTATACAAATATTAACCATTCTATATTCATCTCATTCCCACAGTGCTCTCTCAAACACCAAATACCTTGGGTCACCTCAAGTGATTTGGTGCTCCATTTTCCCCTTCATTATCCTCCTCTCAATATCCTAAAATTGGTTCAATATTGCAATTCAAAGATGGTGAGTTCCTTTTTTTATATTGATCAATATCATCCTCTTTCACATGGTAAATCCAAATTATATTATCAATGTGCATATTTGATATATAGTGTTTGAAATGATCTAATGAAGCATTTATTGGTCATTTATAGAATGATCACCCTAATCTATAGTTACAAATATCATTAATTATTGATAAGTATCATCAGCATTTGTGGATATTCCTATGTATATGAAAAAATTTTATGCCATTTTTTTGTAGTTTCTCCTCAATATGGATATTATACATCACTAAAATTAATATTGTGTTTGATTATGGGATTTTGTGGTGTTTTTCGATTTAGATATATTCCATTTTCATTAATCATTTTTCAGCATAATGTAAAACCCCATTGACATTTCTTGAACATTATATAGTAATATAGCATGATTTTTATCATAAATGTGTAGACCCATGAGAAATATTTTTTATGATAACTCACATTTGGTGTGAATATATTTCATTGAAGAATATATGATTCTTGTTTTTTCTTAAATATTATATTTATTATGATTCTTTTTTGATAAAATTTGGTGTTTTATCAGTCATTTGTATATTGATTTAAATGTGTTATTCTTCCATCCTAAAATATAGGCATGCAGGTTGAGCCCTGTGGACTATCCCTAAGCGTGATGTGTAAGACGTTTGGTCAACATGAAAATGGGTTATCATATCATGTGGAATTTTTCGAACATGTTTTTAGTCTACCGCATCAAGGGGGTTGTATCATGAATCATTTAGATTTACCTTCTAATATTGACAAGAAGTAGGTAGTTCAGGTTATTGAGGATCATGAATATATATTGAGTTTTTGTGATATATTTACTTCTATACATTTTTCTATTTACATTCACACAAATAACTAGTATATCTTATAAAATTATATTAATGGTTTTTGGTGGGTTCTGACAATATTTCATACCCACACCTTAGTCGGTAATTTCAGTTCACTTTCATGTTTCATTATCAGGGATACAATGAAGGGAACGTGCCCTTTGGTGGATGGAAGAGCTGTTTTAGCATGATTTTAGATGTGTTCCAGGATGAAAATTGGACTCCATTTTAACAAATACATTTTTTGAGTCTCTTATCCTCATACATTGATCCGCTTCCATTAGGGATCATATCCTTTATAAGTTTTGTTTTATGCCTCTAAAATTCTATATCGATGATTCATGGGTTGAAACATATTTTCCGTGATGCTACTTTAATGATTATTTATTTATTCATTAATTTTTTAATGAAAAAAAACATGATTAGAATATGATGATTAATTGGTACAAAGGGAATAGTCAATGTATATTGTCTTTATAGACCTAACCACTACTTGAAAAACCCCTATTATGTAGGGAGAAATGAATGGGTGCATGTGAAACTCATACTCTAACCTACTGGTTTGGGCTATGGGGATATAAAAAATAATGGTACTCCTAAGGCTTCCCTATTTTATATTATTCCCAATTAATGAGGTTCTTGTTATGAGGTTGGCAACTAAAACCTCATATATTAGGGGATAATTCCTTCCATATAGAACATATGTTTTTTTTACTCCTATAATTTTTAACAAATGTGACCGCATTGGGAAGGTTGGGGTTAAGATTGAAAGATTTCCAACTAGGGGGGCATTACACAAAAGACTAATTTTATATAACGACCCCCAGTCACCCCATAGTCACTCTTGGGATCGAAACCTTATTTTTGTAATCCACATCCTAGGCCCCCAACATGTATCATGTGGAATAAAATATCCCAAACAATAGACATTTTTAATCATTCATCTAGGAAGCATTATTGTTTCCCCTAATATAATTAATCAATGGTATAAATAACATTTCTTGGACTGTATATATGACAGAGGTCATGGGTTAGTTTTTCGATTGATGTGAGTAAAACCCCATATGGCATAGTATTGGTCCTACCACATGTTATAAGCTACGATCCTAGGTTTTTTCTCACATCTATCGAGATACAAGCCCATTTGGGAATTTGAGACAAGTGGGGGTTATTGCCTAAATCAAAAAATAATGATTATGTTGAAGAAGAAATCATATTGATCGAATAATATTTAACCATTATGTTGAGCATGGGATCTGAAAAAATGAAATTGATTAGTAACATTTTAAAACTATCATTATTACTCATACTGGTATTGACTATTGGGTGATTATATTACATATTGTGTATGTATTTAATCTTTATCTAATGTTGCATAGAGTGAATTATCCTTGAAGATAAAATTAAATTTTTATGAAAATATATTGGTTAAGAAGGTGGAAGCAGTGCTAAAATACTTAAATGGTGAGACTCTTAATATCAATACCTTAAGTATGTTTATTGTGTTTTTAGGCTTTGTTTTGTGAAAATAAATGACGAAAATATTTCCTAATTGATGAATCTTGATATGTTAATGATCAGATAATTATAAAGTTTTATTTTTTTATTAACTTGAATGATTGGATTCATAAGAAAACATTCCGGAAAAACAATTGAAAGGTGTTATTTTTTAAATGAAAAAAATGTTCAAACAAATTCATATCAACGTGCAATAGTTTCTTGAAATATTAGTTATTTATGAAATTATCAATGGTTTTAGAAAATAATAATTTATAAAAATTAAACAACAGTCCAAAATAAGGAACATTATTTATGTTATATGTATAAAAAAATTTCCCCAAAGGTATAATTCCACATATTGTTTATGAGGTTTCCTTTACATATGTGAAATGGATGGGTTTCTTTTTAACATTCCATGAAATGAAAATATAATTTTATTCATTGAAAATATGTTATTATATGAATAAGGTTTATAATAAGGGTTGAAATTTTACTAATCATGTTTTTTTCCTTTACCAATTAATAATCCCCGAGGAAAATCATTAAGTACATAATATGCAATTTTATATAATATTGGTGGGAATAATGCACTTCATTAGAGATAAGTGTGATTATATGATGAAATTTTACAAAAATTAGTAAACTATAAAGTTCATTTCTGGTAAAAAATTATTTCAGGATGAATATATATTATAAGTAGGATTTCATGATGAAACTACTTGGAGGAAAATTCATGGACTAAATCAAGAATGAGACTAACATAATGGAATTAGAGGATAAATTTTTATAAAGAAGATATAATATGGTGGTTGATTTTAGAGATAAAAATTAAGGTGTAAAAGTAAATTCATCCCACTAATGTAAAAGAATATTCATTTTAATCCAAGGGTATTGTGTATAATTTTTAGGGTAATTTATATCATTTTTTGATTCTTATATTGGTGAAATATTATTCAATCAGTTGAGGGAGCGGTGAGTTATCAGTTGTAGTTGTTTTTAAACAATAAGTGTAGTGGGTTTTCATAAAAACCTTTAATGAATAATTGAGCTTAGTGATTTTGGTAAATAAGCAGATTGTTATTGAATTCTCCTTGGATTAGACCAGTGTTGTTGAACCATGTAATATTGATTGTTCTTGACGTAATCTACTCAATCAATTTTAAATTATTCTAATTGAGGTAAATGTTCAGGATAATAATGGAACACAATTATAGGATTGGGTAATTTAAAAAATTTGATATTCCCTCATTAACCCCTAATATTATTTCATTTATATTTCCTGGTTCTAGTTCGTTTTTTTTAATTTTTGATGAATTTTGAGTTTTTATGAGTGTTAGAAAAGAAACTACATTCTATATCAATATACATTTCAATGGTTGTTCTTTTGAATTTGAAAAATATAGATAGATAGTTACATTATATCCACTTGATATGTGATTAATGAAGATAAATCCAAAAATGTTATAAAAAATTATGGGTTTATCTAATATAGTGAAATAATATTCAAAAAATCCGGTTAAAATAAAATATGGAAAATTACACAAATAATTTTGTTTTTATATAATATATGATAAATATAGAATATAGACATATTATATTTTAGGTTTTAGTTTTTTCTATAACAAAACTTTAAGTAGTTATTGATAGGTTATAATGAATAAAAAATAGAATGTCTTGTTAGGTGGTCAAATTTTTATTTTGAATTGTATGAAATTTAATATAGGGTTTTCACTCTACTATTTAATGAATAGATGATTGTTTTGACTACTCAACTTTTAAGGAGTGAAGATGTAATTTATTTTAATGATATAGATCATATCATTAAATGTATAATTTCATTTAAGATAAAGTGAATATAGACAAAAATGGAATATGTAGGACCATATAGGATATTATGTGAGAAAATAAAAACTAGATGTTTTGGAACACATTGATACATTAAATTGATTAGGATATAGAATTATGGAATATATCAATATGATGTTGATGAAAATCATTATTTTACCAATGAAAAAAGTTTTATTATTATCTTTTGGTTGATATTTTTTATTTATTTTGCAATTAAAATTAACTCATATCATGAAAATAGATAAGATAAATTTCATGTGAGGGTTGTCATTAACTATGTGGTATAAAAAATCTCTATCATTATATAAATTCATGTGATTATTTAATTTTATTCATCTAAACACACAATTATAAAATCCTTATAGATATCTCTATATAGTTTCACAATGTAAAATATCATTCTTGATATAATTTTTAACATTAATATAAAAATAGGAATATATATTTATTGGAACTAAAAGTAGACAAATTTCATTGAAATGAATAATTTTATATTGGATTACTGTAATTTAATGCCCCATCTTTGTGAATATTTCCCAATATGTCTAACATGTTTTCACAGAGGTAGTGGTTCTTTTAAAAAATTCTTATTCCATAATTACTGATTACAAAATTTATTGTCCACAATAAATGAATTCATATTTTCTAAATTGTTAATTTCTAATTATGAATACATTTGAAACATAATTATTTCAGAACACCTGAAATAAATGTGTATATTCTTTCCATAAATAAAAATTTCAATTAATATGGAATTTGGAGACCTTAGAGAATGGTATTTAATATAAAATAATATTTATTATAAATCTATCAATGTCTTAGTAAGATATTATTCCAACGTATTTTACATAATGTTGATATTTTATGAATCCATGAAATCATTTATTGAGAAATTCCACAATATAATTTTATAAATTTTAACAAAAAATATTTGTAGATTATAGTTGTTTTAAAAAATTAAATCACTAGAAGATGCCCCTCATATAATTTGATGTTGAATTTCTCAACCAGGTTAATATGACTGTGTAGGATGTGAAAGAGAGTTGTTGGGTGAAAAATTATTTCATTAGTATAAAAAATTTATTTGGATTGTTTCCTTTTCATTTTAATGTATTTTTTATTTGATTTTGGAATTTTATAAAAATATTTCATTTCTAAATGACATGAAAAATATACATGTAACATATTATATGAAAAACAATGTGGACGAATAAAGAAACTATTTTAATAAAGGATTTATTATGGGTTGTTGCCTGCAATTCCTTGATTTTTTTTCTATAGACAATGTCCTAAAATATTACTATATTGAAAATTTAATATTGTTATTTTCCACAAACCTAAAAATTGGAAATGAAATTTCAACTGGAAGCTTACACTTTTATAATATCAATGTGAAATAATTGACTACCAAAATTAAAATTTTCCAAGGAAATTTGGTGGTGATGAAGAGAGTGATATATCCAAAAGAATATCATCAACAATAGTAAATTGATAGAAAACAACTATAAAAAATAACATGAAATGAATAACATTTCATTATGGACAATTATGGTTGAAAGGAATCATAGGTGGAAGATATTTAGTACGGGAAGGACCTAAAAGAATAAATCATTTTTATTTGATTAAAAAACAAAAATTATATATATTAGTGAAGAATATGAATGTGAATCCATGAGAGTGGTTATAGTAAAGTTAATCTATAAATTTAATTTGAATCAATCAATGATTAAAGATTATAACTAAAGAAAGAAAATGCATATGCTACATGATATAAATTTTAGATGTTATAATATCAAGATAAGAGGGAAAAGTTTAAATTTTATATTTAATGTATAAAATATGAAAATTCATACGGATTAGAGATAATATTTGATCATAACATCAGTATTGATGATCAAGACCAAATCATGTATAATATGAATACAATAGTTAATGGAAAATGAAAACAAATAATTGAGATCACATTACTTGTTGTTAACATTAAGAAAATGCATAATTATATAAAAACATATAAAAATTAAGATACCATAGTGTAGATTGATTAATCATGTAATTAATATGGAAAATGTTGATCATAGTCAATCATAATATTTGAGTTATTTTTAAATATAATAGTAATGCTTACATCATGAAAACATCGTTAAATTAATAATTTATGATAAAAAAATCAACTATATCTAAGGAAATGTAAAATGTTTCCACAACAAAGAGGAATATAGAATTTTATAAATCTAAAAGGTCTCAGATCCTCCTTTTAATATACTAATGAATATAACTAAAATTGGGTGTTTTTTAATGAAATAATGGACACAAAAAAACATGTGATCCATAATAAAAAATGTATTTTTAGGAAGATGAATAATGAATACTAATATTAATTATTAAAACATTTCAATGTACTATCCATGGATATTGTTGTTGGTATATATATTATGGATAAAAATCTATTTATTTATAATCTCTAAAATAATGTTAAATTCTAATGGATAATAACAATAGATTTAAGTGAAATACTATAAATTAATTAATAAGTTTGAAATTCAAAATAGACTAAAAAAATGTCAATATGTGAATGATCGTATATATATATATAATAAGGGAATGATTATCAATCATAATTAAATGATAGACATCACATATTGAATAAGAATAAGTGGTTTCATAAAGATGTGGGGGAAAACACATCTTCATTCATTTAGTCCATAATGAATTTGGATTCATGATAGTACGTGCACTTCCTATAAGACATGGAACTAAAATTTATTAAAATTAAAATTATGATAAGTGATAAGTAATTTTCGTTATAAATATTAATATCTAAATATAATTATCATAGATAAATACAAAATCAATGTTAAATATATGAGAGTGAATGATATATTAGTTGAGGTTGGAGTTAGTCAAACCCTAGTAAGAGTAAGTAAATTGTGTGACTTAGGTCGTGAAATTTACCTAAGAAAGAAGGATTGTGTCCCAAAAAAAATAAAACAATAATAATTAAAGGAAACTAGTGAAATGAGAGTATCTACTTAATAAATGTAGATAAATTCTTTTTAAATATTTATAATGATGAAAAAAAATTCAATTGAAAATAGGACCACATGAGCTATCAATACTTTCATGAATTTATCTTTTTTAAAGTTGTATGGGATATTAATAATCTTATACATGACTGTATTTATACATGATATATTTTATAGAAAATATTATTTTTATGAAGTATATATAAGACAGAGTGAAAAATGATGCTATAATGTTTGTTTGAAGATGTTTATAAGCCAATCACTCTAAGACATATATATGAAAACATTTACCATAAAATATTTATATATTATTACAACATTATGTTATGGATAATGGGGATCGAATATAATAATAATTTGTTTCATTTCATACAATGTTATCTATTTTTTCTAGAATATGATTGAACATTCATTTTTTATAAACTATAACAAAAAATAAGTTTTACAATAATATACAAGTTTACTATTATTTTCAAGAAATATATGGAAAGGAATATGGTTTTTTTATTTATAAAAAGTAAAAAAAATTTAGTTTTAGAGTGGTAAATATAAATAATAAAAAAATGTGGCTCAGATAATTATTATCAAAATATATCAACATTGTATGTTTTTAAACATGTATTTTTGAGATCCTTCCACATCAAAAATAGAACATTTTCATTTTCTTAAGAGAAGCTTAATCAATATGGTATTTGGAATATGATGAATTAAACATTAATGTAATTATTAATATATAAAACTAAATGATTTTTATGAAAAATAGATTAAATTTTATGAATGTTTGAATATATAGGGTATAAAGTTAGATTTTCTTATTCATCTGTGATAAAATATTATAAATTTTAAAAATATATTAATTTTAAAAATATATTAATTTTAAAAATAAATTTTATGAAATCATTATTTTGAATAATTTGTAAAATCTTCGTATGATCTTGATTCAATACAATAAATATATACTAGACCTTATGTCGTCGATACTGATAAAGATGATGATTTATAGGGAAAATATAATTATGATGATGCTGGTCTGAGGGTTTTCCCCTAAAATCTAGGGTAGATTTTGAAATTGATGAATTAAACGTTTTTAAGACAATATTCCTCTACTAACAACACAAATAATGAATTCATTATATAAAGTTGTACTATTATTTATTATAATACTGATTAATTTTGTTATGTTGTTCAATATGATAGATGGGTTGAATTTTTGGATGAGGGGTTGAATAAAATTGAAAACATATAACATGAGAGATAGTTCCATATCCATAAGACATTATCATTAACTAGGAATATTAATATTTTATGAAAGAAATAATTGAATACAATATAGAGATATGGAAAAATAAATAACACTTTTAAAACTGATACTCTAATAATACATTAATTAACATTGATGTGATTTTTCCTCTCATAGAATGATTAGAGATAACCATGTTATTACAGGCTATCCATGTATAAATAAATTTAAGTATATTTATTGTATATATAAATTATAATTTTCTCAATAATTATCATATGGAATATAATTCTAGTAAATAATTGGAAATATTTATCATTAGATAAGTTTAAACTACTATTTCTAATTAAAAAATAAATTATGTGATGAAATGATATTTAAAATCATTGGATTCATGACTTATTTACAATTCTGAAAAAGATAAGTTTTTTATATAGAAGAGTTACTAAAAAAACTTTTTTGTAATTAGAAATAAATACCAATGTATTCATGGACATACATATATAGATAATATAATATTTGGAGTCTCAATTAAATATAAATGAAAATGTTCCTCTTAACTCATGAGGCTGAAATTTGTGATGTCTATGATTGTTGAGTTAACATTTTCCCTCAGTTTTTTTGTTAAATTATTAAATGATTAAAAATAAATTTTTAAAAATAAATATTAATTCATATGAAGAAAAGTCTTATTGTAATGGATAATATTACAATAATGACACATATTAAAACACAGATGAGTTTTTCCAATGATTTAGGGGTGTTGTTTAACTTTATAATCTATAAAAAACTTATTAGAATCCTATTGTACATTAAACCAATAAGATTTTACATTGACTGTTCTACATGTCAAATGATGATTTATTAGTGTTACCCTAAGGAAATTAATATGTTAGTGGTAAAATATACACATTGATGAGTTAATGTCCTGAAAGAATTTTTATTATTCCAAATTTTAATAAAATTAAATGATTAGTACAGATTCATGAATGATGGTTGAGTTAGATATGTGGAATCTAGAAAGTAAACTACATAAGTATTTTTATATATATTTTCAATGGTATATTTAATGTCATATCAATATAGATAATTTCATCTTATTAGGAAATCAAGAGTCTAAATGAAATGATACTACTTGTTAAGAATAGATTTGATTAGACCAATAATGTGAGGATGGGTGAATTAATGTTTAAAAAAACATCAACTCACACAGTTTATTTCAAATATAATATATTGGTGATTGGATCTTGAATGAACTAATATGATAATGATAGATAGATCAATAATGAAACCATATAACGTAAGGTTTTTTTATAAAGTTAACTCATTAATGTTCTTGAATGGGAAACCCTTAGTTTTCAATTGATATAACTCCTCCATATATATTATTATCTCATTGTCAACATGTTTGATTAATTATGAAATACAATTGTCCAAAAATTAAAGGAATATAATTATCTTGATGATTATTTATGGTTCAATCAATCATTTATACCCACAAACTGTGTAACTATATTTTTGATGTAATGTGTATCTATATTTTTATCCTCAATATAAAATTACTACTTTCATGGTAAACTACCTTGGATTCAAGTTATATTCATCAATGCTTCATCTCTCATGTCTATCCCATTATTGTAGGTGAATTTTTCTAGATTTCTAGACCCTATATGAATGAAAAGTTCTTAACTAGTCTTATCGTGTGAAGGATATTTCAAAAATATATGAAGTATTCTACTTTTCAAATTCTTAGTAATGTTCATTAAAATAAACGAATAATTATTTTTTGGAAATTATCACTATGTAATAGTTTAGTTATCTTTTAAATAGTATTGGAAAATCATTCAAGGAATAGATTGCTACATTGAGATATTTTATGTTGTAGAACAATTATCTATATTTATTCATTGAAATGTAAACAACCATGAACAACACCACACTAATATTTAAAAAAATCATATAATAATGTGGAAATATATTCATGACTACTCATTGAAAACACTAAATTGTACTATTTATGGCTACTCAACATGATTTAAAATATTATAATAGTACTCTTCCTATTTCTCAATAGATCATTGAGCTGAAAATATATTTATGTCATAATTACCATCCACTTAATAATCAATTCATTATATTATATTCCATATCCTCTACAATTGTCCTCTAACTCATCCATAATCTGTTTTTCATTAAATATAATCATGGAAACATTGTTCAAATTTATGAAATAATCATCACATATCATAAGTGACAAAATTATAAAAAAATGATGTTATGAAAACACAACATCATAAAATAAAATGATATGATTGATATTTATATTAATTAAAGTTTAAATATATTTACTATATTATACATGACTCAATTGAGATCAACTCTAGATTCTCGTTCATCATTTCACATCATAAGGTATCTTTATAAAACCCCATGTGTTATAAACATTGAAATATATAATTTCTAATATAATGCTTCTACAAATAAAACCTAGGAAATATAAGGTGTAGTGCCTTTGTGATATTGGATACAAGATACATTATCATAAAAATAAAAAAATTACTATTTATTTAAATATAATAAAACTACTCCTAAATTCCATAGATCTTCTAAACTACATTTAGTACCCAAGGGAAATACATAAATAAATGAGTGACATATACGTCATATTAAGTGAAAAATCAATGTTAAGAATTGTGGAAACTAATATATATGAGAAAATATATATATCATTATTTCATAGAGGAAAGGGTAACAATATTGGGATCATGGAAAAATGGATATTAATTCATGAGAAAATGGAATCATAATTATATAGAAAAAATAATTAAAATGAAATCATAAGAATTTGTTACAATACATAATAAAATTTATTTATTGGATAATATCCTACAAACTATACAATGTTTCTCATGAGATGAAAAAAATTACTAGAAACATTAGGGGATATATATTTCCAGTCCCAGCTATTTAATGGTCCTTTCCTTTATAGCCATTTACTTTGTTGGTTTTTGTGGTTTTTTGTGTCATGAAAATTCCATGATGATGTTCTATGGAGTTCGATCTACAACATTAGAGAAACAAAAATTCATGCTATAGTTGTCCGATTTATGTAATTAATTTGAGTTTTATAGTTTTTTATGTTTTTAGTTTATAGACATTAAACAGATGTGTAATAGTGCATGAAACCAATTCATGTCATAAGAATGGAATTTACAAAGTGAATATATTCATTATGAGGTACCATTTTTTTAAAATAAACTCAATATATTTGAATTCAATACATAAAATGGGGTTTTGTATTATATTTTTTAGAACTCATGTAATTTAATCTATAATGTTGGGATTAATGCAATAAATCAGTGGATTCAAAACACACACACACATACACATATATATTCCCATCGATCGAATTTTCACTGTTTTGGTCATTCATCCAACTCATTTTGGTGAATAACACAAGTTTATTTGGCAGATATTTTATTAAATCATTTGATTCCTTGATCCTTGGTTTCAGGTGGTTGGTCTTGGGTGATTAGATGTGTGTTATCCTCCCATATCCCATGTTTTCCCTCAAACATCTCTCATGGATTTTCTATGGAAGTATTTTATTAGTTCAAAATTTATGAGAGAGAAATTTTTTATATCCCTTTAATGTTATCTGGGTTAATATGGTGTTTTCATGTGCTATTTTGGTTTACGGGATATTTCATCTTCACTCCAGGCTTCACAGTCCGATCAGAAAGCATCTTTGAGATATGAGTTCCTCATTCTCTCCTTTTATATGTGCTATGTGTGGGGAATTTTGTTTGATTCAATTCATATATATTTTAAATGTTTACATAGTATTCATAAATAATTAAAATAAATAAAATTTATGTGGATGGGGTAAATCGCATGTTTTAGCTATTTTGAAATGGTTTTGTTTGTTTCTATTCACAATTGGGACCCTACTAAATATAATGACTCTTGAAACCCTTGTTTTCACAATATATAGATGTCTGGAGATTCTTAATTTTGTAAGCCCCCATCCATTTAATATTACATGACCTTGAGTAAAATCCAGAATTAACATTGAGGATATTTTCTGGTTTATAGTTTTAGAGAATTAAGATATAACTATTACATTACATCATAAATATTACAAAGTAGATACTTCTACCAAACATCCATTTATTTCACAAAATACAAACTCTATAAATAAAACAATAATTCTTTCCATTATATAAATCTTCTTGAATTCTTCTTTTCTATTACCATTAATTTTTTAATTTGAAAAACATTTCAAAAACAAAAAATGTGCATTAAAATATAAGTAAGGGTTAATAAATAATGAAATTAAACATTATTCCATAAATACATAAAAAATTATACTCTTTAAAAAACCTTAGGAAATCGTAAGATTTCTGAATAATACATATAAATCATAAATCATAATGGAAACATGTGTAATCTATAAAATACTTACATTGTAGCTTTCACAGCGACATAGGGAGTTACGTTTGAATACCCATCATAGTATATTCCCTAAATATCATAGGAGAAACATTAATATTTACCTCTATCACATTACCTAATTCATTGGAGATATCTCTTGGGCTCACCTGCCCTAGAATTATCACGAAACCACCCCTATGCATAAAAACATTCCAAGAACCATAACATAATCATAACACATAAACAAACATAAAGAGAAGATAACATTTCCACATTTTAATCACAATATATGCATTCATTAAAATGAAATAATATATTCTTCCTAAAAAACTATTATCAATTCCAAAATATGTAAATAGTGTATATGGTATTTATTTTCATTTAAAAACACAATGTCTTATTAAGGAAGCCAAAGATCAAAAAATAATCGCAGTGCCAGAAAGGTCATTATCACCATGTATGTTAATAATAAACATTATTTTTACATTATTAAAATGTTTCATAGAAAAATATTACTTTTTAATTCAATGGAAATTCTTAGGGGTTTATACACGGTATAAAATAATGTCGTGTATAAATCAAAATATGCCTCAATAAATGGATATTGAGACAGAGTCCCTTACCTCGTGTCTGACATGACTCATACAATGTTTAAACTCCTGAATAATAAAATAAAGGTAATTATTAATTTCTTCAGAAAATTTTTAAATAATATTATGACTTTAATTTCAGTTATTACCATGTTATAAACATTATACAATCATTTTAGTTAATAACGGTCGTTTTTTCGATATTTGGTACTTGAGTCAAAAATGAACATATTATAATTAAAAATTGGCTTTGTGGTCAAATTTATATTATCTCTATAATTATATTAAGGATTTAAATATCATATATATCATATATATACTCTATATATATATATGTATTTATAATATGACATTACATTTGGAGCTTTGAATTGAAATCCACCTTTCATGGAGATGGTTAGCTGTACATATGCATGGACGCTAATTCCATTTCCATATCATATTTAATGGAATGAATAAATAATGATACATAGGTATATTAAAATTCCAGTATAATATCATATATAATTTTATTAACACCATATTTTATATGTTCCATTTATGGCATGAACGAGTTATATCATTTTGAGCGGGCGGTAGTCCACACTTCCTCAAATGAAATTATCCTATTTACCCATTACAGAAACCATAAATATATGATATAAATTAAAAATACAGAATTATATAGAAAAAACATAACATATATCATGTATAAACAATTTCCCATCGTGATTTTCATAATGATAGGTGGTAGGAGATAATTTAACAATCATCGTTTCGTGAGGCAGTAGTATGTCGTATGCAGAAACAATATGTTCGGATCCATTAGATGGAGTAGTGTATAAATTTAGTTTCAATCCTTATCATAACAACAACCAAGAATATTGAGGATACTATAGTTGTTATATAAACTAACAATAATAAGATCTTAGGGTTTGGAGAAGGAAAAATTATTAAAAAAAACATGAGAGAAGACATTAGCTCAAATCGGGTAAGTTCTTTTGATTTGAGCCAAAGGGATCTCTTGAATTGTATTCACCCTTGGGGAAGGAATCTAAGGGAAAGAGGGGGATGTTGGGAGATTATTTTTTTAGAGTTTTGATGATCCAAAGGGGCTTGAGAGGTGTGAGTAATGGGTTAGATTTTGTTTCCTGTTATAAGATGGAGGAGGTGCTCAATAGGAAATTTTGAAATTTTTATTTTATTATAAAATTATTTTTGGTTTCAAAAGGCCCTAAACTCATTAACATAGAAGATACAATGCATATATTTTGAAATAAAATAATACAATAATAATTGGATAGGGTTTGGATATTTTATGATCTTGATCATTTATTTAACCCTTTCACAACTTATTAAACATTTACTATGTTTTATTGAATATTCATTCTATATGGTTAATATATTTACAATAAAATACCAACACACCAAAAATGGATACTTAATGACATATGTAACAACAGATATTTCATTTTTCTGAATAATAGATTTCAAGAATATTTTATCATTTAATAAAATATTTATTAATTTAAAAACTCTTTTATGTCCATTTTTATACTATTCATATCATGTCATTTTTAAAAATCCTTTACAACATGATAAATTCAAACAAACATAATTTATTCAATTATAAGAAGTTATATTCATCCATAAAATTCTTGGATGGCATTAAAATTTTCAAAATAAATTTATATTAATATTGATAATAACATTTATTTCAAAATTTCATTAATGAGGTAATCAGTGCATCATCATTGTGTCTGAAATAAATTTATTTATTTGAAGTATAGAAATTATAAATAAAATACCATTATGTGTGAAATATTTTTATATTTTTAATTAATATTTACAGTCAAAGATATCAATTATATAACCCCCATTAATTTTTTTTACCAAAACAATACTTCTTTATGATATTTTTATTTTTACATTAAATAAAAAAATTAATGTAATTATCTTACCAAATTATCATAAAGAGGCCAAAAATAAAAACCAAGGATTATATTGGTCAGCCATGACACATCCAATATGGTTAGTAAAATTTTTAAGGTAATTATATATTATTATAATATTATTTTTACCTTTAATTACTCTATTTATCTTTAACTGGTGTAAATAAAAATCATAAGTAACTATCCACAAAAATCAATTTTCATCCTATTAAACCACATTTTTTTACAAGTAATAACAATGTATGTCAGGTTTTTGAAATAAAATTCATAGAAGCATTAAAATTTCAATTAAGAAATATGTTAGTTTTTAACTATTATATAGTGATGTTTACATTTTAATTTTTTTTACAATTTCAGAGAAATACCAAAAAATCACCGAAAGGTAATTTTGATATTATAAATCAAAAAATTAGGTCTATTTTAAATAATTTAAAAAATATATGTTTCATTCATTAATTTAAAATTAATATATGTTGACAAAACAATAAAGCATATTTTTGAGAAATAAAAAACTACAAAAAGATTGACATGTGTTTATGTCCAATTTCAATGTGAAATTACATCCAATGTCCAAGACTGGATTAAATGGTAAAAAATAATCCAATTACACTTTTAAAACATATATGAAGACAATATAATCATATAAATAAATCGGAAAAAATACAGTTTCTAATTTAAATGCGGTATTTTTCATTATTCAAAAAAATTAAATATTATCAGAAAACTAAAAAAAATTATCCAAAGTAAATTTTGACATCCCGATTCTAATGAAAAAGTTCATTTTCCCAAATGCAACATATAAAAGTGACAAAAAAAATATTTACAAATAAGTTTTCCAACAAAATGTGGTAAAACTACATTTTAAAAATATAAGAGTATTTTTTCTTAAAATTATGTTCATTCTCATTTAATCCCTCTAAATTTAAATTATATTCATTCTCATTTTATATTATATTATTATAATTTTTTAGTATTACTCATCATTGTGTAAAACATAAGACTTTAAAGAAAACCATTATTGTGTGTCAGGTATGCCATCTTACATAGCTTCCCCTTTAATGTAAAATTAATATTTAATTCAAAAGTTTTCATATGTAGGAAAATATAATATTCTTTTATTATCTGGGATTTCTCATCTTTCCACCGTTTTTGAAATTGCATCCCCGCAATTTTAAAATTGGGCTTGTAAACTTAATTGAAAGTCCCACATAGAAAAATAGAGTCAATAAAACTATCACTATAAAAGAAAGAAAGTGATGTACATTGGTCACATGAGAGATCCCATACTAGGATTAGATGTAGGAAAACATGTATATGGAAGATAAACTATGTGTCAAGTTCTGATGGAGAGTTATAGAAAACATGACCAGGAGAATGTTAACAACATGAAAACCAAAAACTTGTGATGGGTTAAATGGTCATTGGTTTCCCATTAGAAAAATTAAACAGATAACATTTTTGTTTTATGTTCCATTTCATAATGATGGAGAATTTGTTTATGTGTCTGACTAAGAAAATAATGAAATATACTTACTTTTAAAGAATAGATTCATGCCATAATAATTTTCTACCAAAAACTAATCTTTTCTCCAAATGATTAGTATTCAAGATGACTTGGTCACACCTTAAGCACTATAATCTACTCCTACATAATCACATAATCTACAAAAGATAATAAATTTGTTTCCCCTACCATTATACATTAACAAAAATAAAAATTGTCAATAAAATATCAAATAATCCCAAAAAAGGAAAATATTTAATAAAAAAATACTACTCTTAATGCCCAAAAATGAACAAACAATACCCAACGTTCAACAGAGACCATTTAATAAACAATTGTCCTTCAAATTATTCAATATAATCCTAACAAATATTGAAACCCAGAACTCAGAAGAATTTAATCACAAAGTATTCTACATTATATCTTAAAATTTATATCCCAATAACATTGACAAATCTTAAACATTCATACTGAAGCGTCAATAACAAAATCACATATTTTCTATGATAGGTTAATCATTTCCATAAATAACCCAAAGTTCCATATGTCCAAAATAAAAATACAGATTCATCCAAAATAAAATTCCAACTATTACTCCATAAATGAAATCCCATAATATTAAATGGTCTTTGTTGAATGTTGGGTATTGTTTCTTCAATTTTGGGCATTAAGAGGAGTATTTTTTTATTAAATATTTTCTTTTTTTGGGATTATTTGATATTTTTCTAACAATTTTTATTTTGGTTAATGTATAATGATAGGGGAAACATATTTATGATATTTTGTAGATTATGTGATTATCTAGGAGTTGATTCTAGTGCTTCAGGTGTGACCATGTCATCTTGAATACTCATTATTTGGAGAAAAGATTAGTTTTTGGTAGAAACATATTATTGAATGATTCTATTCATTAAAAGTAAGTATAATTCATTATTTCCTTAGTCAGCCACATAAATAAATTCTCCATCATTATGAAATGGAACATAAAACAAAAATGTTATCTGTTTAATTTTTCTCATGGGAAACCAATGACCATTTAACCCATCACAAGTTTGTGGTTTTCATGTTGTTAACATTCTCCTGGTCATGTTTTCTATAACTCTCCATCAGAACGTGACACATAGTTTATCTTCCATATACATGTTTTCCTACATCAAGTCCTAGTAGGGGTTCTGTCATGTGACCAATGTACATCACTTTCTTTCATATATAGTGATAGTTTTATTGAGTCTATTTTTCTATGTGGGACTTTCAATTAAGTTTACAAGCCCAATTTTAAAATTGCGGGGATGCTTTCTTTTTCCATTTAATGTTATTTCTTTATTACCTTTATTACCACATCTAAAACATCTTCTCATCCCATTGAAGCATTTCTGTATGTTTTCCTTTCCAAATCACTGACACATAGGTTTTTTAATATACATTATTTTATGATTATTACCTGAACGTCTGTATGGATTTATTTCTTACAAAAATTATTCTTTAGAAAAATCACCAACGTTCAACTAGTAAATCATTAATCTTGTTTGTTTTTTATGAATAACAACAAGAGTTCACATTGTAGCTCCCATTTCATTATGTTTCTCATTCATAAATCCACCATAGTTTTATTCACATCCATTGCTAATTTGATTTATGCCAGACCCATACATTCAATAAACTAAAGAGGTTAAGGTGACTATATTATTAATATCATCATATAACAACTTATAAGGAGTATAAACACTAATATATACTTATTCATGTTATCTTAAACTCATTCACTTTATCTAAAATAACTATGACTCTTTCTGATATGTTATACTTTATGTTTTTGTCACTTATGTTTAAATAACACACTAACCACAAAAGTTATCTAAACTGATCTCTAATACCATCTATTAGGCCCCGGACCTTGAACATATCTTAACCTAGAGTTAAATATTGAGTTAAAATTGAGGATATTTTTAGGTTAAGAGTGTTAGAGAATTAGGCCATAACTATAAAATTACATCTCAAATATTAATATGTAGACACTTTTATTCAGAATACATTTTTTCATAAAATTAACACTCCATAAATAACAAATGAATTATTTTCTTGATGTAAATATTCTTTAATTATTCTATTCTCTTACCCTTACTTATACCTTTTGAAAAATATTTCAAAAAACATCAGATGAGCATAAATATCTCAGTAAGGGTTATAAAATAAATAAGTAAATCATTAGTCCATCAATACATACGAAGCATATGTTGTTTAAAAAACATCATTAAATCACAAGATTTATGAATAACACATGAAAATAATTATTGATAAAGGTTACATTTGGAATACATAACATACTTACATTGTATCTTTCATAAACACATATAGAGTTACATTTGAATACCCATCAAAATATATTTCCTCAATCTCATTGGATAAACAATAACATTTACCTCCATCAAGTTACCCAATGCAATAGAGAGTTATCTCGGGCTCACCCACCCTAGGTTTATCAAAAACCCACATGTATGCCAAAACAATGCTAAAAAACCATAAAATAATCCTAACAAATGAATAATCATAATGAAAAGATACCACTTCTATATTTCAATCACAATATATCAATTCATTATATTGACATAATTAATGCTTTCTCAAAACCATATTCTATACCAAAATACTTAATAAGGGTATATGGTATTTATTTTTCTTTTAAAATAAGTATGACTTGTTAAGGAAGCCAATTATCAAATAATATTTGTGGTAGTAGAAAGGTCATTGGCAACGTTTCTGTTAAAAAGAAACATTCTTTTTGTTGTTTTGTAAAATATTTCTTAGGAAACAATTCCCTTTAAATGAAATAAAAATTAAGAGGGGTTTATACAACGAATAAAATAATTTCTTGAATAAATCAAAATATACCTCAGTGAAAGGAGATTGATATGAAGTCCCTTACCTTGTGTCTGACATGACTCACTAATTATTTGATCTCTTGAATAATAAACTAAAGTTAATTTCTACTTTCTTGACAACATTTTTCATGTTTATTAATTCTTTTTTTATAACTTATTAATAATATATAATCATAACATAATCATTTAAATTAATAACGGTCATTTTTAAGATAATTGGTACTTCAGTCAAAAATGAACATCATATAATTACAAATTGTCCATGTGGTAAAAATTCTATTATTAACATAATGATATTCAGGATTTATATTTCATAAATAAGATAATTATTTAGTATATATGTGTATTTATAATAGTACATAACATTTGGAGATAATAAATGAAATGCACCGTTCATGGAGACAGTAAGTTGTATGTATGAATTAATACTACTTTCATTAATATATCATATTTAATGGAATAAAGCATAATGTTACATAGTTATATTATAATTCCAGAATAATATCTTATATAATTTTATTTACACAATTAATTATACATTCCATGTAAGGAATTAATTTGTCTTATCACTTTGAGGGGGCGGTAGTCCACACATCCTCAAATTAAATTATCGTATTTACCCATTATGGAATCCGTAATGGTATGATATGAATCAAAATTATAGAAGCATATAGAAAATATAAATATCACATATATCACACATAAATATAGTTATATAATAATGGACACTGTGAGAGGCAGTAGGAGATAATTGATGAATCATCATTTCGTACGGAAGTAGTTTTCCGTACACAACAACAATATTTCTATATCAATTAAACAGAGGTGTCTATAAGTGCAGTTCAAATCCATATCATAAAAACAACCACTTCTATTTTTAGATAATGGTGTTTTTATATAAATAAATATTAATAAGAACATATGGAGTGGGTAAGGTAACATAATGGAACGAAACATGAGAGAAAACTTTACTTTAAATTAGGTAACATTTTTTGATTTGAGCCAAAGGCCTCTCTTGAATTACCTTCTGCCTAGGGTAAGGATTCTAGGAGAAAAATAGGGATGTTGGGAGCTTATTGGGGAAATATTTGGTTGATCCATGGGGTTTTAGGGGTGTAATTATTTTTATAGTGGTGGTGTCCATTTATATGAGGGAGGATGATATCTTTAGAAAAGTTTAAAAGTATTATTTTATTATAAAATGATTTTTGGTTTAAAAAGGGAAAAATATAGTTAATTTAGAAGATAATAGGAATATATGTATAAATACTAACATAAAATAAGAATTGGATAGGTTTGGGATAATTTTGAGTCCTTATCTATATTATTTTACCCTTTGCTAACATCATTATCTTAGAGCATGTATTCTGGTACATTCATACAATATGGTTAATATATTTACAATAAAATTCCCAGAGACCCAAAATGGATCATTAATTAACTTTTTAACATCATATATGTCATTTGACTGAATCATATTTTTTAGGACAATTTTATCATTTAGTAAAATTTTAAATTATTTAAAAACACATTCAGGTCAATTATTCTACTATTCATATCCTGACTTATATAAAAATCAATAACAACTTAATAAATTCAAAAATACTTCATTAATTCAAATATAACATATTTTAATACATCATAAAATTCTTGTATGGCATAAAAAGATTCAAAATAAATATATTTAAATATTTATGATCTCATTTTTTTTAAAATTCAATAATGAGGTAATCATTACATCATCATTGTGTCCTAAATATTTTTATTTATTTGATGACTAAAAATTATAAAAAAAATAATTATTTATGAAAACATTTTATATTTCTAATGACTATTTATAGTCAATGATATCAATTATATATCCCCACATTATAAGTTTTTTAATAAAACAATACATGTTTATGATATATTTATTTTTACATTAAATAAAAAGTTATTAATGTAATTATCTTAAAAAAGTGACTTTTAAAGGCCAAACGTTCTACCCAATTATTTTATTGGCCATCCATGAATCATAAAATAAGGTTAGGAAAAGATTTAAGATAATTTTTTATTATTATAAAATTATTTTTACCATGAATTACCCTATTAACCTTTAACATTGGTAAATAAAAATCAAAAGTTACTTTTGACAAAAAAATTATCTTCATCCTATTGAACCAAATTTTATATACTAATGAAAACTTCCTATGTCAGTTTTTTGAAATTCATTTCACAGTGGTGGTAAATTTTTATTTAAATGAAAAAGACTGTTTTTTAACTGTTATGTATTGTTTTTCACTATCTAACAAAAATTAAATATTTTTAGTAAAATAGTAAAAATTCATCCAAAGCTAATTTTTATATTCATAATTCATAAATTATTTGTATTTTATAAAATTCAAAATATATAAGTTTCATTAATTAATTTAAAATTAATTTTCATTGTCAATACTAGATTGCTTGTTCTTAAGAAGTAAAAACATCAAAAAGATTAACTTGTGTTTATGTCCAATTTCAAAATAAATTAAATCCAATAACCAATATTAGACTAAATGGTAAAAATAGAATTCAATTAAAATTAAAAAAAAAATTAAAAAGATAATCTACCCAAATAAATAAATCATATGATAAGACAGTTTTGACAAAAAAATGTGATATTATTCACTATTCATTAAAAATGATCATTATCAGAATAATACAAACGTTTTAAAAAAAGAAATTTATGATATCCATCTTCTAAAAAATAAATTTATTTTATAATATGAAATAAATAATAGTTACAAAAACTAGATTTAAAAAGGGGTTATCCATCAAAAGGCAGTAAAACTACATTTAATAAATATTAGAGTATTTATGATTAAAATTGTATTCATTCTCATTTTATGATTCTAAATTTTATTGGATAAATGTAAAAACATTTAACAAAAATCTTTAATCATAATATGGTACATTCTGTTCATTCCCGCTAATAAAAAGACTAGGTGTTAACAAAAATTTTAGATAATAATATTATAATATTTTTTCAGTATGACTCACCATTATTTGAAACATAAGATATCAAAGACACCCATTATTGTGTTTCAGGTATGCCATCGAACTTATGATACCATTTAAAGTAAAATTATTATTTAATTCAAAAAAATTAATGAATATGAAAATGTCATATTATTTGTTTAACTGGATTGTTACATCATTCAACCCTTTTGGAAATTGAGTCCTCACAATTTTAAAATTGGTTATGGAAACATCAATTGAATGTCCCAAATAAGCGAAAGAATCTATAAAAATATCACGTTAAAATAAATAATGTGAAGTAAAAAAGGTGACATGAGATAACCCATACTATGATTCCATGTAAGAAAAAATAGATATAGAAAATAAACATAGTGTCATGATCTGATGGAGACTGATAGAAAACAGGATCAGGAGAATTTTAACAATAAGAAAACCACAAACGAGTGAGAGGTTAAACGGTCATTTGTTTCCAATAAGAAATGTAAATGGGAAAATTATTTGTTTCCAGTTATATTTCATAATGTTGGAGAATTTATTTATGTGATTGACTATGGAAATAATTAAATATACTTATATTTAAGGTAGATATTCATCCCTCAATATGTTTCTACTGAAAACTAATATTTTCCAAAAATGACGATTATTCAAGATGACATGGTTACACTTGAAGTGGTAGAATGAAATCCTAGAGAATCACATAATCCACAATATATGAACTATATATTTTCCCGTTAATTAGACATTAACCAAAACCAAAATGGTCAGTATAAGATCATTTAATACCTAAAAAGGATAATCTATAATAAAAATAATACTACTTTTAATCTCCAAAATTGAACAAACAATACCCAATGTTCAACATATACCATTCAATAAAATGTTTTCCTTTAAATCCATCAATATAATCCAAACAAAGATTGAAACCCAAAAAACAGAAAAATTTAATCACATAGTCTTCTATATTAAATATTAGCATGTATATCCAAATAACTTCAACTACTCGTAAAGTCTCATTGTAACTCCCCGACCCAAGTTACCCAAAGTCGGGGCATTATAACATATCATTGAAATGATCACAAGAGATCGTGTATTGAATGACCGGTTAGTTTAGTATCTTTTGAAGCACTAGATACATAAATAAGTTTCAAATTACTTCATGAAATGAAAAAGCCACATTGTGTCCCCATTGAACCCACATCTATCATTTAGCCTGTCCCTACATGTTAGTCATAACATACATCTTCATGTCCTGGGATAAATAAAACATAATAATGGGGTAAGCTCAAATGCCCAAAAAAGATAAAAATATAGCAGAAGCTATCATAAATAAGTATAAACTTGTAAAGAAATGTATAATACTAAAACAATGTCCTTTTAATCATAAACTTCTACATAACATAGCTAAAAAAATCAAATAATCCATTTACACATTCACATTTATATTCTACTAGTTGAATAATCACATGTAATATCAATATGTAATTTCATAATGATGGAATGCTAAATGTCGGACATCATAACCACATAGTCAAGGCCTTGTGGCAAGAATACAAATAAGATTTTTTCAAGGATTTTTCCAAGACACTAGTTTGTATTCTGAGACCTACTGACGCATCAAGGATCTATAGAGGGCTCCACCCTTCACATAAAATATGTTATGCATTCCTCATATAAAAAGAATGAAACATAACATAAACGTTAATATTAAAACTTCCATATGAAATTTTAATACTTTATTCATAAACCATGAATGATATAAAAATAACACAACCACGGTAAAAAATATCACAAAATATTCAATACAATATGGATGATTTTATAATAATAATAAAACTTCATACAATTGTATAATCCATCAAAGGATGTTAATATAGATGAAATCAGAACTATTTGAGGGAAATGCAACTTTCTACTTTGAAATAATTTAAAAGCCACTAAATTATAAAAGAAAAAATTTATTTCGAAAATATTTTTATAAGACTGTAAGGGAAGATTCTAAGGTTTCATAACAGCAGAAAATAGTTTCACCCGCCATATAAGATAAAAAACAATCTTACCTTAATTTATCGAAAAGGTCATAAAGTAACTTGTTTGGAAAATGACATAATGGATTATTTAAAAAAATTTAATAAAAATTCAAACATGTGTATAAAATAATTTAACCAATATTCTAGTGAATATTAATAAAATTCAACTACATTATTATGAAACATGGATTAGGATGATAAAGACGTCTCAATAGATAGTAATGTATAAAAAACCTTGGATAAATAAAGAGATTGTAAAATTAACCCTTACCTTTTACTTTTCCTTGGTCAAGGGTATTTTACCCTCATATATAATAGTTAAATAATTTTTATTAAAATATTCATGATCCACATATATAAATATTATATTATGTCTGAACTTCTAATGTTGATTTGTTAATAATATTTCAGTAGCATCATTGTTTCAGGTGTTAACTGGTTCATTTTACTTTATATGTTTTTTTACATAAGTAATTTTTGTTATGGATATGATATATTTTATTAATATCAATAATGATATAATTTTCATAAAAATTATTTGAAATTATAAAATGAAAATTAGTTTTTAATGGTTACGATGGGGAATTAATCTCAACACGTTCATGGAGACGGTATTTCGTACGTACGTACGAGCGAAAATATCATTCTATTGATGGTGAAATCATATGAAATTGGATGGTATATAATATATACAAAAAAATTAACATGTTACATTTATTATTTAACTAAAATATTCTCATTATTATACTCATCCATATAATTAAGTGTTGAATAACAAACTACACCATGCCGTGGAAATGGTACACCTTATGTATGCACATATGGTGACTTTGTATTTCATTCGATGGATAAGATAATTAATATGGTTGTAAAATATTTATATTAACATAATATTATTTAGAATATACTGGAGTTATTATTTTTTTATGTAAACAACAAAGCGAGAGAATGTGGACAGAGAAATAAACATTGAAAGATGTGATGAAATAATTATTTATTCGTCAGTTTTGTCCTTTTGAGTTGAACAAAAGGGCTCTATAGGATGGATTTATGATCAATGTAAGTCTTATAGGACTAAGTGAGGGTTTATGGGAAGATATTTTATAAGTTTTTTTCAAAGGAAATAGTTTTAGGAGGTGTGATTTTGAGAGAAGGGAAAGTACCATTTTATAAGAGAGATGAGGGTCACTTTAGGAAAAGCTTAAAATTATATTTTATTATAAAATTATTTTCAGTATATAATGTATTCAAATTAATTTTATTCAATGATATGTTAGGTATGGGTCTAAAGCCTCTCAACTAATTGTTTTTAGACGTTTTTAAGTCACCATATTAATATTATCTTTTAGATTTAACTCTTAAATAAATAATTTAACATTTACCATAACTTCTTGTATTATTTTAATAAGTGGATAATAAAATTACTATAAAATTAAATTAGAACCTAAAGTGGTTCGTTAATGATATATCTATCATTACATAATTCCTTTTTCCAATCCTTAAATTATTTGGACTATTATATAATTTAATAAAATAGTACTTGTTTTAAAAACTTATTTATGTCAATTATGACACTATTTGGCATTTGGTTTTTGTGAAAGTCATTACAACTTTTTCACTTTGAAAAACTATTATTTAATTAACCCCAACATCTCATATTAACATAGAAAATTTGTGGGATGAATTAAAAGTCTCAATTTACATTTATTTTGATATATAAAACATCAATTATTTTAATCTTTCATTAATAAGGTAATTATTATATCATCATTGTGTCATAAATAAATTTAATTATATGATGTCTGAAAAAACAATAAATAAAGTCCATTGTTTATGAAATCTTTTAAGATTTCTAATGAAAATTTATAGTCGAATTTATCTTATGTATAACCCTATATTAAAATTTTTAGTTATTACAATTTGAATTTATCCTTTTTAACACTTCTTTAAATAAAATATAAAAATTAATATTCTAATCCAAGTGGATAAAAAGGGATGATATTTTAATCCTATGTTTGATTTTGGTCGAAATACAGTTATCCAATATAATTAAGACATGTTTCAGGGTAATTATAATATCATTTTTACCAATAATTACCCTATTTTCTTTTAACAATGGTAAAAAATCTAAAAGTTACTTTTCATACAAAATAATTTTCATCCAATTGAACCGCATTTTACATAATTATTTCAATCACGTCTTTCATATTTTTGAAATTCAATTCACAGAAGTGGTAATATTATGTTTTATGAAAATATCAAATTTTTCCAAAAAGGAGTGTAGAAGGCGCTAAATAGTCCAATAAAATTTTATGTATCTAATATTATTATAAAATGACTCCAATGAATTACATTGAACTAGTATAGGTATTATGTATCAATTTTTAATATAAAATAAATTTATATAAAAATTATAATTATTTAAATAAATATCAGTTTTAAATAATAACACAGAGTTTTTAACTTTTCAAAAAAAATTGAATGTTTTCAGAAAAATACCAAAATTTCACCCTAAGTTAATTTTTATATTCTAAATTCAAAAATAAATTCCATTTTGAAAAATAAAATTTCTAAATTTTAAAAAATAGGCTATTACTATTCATAAATATTTTTTAAATGGCTAGTTTGATTGGTCGTACTGTGCTAGAACTCAATGTTGCGTACAATGCATGATATTTTATTATTTAGAGAGAAGTGTATCATTAATGATTGGGTTGTTACATTCATTCCTACTTCAAATAATATCATCCTTTGTATTTCAAGAATATTACTGCACAAAATGATTCATGTGGTTCTACATCATAAGATCCCTAGGTTCCTACGATGCCTCTTCCAATTTATGGTTTCTCCAAAAAAAAATTACCAGACATGTCATTCAGTTTTGAAATACTTTTTATCTTGTATCAAGAATATTGATAGGATCATTGTAATAATATAGATCAGGTTCCAATTCTATTTCTTCATTGGTGAGTACATGCATTGGGTCAGGCATGTATTTTCTCAATAGTGAAACATGGAACACATCATGAACATTGGAGAGACTTGGAGTCATTTCCCAATAGTAAGCTACAACTCCAATTCATTCAAGAATTTCAAAATGTCTGATATACCTGAAACTTAATTTACCCTTCTTACGGAATCGTATAACACCCTTCAATAAAGATACATTCAAGAAAACATGATCTCATGCATGTAATTCCAAATAATTTTTTGGTTATTGATATATAACTTTTCCTAGTATGATATACTTTGATTTGGGTTAGGATAATCTTCACCTTTTCCATTGATTCCTCAACATGTTCTGGGCTTACTAATTTTCTCTCACTAACATCATCCCAACAAGTGGGTGTGTGACATATCGTACCATATATTCCTTCATATGGTTTCATCTAAATATATGAATAAAATCTATTGTTTTCGGAAAACCCTAATAGAGGTAAATATTGATCCCACTAACCTTGAAAGTCATGTGAGCAAGATCTCAACATTTCATTTAAGGTTTGACTATTACGTTCGTATTCTCTATCAGTTTGAGGGTGGTAGGCAGTGCTCAATCAAAGACCAGGGTCTAGGGATTTCTGAAGACTTTTCTATAATATGGATGTGAAATGGGGATCACGATCCGAAACAATCAATAGGGGAATTCCACAAAGTCTTACAAATTCACTAATATATAGTCTTTCTAAATGTTCAAATGGTAAATCTTCTCTTATAGCATGAAAATGTGCTAACATGGTTAAAAGATCAACAATGACCCATATTTCATCATTCCTTCAAGAAGCCTTTTGTTTCCCCATGACAAAGCCCATAGTAATATCATCCCATTTCCTATTAGGCATGGGAAAAGGTTGCATGACTCATCTAGGATGTTGTCTTCTAGCCTTAACCTATTGAAAAACAATAAATTTTGACACATAAAAAAATATCCCTTTTCATGCTATCCCAACAAAAATGTTCCTTTAAATATCTATACATCTAGTGCTACCAGGGTTTATAGAGAAAATGGATATGTGAGCATTATCCAAAAATTACATTTTTAGATCAGCTATTTTAGAAACACAATGACTACTCAAAAATTTCATAATTTTATCTTCATATACGAAGTGAATCGATCTCCCATCATTAACATATTTATTTTTCTTTTGAAAAACCTCATCATCAGTCTAAGTACATTTCTTCTATTATAGTAAAGATGGTTTGGAGACCATTTGAAACATTATTTATGGTTCACCTACCATGATTATTCTCATATCCATCATTACTAGATCCATGAACATAGGATCTATTTCAACTCTCATATTGTTCAAAACTCTCTGATCCTTTCTTCTCAAAGCATCTTCAACCTTATTTTCCTTCCCAGGGTGGTAGTGTATAGTGTATTCATAATCGAGGAGTAGTTAAAGCCAACCTCTATTCCTCATGTTGAGTTCTTTCTATGAGAAAATATACATAATTGTATGGTGATCGGTATATATCTCATATTTTTAACCATAGAGATAGTGTCTCCATATCATCAATGAAAATATTACAGCTTCTAACTCAAGATCATGAGTATGATAGTTTTGTTCATTAATTTTTAACTACCATAATCCACAGGAAATAACTCTATCATTCTGTATAAGGACACATCTAAGTCCTTTTTTTGAAGAATCAATATAAAAGACTAACCCAACATTCCCCGATGGAAGAGTCAAGATAAGAGCATTGACAAATATTCTCTTAAGTAATTCAAAACATTTATCACACTCTTTTGCCCAAAAAAATTAAACCCCATTATGTGTTATCTTGGTTAATGGGTTAGCCAATCAGGAAAAAGTATAGAGGAAACGACGATAATAACCAGCTAAACCAAGAAAACTGCGTACCTCAGATATATTCATCAGTGTCAGACAATATTTTATTGATCATGTCTTAGAAATATCAACAATGATTATATCCTTAGAGACAATATGACAATCAAAAGAAATCTCCAGAATCCAAAATTTACACTTTCTAAACATATCATATAATTAATTTCTTCAAAGAGTCTTTAGAATAGTGTGCAATAGATTTTCATGAACTTTGTAGCTTTTAGTGTATACTAAGATATCATCAATAAATACCACTAAAAAGTCATCAATATATTCCTTGAAAAATATATTCATTAGATCCATGATGATAGAGGTTTCATTAGTCAGTCAAGAAGGCATTACTGTTAACTCGTAATGCTCATACCTATTATGGAATGCTATCTCTATAATGTATTCCTTCCACAAATACAACTGAAGATATCCAGATCGACGGTCAATATTTAAAAAATATAGATCTCCAAGAATTTTATTGAATAAATAATCAATGCAATGTAGTGGGTGCGTGTTCTTTATTGTTATAGAATTTATATCCCTAAAGTCAATGTAGAACCTCACAGACCCATCTCTCTTCATTAAAATAAGAATATGGTCTCCCCTTGGAGAAACACTAGGGAGAATAAATCCTTTATTTCTCAATTATTATAGTTTTTAATTTTGTTCCAAAAAATCCGTAGTATTCATTATCTAATGGGACTTCGATATGGGCCTTGAACTAGGAATTAAATAAATGGAATACTCAATTTCTGGTTCTATAGTATGTCTAGGTAAATCCTCCAGGAACACATCAACATATTCTTTCACAATAGGTATGTTCTATATATGAATATTCTTATCCTAAAACAATGTTATTTCACACTATTCCTCCATAATAAATGTATTTAGTAGAACAAATGGGGGTGAAGTTTGATGAAAATCAAATGGTGATGTTTCTTCTATAAAGATAAAGGAGTCCTTATAATTATCAAAAACTGTAAACTCATTCTTCTTATAATAAATTTTCACATCATGGTCCAAATGAAAATCCATACCGAGGATTATATCAAAATTTATCATTGGTATCCTAATGAGATTTGTAGATAAAGCACATTTATATTCTATAATGGTAACTGGTTGACAAAACAATTTTTCAATAATACATCCCTTAGGAGTAATTACAGACAATTCCCATGTTAAAAAATATTGTAAATGTATATTGTTATTGGAAAAATGGGAAGATATGAAAGAATGCAATGATCAAAAATAAAATCAATCAACGGCTAAATTTGAGGAAATTATTAAAGTACCCACCACCACATTAGGATGAGCTTCAACAACACTAGTAGTGATCACATAAGATTGTACTTTCTCCCTTGGCCTTTTCTGAGGTATGTTTCATTGGCCCTTAGGATATTCATTTTCATAATTCCCAATTTCTCTACAATTGTAGCATTCAACTTTGACATCCTCTTTCATTCCCTTGCAATCACATGCTTGGTGGACTTTTTCACCACACGTGTTACAAAATCTCATTCTCTTCAAAAAAGTACAATGGTGACTCTTCCCACATTTACTATAGGAGTGAAATTCAACTTTTCCCTTTTTATCATTATTTCAATTTCCAGAATGTTCAAGAGATCTCTTCTTCTCCTTCTTTGATTTAATGTTGTAATACTTAGATCATTATTTTTCTATATTGATATCACATGAAACATTATTTTCTTACGAAGTAAAGGATTTTGAGACTAATTATCAACCGGTAAATTGTTTTAAACCATGAACGATTTGATCAATATCACTCGATGGGTTATGTATATAATTTTCAGCATGCCTTGACGACTTGGTAATGTTATCCTCATACATTGCAACAGTCTCATCCTCCTTTTTCCTGATACTCAAAAATTGACTTTCCATATCCGCTCAATGGTCACGAGGAAAGTATTTTTATTATAAAATATCTTTATACTCCTTCCTTTCAATATTTGAAATTTCTTCATACTCCATTGTGTTTTGAATTAGTGTCCACCATTGATCTGCATCTCTTATGAGGCGATAAACTGCTAGGAGAAATTTTTACCTTTCACTACTCCTGAAAGTAAGAAATATTTTCTCTATGGAAATTATGAGTTGCTTATCTACAAATAGATTTTTTGTCCCATTGAATGTTGGTGGTTTTTTCCTCATGATGTATTCTAACATTGATCCACTGCATAGTGGATCAGGGTGCTTCATAAGGGTAAGGTTATTATTCATAACCCGAGTGAGTTGTCCCTGTATGGTTATAAGTTGTTCGTCACCAGTTACATCACTAGCTCCATAATAATTATGATTATTAGGAGGCAAATATGTATATTGATTACGTTCCTTGATATAATTTCCGTTCCTTTCACTAGGAACCATTTCTAAATAATGGAATACACTATATTGGTTTATGAATCACAATACCAAATTAAAAACTAGAAAAATACCAATCATAAATCAAATAGTTTTAGAATATAATTCATAATCATAAAAAATGTTTTCTTTAAGAATGTATTTACTCATAAATCCTTAACAATGTCTTGTAATGAAAATTTGAATAATTCTAGTCATATCCACCGGGAGTGTCGTAACCAAGAGTGTAGTTGTTCCTGTTTGAGTCTAACTCAAAACGGTGTATTTGGGTTTTACCTCTAGAAACCTCTATTCAAGGGATACCTCTATCTTCACATATCTATACAAGGATTTATAACTTTGAAAATCCTAAAATCTCAACAATACCAAAATTAATGGTATTTCTTCTATACTAATCCTCAAATTCTATCATAGGGTAATGTTCCCTAACCATTGTCTTTCTAAATCTAGTTTCCAAGTATTATACTAATATTCCTTGGATACAAACTGTAATGACATATACCTTGTTTCCCAAAGTCAGTTTAGTATTACACAACTTTCGAATTATCATAAGAGATCAAGTCTCAAAATACTTATTTGTTTAGTTTCCATGGAAGCACAAGATACATACATAAATTTTTCATTACATCATGAAACAAAAATACAACATTGTGTCCCCTTTGAACACACACATATCCTTTTTCCTATCCCAATAGGTTTATTATAATATACATCTTCACATCCTATGATAAAGAAATCATAAAAATGGGCTGAGCTCATATGCCTAGTAAGGATAACAATATAGTGGAAAATATCATAAAAAAGCATAAACATTTAAGGAAATGTATAAGACTAAATCACAAGCCTTTTAAAATAAAAATCAATCATAATATTTACAAGATATACTCAATAATTACATTTACGTATTCAAATGGATATTCTACTAGTCGAATAATCACATGTAATATAAATAGCTATTCTCATAATGATGGAATGCATAATGTCGAACATCATAACCACATAGTCAAGGCCTCATGCCAAGACTAAAAATAAGATTTTTTCAAAAACTTTGTGCCAAGACACTAGTTTGACTCATGAGACCTATGAATTCATCAGGGAGGTATAGCGGGCTCCACCTGTCCCTTACTATGTCCAATGCATTCCTTATATGATAATGTTGAAACATAACATAAATTTTTGTTTTAAAACAATAATACCAAATTTTAATACTGTAACCATAAACCGTGAATGGTATAAAAAAACACGTCCACATCAAACCTTTCACAAAACCTTCAATATATTATATAAAATTGTATCATAATAAATAAACATCATGCATGATTAAATTCCATCAAATGATGTTGACATAGATGAAATCAAATCCATTTGAGAGAATAATATCTTTCTATTTTGATATCATTTAAATGTCACATAGTTTTAAAAGAAATAATTTATTTTGAAAATATTTTTATAATCGTATAATGGAAGCTTTGATAGTGGTATAATGGTAGAAAATGTTTACACCAACCATATAAGTTAAAAAAACATTCTTACCTTAATTTTATGAAAAGGTCATAAAGTACCTTGTTTGGAAAACAACGAAAATATTCTTTTCAAAACATTTTATAAAATGTAAAACAAGGGTATTAATGAATTTAACCCATATTCTAGGAAATAGTAAATTAAATTTGATATAAATTTTTACAAAACATGGATGAGGATGATAAATAAGTCCTAGTAGACACATACGTTTAAACAACCTTGGATAAATAAAGTGATTATTAAATTAACCCTTATCTTGTAATTTTTCATGGCCAATGATACATTAATATTCTGTATAATAGTTAAATAATAATAATTAAATTATACATGAACCAAATACATAAATATGATACCATATATGATCTTCTAATATATCTCTATTAAGAATATTTCAGTAGTATAATTGTTTCGGGTGTTAACTGATTTGTTTTCCTTTATATGTTTTGTTATGTAAGTCATGTTTTTAATTGATAGGATTTATTTGATTCATATATAGAATTATATTAAGTTATTAAACATTATTTGTAATCATAAAATGAAAATTATTCTTGAATGGATATGATGTGGAATGAATCTCATCGCGTTCGTGGAGACAGTAAACAGTACGTATACACAAACAACAATATCATTCAATTGATTGTGAAATCGTATGTAATTGGATGGTATATCATATATAAATAATACTTATCTTGTAATATTTTTTATTTACTTCAATTATACTCATTTTTATACCCATCCAAATAATAATGTGTTAAATAACAAACTACACCACGACTTGGAGACGGTAAGCCATACGTACAAACGTATGGTGACTTCTTCATTCATAGGATGGATAAGATAATGAATATTGTTGTACCATATTTATAATAACATCATTGTATTTATAAGCTACTGGATATTTTAATTTTTTTATGGAAACAACAAGAACATAGGAAGTGAAAGAAGAAAAGAACTTTGAAAGAGGTGATGAAATAATGACATCTTCTTTGGGTAATTCCTTTTGATTTGAACAAAATGTCTCCATAGGTTGGATTTATGATAAAACTAAGTCCATTAATTTGAATCAAGGATAGTTGGGAAGATAATTTAGTATGGTTTTTAGGAGACAAAATTTTTTGGTGGTTTTATTTAGAGATAAGGAAATGTTCCCGGTAAAAAGAGAGGAGAGGGTCACATTAGGAAAAGCTAAAAATTTTATTTATTTTAAAATAATTTTCCTTTTATAATTGCTCCAAATGGAACTAATTTGATTTTAAGGTTGGTATGGGTCTAAATAACCTCAAAAATAGGTTTTAGAAAAGTTTACATCATCCTATTAACCTTATCATTTGGATTTAACTATTTGTTAAATAGTTTAACTTTCACCATGTCTTTTAGTATTGTTATAATACATGGTTAATAAACTAACTATAAAATTCCAAGAGAACCTCATGTGGTTAATAAATGAAATATATATCATTATATAATTCCTTTGGTCCAACCCTAAATTCTAAGACTATTATCTAGTTTAATAAAATATTATTTGTTTTAAAAACACATTTATGTCAATTTTGACACTATTTGTTATTTGGTTTTTGTGAAAGTCACAAAAACTTTATCAAATAAAACAAATTATTTAATCAAGACTAAGATGTCATATTATCCAATATAAATTATTGAAATGCATCAAAAGTCTCAATTTACATTTATTTTAAAATTTAGAATATCAATTATTTTAGTATTTCATTTATAAGGTAATAAATGTATCATCATTGTGTCATAAATAAATTTAATTATTTAATGTATAAAAATAATAAATAAAATAAAATTATGTAGTAATTATATTTAGATTTATTATTAATATTTATAGTCTAATTTATCCTATATATAGCCCTATATTAAAAATGTGTTAGTTATTAAAATTTGAATTTTACACTTTTAGCTCTTCATTAATGAAAATATAATAAATGTACTATTCTAATCCATGTGGATAAAAAAGTATTATATTTTATTAATATGTTTTATTTTGGTGGAAATGAACTTATCCAATTGAATTTGGACATGTGCTAGGGTACTTATATTATTATTTTTACCTTTAATTACCCTATTTATTTTTAATCATGGTAAATAAAATTCAAAACTTACAATTCCCCAAAAAATATTTTCATCCAATCAAACCTAATATTAATTACTTAAGTCAACCGTGTCTCTCATAATTTTTAAATTCAATTCCCAGAAGCGGTAAAATTACATTTTTTTGCAATTTTTCAAATGTGCCTAGAAAGTGGGTAAAAGTTGTTAAATATTTCAATTAAATTTCATATAAATAATCTTAATTTAAAATGAATTAAATGAATTATATTTTACAAATATATGTATTATATATCTATTTTACATTAAAATAAATTAAAATAATAAAAATTATTATTCATATAAAATTCGGGTTTTAACAACAACGTAGTGTTTTTTTACTATTCATAATAATTTGAATGTTTTTAGAAAAATATAGAAAAATTACCCTAAGCTAATTTTGTTATTCCAAATCCAAAGATGAAGCCCATTTTGAAAAATAGAATTTATAAAATTTCAAAAATTGGGTATCCTTATTCATTACGGTTTTTTAAATGGCTAGTTTGATTGGTCGTAGTTTGTTAGGACTCAAATTTGCATATATCGCAAACTACTATATTATTCAAGGAAAAGTGCACCGTGAATGATTGGCGTGTTACACTCATACTCAAGTGTAATTAACCAAATAAAATATTCACTATGATAGGTTAATCATTTCCCTAAATAATCCAAATCACCATACGTCCACAATAAAAACACAGATTCTTCCAAAATAAAATTTTAACCATTACTCCACAAATGAAATCTCATACAATTCAATTTTTAGTTTGGCATATAGTGTTTCCCCAAAAGATAGAACGTCTTCCAAAATAAACATTATACCGTAATCACCACCTCATTTTCCTATACTACAGATACCCTTTTTATAAAACATGCGTTCCCAAAAGCAACATACTACTGATCCCAAAAATTATTTATCTAAAATGAATTACTCATACTAACCAGGGATATCACATAGTCTAGTGGTAGGGGATAAATCCCAATCACACTTTGGTTGTGGGTTCGATTCCCGCATCTTGGTCCAACATGATGGGTTATCACAGTGTCTGCATGTTTTTCTATTTCAAAAACTATATAATTTTATAAAATTCTCAAAAATAAGATAATTTATCAATATAACCATAAATTATTTTAACCACAAAATTTATCTCATAAATTCCATTTTCATCCCAAAAAATAATAACCTATAATTACATCAAAATGTAATATCATATAAACCCAAATGGGTATTTATAAATATACTCACAAAATAAAAGATAATTCATCCATGAATAACATTTTCACATATCAAACATTAGATGTACACATACTAGAAAAAGTCTTCCAAAGCAATCCCATCATCAAAAGATAATTAATACTTTTAGTAATTTCATCATCCTAAAATAAATCATAACTATTCAATCCCTCATATGTATAATCCTTACTCATTCAATGTTATTCATTATCCATTACAAATTTTTTTCCAACATCTTTCATAATTATTCCTTCCTACAAACTAAATAATGAATCATATCCTAAGATTAAATAAAGTCAAAACAACAGCTAAGAAATAATCCATACCATACATTGGTCATTGTCAGTTTCATCATCCATAATTGGAATTGATATAGGTATAGGTAAAAATATATTTTTATTGTCCTTCTGATCTCATTCCCTACACTTCTTCATAGGACATCTATTCTTATAACGACCATACACAACACATTTAAAACATTCAATTCATCCTTCAGAAAGAACTTCTTTCCCTTTCTTAGAGAAAATTGGACGCTACATTTTTCTTTGGATGGTTATTCCTTTATGAAATTTAGTACCACATCTAAAACATATTTTCATCCAATTGTATAATTTTACAATGTGTTTCTTTCCACATCCCTGAAAAATAGGTTTTTGAATATACATACCATTATGATTATTACCTTAACTTCTGTATAGATTTATATATATGATAATAATGCCTTATAAGAATCATCAAGGTTCATGTGGTCAATCATGACTCCAGATAGAGGGTTGTGAATAACCACCAGAGTTATCATTGCCGCTCTCATTTCATTCAGTTGCTCATTCTGAATACCACAATAGTATCCTTTACATGCATTGTTACTTTGGTGCCTTCTAGATCTATCCATTCAAAAAAACCAAAATGGTCAGTGTGATTATATTAGTAAAATCATCATATAATATCTTATATGGAGGGTAAATACAAAGATATATTTATTGATATTATCTTAAACTAATTCAAATTATCTAAAATACATATTACTTTTTCTAATATCCTAACCATTATAGTTATGTCACTTACACATAAATAAAACCCTAACCTAAAACGTTTTCTAAACCAACCTCTAAATCCAATTGTAAGGCCCCAGCCTTTGAACATTACTTAACATTGAGTTAAATCTAGAATTAACATTGCGGATATGTTCAGGTTTAGTGTTTTAGAGAATTAGGCCATAATTATTAAATAAATATAAAATATTACAATGTAGACACATATTCTATGTATCCATGTTTTAGATAAAATAAAAACTACTTAAATAAAACAATAACTATTTTCTTTATATAAATATTCTCTAATTCATCTTTTCTCATGCCATTTCTTATACCATGTGAATTTTTTTCAAAAAACATGGAATGAGCATAAAAATCATAGTAAGGTTATAAAATTAAAAAATAAATCATTATTCCATAAGTACATAAATAACATAAGCTCTTTAACTCACCTCATTGAATAATAAGATTTATGAATAACTAATAGATATCATAAATCATAAAAGTATCTTGTGGAGTCCATAACATAATTACATTATAGCTTTCACAACTACATAAGGATTTATGTTGGAATACCCATCACAGTATATTTCATAAATATATTAGGAGAAACATTAACATTTACCTCCTTCACATTACACAATTCATTATAGAGATATATTGGTCTCACCCGCCCAAGGATTATAACGAAACCACCCATATGAGTAAACAATGCCCATGAACCATAAAAAAATCCTAAAACATGAATAATCATAATGAAATGATAAAATTTCTACATTACAATAACAATTTATCAATTAAATATACTGAAATTATCAATGCATTCTCAAAACCCTTTTCAATACAATAAATAATTAAAAATGTTATATGGAATTTATTTTCCTTTTAATAACACTACAACTTGTTAAGGAAGCCAAAGATCAAATAATACTTGCGTCGATTAAAAGGTCATTGTCACCGCATATGTTAAAAAGAATCATTATTTTTTTCATTTAGTAAAATGTTTTTTAGAAAATATTCCATTGGAATAGAATAAAATTAATATTGGTTTATTCATAGTATAAAATAAGGTCATGTATAAATCAAAATATGCCTCAATGATAGAATATTGAGGCTGAGTCACTTACCTTGTGTCCGACATGACTCGTTAGTTCGTTAATCTCCACAATAATAAACTAATGTTAATATATACTTGAATCATAATATTATATAGTTAGTTATTCCTTTTTTATCACTTATTACCACAGTATAAACATTACATAATCAGTTTAGTTTATAATGGTTCTTTTGTCGATATTTGGTACTCTAGTCAAAAATGAACTTTTTATAATTACAAATTTTCCAGGTGGTTAAAATTAAATTATCTCATGAATTATATCCCTGATTTACATATCATATATATCATATATATATATATATTATGTTTTTTTATTTATAATAGTTCATAACATTTGGAGATAAGATATGAAATTCACCGTTCATGGAGACGTTAAGTCGTACGTACCCATGAACGTTACTTTCATTTAAATTTCATATTTAATTGAATGAAAACATAATGATACATATGAATATTATAATTACAATATAATATCTATATAATTTCATTATCTCCATCCTTTATACGTTCCACGTATGACATGAACGAGTCATATCACTTTGAGGGGTTTTAGTTCGCACTTCCTCAAATGAAATTATCGTATTTACCCTCTATAGAACCTATAATTATATTCTATAAATAAAAAATACATAATAATATAGACAACATAAATATAATTAGTATCACATATACATACATTGTCATCATAATGTCCACCATGAGAGGCGGTAGGAGATAATTGAACAATCATCGTTTCGTGAGGCGGTAGTTCTTTGTACACATAAACAACATGTTCGTATCCATTAGATAGAGGCGTGGGTAAGTGTAGTTAGAATACATCTAAAAAACCAAGAATATTGAGGTTACTAGTTTTTTTAGATAAAAAAATAATAGGATGATCATAGGCAGTGGAGAAGGAAAAATAATGAAAAAAACATGAGAGAAGTCATAATCCCAAATTGGGTAATTTATTTTGATTTGAGCCAAAGTTCTCTCTTGAATATCCTTTTTCCTAAGGGAAGGAATTTAAAAGGAAAAAATTAATGTTGGTAGCATATTTGGGAAGTGGATGGATGAGAGAAGGGGCTTGATAGTTGTGAGTAATGGTTTATAGGCGGTTTCATTTTATAAGAGGTAGGATGGGATCTTTAGGAATGTTTTAAAATATTTTTTTATTATAAATTTTTTGTTTGTTTCAAAATGATAAAAACTCATTAAATTCGTAGATTTTATGAATAAATGTCAAAATAAAATCCTCCAATAATAATTTGATTGGTTTTGTATATTTTCTAATTCTTGTCATTTTTATTTAACCCTTTGAAAACTTTTTTTATTTTACCATGTCTTCTTGTATATTCATACAATGTTGTTAATATATATACAATAAAATTCATAGTGACAAAAAATGGGTAATTAATGACATTTGTAACATCAAATATTTCATTCTGAAGAATCATTGATTTTTTTGTACTATTGTATCATTAAATAAAGAATTAATTTATTTAAAAACTTATTTATGTCAATTTGTATACTATTAAAATAATGAAAATTTTAAAAATCTATAACTACATGGTCAATTATAAAAAACATCATTAATTCAAATATAAATAGTCATAATATTCCATAAAAGTCGTGAATGGAATCAAAATTTTCAAAATAAATTTATTTTAATATTTATAATATCACTTATTTAAAACAGTCATTAATGAGGTAATCCTTAAATCATCATTGTGTTATAAATAAATTTATTTATATGATGTCTAAAATTTATATATTAAATAACATAATGTAATAAATCTTTTTATAATTCTAATGACTATTTATTGTCAAATATATCAATTATATGACACCACATTAAAATTGTTTTAGAAAAACAATACATGTTTATGATATTTTTATCTTTACTTTAAATAAAAAGGTATTAATGATATTATATTACCCAAGTGGCATCCAAATTCCAAAAAATATAACCAATTATTTTATTGGTTGGAAATTACTTATCTAATAAGGTTAAAAGAAGTGTTAATGTAATTTTACTTTATAATTATATTATTTTTACCTTGGATTACCCTATTTTTCTTTAACCGTGGTACATAAAAATCAAACGTTATTATTCACAAAAATTTAATTTCATCCTATTGAACGAAATTTTACTTACTCATGGCCAACATGCATGTTGAATTATTTAAATTCCATTCACAAAAGCGGTAAAATTTCATTTAGAAAAAAAAATCGGATTTTAAATACAATGTAGTGTTTTTCAATATTCATAAAAAATTGAAAATTATCAGGAAAAATAAAAAAAAATCACCAAAATATAATTTTGATATTCATAATTCAAAAATTATTTCTGTTTTATTAAATTCAAAACATATATGTTTCATTAAATAATTTAAAATTAATTTATGTCGTCAAAACTAGAAAGCGTGTTTTTAAGAAGTAAAAACTACAGAACATAGATATGTGTTTATGTAAAATTTCCATGTGAAATGACATGTAATTACCAAAATTAGATTAAATGGAACAAATATAATCCATTTACAGTTTAAAAACATATAAAAAGATAATCTAACCATATAAATATATCATATGAAAAGACAGTTTTGATTTAAAATGCTATATTTTTCCCTATTTATTAAACATGATGTTTATCAGAAAAATATCAGAAAAGTATCCAAAGTTAATTTTTATATCCCACTTTAAAATTAGAAGTTTATTTTTTCAAATGAACATATAAATGTGATAAAAACAATATATTTAAAAGGAGGTTTCCATTAAAAAGTCGGTAAAACTACCTTTTAAACATAATAGAGTATTTATGCCTAAAATTGGATTCATTAGAATTTAAAGCATCTAAATTTAATTGGATAAATCTAAAAACATTTAAAAACTTGTTTAATTATTAAATGGTTAGTTATTTTCATTCCTTCCAATAAAATGGCTAGGCGTTATCTACTATTTAAAATAAGAGTATTATATTATTTTTTGTTTATATATGACTAACCATTATTCAAAACATAAGACATCTGAGAGACCCATTGTTGCATGTCACGTATTCTATCATACATAAAATCTTGTTTAAAATAAAATTAATATTGATTAATATGAACATGTTATATTCTTTATTTTCCTAGGATGTTACAATTTTAGGGATGTTTTATTTCACCATGAATAAAAGGATTATAAACATTTATGTTCAAAAAATGGTTTCCTGAGAAAATATGGTTTGTTTGATTAAACACATTAATAATTAATATGAAATGTAAAATGTACCTCATATATATTGTGGAATCCAATATGTGTTGTTGTTGTGTGTGTTTATGCTTTCTATGTTTCCCTAAATATTTTTAGATGTTTTATTAGTGATGGAGGTTATTGTATGGGTTTTGGAATATGACGTGGCTTGTTGTGTGGTTGAATTTCTAAAATTTTTTAGAGCTTATAAGCATATATGTGTGAATGTGATTATTTTTTGTGGGGTTTTTTTCATGAAGAACTGTTATGCAGTGAGGATTTACTATGTGTTGTGGTGTTGGTAAAGTGTGTTAGTGGCGATTTGTAGATGATGATATCTATGGTTATTAGGGTGATATTACATGTTATACATGGTCTTTCAATATTGGTTCATTTTAGTTATTCCAATTTTGGTGTGTCATCATGGGGTTAACATCCGATGAAACATTGGAATTGATGATGATTCTAAATGAAATAAATAAAATAAAGGGTTGATTAATTCCTTAGAATTGGGTGGAATAATTTACTAATAAATAAAATAAATTAATAAAATAAAATAATTAGTTTTGTAAATGTGAATGTAACATATTGGAATTGGGAGTTAATAGAAGCTTGTTAAAATATAAAATAGTGAAATCTGTGTTGAATGTTTGAATTCATTGATTATGATGTTGTAGCATGCTTTATATCATATAGGGGAAATAGTGGTAGTGATGGTTTATGTTTGGTGAATTGGAGGTGGTGGTGTGTTCTTTTGAAATTAATTTGAATCATTTTTATGGATATTTAATGATCAGTATATATAATTTATTTTATGTTATTTTTATATGTTCCCCACCTATGTTGGATAACCATACCAATGCTCTGAGGTTATGGGTTCCTGGAGTTTTCCCTAAAATCCATGATGGTAGTGATTTGGATGTATGAGTACCATCTTCTCCTAGATCATCCTTCCATTGTGATATCATAGGTGTCTTTTGGAGAGATGTCATGTGATGTTTTACGATTATATTTCTGATGAAAATATTGTATTTCCTTGAGAGATGATCTGGGAGGGTTGAATATGTTGCACAATTCTTCACGAGGGATTTCCCATTTTCGAATGACTTCCAATAGGTTGTTCATTGTCCCAAAAACACATGATGGATCTTATATTAGTGATGATGCTGGGACATGTATTCTGATGGTTGGTGCTCATTGGGGTTCTTATCCAACAACACAGAAGAACTCACATTGATCAAGAGGATTAGAGGTTAGTCTAATCAACCCTTCATAGAGAAATTATTTTATATTACAAAACACTCTTTTAGTTTATATTTAAGACATGTTCATCAATCCTTTATTTATTCACATGTATGACATGGGCATCCATTCAGTTAAAAATAAATGATCAGTATTCAGTGATATAGTATCATCTATATGTATCTGAGGTCCATCATTTATGGAGATATTTATATGTATATGAGTTTCTCCATCCATGGTACCTTTTTATATGTGGATTAATGATTCTTATGTCATTTTTTCATTATTGTGATCGTTTTAAGGCACATATTGGGGAACTATAGAAATTTCCAGCATCCAGGGAGGTGGGAGCCATTTTATTATCAAGATTAGACACATAATATGGGAATATGATGTATCATTGTGAAATAAATCAGATCCTACATATTTTGGTGAAACTTAATAATACATATCATACCTTTCAGGGCCATGTGATTAGGAACAAACCATTCATTTTAACCTCATGTGACAAGGACATTTAGGTAGAATGTGACTATTCGAAGTTTGGTGTGGGACTTATTTTGATGAGGCCCAAAGGAACTAGAAGGGATATGTCCTTCCCGGTGGTATATGATCTTATCATGAATATTGACCAATAATTATGGTGATGAAATTTATTTTGAAGCAATATGACCCTATTTGTTGGATATGACCTAATGGGGATGTAGCCTAGAGAACATTAGGTGTAATTTTGGTATCTGGTTTGGACCTCAAAGATGCGATCTACATAAACTGTTTTTTCCTGAATTAATAGCCACATAGTATGGAAGGGTTTAGGGCATACACCTATGGAGAAGGCCCAAGGGATTTATTCATTGGGAATATTACCCAATAAAGGATTGTCTCACTGAGAATATAGAGATATGAGATGACATTCTATTAGTGGATATGTCCCTTCGACGGGATGGTAATGTGGTTAGGGATATTATTGTAAATAGGGACCCCATAAGTGGATATGGTGGGGATATGTTTAGGGATTATATCAAAGGAGATTATCATATTTATAGAAAAAGAAGGAAAATTTGGATACATGGTTATTTGGATGTTTGGTTGGGGGTTACACTATTTAGAAGGATGTTGAAGGATGGGATCATATAGACTTCATGATCGAAACTAAGCTCTAAGCCCATGTGAGGTATGATCAGTGTGCGAAACAAGAGGTATAAATATATTTTTAATCCAATGAATATACATTATCCATCTATGTATAAGGCTAGGTCTTAAAGGGAGAGAGATTGAGATAGGGATATAACACCCACCACCTCTCTTGTTTTCATACAATAGGCATATGAATAGGTGAAGGTGTATGACACCTGCTAATGAAAACCAAATTTAGATTCTATGATCCCAATATCATAGAGGATGTGGGAAGTATCCAACATTATCCATCATTGATATAAAATTAAAATGGTTTCTCTCAATATCAGAAATTTGGAGTCCCCTAGAATGAACTCCAATGATGGACCCCTTGTTACCATGGGAACCTATAATCAAGATCATTTCAAGGAACCCCTTCTAAATTTGGTCACTAATAAGTCTGCATTTACTATGGGTATATATGCATGAGAGGGAACAATAATGTAACATTTGAATTTACCATACATGAATGGTGGATTTAGAGGAGGCCTTATCTTTATAACATGAAAGGGGGTCAATTTGGGGCATAAATATTCAGATACAATAGGATTATGTATAACTCCAATAAAATAGTTCATGGAGGGGCCAAGGGGTGTCTGAGAAAAAAACCATTGTAAATAAATGATAGTGGGAAAGAGCAACACCACAAGATTCCCCATTCTATATAGTGTTTTTTCATGCATGATAGGGTATTCCATACATATAATATTACTAAATTGGTGTAAGTTTCATTCATGTTGAACTTCTCTACATGGTCATGGAATCCTCCCATGTAGTGATTTTTTATTCGGGGGAGGGGATTCCTTCATTTTTACCTTCTTAATGGGGGTGATGGACGGCAAGGAGGCCATCCACTTATGCTTCCCTAAATGGTTTCCGCAAATGTTTTTGTCTCTTTGGATGGTTATGACACTACCGTATCAACCATAATTCTATGAGGTAAATTTATCTACTCAAAATTGATATATATCACACATCATCTCCCTCTTTTACTTTCATTCAATAATCCCCCCTTTGGGCTTTTCAGAGAATCATAGAGGTGAGTACCTTCTATGATAGTTGTTGCATGTCAAATGCAATGACACTCTATTTATAGGATCCTAAAATTTACATAATGACTACACAATTTGTTTTTCTTTTAAAAAAGAAAAAAACTGCATCAGTTCCCCAAAATCACGTTTTTTATGGGATAGTTAAAGGAACATATATTCCTACAAAAGTATTTTCATTTATATGATACCATAAATAACATCTTTGCCCAAAAATTACTTTTATTTTCTGTATTCCAAAAAATAAAATCATTTTATACAAATTATTTATCATTTCTGGGAATACATGGGATACGGTGATCCACATAGTGAGATATCAATGCAGAACTGATCCCAAAATTACAGTTTCATTGACATTAATATTTTACAAATTTCACTCTATGTTTATTGTCCCATTAGAAAATTTATGGAATCCTTTTTACATTGCATGCAGGGTTCTTCAGGAAACAAAAAATTGACCCATCAGAATAGTATTTGATCAGGATGAAAAAAAATTCATTCCAATGAATAAATTTCCCCCATTTGATTGCTTATAGTATTTAGGTGTACCTGAAATAGGGCCAATGCCTAAAAAATGGTTCATTCTCATTTATATTTTACTGGATCTTTTTTTATAAAAACCTAACCTTTTTAGATCCTCCATCGCACACTTCGAACATGAAGTCTTCTCTTTTGTGGAATAATTTTACATGAACTCTAAATTTGTCACTAGTTAATGTTATTTCCACTCCCCATCATAGAAATAAGTCATCTACACGATAGATTAATGGTTCATAGACAGACTCGATGCCTTGCAGACAGATAATTCAAGGGAATATTCTTGGTAGAATTTGTATAATGCTATGAATTTCTCACCTACAATTATTTTGGAAGATAATTGACCACTTATTTCTATATATTTTTACATAGATAAAAAAGAACAGATGAATCAATGGAATTCTTCTTCAATTGATGATTAGTGGTGTAATTCCATAGTTGAAGATGTTTATAGACATTCCAAATGAAATGTTGTCATACACTGTTAGTTTTCTGTAGGACTTTTGAGTGTAGGCCAATATGGTAACTTATAATCAAACAAGATGTCACTCTATAGATTGGGGTGTCCATTATATGTTTTGATCCTAACACCACAATTAATGAATAAACTCATGTATTCAGAAATCAATAATAGTAACATTCCTTAACAAATCATCTCATCGATGGGGTCTTTCAATTGGGAATCCAACTCTTCCAGGTTACTATTGAATTATTCTATTTTTCATTGAGGGGTAATAATTTAAATGCCAATATTAGATATCCATTGGTTTTATAAAATCTTAAGGAAGGACACAAAAAATATTTAAATTGGGTACTCATCAAAATATGACCTTTTCCCTAGGGGAAAATTCAGTCTTGACTAGGGGTGACCTTTCTGGTCCTCCCAGAGTTATATGGAATTAAAGACTGAGCTGAAGGCCATGGGATTTAAAGAGGACACATGGGTATTGTATAAATATTCCTATCATAAGGATGTTTTTATCTTGAAACTACCAAGATGATGGATTCTCAATACCAATACATTCCATTTGGTTCATGAGGTAGTTTGTATTACCCTCTGAGAAATTTGAATGATCTAAGGAGTACCAATGAGGGGTGATATGTTCGAATAATTCCTACCTCCATATTCATCTTTGGATGACATGAAGAGGTCCCCCTCACATAAAATGAATCTTATATATATCATGAATGAACTTTAGAGGTTTTCCCATACCCAATGGAAAAAATTCAATTTCCTGATAGGAAGAAAACGTTATCCATGCAATGTGCCCACGAATCCTATTCTAAAAGTATACCGACATTCCTAGCCCATGAAACTGAAAGGAATATTGGAAACTATTGGTTGATTCATGAGGAGAGTTTTTTCACCGATTTGGGCTAGAATATTGTCCCCATAATTGAGTAATAAGTTCAATTAGTGTCATTTATCACAATATTTTTAGTGGATGGTTTCGTCATGTGAGTGAATATGGAACCGATGTCAGAGTAACAACCATTGTGATAGTAGAGTAGTTGGACACTAGAAGCTATATTGGTCTTTTATTCACATGTTTGATAATGATATATCATTTACTAGGATTCAATAAGATGGGAATGTCTCCCTACCATCTAGTGGGTCCCTTCTATGTTATTTTGTATTGGATAGAATCCCATAAGGGAGGTTATGAATCCATCAACAAGCGAAGGATCCAAAATGCTAGATTCCAAAATTATATGAAATGTTGAAGTGGGGTAAACCCGTTATTGAATAAGGATAGTGATTTGATGGACCATATCAACTCGCATGACCATTTAACCAATTTTCCTTTTGTAACACCAACTGGTATCTTGATGAATGATTCATGTGTATATCATGCAATGTAGGTGGGAAAATAATATTCTTGAGCGAGGGCATATTGGTTTCCATAATTTATGGGATGATGATATGTGATGTGTATTCTCCCTTTATACTTATGCATAAATACAATTACCTCCAAAGAGGTGTCCCTATAACATCATTAATTCACACAAAGAGAGGAATTTAATGTTGGATTTACAACTTTGGTTACTTTTCACCACGGGGGACATGATGTCAGGTTGATCACCCACCCTATGAAGGATTTCAAACAATAATCACCAAAATATTTTTTGGATCAAAGAACTGATCATATCATGATGACTAACATATGAATAATATTCTTCTCATTAGAGGTCCACATGGTCCTGAGACTACAATGAATCTAAGGAAGAAAACCATACATTATTGTTTAGGGAAGAAACTGAAGAATTCTGTTGATTCTAAACCTTTGAATACTGTTTAGAATCTAGGGTTAAACCATCTAGGATACCGAAACAGATCTTTATGATATTGTATCCTTCCACCCTAAGGCTGCGTATCAATAATTATAGGGATAATGTGAATCTTTGAGGAATTATATACCCATCGGTGATATCTTGATCCTTCTCAATGAAAAAGTGGTTGTGTTAAGAAGATATAATTATATATAATCACTATAAGAAAATTCTTATAATGAGGATTGTGAGGTGGTGTAGGACTATATTCTTGATCTTCACACCTTTTTCCATTCACTACATAATCGACTAAGACTTTTCCAATGAGTGATTAAAATTATAAGTGTTCTTATTAGTGTAATTGAAGATGAAAACAACCGCATGTCTGAGGTGGTTGATTAAGCTAGGACACATACTATATCTAGGGTTAGGGACATTATGTTTTCTTCCTAAATAGGGCCTCAAAAGTTTCCTGCTTCATTCGGTCCTATTTTGGATGAGATTACAATGAAGAAAGAGTGGTGGCTGGAACCCACTCCATATCCTTGGATGAACCCTCTAACGATGGTCATTACTCAAATTACAGCCTTCCCAATGGCTTGGATTGAATGGACTACCTGGAGAGTGAGCACATCCATTTAAGAGATTTGGTGTGCACTTTTGGATGATGAAGTTATTCTTCTGTGATTCGGGCTCCTCGCCACTCTAGAATGAACTTAATTTAGATAAAAACCTAATGAATTTGGAATAAACATCAATTGGATGGATTACATTTTTCAATAATATAATTGTTGAATTTACTAGTCCGGTTGAGTACATGATATGGTAAAAGACATGGTGGAGGGTGATGGTACCATTGAATAGGTAATATGATCTTTTGTATCAATGCTTCTCCTTATTACTTCTATAACCATGAACCCTTACACAATGTATTTTTTGGTTGAGGGGTAGAATCAAAAAACTATCCCTTCCCCATTGTATAGTACAAGAGGTAATGTTGTTGGGGGGTGGACATAACTTTCATTATGAGAGAAACTGAAGATGGATATTCTATGGTGGTTGAGCACATATAAGTGGTTTTTTCAAATCCTTCAAGATTGTTCCTACACCCATCACTACCCATTGTCTTCCCCAGGATTCCATTTCCATAAAACATTGCAATGCATTGAGATGCATGAATGCTGATGATATGTATTTAGTCTGGGATAACATGTGTTTGTTGAAATTAATTACTTTTCCTACATGTTATGTGTCTACATGTTCTAATTAATGAACATACACATGAACTGAAATAGGCTCATTGATACAACCATAATTAACAGCTCAAGGTCCTGTAGCCCCATCTTCTTTGGAGAGAGAGGTAGGAAGAATAGTGGCTGCATCTAGGCTTGATGGGGGACTAAGACCCATGGTGGTATTTAGGGGGAATCCAAACCCCATGGGATCAAAAATTTCTAATAAAATGACTTATTCCACATTGGGATTGTATCATTAATGGGTTGATGATTCTCTCAAGAATGTTGATCTTTCCCTTTTGGAGAGCACAACCATGGAAGGAGCCACGTTTTTTGTTAAAGGGGAGTTAGATCTCAGAGTCTCTTGTAGTTTCATGATGATTTTCCCCAAAATATCTATACAAGTGAGTGAAATTCTATATGCCACGAATTTATATCAACACACACATAAACCATGGTCATCCTTGGATAAACAAAATCCAACGTACAAACCAATGAAAAACATATACTTTTCCAATTTATTAGACAACTACAATGGGGATGCCATCATTTTGACAAGTGAATATATGTTATCCAAAATTCTAGATGTTCCTACACATTAAATGTAAAGGTACGGAATTATTCAACCATATGACTTTATAATTTTTTCCACATTCCTCTATGGTTGTAGTCACATTACTAACATCTCATCTTAATGAAGTTGCAAAGGATCCAACTATCGTAGAGTCAACCCATGATGGTGGTGTTGCGTCTTGAACCTATCTTGTTTCACTAATTTCTGACTACATCCCTCCATCCGAGAATGACTCTAAATGGGATCAATATATTCTTGAAATTCTACAATGTTCATAAAAACTGCATCGAAAGACATATTTAATCTAATTTATCAAATACCCTATAAATAATTATAATGAAACCACATAGACTATGTCACAAGTTTTATTCGACATGTTTATGGGGTGTTGGATTATCCTTTTATAAATGAGAAGTGTGAAAAAGTCATTGGAGAGGTCCAGTACACAATATTCTCATCTCTCAGTAATAAATTCCACGGCTCGTCTTTCAATAGCCTGGAACGTCCTTCTCGATAGTGAATTTTATTATTCCATGTTGGCTATGACAAGACAAGGTCAAGCAATAAAGTAGGGAACATTAGTGTATTGACTTTTTTAGAAGTGTGACCAGCTCAAACGAGAATTGTATCATCTCAAGGAAGAATATTATTAACAGAAACAACACAAGGAAGAGTCAACAAAGGTAGGATTAGAAGTTTATAATAGGGAAATGGAATTGTGGGATGTTTCTAATATTGAGGCTACAACATTTTATAAGCTACATCGAGTTATACAGGATCAAAATCTTGAAATGATTCAACATTATGAATATGCCAAGTGGGCATTGCAACTATAATTTTTTCCTCGTACAGAGAGGCTCTATGTTAGGGATATACCTCTTTTATTTGAACCCGATATATAAATGAAATATTGTTCTCACTCCAAAAATCTTACATTATCTTCTCGTGTTGTTCCAGCCTATCACAACATCAAGGTATATGATAGGTAATCTCTTGGATAACTTGGACTATTTTATCAATATATATCCATCACAATCACTACATAGGATGTTCAAGTGAAAACACCCTCTAATAATGAATTTCAAGTCGATTGGTATAAGAATAATTATTATCATAGAAGAACATGGTTTGGATTATTTTTGTTGAAAAATAAGGTAATGCTATAATTTTTAAAATATATAGGGACTTAACGGTCATAGTTTTGACTACTTCTAGGGTTACATGGAATGAAAAAATAAAATTTCATCTTTTCCATCACCACCATAATTTTTTTCCTATGTTCGACATGGTATGGACATAGTTGGTGTTACTCTATATTTATCCATAGATTCCACTTTTAGTTTTCCACCCAGTGAGTATTATTTATCATTATATGGGAATTTTATGTTCTCTAAAAACTAATAGCTAGTGATTTATGTTGAACCACTGTGACCATGATTTGTGGAGTGATTTCATGAAAACAAGGTTTTGTTTTTATATGGAATGTGCCTATATATGGGAGTAGCATTTCATATTATAATTTTCCCTGTATTGGTAAAAATATTTTCCATATACAAGTATGACCAATACATATGAATGAAATTTTTTGTTTATATATTTTAGAGGGGCTCGTGACATAGTGTTTGGTCATCAATAAGTATCTCATAAAAGTGAAGATCAATCCTTATGTAGTTTTGGAAAAGTTTCCCCATAATAATAAAATTTATTTATGGAGAGGTGGTATTTTTATAAATTATCACTGGACTAGGATATTGGATCATGGCCTCACAATGTATCTCATCATATATAGAATCAGGAAACTTGTAGTTCTTGTGCATGATATGGTATAATGAAGATACTAAAAGTGGGGGAGTCATCTCCAATGAAGAAATTGAGGTATCCCACACCTGTTGTGAGGAATCCTGTATTTATTGAAAATGGTATGGCTAACATATATAATCAGGGATTAAGGATGTTTTCATTTATTTATCTCATACTAAGTTTCATGATACATCTTGGGTTTTTTATAGGGTTATGATAGAATTTATCATGGAATATCCTTTCTCATGAATTGGTGTAACTGTGTCAATGGGGATTGTGTGACAAAAGAGTGATTAACCGACGCAAACTATGGGTCATGAGACCCTTTTCTACATATAGTATTTATAAAATCTTCACATGAAACAATGATCATGGAATCAAATGAAAATAACCACATGATGAGTTGATGATGAGGATAGACCCTGGATAAGAGACCTGAGACTTGATATGCATCCAATATGTATGGGAATCAATCCATATGTAGTTAAAAAATACAATATGGTAGAAAAATGATTCTTTAGATAGTGACCTCTCTGATGTGGACATTGAAACATTGTATTTGTAAAATTGGGCATCCCGTGTTTATTACATAGGGATGGGATATAGTTTAACATTCCATGATAAGTATATTTTCAATAAAGATTAACATCATGAATCATGTAATTTTACTACTACGTTTAACATCATGCGATTAGGACGAATTATTGAACATTTTATTATCATGCAGTTAGGACCATGATGAAGAGTAGTTGATCATAGGGAATAATATATAATGGAAACCATGTATTTTAACATAATATGATAAGGTCGGTGATTATATGTGGATTATCTTTATAATATGAGGTCATTGGAGTCAAGAAAGTTTTCACCTTATGACATAGAAAACATTGGAATTTAACACATTATGTTTTTCATAATTATCCTTTTATTGGAAGGGGTTTTAGTATGATTTATGTCCATCTAAATTAAATAATAATCTTTTTTTGAGTATAATTTGTTTAGGGAATAAGGTTTGTCTTACTATTATACCATCTTTGGAGGGTTCTTCCTTGGTATCATGGGAGTCCTATGGACCAACACCATTTATCTCTCTAGGAATATCGAGAGAATAAATTTTTTTAAGTGCTCACATAATCTATGTTTGTCGGAATTCCCAATGATTCTTAGAATATAATATCTTATCTTCCTGTAATTACAAATCATCTATGAAATTTTACGACTTTTCATCTACAATAAACTGCTCAAAGATTGAAAAAAAGTGATGGAAGTAGGAACACAATTGGACGGACTAATTATGTTCCATATATGAGTGAATTTGTGGTTCTCTTTGTTGTAGTGAATATTATATTCAGATAATCCCACAAGGGATGTATGAAATTTTTGGGACCTGAATATGTATCCTTATCAATAATTTTTGGAGTATATTTGTTATTATCTTGTTAAAGGCCTCTATATGTCCATTAGCAACAACATGATAGTGAGATGAATGGTTAGATATAATGTTATACTCCTAATACAGATTTCCCAAATCATCAGAGAAAAATTTGGTGCCATTATCTATCATTATCATATAAGTGATTATAAACCTTATTATGATATTTTATCTCACTAAGATGAAAATATAATTTTCCAATCCATATTTTTGGTATAAATCTTTGACCCACTAGAAGAATATGTCTATTGTAGTGAAACATTACATGGTCTAATTGGTTGAGACATGAGTATATGATCCCATGATATCCATTTCCCATAGGAGAAAAGTCTAAGAGTATTTTTATGTGTGAAGAAACTCCATGGGTTGAAGAATGATGTTGGAATGTTCATATTACGAATGATATTTTTTGGTAAATTTTATGCCATCCTATGTCATTGTAGGCTACTAATACCCAATCCTCAAAATTTGATGAGAAATATAAAACCATGAATGTAATGTTTTATAGTCTATATTGTTTACTTCATTCACGAGAATAGTGTTCCCTTCTCTATTAATACACGTGAGAAGGAATCCACCAACTCTTTTATTTATTAAGGAACATTTGAGTATTTTTTCAAATTCAATGATGAATGTAAATTACATTTCATATAATTTTCTCTTTCCCATCCCTATTTGGTGGGAGTGATCCATTATAAAGGTAATATATAATTATTATAAACCAACTAGTTGTGGGATCATATGGTTTGGTGATGGGATTAATCTCATTGGTTTCCTCTATGTTGATAAGAACCAAAGGAGATACCATTCAGAGGTGTTCAATGTATATATTTATTTCACCCCATCTAGGATCTACTAGAGATTTGTTTACATTTTCCAATGTGATTGCTTAGTCATTTTATTACTATGGGACAGGATTCAATGTGGGATTTGTGTGGAATTATACCATTAATCATAACACGTAGTAAAGAAGGGGAGATTCTTATTCATTGGTAGCACAATCCATGTTTATCTGTTTGGTGAAAAATTCCAAATCATAATTTATCTTCAAGTGATTTATTTGTAACTGAAGTTAAATTTCAATCCTGATGATGAAATCATAATAATATTCTTCATGTTTCCCACACTTATGATATATGAAATGTGTAGGGTAGTATTGTTTTTGTTGGGGATATTAGAATGACACACATCCCAAAATTGTTATGATTGGGGTCTCCCATTCTCTAACCTATTTTTCTTTTGGATGTGAAGTAAAAAAATCAACTCCCATATATAGGTGTCATCTTTGATAGAGAAGATATCATCATCAGGTTACTCAATATACAATGGAGTCATATATGCTAAGGGATGATCTTAATTGAATCCTACAAGTCCCTTTTAATATCTCGTCTTTTTTGAACGGGTTAAAATCCCGACCCTGTTTGTATTTTTGAATTGTCCCTGAGAAAACTGAGAATATGTTGATATTCTAGAAATTTATTGAATATAGGCCATGTACTCTAGAGTACATGCCCTGTATGGGTTGTGAAAATACCAGCCGTGTGCTCATCGAGTACATGCCAAGTGGTGACTGTGTAGGAATTTTCATACTACACGACTATTGGTTATAGACATGATGTGTACCCCTGACCGTGTGGAGGCCATACTTGGAATGTAATTCTATTGGTGTTGTATAATATTTTAATAAAGTACACGTTGTGTATGATTTTTACATGCCGTGTAGAGGGGTCATGTATGGGTATATACATGGCGTGTTGGGGATGTTGGCATGGTAGAGAGGTACACGTCGTGTACCCTAGCCACATGTCGTGTAGTCAGTCGGCAATTTTATGGTGAAAATATCAGCCATCATGGGTATAGTTAAATGAAAAATGGTGTGTAGTTATAAGTACATTTCGTGTACATTCTTTTTTCACGAAAATGTGTAATATCCTTGTTTTGATGTAGAAACTCAGCCCTTCGACGGGTTTGAGCTTTGAGAGTCAGCTATAGATTTTTTTCTATAGATCATCCATCCGAACTCTATTTTTATCACAATCAAATGCATTAAAACATCCTTCATAAGGCCTTGATTCCCCTTGAGCCTTTTTTCTTGATTTCTATTCTAGAGCGAGTTATAGGGGGTTGAGCGGTTTTTATTCTTTTACAGAACTACCCCATTTTAGACCTAATTGGTGGCTATTATTGGAGAAGTGTAATGAAATAGAATATCCATGTAATATTTTTATTAAATTGGACTTTTATGAGTCAACTAAAATTGAAGGTGCGCGATTCCGAGTCCTGGAGTTCCCGGAATGAATTTCTGAACTTTTGTTCAGGTAAGTTCAGTAAACGTGGGAGTGGGTTTTTCTAACTTTTGAACCAGTGCTCGGAATTGAAATCTGAGGACACTGTTGAACTCGCAATGAAAGTATTCTCCTAAAGATACCATCACCATGACCATAGTGGGTCGAGAGTGAATGATAGAATTTGGGTTTTTTGTGAAGGAATAAAATCAAATAAAATTGTGTAACATTTTTTTTATTTTATTTTGAAACCACCCAAGTGGTTATTTTAGAGGTGGGGACCACCTAAAATAAAACCTCCCATGAGATGTTATGGAGGTGGGGACCACATATCATCACCTACCATGAGAGGTTATGATGATGGGGACCATTAGAGGTTTAAAACCCTTTGAAATTCTTCATAAGTGTGGGGGAGACTCTTATACTTCCCCACATAAATGGTGCCACCCCCTTAAATTTCTTATGACAACCTATGTAATTAGTTAACCCAAATTGAAATTGTGCCAAAAATTAAATTGGGGAAACATATCATTTTGGCTACGTTTCTTTTTGGTGGATTTTGGGAGAGGAGAAATATTGGGAGGATTTCACTTCTCTAATGAAGAGCGCCATTGAAGAACGTTCTTTGGAAATCAAGGAAGTGGACGACGAGCGAGACCGACATCAAAGCATGGTTTCAGAAGCGATGATCGTTGGCACTCTCTTCACCTTCTTTGAATTCCTTATCTCACCAACATCAATGAAAAAAGAGGAAGGGGTTTATATGTGTATGATTATTTGAGGAAAATTGTAGGGTGGTTGTTTGAAATTATTTACTCTTTCCATTATTGATAATTCTTCCTAATTAAAGAAGGAATTATAGCTGCATGCTACCGCTCTAATGCGGAGAGTGTGGGCCAAACAAACATGGAACATCCTCTCCGTAATAATTGTGGTTAATTGTTGATCGTGATGGAGGAATGGCTATGAACCATGGTGGGGTATGACAACGGTGGCTGACACCTCCGTTGGTTGCGATGAAGGCCACGATGTAACGACACCGCCCCACAGCCACTGTCGCACCACGGCCTCTACGCCCCCTGACTGGGATACCACCCCACGGCCATCCCACCAACGCTCTATAGTTGGGCCTCCGCCCCACATCCAGGTCTCCATCCACCATGGTTGAGCCGCCGCCCACGGCTGGGTCTCCACATTGCGACTGAGCCACTCCCGCCCAGCAGTAAGGCCGTCATCCCGCGACCGCGCTACCACCCTCTGCAGCTGAGCTGCCACCACTTCAGGGCCGCTACCTTCTGGCTGAGCCATCTCATGCCCTCACATCACCCCATGACCGAGCTGCCCCACGACCTCTGCCATCCCAGCAGAGCCTCCTCTGACCGCGTCGAGCCGCCCCGCGCCCTCACGGCACCCCTGCATCCAAGCCGCCGTCCGCGGCCCTACCGACCTGTTCCCTCCACCTCCCCACAACACCCACGGCCACTGCGGCCCTCATAGCCTATCGAACCATCCAGAGGGATGGTTCAACCCAAGCCGGGTCAACACAGCCCATGTCGGATCTGGTAGGTCCGACGGGGTCAGGCCGGAATCCGAGCTAGTACGAACCTTTATGTTTCTTGGGCCATAACTTTGGAACTGAACATAAGTTTGAAAAATCTTCTATGATTCCAGTAACCATGTATCGATACAGTTCCTATGGTATACCCCACTAGAGTATTGTGTAATGTTGAGGTATGATTGGGTTGGATCGAGCACGAATCCAACAGGTATCCTGGGACAAAAATGCTAATAACTCATAGACCATGAGTCTGATTGATGCCCCATCTCTTGAGTCAAGACCCCTATGATGTGGTGTACCTTTGTGATGCTTCTTTGTGGGAATTTTTAGTAGTTGGAGTATAGACCAGTGACATGCAATGCAAATCCTCTTGGAGACGAGCAGTCTTACTGTGGGAACCCAGTAGCTGGTTGTGACGAGAAGAATGAAGAGTGATCCTTTGTGGTTCAACACATAGTGATCATGTGTGGGTCAGATCCTAGAGATCCTCTGTGGGTCATAACCTAGAGATCATTTGTGGGTCTTCTCCTAGCAATCCTGTGTGGGAATCACCTTGTGATCCTGTGTCAGTCAGCTCCTAGGGATCCTATGTGGGTCAGCTCCTAGCGATCCACTATGGGTCTGCTCCTTGTGATCCTATGTGGGTCAGCATCTAGCCATCATGTGTGGGTCATCTCTTAGCGATACTGTGTGGGTCATCTCCTAGAATTCCTATGTGGGTCAGATTCTTTATAGAGTAAGATGATTCCGTAGTTACATCTAATCATCTCTACTAATGTTCTTATGTTATACCTGATGTGAGGTGAGTTTGTACCAGTGTGGTACTTTCCTTGTGGTAATACCTTGGTGGTATTCTTCTGTGTGGCGTACATGTGTGGTACTTTCCTTTATGGTTTGCATTTGTTTGTGGAACAGTTGAGCTTTTGGATTTTGGGGTGGACCTAGTGTTTTTCATGATTGAGATGTGTATACTTGATAACATAGGTATATGTATGGGAATATACCTAAGTAGGGTTGATAGTTGGCTTCAATCTCTTAGCATTATCCATTTTGGATTTGGGAGAACATAAGGGTCTCAGGGTCCCTACTATGTATTGTTATACTCACCCCTTCATGGGCTATGCCTGAACATCGTTTGGTTTAGTGCAGACAACAGACAACACTGACTGATGATTAGAGTACATGGATTAGATGGTACCTGGAGGTGGACCAGATGGCGTGTAGGTATGCAGAGGAGGTGGGAAGATGTGGAGTGATGAGGAGACGATATGTACCTACAGTTTTGGTAGGAAACATGGAGGAGGATCAAGTAGGTGACTTACTCTTTCTTCAGTTGCATTGTATTTCAGTTGTATTTGTACATTTAATGTTGGTCTTGTATTCTGGACCCTATAGTTTTCTTGTGTTCATATCTTGTTGTGTGAAAGTTTAGGTGAGTTTACAGGTTATAAAGGGATTGCCTTCCTAGTTTTAGGGAATATGTCGTTCGGTACTTGTCGCCAGCCCTAGGTATATGGAAGGTGGGTATTGGGTAGTCACAACACGAGCCCTGGGGGACGGGTCATGAAAAATTGGTATCAGAGGAGTTGGTTCTACCATATAACATATGACTATGATATTTATTTTTCACAGTAATAGTGTTATTTGTAGTGAGTGTGGTTATCGGTTTTCGGAATCCAGTGATGGTGCGGTGGCCGACATATCCATACACTAGGACCCTGACATTTGATTTCCGACTCAATGCACAAAAAAATTGTTGACGCTCCTTTCATCACAGAATCTAAAGATTGGAAAAGGGGAATATCTGAGCTCAAAGTGATTCAACCTTTGGACAAATATCAAAAATTGACAAAGGAAGGAATAAGAAGAATGTTTCACAAGGGTCACACAAGTTCGACAATGGTCACGTAGGTATACGTGCGTGCTTCCTAGTGGTCACGCAAGTGACTTGCGCGACTTAAGTGATAACCACCCGGGTCTTCACCATCCTAAAAATACACCATGTGGGCCCCCCATTCAAGGGGGAATTTTTCCAGAAACTCATATCTAGGCTCTCGACGCCCTAGTCTATTCTCAAAGCTTCTGAAACACTTCGAAGGTAATTTATTTCCTAGAACGGAAGATCTAAAGAGGGGGAGGAAGGCCTAAGTGTTGAAACTCATCAACACTTGCGCGCCTGAGTGGCCAGCCCTTAAGGAAAATGGCCACACTTGTGCGCCGCCTTACTCCTTCAATAGAACTTACGCACCCTTATTCTGGAAGAACCTCAAGAGGATTCTAAAGGCTTTAACCAAGAGTCGCTCAAGTATTACCCTGCTGGTTAACCGCCGCGTGAGTACCCATGTGTCACCCAGGTATACCTGCACGACCAAACTTGCGCGCCCACACAGTACCTACGCGCCTGCCAATACTTGTGCCCCCCCTATCTTTTTGGGTGCCCTCCTTTCCCATTTCACCTCTATTATGCCATTCCACCTCTCATATTCGAGATTCGGTCTTCAATACACTCTCCAAAGACATTTATGGAATGATTTCTTGATTTTACTTCCATATCTGAAAATAATTCTATGGAATATCTCTCAAACCTAGTGATTTACACATCTTTATGTCACTAAAGATTGAGATTTCATTCATTCAACCTCATCCTTTACAATGAGAGAACTCATTAACCTGGGCCTCCTTTTCAGGAATAAGCCTCAGTCATAATTCTTAACCTGGGCCTCCTTTTAAGGAATAATCCCCAGTCATAATTCTTAACCTGGGCCTCCTTTTCTGGAGTAAGCCCCAATCTTAATTCCTCTGGACCAGTCCTAATTTACCTTTAATCCGGGATTCTTTCTCAGGAGTAAAACCCAATCATAAGTCCTATCCTATTTTGGGCCTCCTTTTCAGGTGTAATCCCCAAGTTAGATTATTCAAATCTACATGAAGCACATATACCTTTATGGACCATGTTCCTGGATTTCGTCCCTGAAGTAAATCCTAATCTTTATTTATCTGGGAAGTCATACATACATATATCCCACATTATTTCTTATGATTTCATTTTTCATGTAAAAATTTTCTAATTTTTACCAATACCTCTTGTTTCTCACACCGAGCATGACTCATGTGAGATTAGAGTGTAAAAGTAATTATGACATCCTTCTTTGAGCCATCAATCATAAACATCATACTCCCTTACTCGAAAAATGTGGGTTCAGATTCCTTTTCTAAACAAAGGATACGTAGGTAGCCCATCTGCGGGTTCGATCCCAAATCTGAAATAATCCATGTCCTTATGAATGAAAATAGACTTCAAGTGCCCCGCTGAGTGGCATTAAAACCAGCCTGGTCATCATAATGACCAAGAGACTTCTATATAAATTTTTCGAAGGATACCATTGACCAAGAATCTCTAAATAAATACAGATGATTCTCTATTGATGAAGAACCTCGAATACATATAAAATATTCTCTAAATTTCCTACATATTTAATCATTGATTGTAAAATCTGAAGGAAATCTCATTTTATAATTTGTAATTTAATAAGGATTCTTGAACATAACTTAAATCTATAATGAGTGTCCTAGAATAGACAATAATTCCCCTAAAAAAGGTGTTATGAGTATGACCTCCCATCCTCTCGACCAATGAAAATTCCTAAGCCTCATCAGTCCAAAACTAATGAGTGCCTACCTTTGGAAAGTAGGTACAAATGGATGTGGAATAATTGGATTTTTCCGGTTCTATGAACAAACCCGTTAGAAACTGATCGGAATGTTTGAACCTCCCATCAAAGAGGTCATCCCCGAATTCTGAGGGAAACAAAAAATGGTGTACCCGACGTGAATCCTTAACCGAGTTAAAAGGATGTTTTACCTATTTTTAGGCCCCTATTTAAAACTCAATAAGGGGGAAAACAAAAAAATCATTGACATATGTGCTCATCCAAAAGATGTAGTGGCTGAATTTATCTTGATTACGTATGTTATATCTAAGACACTCTTTTCCAAGATCTTCTGCATTTCTAGAATGGATGCTCTCAAATTCACACCTGTGAATACTACTACTACAAATGCCACTACTGCTACTCCTACTGGATCGTCGTCCGCTCTGAGGATGACATCACCGACTCAGCATCTTCAACGCTGGGTATCAAATGCGCTGGTTAAGAAGTACCGTCAAAACATTACCATCCCAACTCTGTAGGCCACCCGACAAGCCTTCCAAGTGAACAACTAACACCGGTCGTCCGGACAATGACGACAAGTGATCAAGTAGCAGGAGGTGCTGACTACCGTCTCTAACCATTTCGGGTCGTTATCCCCAGAACGCAATCACCATTCGCTCCCTTATTCTGAGGAGGTGATTGAGAAGGTCCCTCAGGGCCTTGATTTAAGTAGACATGAGTCCTTCCTGAGGGCTCCCACCAATAATTGACGCCAGACTCATGCGGCAGTGCGCCCTCAACATGATGATGGTACCGACTCCAGGCATTTGGCTCAGGTTCCTCGAACCCGAGTAGGCAGGACGAACCTCCAGAGGAGGAATCCGGTCAACAGTGAGCATTTTCTCATCTCTTCCATCTTCGGAGAAGTCCACCAACCTAACTTGGTGGCAATAAACGAGAGGGCACATACACCTGCCCGTTTTAATTCCGATGTCCAGTAGACACGTCTGGCAGCATCACGCCAATCCTACCAGGTAATTCCGGTGGAGTACTATAGGCAGGAACATACACCTGTTTATACATCATCAGCTAGTCAGCAGGCTCGTCTGACTACATATGATGGAGCTCATAAACCATGTTTGGTGAAGTGCAATCAGCAGGAACATACACCTGCTAGTATTAATCAATCCTAGCAACAATCTCACTTGGTAGAATTCGGAGAAGTCAGTCGGAAATCTCCGGCGACAAACAGGAGGCAGAATCAACTCTCTGCCCCCACACTTGAGTACTATCAGGATTCACTGACAGGAAAAGGAGGACAGGAGCTGGCACATACACCTACTCCAAGCACGGAATGGACGTATATCCTCGTTCAGGTAGCTGAAGTAACCAAGCATATTATATCAATGGTGAAATAGCATAAGAAAATCCCTGCTCATATTCTGGATGCTTGCCAAGTTATTATAACAACTTCATCAACATATCAGGGAAAGACACATAAATATATCCCTACCAGTGGAGTGACACATCAATAGTTCACTCCGGAACAGACACAGATATTTCATCTAGTCCAAGAGGGTTGTGGGGCATACTCTGCCATATCATACGGACAACCAAGTCAGGCACAAACACCTGATTTGAGTGGAGATCGTCAGCCTAACCTGGCCATATTTCCTGATCAGGCACATACACCTGCTCAGAGCAGCCACTTTCATCAACAATTGGTTTCCAAGGCGAGTAAGAAGGCATCTAAGAAAAAGACCCACCCAGCACAGTCAGGAGATCAAGAGACAATCTGTAACAAGTCCTTGCTCAATGCTGGAGTTCATGAAGCCCTCAGATAGTTATCTGTTGGAATTCAAGATTCTACTCCCTCATTTACCAATAATGGGAACATAAATTCCGAAGGTCTTTAATAGAAATTTCCTCATGAAGGCTTGCTTCATGACAATTCAGTCGATCTGGATGTTTCATCTTCTGATGAGAGCCATATGATCCCTCTGTGTGGTCAGAAAACCATGGAGCAAGAGATTTCATCTTTTGCTGTAACCTGTTATGGTGGTCCTCCCCCTGAAGATGAATTTCGTTGCGAAAGTCCTCTCTGTAGTAGTGATTCACATTGCCCGGAAAATGCTCCAGTAGACAATGTAGTGCTGAGAAAACCCTCTTATCTTGAGGCACTTGAAAATGTGAAACCAGTCATGTCTGATGCTTCATCGGGAGCAGGTGAAATAATTTCTCAATCAGATGATAGCCCAGGGTGTAGGTCATTCTCCGAGCCACCCCTAAGTCATGCATCTTCTGGTTTGATCAATTAATTCTCTACCAATCTTTTTGAATCCGATGAAGCAACAAGGAAACACCAACTCTGGTCGAATCAGATAGAAGAATCTTCATTGAATGATAAAGAGGAAATGCTGAAAATGAGAAAACAACTGGCGAAAGGTGAAGTGCCAGTCATGTTTTGGCTTCTGGCTGACTCTCATTATTACATTCCAGAAATGTTGAAGGAAGATGGAATTCATGATATTCCTCTCAACATATGGAAAACTCTTTGTCAGTTGAAAAAGAAAGTATTATATTAGGATGAATATGAAAATCATCTTAAGATAATATAAGGGTTACAATGTCAGATTGATTTGGCATCTCTATCAATCTCTCAATATCGGAAGGCTTAAAAGCAACAGAGATCCCTTCAACATTCATGCCTTGTCACACTAAGAAGATTACATCAGTTAATTGCCAATTCCCCATCTAGTATTTGTGTCAGAGGATGGGGTGTTCATGGAGCACTTCATTTCACGGTGCTCTCTAGTTAGCAAAGCCCGCCAAAAATGGTCTCATGCAATGTTATTGCCCATGGCCGTCCACAGTCAATGGGATTTGTTTGTAATCAAAATCTTTCCCAAGAACATGCTTTAACTAGTTCCTCTCAACATCAAGAATACAGAGAACAAGTTGTTGAATTACTCCTTCATCAAGCAAACGAGAATATTGAACAAGCCTCTCGTATGAAGAAAGCACATCATCAAGTGACAGAAGTGTCAGAAATCATCCAACGGTCTTTTGAACCAGGTGATAAAAGTGGATACAGGTTAATGCATCCAACTAATTTCTGAACTAAGGTTCGCAAGATCAAGAGAGATTTTAAGAAAGTCTCAGACAAAGAATGTCAATAACCACCCCAGCTCACCAGACTTGGGACACTTTTAAACCAACCCTCAGAATCAACACATAGGATTCAAGGAATTGAGCGGGAACAGTAGGAACAGCCCCAGTACACCGAACTGGGGACTTTTTCAAATCATCATTCCCCTCCTCAGATAAAGTTGGTCTTTTCTCAATTGGGGAAGAAGTCTCAAGAGGAATAAAGAGCCAAATTATCAGGAGAGTCCCTCCAAATTACGGTTCGCAAAGAAGTTCCTGGGGGATCAAATCAACAAAAGGAAATTTCTCATCAAAAACAGGAAAGAAGACAATATCAAAGAAATGCATATAGAAGTCATGCAATGTGTTATGCATCAATCAATTTCATCAATGCCATTATTGCTAATCCACCAGATTAGGCTCATTAAGGGGACTCACATGAAGCGTTTCCTACACAAGAAGATGTACACACTGACACAAATGAAGAAGGTGTGTATACACGAAATCAAAGGATTACTCAGAACCCAGGTAATCCTTCGAGTAACCCACATCCCCCTCTCCGAAAAGGATCCAACAATGGGAGGGGAAAGAATCAAGTTACATATCCTCCCTCTGGAGAAGGCCAATCGCTCTCACTAGAGAAAAGGTTTGCACAAAAGGAGGAAGAAATGAAGGAATTAAGGAGGTTGAATGCAGAACTACATTAGGGTAGTCTTCTTCGTGAGCATGCTGGAGTCAGCCAGCCAAGAGAATTTGTTGCAGCTATTGAGATGGATCAAGAATATCCTCCTCTATCAGTACACCCTCACAGGTCTAATCTCATGGGTCAAGTGAAACAATAGTTGGCAGTGCTACCATCAGTTGCAGCACTAACCACCACATCTGTCCAAGCTCCAGTCATTGTACCTACCCAAGTCCAAGTTCAACCAGATGTTTCTCAGAAGATAATAACTACTATTGAGTCATTAACAGCTTGGTTAGAAACTATGGAAGGGAAATGTGTGCAGGTTCAACCAAAAAAGAATGTTTACCCTGAATGAGTAGATTCAATCTCTCCTCCACCTAGTTTTGGAAACCATGTATTCCCTATTTTCAATGGATCAGGCGACCTTGAACAGCATTTGACGCATTATGTGTCTTGTTGTGATCATATGATGGGAACTCCGGAGCACCAAGAAGCAGTAAAACTCAGATGCTTCATAAGGATATTGCAATGACCATCCTTTTTCTAGTATACAAGTTTGCAATCACAGTCAATTAACGGATGGGTGGATCTTCGCCAAAAATTTCTTCTTCAGTTCAGCTCAACATTACCAAAGACAATAGGTTTTGATCTTACAAACTCTAAGAAAAGAGAGAATGAAAGGGTCTCAGATTTCATTACTCGCTAGAAGGGATTAACATATTCCCTAATCTTAGAACTCCCTTAAGAGGAATTGTTGCCAATATGTGTGTCAAATCTATGGGACGAATTACGCACGCCGTTAATCTCTGTGAAATACACAAGAGGGTTTCGAGACCTTACTTCAATTGCTCAGCAGATTGAAGATTACCTTATACAGGATAAGGATAAATCTCGTGTAATTCCATCATCTCTAGGAAGGAGAATGGGTAAAGCAGAAACTACTACAGTTATGCTTAAACAAGCACCTGTACCTATTTTTACTTCAAAACCTTCATCTTCTCGAAGAGCTCCGCCTCCTGAGCGCCAACAACAAATAACGTTTCTTCCATATGATCAAAGAGATCAAAGACAAAAACAATTAGAGGATTTGAAGATCAAAACATACTCTTTACAAAATGAACAAGTTCCTGGTTACTTCATTTCAGACTTAGAGAATAATTTGGTTCAGCTGCAAAAGCCCAAGATGCCAAACAAGGAAGGAGTTGAAGACCGTCCCGATTATTGCCCCTTTCATCAAATGTTGGGGTATTCCATCCAGGAGTGTTTTGTCTTCAAAGAACTCCTGCAAAAGATGGTTGACTCGGGACAAGTTAAACTAAAATGCTCTTCAGCCCAGGTAGCATGTGTCACTGCTACAGTTACAGAGGAGGAAGGCTAATGGCAAGAAGTCAAAAGCAAAAATTCACAGAAGTATGATGATTGGATGTTTAGAAAGACAATCAACCGAACTCATTCTATTTTGCGAACACAATTAATGAAACCGATTGTGTCTTATTCCATGAATGTTGCGGAAACACCCTCTTCATCAGAGGGAAAGTCCTCAAATAAATGACATGATTTAAAGAAAGAAAGAGAATCAGAAGAAGATGAGTATGTGTCCAAGACTAAGTTTTCTTTGACTCTGGAAGACTTCATGCCATCTACTTCAAAGCCACGAGCACCGCCCCACCAAACGACACAGCCTAAACAGGATAATCAGGCAGAGCCTTCATCAATCAAAGAATTAATCTTCGGTTCTGTTAATATGATTCAATTAACAGATCCATATTCCAGTCGTTGTTTCGATTTCGATGAGCCTGAATTCCCTATATCAAACAGGGGAATCATAGGAAGTTCCAGAGGCTTAGGATACAGGGGAAGACATGGATCTTTCAAAAGACACTACTCCAATTCTACCCCTTATAGAACTATGTACACAGTAGAAACTCGTGTTAGAGCCCTTAAGTGAGCTCATCAAGAACAAGAAAGTTCATCTACCAATAGCAAATTAAGTCCTGGAACAGTTATTTTGGAAGACCGGTTGAAGGTTCCATCCTCTTTCTCTCAGCAAGTAAATAGATTTAATTGGACTAATCTTCCAAAAACTGGGATATTTCCAAATCCTATCCCGATCCAAGATGCATCATCTTCCAAAGCATCTGCTTCCAAGGTACCTGCTAAACCACATATTCCAAGATGGAAACACAAACCTCAAGATCAAAACTATGATGTATTAAAACACTTGGCCCAAGTACCATCCAAGTTGTCAATTCTGGATGCTCTGAATCTATCAAAAGATCTTCGGGAATCACTCATCGAGGCCTTGTCAACTCCTCAGGAGTTTGAAACTAAAATTGATGCAGCTGAAGTCTATCACATAGAGAATAATCCTACAGAATGCCATGAAATAATATATTTTACAGAATAAGATGAAGATGATGTTGTGCATGGTCATATTAGACCTTTGTACTTATCTGGAAAGGTCAATGGTGTAGATGTTCGAAGAGCTTTCATTGACAATGGTTCAGGAGTCAACCTCATGCCCATTCGTACACTTCGTCGATTAGGCCTCACGAAATCTGATTTATCTCCTTCTACCATGATCTTACAAGGATATGATAAAAATGAACAAGAACCACTGGGCGAAGATACACTCAGAACTCAGTTTGGAGATCTTGTATCCAATTCTGATTCCATGGTTGTTGATCAAGACTCAGCCTTCAACATCTTTCTTGGAAGACCCAGGCTACATCAGCATGCATCTATCCCTTCATCATACCATCAATGTCTCAAATATTGTTTTGATGGTGAAATTGGGACATTTTATGGTGATAAGTCCCCGTTCAAGACATGTGAGTCTTAATACATTGTGGCAGAATTCTATCACAAGAAGGGAAGGGAGAAATCCATAACAAAGGAGATTACCAAAGTTAATGCTCTATATGGTTTGGAAAATATTCCCGTAAATCCATTTACACATGTGAGTACAGATTATGTGTTTCCTATCATTAAAATTGATAAGATAGACCCAAATCAAAATAATCTTATGGAAAGGTCCATAATGTCAATTACGGCAATCGAGCCAGACAACATGGGAGAAATTATTAACCCACCAAGCAGTGATGAAAGCACAAATTGTGACGTCTTCATTTAATCTGCTGAAATCCAACAAGTCTATACTTCACCAATTAGGCCAGAAGAAGTTATAGCAACATCGGAGGTGAAAAATGATGTCAATTTTCAATCCATAATCTCCTCTTTAATACCCAATGAAGACCCTTCATCATCAATCGGGTCAGAAATGGATGCTTCTTCTTCATGATGTGCAAATTGTGAAATCTCTTCTGATCATGAAAAATCTGCTTTATCATCTACTATGCAAGTATAAATTGAAGAAATAACACATGAAGAAGAAGAAGAGCAAGATCATAGAGATTCTCCTCAAGCATTTGAAGAGGGTATCTCTACCACTGTGGATGAACTCATAGAAATAAATATGGGTACAAAAGAAGATCCACGCCCCACTTTAATCAGTGCGGCCATGACCCTTGAAGAGCAAGAGATTTATATTTCTTTTCTAAAGAAAAATAGAGATATATTTTCTTGGAAAAATACAAAAATGCTTGGGCTTGATCCTGATTTTGCTACTCATCATTTGGGTTTACTAGAAGAACATCGAGGATTTAAGTAAGCCGCGAGAAGAACACACCCAACTTATGCTTCCAAAATTGAGGCTGAAGTGGATAAGATTATCAAACCTAACTTCATCAAAGAAGTTCAATATCCCAAGTGGTTGGATAATATTTTCCCTGTAATGAAGAATAACGAACAAATTAGAGTTTTCATCGATTTCAGAGATCTTAATCGGCATTGTCCTATGGATGATTACACAGTTCCGATCACAGAACTTTTAATTGTTGCAACAGCTGGCTATGAAGCACTTTCCTTCATGGATGGATGTTCTGGATATAATAAGATCTGAATGGCCACAGAAGGCGAGGAATCCACAGCCTTCAGAGCCCCTCAGTGTGTGTTTGGCTACCGGGTAATGCCTTTTGGATTAAAGAATGCAGGTGCAACATGTCAGTGTGCCATGGATCGTATCTTCAAACCGTTCTTAGGGATGTTTTTTGAATGATGTGTAGATGATTTGGTGGTTAAATCCAAACAACATTCTAATCACTTGGCTGATTATGAAGTCATATTCTGCAAGCTTCGACAACATAATTTGAATATGGACCCCTTGAAATGTGCTTTTGGGGAAACCTCAAGAAACTTTCTCGGCTTTGTGGTATGTGATAATGGTATTGAAGTCAATCCTGAGAAGACAAATTCAATCCTTGGTATGTAACCTCCTCGAAAATTGAAAGAATTAAGAGGACTTCAAGGACACTTATCCTATATTCAGCATTTCATTACAAATTTGGCAGGAAAAAGTTTACCCTTCACCAAATTGATGAAGAAGGGAGTCACTAACCAGTGGACTGAAGAATGTCAAGAAGCATTCGATATTCTCAAGAAATACCTCTTGAGTCCATCGGTACTCATGCCACCTGTTGAAGTAAGACCACTTATCCTCTATGTGACAACTCTAGAGCGATCATTGGGTACCTTTCCTACTCAAAAGAATGATGCTGGAAATGAAAACAGCCTCTACTATCTCAGTCGAACTATGCATGAAGCAGAAACCCGGTATTCAAGTATTTAGAAGTGCTGCCTGACATTAATCTTTGTAGTTCAGAAGATGAGACACTGCCTGCAACATCACGAGGTCCAATTGGTATCTTGCAATAACCCGCTCAAATTCATCCTTAGTAGTCCAATGCTTACAGGATGTCTGGCGAGGTGGGCAGTTATTTTGCAGCAATTCGACATACAGTATGTGTCTAAAAAGGTGATAAAGGGCCAAGATCTGCCTGATTTTCTGGCTGAACACCCTTCAGTGGAAGACACCTCTTCAGATATTGAACTCCCTGATGAGGAAGTCTTCTCTATTCAAGAAAGTCCTCAGGCATGGGAAATGTATTTTGATGGTGCTTCCAGAAGTCCAACAGGGAGGAAAATGGAAAATCCTAAATTCAAAAAAGTTGTCTTAGGAATTCTGCTCATTTCTCCAGAAAATGTGGTGTAACCTTATTCCTTATTATTGGGGGAAGGTGGTACCAATAATGATGCCGAATAACAGGCTCTCATCACAGGCTTGGAATTAGCACTTCAAGCACAATTCAATCACTTAAAAGTGAAAGGTGATTCAGACCTGGTAATCAAACAAGTCAATGGGGATTATCCCATCAGAAAAGAAGAACTAATACCTTTGTATGATTATTTAAGAGAGTTAATGGCGGAATTCCCTTCTGAACCGACATTTTCTTATGTCCTGAGATCACAAAATGTTCAAGATAATGCACTGGCTAATATAGCTACAGCTCTGGCAGATCCAAATCGAGACGAGACAACCATCAGTATTGCCCACCTTATGCAATTTCACCTTATGTTCGAATCATAACAGACAAAATTAATGAAATTAGTCCCATTCCTGAACTGTATGGTCATACTACAGGATGGATGTCACCTATCAGGGAATACCTTCAAAATGGAACACTACCACCTCATAGAGCTGAGAAAGAACAAATTCGGCAACGTGTGGTCAATTTTAATCTTTATGATAGCCTATATCACTTAGAAACAATTCTCTACAAATGTGGTTTTGATGGAGTTCTCTTCAGATGAACTGATGGTGAAGAGACAATGGCTTTCATGAAAGAAGTGCATGCAGGAGTCTGTGGTGCCCCCTAGTCTGGACATAGACTGTCTGATCAGATTCGAAGGCTTGGATACTTTTGTCCTTCAATGATACAAGATTGTGTTGATTTCAAAAAGAAGTGTCATTCATGCCAAGTACATGCCAACTTCATTCATCAACCTCCAGAGTTTCTTCATACAGCTAAATACTGATGGCCATTTTCCACATGGGGAATGGATATGGTGGGACCTTACCCTTCGGCTACGACCAAGCAGTTTAAGTACATTTTTACTGCCACTGGTTTCTTTTCCAAATGGGAAGAGGAAATACCTCTCAAGGAAGTTTGTTCTAAATGCGTTGTTAGCTTCATCAATTCTAACATCATTACCAGATTTGGTGTCCCTCATACCATATTGATGGAAAATGGCACCAACATCTGTTCATCTGAGTGAAGAAGTTGTATCAAGAATACAACATCAAATCCAACCATTCATCTCAGTATCATGCAACGGCCAACAGCCAGATAGAAGCCTTTAACAAGACACTTTCAAATATACTGCGAAAGATGGTGGATAAAGATGAGAGGTCATCACCTGATAAACTCTTTCATGCTTTATTGGCTTATTGGACTACCACCCGCACTGCAACTCGGTCTACTCCATATTCACTGGTATATGGAACGAAAGCCGTCTTGCCCATTGAAGTTAAATTTCCTTCACTCAGAGTAGCCATTTGTGATCAGTCATCTATAGATGAACAATCTCAAAAGCGATTGAATGAATTGGAACGTTTAGATGAGAAACGATTGTGCACTTTTCACGACTTGGAAGTCTATCAGAATCGAATAGCAAGAGATTTTAACAAAAAAGTTCGTCTTCGTTCATTCACTCAAGGAGAATTGGTATTAGTTCTCAGAACTCCAATGATACCAGGAAAGAAACCTCCCATGATTGATCCAAAATGGGATGGACCTTACTCAATACATAGGGTCTACTCCAATGGAGCCTATTCATTAATCTCGATGGATGGAGAACTCATCACTAATCCAACCAATGCCATATTTTTTAAGAAGTATTTTGTATAAACACAAAATATATCATCTAAATGGTCCTGTATGACCTTAAACTACACCATCATCCAGCAAGACGTTAAACTGTGAAAAAGTTCCCTAAATGGTCCTGTATGACCTTAAACTGCACCATCATCCAGCAAGACGTTAAACTGCAAAAAAGTTCCCTAAAAGGTCCTGTATGACCTTAAACTGCACCATCATCCCACACGACATTAAACTGCGAAAAAGTTCCCTAAATGGTCTGGTATGACCTTAAAATACACCATCGTCCATCAAGACGTTAAACTGTGTCCCCTTCACCGTCCTTTCTATATAACGTTAAACAATACAGCAACGACCCATACATATGGCACTAAACTATTTGCAAGTCCCTTACATCCAGCAAGACATTAAACTGTGACGTCCTAACTACATGATGCTAAACTGTATAAAAGTACCTTACGTCCGGAAAGACGTTAAACTACATAATCCTCAAAGGTCCTGTATGACCTTAAACTACACCACTGTCTAGCATGACATTAAACTGCACCATCCATGGTCCAAGCATATGACCTTAAAATATCCGCACTTTCGTCCAGCATGACGCTAAACTGTATCGTCCCTTTATTCTTCCAACAAGACGTTAAAATGTGGGAAAAAAGTCCCCAATGTGTCCAACATGACATTAAATGGTGTACGCTTTTGTCCACACTGCATGACATTAAACTACACAGTCCCCCTTTCGTCCCACATGATGTTAAACTATATTTTCCCTATCGTCCTAACTACATGACACTAATCGGTATAGAAAGTCCTTGATACGTCCTACATGACATTAAACTGTACTTTGTCCCTGCTACATGACATTAAACTATGAAACACCAATAGTCCTAACTGAAAGACTTTAAACTGCATAGTCTCTTCATAAGTCTGACATGACGTTAAACTCTATATCGTTAAGGTTGTTGCTACCTATTTTTTCTCACACCGAGTATGAATCATGTGATCTTAGAGAAAACCTCAACCATAACACTCTCTCTGGGCTACTAACCATGTGTAAGTCCCAACATCATTTTTTAGGTTGTTCTCCCCAAGAACAACTTGATCATTAATTCATACTTTATTTGAACTATGCGGACTTTGATCCTTGCCTTCCAGGCTAGGTACGTAGGCAACCTCCCAAGGTTCAAGCCCAAAATCAATCTCTTCACATTGGTTAACCTCCATCTCATGCGATGTTGATTCATTAAACTACCCCTAGAATCAATATCTTTACATTGGTTCACTTTCATCCTTTTTATACGATGTTAAACTACACAACACTTCTGTCCAGTATAACAATAAACTAAAATATTCTTTGTACCCTCACTTGAGAGGGAATCATTATTTACATTGATTTTCAATCATGTTTCATCTCAATGACTACGTGAATACATGGCAATGCCCAAACCTTTTATCTAGGGTTAAACCATCATTGTACTAAATTCCCCGTTCACCCTTTACATGTACGAAACAAATTTGTACAGATGGTATTTCTAGAACTACGTGGGATTGATTCCCATTCTTATGGGATACATAGGAACGTTTGGGTGTCCCGCGAATCCAGCCCCAAGTCTTTGGGCCTAACCCCAAATTCCACTTTATATCCCTTGGCTGAAAAGTCCCCGTGAAAACACACACTGTGTATTTCTTATAATAGTCCAAGCTCTATGACCTTAAATGATGACCTCTAATCCTTTTCTCCTATACGACGTTAAACTGTAATTTAATAACTACGTATGGATTGATTCTCATCCTTATGGGATACGTAGTGAAGTCCAACGTTTCTATTTAGGACCCAGCCACAACATGATTATGGTTAGCATTGATCTTTGTATCTCTATATAAATTGGACAATACCCATATTTATGTGTCATAATCCTACCCTTAAATATTTTCAGATCTTCATAACCCTTTTCATGAATTCTAGTCACAAAAATGCCAAAATTCTAAGAATTCTTTTTCCTGACTATGCAGCACGTGCTCATAGGCGGCCTTGCATAAACAGTCTACATAATAGATTTGTTAGCCAAAGGATACTATTATCTGACTATGCAACCAATGCCCTTAGGTGCCCCTGCATAATTCAACCCCCTAATGGTTTTTCCGGATAGTGGTAACTTCATTCTTGGGAAGAATGCCTCTTTTGTCCTTATTTGTCTAAAATTATAGTATGTAGGGATCCGCAAAAACAACGATCCTTAACATATTTGTCCCATATCCTTTTTCATGATCTAAAAGTATTCAAGTATATGGTTTATATTCTCCATCCCTACGTTTGGGTCAGACCTTCGTAGGAGTGATATCTATTCAGTTCATTGATAATCTGGTTTGGAAATATCTTTTCCATAATCAAGTACCTCTTTCCATACAGAAAACTCTATACTTTGGAAAATTTGAATCTCCATAAACTTTTACTGGATTTTAGCACTAGGAAAGTAAATTTTTGAGAGTTATTTTTCCTCACTATGCAGCACGTGCCCATAGGCGGCCTTGCATAAACAGTCTACATAATAGACTTGTTAGCCAAAAGATTATAATTTATTTAACTATGCAGCCAATGCCCTTAGGTGGCCCTGCATAATTCAACCCCCTAACGGGTTTGTTAAATAATGGTAACTTCATTCTTGGGAACTACTTCTTCTAATTCTTTTTAGCTATTTTTCATATCATTCCTCATATTCATATATTCTTAAGTCATTGTTTACATTTTTTTCCCTCATACTTGAGTATGGTACTATGTTTTCAGATGAATTTTCAAGGAATTGAGTCAATTCTAATTCATTCGGTCAAATCTATTTCGACCTTAAACATTAGCCTTATTATGTCCGACATGCATGACATTAATCTGCCCACAAAATACAAAGGAAATCTGAATAAAAGTCAATTTCCATACTCACTAAACATACGTTTTGTATTATTTAGGTAATATTGAGCAATTAATAGGTTCGATGTTTGTAGGGTTATTTATATTAATCCTAGTAAAAATCAAACTATGCTTACTAGGCCCATTGGCTTAGGTAAAATCTAAATCATGTAGAAAAAGAGAATGCAGGTACAATTGATTGAATATGAAGGTGTTTTTCATTGATACATATGAGATAGAAGGACATCCAAAGACTGGAGTCTCTTCTCTTTTTCAAGAATTACAAGAGGCTTTTAACATAACTCTTCATTTGATTTATGGCATCCCGAGCTTCGTCAGAAACCACCTGGAATTCATTCAGTCAACTGGATACAATAAGAGATGCAGTTATACCATCTCTTCTTGGAACAATTGTAAAAGGATGTTCATGAGTGCGGTTTGAGAAAAAAAAATTGCTGATCAAACAGTGACTCTATTTCTGTCCAAGAGACTTGGAAGATGGATACATGGATTTGAGAATGAAGCATTGGAAGTAAAGAGCCATTTGGGGAGAGTACTCTTTTCTGATATATATCTAATGCCATGTTTGTCTTCTCTCCACCAATCGGCAGTGGAAAAAATTTCAACCCATGGGTTTTCCATTTTCATATCTGGAAGGAAATGACATGGAGGAAGAATTTGAAAGTTCACACCATTTTTGTTGCTCTTAATGAACAACATAACCGAAAGAGAAGAGTAGCAGTGCAGCTGCATTTCAGGCGTATTGTTCTTTGCATCTAGAACATTGACTCCTTGTAGATTACCATGACCATATAGAGGCAGGTAGATTCTCTGTGGGAAATTAAGATGATATTACTTAAAGTACATAGCCAAATCTGGGAGAGTGATGGCACAGATATCATAGTAATCATGGCCAATGATGTTCATCATTTCATTAATCAGCTTGCTATCCAGTTCATCAACCGTTCCAATTCCCTTGGGATCCATTGAATCTTCACAAAAGTTGAACAAACTAACTCTTAAATGGGTTTATTTTCCATAAGAATTGTGAAAGAATTCGAAAAAATGGCTATGGAATTACGGCGCACAAGTCTAAACATGGAACGCAAGTGTTCATGTGACGCTCTAGTTATTGACGCACAATTATAAACCGCGCAACTACAAATACCTATACAGTAGCACGCCAACAAAGAAACATTGGAAAACAGAGCAACCTGTGCGGCTAAGGTGACCTGCGCAGCAAGATCTCAAAGGTTTGAAATCCGGAAATTCGGATGCTTTGTACAGAAGTGAGGCCCTCTATTTATAGACGCGGCCGAGACCCTGCATGATCAAGGGACGTATCCCTGTGCTTCAGGCCTTGCACGCCCAAAGATCATTTGCACGCCCTACCTTGCGCGCCCCAATTTCCTTTTGATTATCGATTTCCTCAGAGTCAAATCCTCCATTCTCTCTAGATCCAACTCTGAGGGGGGACTTTTGTTGACAATCCTTTCTTCACAGAATATAAATATTGGAAAAGGGGAATATCTGAGATCAAATTGATTCAACTTTTGGACAAATATAAAAAATTAACAAAGGAAGGAATAAGAAGAATGTTGCACAAGGGTTGTGCAAGTTTGACAGTGGTCACACAGGTATACTTGCGCGCTGCCTAGTGGTCACACAAGTGACTTGTGCGACCTAAGTGATAACCACCTGGGTCTTCTCCAGCCTATAAATAGCCCTGGTGGGCCCCCCATTCAAGAGGGAATTTTTCCAAAAACTCAAATTTATGCTCCCGGCGCCCTAGTCTCTTCCCAATGCTTCTGACACAATTCTAACGTAATTTCTTACCTAGAACGGAAGATCTAAAGAGGGGAAGGAAGGTCTAAGTGTTGAAACTCATCAACACTTGTGCGCCTGAGTGGCCATCCCTTAAGATAAATGGCCACACCTGTGCGCCGCCTTACTCCTTCAATATAACTTACGCGCCCATATTATGGAAGAACCTCAAGAAGATTCTAAACGCATTAACCAAGAGTTGCTCAAGTATTACTCTGCTGGTTAACCACCAAGAGAGTACCCATGTGTCGCGTAGGTATACCTGCGCAACCGAATTTTAGTGCCCACGTAGTATCTGCACGCCTGCCAGGACTTGCGCGCCCCTGCCTTTTTGGGTGACCTTATTTCCCATTTCACCCCTCTTATGCCATTCCACCTCTCCTATTCAAGATTCAGTCTTCAAGAAACTCTCCAAATCCATTTATGGAATGATTTCTTGATTTGAATTCCATATCATAGAGGAATTCTGTAGAATATCTCTCAAACCAAGTAATTTACACATCTTTATGTCACTAAATATTGGGATTTCATTCATTCAACCTCATCATTTACGATGAGAGAACTCATTAACCTTGGCCTCCTTTTCAGGAATAAGCCCCAGTCATAATTCTTAACCTGGGTCTCCTTTTCAGGATTAAGCCCCAGTCATAATTCTTAACCTGGGCCTCCTTTTCAGGAGTAAGCCCCAGTCTTAATTCCTCTTAACCAGTCCTAATTTACTTTTAATCCGGGATTCTTTCTCATGAGTAAAACCCAATCATAAGTCTTATCCTAATTTGGGCCTCCTTTTAGGAGTAAGCCCCAAGTTAGAGTATTCAAATCTCCATGAATCACATATACCTTTATGGACCCTGTTCCTGGATTTCTTCCCTGAAGTAAATCCTAATCATTATTTATTTGGGCAGTCATACATACATAAGTCCCACATTATTTCTTATGATTGCATTTTTATGGCACAATTTTCTACGTTTTACCAATACCTCTTGTTTCTCACACTGATCATGACTCACGTGATCTTAGTGTGTAAAAGTAATTATGAAATCCTTTTTTGGGCCATCAATCATAAACATCATACTCCCTTACTCGAACTACGTGGGTTCTGATTCCTTTTCTAAACAAAGGATACATAGGTAGCCCATCTGCGGGTTCGATCCCAACTCTGAAATAATCCATGTCCTTCTGAATGAAAATAATCTTCAAGTGCCCCACTGAGGGCTTTAAAACCAGCCTGGTCATCATAATGACCAAGATACTTCTATATAAATGGTTTGAAGGATACCATTGACGGAGAATCTCAAAATAAATATAGATGATTATCTATTGATGAAGAACCTCGAATACATATAAAATATTCTCTAAATTTCCTACATATTTAATCATTGAATGTCAAATCTTTAGGAAAGATAATTTTATACTTGGTAATGTAATAAGGATTCACAAACATAACTTAAATCTATAAAGAGAGTCCTGTAGTAGACAATAATTCCCCTAAAAAATGTGTGATGAGTCCGACCTCCCATCCTCTCGACCAATGCAAATTCCTAAGCCTCATCAATCCACAAACTAATGAGAACCTACCTTTTGAAAGTAGGTCCAAATGAAGGTGGAATCATTGAATGTTTCTTGTTCTACGAAAAAACTTGTTAGAAACTGATCGGAATGTTTGAACCTCCCATCAAGGAGGTCATCCCCGAATTCTGAGGGAAACAAACACTGATTGCGTGTGTGTTTTGAAGATTTTTCTTTGTGATGTATTTGAGTCAGCTGACCAGGTATAAAATTTTGACTATGGAACACCTATTTCTTTTCAAGATGCCTCCATGCAGACAACAAGCTACAGTTCCAAGAGTAGCACACACTGATAGCCTATCGAGCGACGAGGCCTCGGTGCAGGGCTCTCTAACAGTAAATGCATCAGCGGAGGCACCAGTGGTACCATTACCCGTTGGGCCACTGATTGCCCTGGCCCCAGAAGTAGATGATGCATGTCGCCTGAGCACGTTGCACAAGTTCTAGTGCCAGAGACCACCAAGGTTCAAGGGAGATAGATACCCACATGTAGTTGAGGATTGGATGGAGGTTGTAGTGAGTGTCTTCCGACTGGTAGGGACACCAGCTGATCTCACGGTGATCCTTGCTGCCATTCTTCAACATGTAGCAGTAAAAAGATGGTGGAGCTTGATGCTCTAGAGTCACAATGAGTTGATGCTATTCTGGGAAGACTTCGAGAGCATGTTTCGAGCAGAGTTTGTTATAGCGACTCTTTTCACAGTGCACATACAGGAGCTTCTTTATTTTCAACAGTGCAACATGACTGTAGATCAGAACTCAATGAGGTTCACTGACCTCTCATGCTAATCCACAATTATGTTACGGGATCCATTCTTCAAGGCCCGATCCTTCGAGCAGGGACTCAGGCGGGAGATCAGGGCTTTGATAGTCTCACTCAACATATCGACGTATGCGGGGGTGTTAGAGAGAGCACTCTTAGTAGAGAGTTTTCTTGCTGAGAAATCCCCAGCATCAAGACCCACCACCAGTCGTCTCATAGTAGAGTCTTCTGTAGCTGGCAGTAGAGAGATGTCGCAGAGGTACAAGAGGCTAGGAGCTACTGGTGGACGACCCAATGACTCAGGATCGGTTGTGCGGGGAACCCGAGGCGGAGCCAGTGATGCCAAGAGTAGGCAGTGTTACACATGCAGCGGGCAGGGTCACATGGATCGTGACTGTTCGACCTATTGTATGGATGATTATCACACAACTATAGGACCACCCAGGTAGAGACAATGATTCGACTGAGGTGGTCCCCAGGGAGAAGGCAAACATGGCAGAGGAGATAGTCGTGCAGCTGGTGGTGGGTGGTCATTTGAGAGGTAACCACCACCACCACCAGGTGGTCCACCCCTACCACATGGAGTAAGAGGATATAGGTGAGCTTAGCTGTAGGACACTAAGGCCTATTATCAAAGCACTACAGAGATGATTCGAGGTACGATCTGTTCAAACACCACCTTAGCTGCAGTACTTATAGACATAGGTTCCAGTCATTCTATTATTGCCACTGACCTCGTTCGTAGACCAATTATTATGATGGATCTGTTGGCTTGATCCTTATGACTAGAGACTCCTATAGAAGCACATTCAATGATTACACAATGGTTTAGGCAGTTTGAACTTACTCTAGGAGGGGAGAGCTTCAGCTGAGATCTCCTAGTAGCAGCGTCAAGGTTTTACGACGTCATCTTGGGTATGGAATGGTTATCTACAGTCCATGCTCAGATAGGCTGTATTAGGTGCAAAGTGTGGTGTGTCTACATGGATGGGACCAGTTTTACCTTCACCTACAAGAAGGGAGCCTTTATAGCACATGATAGACTTACCCGGAGGTGGCTGCTACCGATTACTCACCAGTTGGCTAGCCTTACCCATGGAGTCGTTGATGTGGATAGTATGAGCTATCCGGTAATGGTGGACCAGTACACGGATGTCTTCCCTGATGATGTTTCGGGTCTACCTACTCATAGAGAGGTGGAATTTTTCATTGACTTGTACCCTAGGATGACACCAATATCTACACCAGCATATAGTATGGCTCCCACGGAGCGTCATGAGCTACGGGTACAACTATCGGACCTGCAGGTGAATGGATTCATTCGTCCTCCTGTTTCTCATTAGGCAAAACCAATTTTGTTCGCCAATAAGGTGCATGGGAGTTTGAGACTTTGTGTTAACTATCGGCACCTGAACTAGTTCACCATGAAGAAAAATTACCAAATTCCAAGGATTTACGACCTATTTCATTAGCTGAAGGGAGAACAATGGTTCTCGAATATATACCTTAGATCAGGATATCACCAGCTCAGAGTACGAGATGAGGATGTGAAGAAGACGGATTCAGATGTTGATATGGCCATTAAGAGTTCTTGGTTATTCCATTCGGTGTAACTAATGCTCCAGTAGTGTTCATGGGACTCATGAATAGGATCTTTCCGCCATACCTTGATCACTTTGTAGTAGTCTTCATTGATGATATTCTGATCTACCCAAATACTATGGAGGAGCATGCCTATCATTTTTAGGTAGTACTAGACACACTCTAAGAGCACCATATTTATGGTAAGCTGTTTTAGTGCCAATTTAGGATCTGAGTGGTTCACTTTCTGGGACATGTCATATCGGAGGCTGGAGTTTCAATGGATCCAGTGAAGATTGAGGCGGTAATTTCATGGGAGCCACCCATGATTGTGATGGAGGTATGGAGTTTCTTGGGTTTGGCTGGATACTACTGAAGGTTTGTGCTAGAATCTTCTAGAGTTGCAACACCTCTATCAGTATTGCCGAAGAATGGGAAAAACTTCATGTGGTCGGAGAGATTTCAGCAGAGTTTTCATGAGTTGAGGTGGAGGCTGACTAGTACCCCCATCTTGAGGCTTTCATAGGAGGGCGTAGGGTACATAGTCTATTGCAATGCATCAGGGACCGGGCTCAGATGTGACCTGATGCAGGAGAGAGTAGTGATCACATATGGTTTACGATTGCTAAGATAGAATGGGAAGAACTATTCTACACTTGACCAGGAGTTAGCCTTAGTGGTCTTCACCATGATGATGTGCGACATTACTTGATGGGAAAACATTTTACCATGTACTCTAACCACAAGAATCTTAGGAATATCTTCTCTCAAAAGACTTAAACCTAAGGCATCGATGATGGATTGAGTTCGTACTAGACTATGACATTGAGATAGTCTACACTCCCTGGAAGGGGAACGTTGTAGCAGATGCAATCAGATGGAAATATGATATACATCTGCTAGGTGAGGCGACAGAGCAGTTTTCCACTTTACAGATATCCTTTGTAGAATGTGATGGAGCCTCTTTTCTTCAGTCTCTTATAGTCACTACCCCACTTCATTAGTGAGTCAGGGAGGCGTAGCATGGGGACACAGACTATGAGCCATGACGTGCTCAGATATCCACAGGGCAGGCACCTGATGGATTTTATGAAGGTGGAGAGAACATCATCTTCTTCATATCACGTACCATGGTACCGATGTCACTTTGGGAGGATGTGATAAGGGAGTTCCATACATCCCCTCTTGCGGTACATATAGGAGTGGTGAAGATGTACCAGGATCTCTGATGACAGCACTGGTGGCCAATAAGGAAGATAGAAGTAGTAGAGTTTGTTTCTCAGTGCCTCAAATATCAATAAGTGAAGGTGGATCATCAGGTACCAGAATTCGTGGTCAACCTTTAGAGGTCCCCGAGTGGAACTGGGATGGGATATACATGGACATTGTGACAAGTATTCCACGAACATCTTGGTGACATGACTCGATTTGGGTGATCATCGACTGCCTCACCAAGTCCTCCCACTTCCTACCGATCAGAGATCACGGTACAGTTGAAAGCATGCGATGCCTCTATGTGCAAACGATTTTGTGGCTACATGGAGTACCCTCGATGATTGTCTCTAATCTTGATACCCATTTCAATTCTTGGCTATGGAAGGCATTGTCTGAGGCTTTCAAGAGCAGCTTTGTTTGAGAACCTCCTTCCATACTCAGACGGATGGCTAGAATGAGTGAACCATTCAGACCCTTGAGGACATGTTGCATGCTTGCATCCTCGAATTCGGTCGCAGCTGGGAGGATCACATGACTTTGGTGGAGTTTTCATACAACAAAAGCTATCAATCCACCACTGGGATGGCACCTTATGAGGCGTTGTATGTGCGACCTTTCAGATCACCTTTGTGATGGACTGACCAAGGAGAGTCAACACTCATGGGACCAGATATGGTACGGGCTACTACAGAGAAGGTGAAGATCATCTAGTAGTAGATGATGACTACATAGAGTAGGCAGAAGTCGTATACTGATAGGATATGAAGACCTTTGGAGTTCAAGGATGGAGACCATGTCTTTCTATAGGTCTCACCTCATCAAGGCTTGCAGAGATTTCGATGAGGTGGAATGTTATCTTCGTGATTCATCAGACCTTTTTAAGTCCTCAGGATAGTTAACGAGGTGGCATACCACTTAGATCTTCCACCTCAGTTGCATCTGGTGAATGGCGTATTCCAATTATCCCATTAGATGAGATACGTGCACGACCCTTCTCACATCATCAACCATAGTGAGTTGGACGTCGACGATGGGGAAACTTTTACAGAGGTTCCAATTGATATTGAGGATCGACATGAGAGGGACCTTTGTGGGTAGTCGATATCTCTGGTGCATGTTCATTGGTATCATGAGAACCTCCAAGAGTGCACATGGGGGTAGGAGGCCAGATGTGAGGTTAGTACCCCCAACTTTTTTCCTAGTTTTGTGATGTGGATTACGGGGACGTAAATCCTTGAAGTGGGGAGAATGTAGAGACCCTGAATTTCCATGAAATTTTATTTTATTTAATGCGAATTTACGAGTCCCTGATAATTGGCAGCACATGATTGTGAGGCCCAGAGGGCCCATAATGAATTTTTGACTTTTGTTAGGGTACGTTCTGTAAACGTGCGAGTGAGTTTTTAAACTTTTGAACCGGTTCTCAGAATTGAAATTCAAGGACCCCGTTGTACTCGCAGTACCGATATGCGCTTAAAGAGACCTTCTCCTTGACTGTAGTGGCTCAAGAGTGAAGGATATATTTTGGGCTTCTCGTGAAGGAATAAAATAAAATAAAATGACGTAACATTTTATTTTTATTTTATTTTGAAACCACCCATGTGGATATATCACATGTGGGGACCACCTGAACTAAAACCTCCCATTAGAGGTTATGGAGGTGGGGATCACTGAGATTATCCTCCCATTAGAGGTTAAGGTGGTGGGGACCACTCGAAGTTTTAAACCCCCTGAAATTCATCATTAGTTTGGGGGAGCCTCTTAAACATCCCCACATAAAAGGTACCACCCCCTTAAATTTATTATTCCATTTTATGTAATTAATTAACCGAATTTGAAATTGTGGAAAAATTAAATTGGGGAAACATTTCATTTTGGAAACATTTATTTATGGTGGATTTGGGGAGATGATAACGATTTAGAGGATTTCACTTCTCCAATGAAGAACACCATTGAAGAAGGTTTTTCGGAAATCCAGGAAGTGGAAGATTAATGAGCCCGACATCAAAAAGTGTCTTCAGAAGAGAATATTGTTGCCACTCTCTTCGTCTTCTTCGACTTCCTTCTCACACCATAGTCAATGAAAAATCCAAGGTAGGGGTTTATTTGTGTACGATTATTCGTTGGATGTTGTAGGGTGGTTATTTGAAATTATTCTTTCTTTCTGTTCTTGATAATTATTGGTAATTCAAGAAGGAATTATAGTCTCTTGCTACCGTTCTAATGCAGAGAGTGCATTCCAAACAAATAGGGCTCATCCTTTCCGCAAACCTTGTGGTTAATTGTTTATCGCGATGGAGGAATTACTATGAACCATGGTGGGGCACGAGAATGGCGGCCAACACCACTATCTGTCATGACGAAGGTGACGACGCAATAGCGCCGCCCTGCGGCCATCTCCGCCATGCTTCCAGGGTGCCACCACCCAGCAGTTGCGCCACCATCTCGAGGCTGGGCCGACACATCCTCGTGAATGTGCTGTCGCCTCACGGCCAAGCTTCCACCGCCCCATGGCCGGGCCCCCACCATGTGGCCAAGCTACCACCCTCTACGGCTGAGCCGCCACCCGCCGCTGGGCCACCGACTTCTAGACGACTCATCCCACGCCCTCAGGGCACCCCCTAGTTGAGGCGCCCCATGGACTTCGCCCTCCTGGATTAGCCACCCCATGCTGGGCCGAGCCACCCCGCGCCCTCACGGCACCATCACGGTCGATCTGCCATCCGTGGTCATGCTGACCCGCAGCCTCTGTCGCCCCTCAACACTTGGGGCCTCTACGGCCCTCGCGGCCTACCGGACCGTCCCGTGGGTAGGGCTGCCCCATGGGCCAGTTCAAACCAAACTGGGTTGACCCAAGCCAGGTCGGTTCAGGTCAGTCCCACCAGGTCGGTCCGGACCTGGACCTGAAACCAACCTTTATTTTTCACGGGACATAACATTTTCACTGGACGTTCTTTTGATGAACCGTAGCGACGCCATAAACCATGGAGTGATTTGGTCCTTTTGGTATACCCTATTTGAGTTTTTGGTAAATTTGAGTTATGGTCGGGTTGGATCGAGCATGAATCCAACCAGACCCCTGGGACTAAAAGGCTAATAACTCATAGACCGGGCGTCCGATGGATGTGCTATCTGTTGCATTGAGACCCCAATGACATGACATACTTTTGAGACACTTATTCATCAGACATCATTGTAGTTGGAGTATCGACCAGTGACTTGTGAAGTGGATCCCCCTAGAGACTAGAAAAATTAGAGCGGGAACCCAATAGCTGGCTGTGACAAGATGAATAAAGAGTGATCCTGTGTGGGTCAGTACCTAGAAATTATTTGTGGGTCAACTCCTAGCGACCCTGTGTGGGTCTGCACCTAATGATCCTATGTGGGTAAACACCTAGTGATCCTGTCTGGGTAATCAACTACAGATCCTATGTGGGTCAGCTCCTAGAGATCCTGTGTGGGTCAGCTCCTAGCGTTCCTATGTGGGTCAGCTCCTAGCGATCCTGTGTGGGTCAGATCCCAGCAATCTTATGCGGGTCAACTTCTAGAGATTCAGTGCGGGTTAGCTTCTTTACTAAGTATTTTTATTCAGTATTTATATCTAATCATCTCTACAACTGTACATAACTTATACCTGATGTTAGCTGAGTTTGTACCTATGTGTTACTTTCCTTGTTGTAATACCTTGGTGGTATTCTTCTGTGGGGTGTACCTATGTGGTACTTGCCTTTTTGGTATTCCTTACTTTGTGGAACATTTGAGCTTTGGGCTTTTGGGTTGGAACCTCTGTTACTTCGTGATAGATATGGGAATACTTGATAACTTAGGTATATGTATGGCCATATACCTAAGTAGGGTTAACAGTTTACTTCAAGCTTTGAGGTTTATCCATTGTGGATTTGTGAGACCTTGAGGGTCACAGGGTCCCTACTGAGTATCGTTATAATCACCCCTGCACAAGCTATGCCCGCACTACATTGTGTTTGGTGAAGATGAAGGAAAACGCTGACTAAGAACGAGAGTACCCGGACTGGATGGTACCCGGAGGTGGACCATATGGCGTGTTGGTATGCAGAGGAGGTGGGCAGACGTGGAGTTTTGAGGAGAAAATATGTACCTACCCTTTAGGTAGGAACCTCGTAGGACGATCCATTAGCTGACATACTCTTTCTTCAGTTGTACAGTATTTCAGTTGTACTTTTACCTTTACTATTGGACATGTATTCCAGTCCCTTTTACTATCAGCACCCTTTTGGTTATACTGTTTTCTTGTATTCTTATCTTTATTTGTGATTGGTTACGTGACTTTATAGGTTATAAAGGCAATGCCTACCCAGTTTTATGGAATTCACCTTTCGATGCTAGTCACCAGCCCCTGGCCTATTGAAGGTGGGTTTGGGGTAGTCACGACATGGGCCCCTGGGGACGGGTTTTGACAAAGAGTATCATCATACTAGTCTCAGGTAGGTGGTGCATACCTCTTTTTGTGTTTTTGCATGCCTTTTGGGTTCCGTGACCAAGGACGTGTTTTCTAGTATTTTGAGTGAGACCCTAATTTACCTACTATTGACTGTTTATTTGTTATTTGACCTATGGGATGCCTTTGGGTATGCCCTATTACCTCTTTTTCTTGAGAAAGGTCATGCGAGGGGCCATTTCTCACCATGGAATTTTGGCAAGGGGATTCCAAAATGATTATAATTTTTTTGTATTGTTTAAAACTATTGAGTTCAGTATATTGAACCGTGATATGAATTATTGGAGAACTTAAATATAGTAGTGCTGATATGGGACAACACGTGGTTACCACATAAAATAATTTATATTGTATTGCATGTTTATGTGTTTTTTTAAATGTAATTGTTGAATTTCATATGCTGAAACCTTTCAGTTTTGTTGGGGATGGTCAGGATATTCTTGAGTGATGCTGATCATAGGTTGGGTTTGGCCTGAGTTACATTGGGTGGTTTTGACCAAGTGATTATGCATCATGGGCGTCGACATGAGGTAGCAAGACTGTTAGGTTGGACACGGCCCAGGTTACTGGGATGGTGAGGCCATTAGACTTTAGCGGCATGGTCATAGGGACACGTGGTGTTAGAGGTGTTGTGGCTTGGGTACTATTTTGGTGATTACCAGTCACCCGGAACTATGAGTAGTGTGAACTCCGAGAGACCTCGTGATGTGGTGGTTTTGACCACTCGTGTGGGTAGAGGCCCACGTTAGTTGTATTTAGGTACTATTGGTTTGTGGTGCTTACTGTACGAAGCCACATGGAAGGTGAATAACCTTCAGGGGATTGCATTGAGGCTATCAGGTTGGGGGGCTGAAGCTCGCTGTGATTTGAGGGAAGACATTATTGTCCCTTCGGTTACGTTATTTTGGGGGCATACATCATTGTCCCTTTGGTTACATTATTTTGAGGGAAGACTTCATTTTCCCTCTGGTTACTTTACTTTGAGGGTAGACATCCCTATCCCTTTGGTTACATATTAAGGACAAGCATCACATATCCTTCGAGTAATTATTTCTTAGGTGTTCCTTTGGGACATTTGTAATTGAGACACGCGGTGTCAGGGGGAACATGGTGCCGAGTTACATGACAGAGATTCTGGCATTTTCCAAAGCAGGTGACACTCGATGATGGCTATTGAGCACCAGTGGAGCCTGTTTTTATTTGTGCATCGTACTTTTTACTGCTTTTCTTATAAATTCATGTCTTCTTAAATAGTTATATAAGGTATTCACCGTGGGGTGGTGTCCTACTGAGATTTGTCTCACACCCTGCACTGGTCATTCGGGACATCTACAGACTTTATGGATTTATGTGATGGAAAGAAGCTAGCTTCTAGAGATGGACCGCTTTAGCTGTTGCATGGAGATGGTATGGACCTTTTGGTCTTGCCTAATTTGAGTTAATTTGTTTTGATTACATTCTTGTAGAACAATGCTTATTTTTTTAGCTACAACTAGATTTTCATTGGAGCCACTCCATATTGATTTTTATAACATTCTTTGGATTAATTTTGGCTTTTTAGTGGTAGTAACAAGTGATCAGTGTGATTCTCTATTTATTTCTGCTTCTGTTGTTTATATACATTACTTCTGATGTTTATTGATATTGAACGTGTTTCCACTATGCGGGTCTGGTTCGAGTCTTCTGAGTCATTTATTCCATTACATCTTTATTATTATACTTGGACCAGAACCATTATTAGACTCCAAGAGGGTATAGCCTCCCCACTATACCAAAATAGACAATCGTGTCTAGTTATCAGGCTTTGGAATTTGGGGAGGTGCGCCTAAGGTAGTAACACATGACCCGTTAAGCACGTTTCAGGTGGTTGTTCGCTTCCGGGTTGTTACAAAGTTGTATCAGAGGAGTTCTTGAAATATATTTAGTAACAGTTCTTTACTGGCTACAAATGTGATTGAGGCTTCTCTTTTATTACTGGTGCATTTACTATTTGGGATATGGTAGATTGGAGATAGGTTGTTACTCGAACTAGGATTCTAGCTTGTGCTTGGGTGCCTTATGTCGCAGGTACGAGGGATGGACCAAGTTTCCAAGGGTGGGAATTATTGTTGCTTTTTTCTCAGATTATAGTTTATATGATTTCCACCTCGGTGGATTACATTTTGTGTGACGTTAACGATTGTGATGTGTAAACCTTGACCTGGTGTAGTAAGGGAGAATTGGACCTTGTCTTGGTAAGGCAAGGCATGATTGGTTGGCTTTTGATAGGCACATTTGTTTGGGTATTTCAATTTTGTAACTGCACATATGCTTTGTGAAGTGATAATTCCATGTGAATAATAGCAATTTCCATGATTTAAATGCTTTTTAATATGAAAAGGTGAAATTCTTGATATAATTGCTTATTTTTTGCAATGTGTTATTCCATGATTTTTATATATTTTTAGAATTGCATGTGGTATGGTATTTGAGTGTAGATCTTATATGTGCTGGTAGGTAATACGGTTGAGGTGATTTTGATAATCAGGATTGGGTGACTCGGTCATCGGTTTGAGGCAACGTTGGTTGTCAACACGGGCATGGCCTGACGTACTTTTGATACATGGCTCTGTTGGGGGTGGGTAAGGATGCCATAAGGCCAGGATGCCATGGTGAGTGGTTGTAGTGGGGAAGATTAAGGGTGGTAGTAGTGTACAACATTTTTCTATTATTCTTATCTGTGTTGAATATATATCATTATATATATATATATATGGGATGTATTATCAATTATGGTGTTCATATCGTTCCTTTTAGCCGACTCAGATGGAGCATTAGGCGGGAGATGGTAGAGTACCGCAAGTGCAGGATTAGGTTTAGGATCCAGTGTAGGTAGAGCAGGAGTAGCAGGAACATGATCAGGGGAAGGATCAAGTTTAGGATCCAATGCAGGCAGGACAGTAGCCAGTTTTAGATTCGTTCGGACTATGGCTCGATGTGCAGCTCCGAGCTAGCCTAGTACCTATCTTGCTGGGGATCGGCAGAGGTGCGGAGGGTACAAAGCCATCTTTGGAATGTCTAACGTGGGAGTTCCATTCGCATCACTCAAATATTTTTTAGGGTGAGGGTGGTCCACATACAGTAGAGATATGTATAGAGATCATCCATATGATCATTGAGCATCTTGAAACACCTCCAGGGTGGAGGTTTAAGCTGGAAATGTACATGATATGAGGACCGGAAAAGTGTTGGTGGGATGTACAGGTTCAGGCTCATAGGAATGAGGGACTAGCATGGAAGGTCTTCGAGGACAGGTTTTTCGAGCACTTTTACCCAGAGACAATGAGAGACAAGAGAGTTCAAGAGTTCTTGAGTCTTCATCAGGTTGAAATGTCTATCATGGAATACGCATCTACTTTCACTACGATATATTTCTTTGCACCAGGTATGTTAATCAATGAAACGACAAGTGTGAGGTGCTTCGAGGATGGCTTACGACACCCCATTCGGATCCAGGTGAATATTTTCAGACTGTGTTCTTTTTCTAAGGCAGTGAATCAGACGCTCATAGCGGTGGGAAACTAGAGGTATAGGCACCACATTGGTCGGGTAGTGGCTTCAGGTGATGGTTCAGATAGCCTGAAGCTGGGACGAGATGAGTTCGAGTAGGGCAGTTAGGCCAAAGACTCAGCTAAACCACCTCCTAGAAGATCTTCAGTTTTTTTTCATTAATTGTGGACAACTAGGAAATGTTCAGAATTAGTTTAATAGGCCTCCAAAGGAGTACCGGGCATGTGGACTGGTCAGGAACCTAGAGAGGTTTTGCAGGAAGCCTTCTCAGATAGCCAGAATGTAGGGACCAAGATTGAAGGTGGTATTTGGAGTTGGTTTGGGTTCGTTATAGGGAGAGGGTAGCCGAGGTTCAGCTGCACGTGGAGGACGTGACAGAGACAGCAAGGTCCAGTTAAGAGGTCAGGGGTCGGTGGATGGAGCGGCACTACAGGGGGTTCATGCATTAGGCAGCCATACATAAGGCCAACTGGATGCAGTGGAGCAACCAGAGGCTGAGCAGATGGGTGAGCCGATGTCAGTTAGAGGTACCCCACAGGTGTGGCCGTGATTTCCATTTTTTGGCATGACTTGCAGAGGAATGTCTTTTTTGAGTGCTCGTGATTCACAAGATCGATGTGTGCTGACTTGATGTTGGTTAGTGGGATTGGAACCATATCAGGTGCATGATATATATATATATATACACATATGAGATGCGTAGCATTAGGGCCATTGAAAATGCATGTAACATGAGGTTCCATGGGAATCAGGGCATCGAATATGAGAGTTATATGAAGTTCCTTGGGCATCAGGGCATCGGGGCATCAAGGATGCAGGTTACATGGGGGTGAAAGCCTGAAGTTTTATTTAGAGCATCTAGGTGGTGCAATACCTCATGGAGGTGGACACCGATGTGGTGCAGGATACGTTTGGGATGTACATGGCGTGTTGGGGATGTCGGCAGGGTAAAGAGGTACACTTCGTGTACCCCTGGTACACACCATGTAGTCAGTCAGAAAGTCTACGTCAAAATATCAGTTTTCATGTGTACAATAAAATGATACACTATGTGTAGTTATTAGTACATGAAATGTAATTTTTTTTCTAAAATGGGTTGTAGCCTCATTTTGAGGCAGAAACTCAACCATTCAATGGGTTTGAGTGGGGAGAGTTGACCAGAGCTTGTTTTTTCTCCAGATCATTATTCTGAACTCTATTTCGATCACCTTCAGATGCGTTGGAACCCTATTGGTAAGGCCTTGATTCCTCTTGTTTCATTTTTCATTATTTTTGTTCTAGATAGAGTTATAAGTGTTTGATAGATTTTGGTACTTTTGAAGATCTACCATGTTTTAGACCTTATTTGATGATATTATCATAGGATCATCATCATACATGTCTCCGGTCGGTGGTTCATAACTCTTTTTGTATTTTTGTGCACTTTTTGTGGGGTGCAGATTATGGCTCATTTTCGAGTATTTTGAGCAAGACCCTAATTTACCTACTATTGCCTATTTAATTGTTATCTGACCTATGGGATGCCTTTGGGTATGCCATGTTACTTTTTTTTCTTGAGAAAGGTTGGGTGAGGGGCCTTTTCTCAGCAGGGCATGTTTTCTAGGGGATCCCCAAATGGTTATAACTATTTTGTATTGTTTTAAACTATTTAGTTTAGTGTATAAAAAATTTATAAGAATTAATGGAGACCATAAAGACCCCAATGATGGAATGAGAAATCACATGGTTAGCACATACAACTATTTAGACTGTTTTGCCTGTTTTTCCTGTTTATGTGTAATTTTTAAATATAAATGCTGAATTGTATATGCTAAAACTTTTGGTTTCTATCGGGAATGGAAAAGATATTATTGAGTGTTCCTGATCATATGTTTGGTTTTCTTGGGTAACATTGGGTGGTTTTGACCACAAGATAGGGCATCATGGGCGTTGGCTTGAGGAAGGATGTCTGCCTGGTTAGGCATGGCCCAGGTTACAGGGATGGCGAGGTGATCAGACTTGAGTGACATGGTCGTAGGGACACGAGGTGTTAGAGGTGTTGTGGAATGCGTACTATTTTGGTGATTACCTCTCACCTAGATCCATGAGTAGTTTACATCTAGAGAAACTCTGTGAGGAGGTGGTTTTGACCACTCTTGTGGGTAGAGCCCCCTGTTAGTCGCAGTTTAGGTACTATTGGTTTGGGGTTCTTGTCGTGAGAAGCCATGTGGAAGGTGAGGAGCCTTCAGAGGATATCATTGAGGATATCAGGTTGGGGGGTTGAGGCTCGTTGTGATTTGAGATCAGTCATCATTGTCCCTCCGATTACTTTATTTTGAGGGAAGACATCGTTGTCCCTCCAGTTACTTTATTTTGAGGGAAAACATCATTGTCCCTCCGGTTACTTTATTGTGAGGTCAAACATCATTGTGCCTCCAGTTAATTATTGAGCAAAATAGTTTTTGTTCATCCATGATACTATTTCTCAGGCATCCCTTCGGGACGTCGGTACTTGAGACACGTTGTTTCAAGGGGCACCTGGTTCCGAGTTACATGACATATATTCTGGCATTTTCCAAATCAGGTGACACTCCATAGTGGCTGCTAAGCACCATTGGAGTTTGTGTTTATTTGTGCATCATACTATTTATTGTTTTCCTTATTAATACTTTCCTGCTTAAACACCTATATTATGTACACACCATTGGGTGTTGTCCCACTCAGATTCGTCTCACACCCTACATGGGCCCTTCGGGATGCGTACAGACATTAGGGATTTACGTGCAGTATAGAGGCCGTCATTAGAACCTGGGACACATTTTTTGTTGTATAGAGATGGTATGGACCTTGAGGTCTTTCCTAGATGGTGTTAATTTGTTTTGCTTAAATTCTTGTGTTAGCATGCTTACTTGTTTTATAGCTACAGTTGGTTAGCCATTGGCGCCTTCTCATATGGATATGTATGACCTGCTTTGCAGGCATGTTGGTTGTTCTGTGGTTATAACAAGTAATCCACATGCTATTGTGTATATTTCCACTGCTGTTGTTTATATTTATTTCCTATGCTGTTTAATGATATTGAAGGTGTTTCTACTCTGTGGGTGTGGTTCGAGTCTATGGAGTCATTTATTCCACTGCATCATTATTACCATACTCGGACCAGTACTATTATTATACTTAAAGAGGGTATAGCCTCCCCAATATAAATAAAAATATCGTCGATGCTAGTCGTCAACCTTTGGCGTTCGGGGAGTTGCAAATAATGTAGTAACATCCAACACGTTTAGAACTATTCGGGTGGCTTTTCGAGCTAGGGTTGTTACATTCCTAGAACATCACCACATTATATGTCTTGTACTTGATATCTATATGTCGAAAGAGAACATCACATCATGACAAGAAACCAATCATCATTGGATGATAGAGAATTCATTAGAGTTGGATTCTACAAGATATAAATTGACCTCACGTTGCTACATGAAATTCCTTAGTTTTTTTACTTCAAAGATTAGAAACATTCAACAATTATCAAAATACGAATAAAGAGTTTAAGAATTAATTATGGATTGATTAAGGTAATAATGTTTTTGGATCCCAAAATCATTTTATTGTTCAATGAAGGAACTAATTGATAACTCTAGAGCTGTTACATATACAATTATTTTTCATCCATCAACAGGTGGCCTCAAAACTAGTGGGATCAAAATAAATTTTATGAGACTATAGAATGCTTCCTGAAATTCATCATTCCATTTTTATGTAATCCACTTTTTCGTCAACCAGGTGACAGGAAGTTGTCTTTATAAAAGGTTTCCTATAATGAGATAGATGAAGGATAACTATAACTGGAGTCCCTTTAACTCTATGATGTTTCTAAGAGGATACATCTAAAGGATATATTTTTTATTATTAGTTAAATTTATGATTCCATAACGGGGTATGAAAATGTTGAGAAATTGCGCCGAGGTAACACAAAAAGAACATTTCAAGGGGTTCATTTTCCAGCTGTGTAGTCAAAACTTACCAAATATAATTTCATGGTTAGTGAGGTGGTGAGTGTTTTGACAAGATTTAACCATCATATTATTGTCATATCAATCAAAAATCATCTCCAAGAAGGGTTTGAAGATGTGATGTGTGGAACACTAGTACACAATGCGATCATTCTTCAAACCAAAGTGCTTAAACTGGTAATAATATATAACATAGGGTAATCTAAAAGAGTGGTACCTCTCATTTTAGTAGAAAATCATATATGGTTTTATCCTAAATTTCATTATATAAATGAAATTGATTGATACCCTAGTGTTTCAACAATCATGATATTTGTGATACGGACTAGGAAATCATCCTTTATATAGTGCCTTTTGAGATCTCTAAAATGAATCTGAATCTGATTTGAACATTATTCATTAGGAAATTGACTATATTGGTTATCCATTTTAGATATTGAACATCCCAAAAGAAGTTTTCCATGATGATCATGTCATCATTAAATTCAATTTAGGAAGCCTATGTGTTGGCCCCAAAATATTGGATGAAAAGGACGAAGGAAAAAAGGCCTCGCTCCCTTCCTTGGGAAGCCCTAATGCAAAGCCCCCTAGCTACGCGGCCGCTGCGAATCACCAGAGGAGGTAAATCTCTATGAACGTCCTGATGTTCGTGAGGATGCCACGAAGCACCAGAGGTGGTAACACTCCGTGAACGCCTTTTCTTTCGTGAGCCCACCGCGAAGCACTAGAGGCGGTAATGCTCCGCAAACCCCCTGACGTTCGCGAGCACTCCATGAAGCACCAGAGGCGGTATCCCTCCACGAATGCCCTGATGTTCGCGACCCCGCCGCGAAGCAGAGGAGGTGGTGGCCCTCCCCTAATTCGGTTGACGTTCGCGACTCGCCGCGAAGCGACCAAACCCCCTCCGTGAAGCATGAGCTCTGCTTCACGTTACCCCTTTCCTATAAATACCCTGCTCCTCCTGAGCTCTACAGATGGACAATCCAACCATTCAGCTACTCAACTCCCAAATCGTGAAGCACTCTTCACTCTAGGAATCATGAGCTCTGCGAGGTATTTATCTTTGCGAGAGGCCTCCATCTTGTCCCGTTTTGAGCCACTCTTCTGAGAGGGATTCCCTTCGCAAAGCCTAAGGGCATTCGTGAAGGAAAGGGATCCCCAGGGGGACCCAGGCAGTCGTGGAACGTTTATGCTTTGTGAAACACCCATCCTTTACACGTGATCCACAAGCCAAGACAGGGTCACTGTACTTCACAATACACACTGATTCACAGAACCTTGCTTCGTGAGGAACCTCTTCTTTGCGAGGCAGTGCTTCGTCAACACCCTTCCACTTCGCGAAGCACTTCCCACTCGCATCTCTGCCCCATTATATGGCCAAGACACTCCACTTCGCAGGTGCTCTCCTCTACGGAAAGCAACCACCCTCCGCAAGGTCCATACCTGTGGACCACTCTGCTTAGAAATTCTTCTTCCTGTGCGACCCTCCATGTTTGCACGATGTGATTTCAAATTCACTTGGACGACACCACCCTTAGCCTTGCTTCACCTAATTCTTCTTCGCATAGGCATGCTAACAGCTATTGCTTCTTCTCATAGCCACGATAACGTGGACCCCTAGATGGTTCGCTATGCGACAACCCTTCTCCCCGGCCTTGCTGATGCCTTCCCTCCCACAAGGAGCAGATGGTATTGGTGATGTAATCCCTAGGGGTGTGGAGTAAACCAACATTGTCCGAGCTGTCGGACGTTAAACTACCAAGCACCTCATCCTCAACACATGATGTTAAACTATGACCCGACCTCGTGCCTCACACGCAGGGTCCCCCAAGCTCATACATTCTTTACGCCCTATGGTCCCCACATGGGATGATATCCTCCTTCTGGGTGTGGCATTTTGTCCACGGGGAAGGGAAACCACCATGGTGTAACCCCCCTAGTCCCTCTTGCGGAAGGTAGCACCCATTCACCTCCATACTTCCTCTCCACTAGGGCCAGGGGAGGGCGTGATAGGGAACGAAGCACCTCCTTTCTTCGGTCCAAAATCTCTCGCCCTATGCACTACTTCATACTTCGGGCCTCCATCACAATGTAATTCCCAACACCATGGGCCACCTAATGAATAAGCCCCTCTTCGCTTCTCACGGATGCACCCTTTGCAGCATGATCATTATGTCTCTACTGCCTCTTGTTTCTCACACCGAGCACGACTCACGTTGACTTAGAGTAAGCATCGACCACGACAATTCCCTCATCCAGCGTGACGTTAAACTGCATGCCCTCATCTAGCATGACGTTAAACTGTATACTCGAACTATGAGGACTTTAATCCATGTCAAGGACTTGTATGTAGGAAGCCTCACGAGGTTCAATCCCAACACCAGTGGACCCATGAGTTCACCTTCACGTCAGTTCACCGGCATGAACCCCACCCGATCTATGTGGACTTTGATCCATGTCAAGGCATGGTATATAGGAAAATTCCTTGAGGCTCAATCCCTATCACCCATCAGCCCAAGGTCCTTCTTCACGTTGGTTCTATGACACCCACATTTATATATGAACAACGAGGACATTGAACGTTGTCAAGGCATGGTACGTAGGAAGCCTCTCTGAGGTTCATGCTCAACAATCATTGGCCCCGACTGCCTCCATGTCAGTGTGAATTTTCACCTGAACTATGTGGTCTTTGATCTATGTCAAGGCACGGTAGGTAGGAAGACTTCCTGAGGTTCAATCCCACCATCCACGTGGGCCAAGGTCCTTCTTCACGTTGGCTCCCTGACATGCCCCCATCCTTCATGTTGTTAAACTACATCCCAATCCAACGGTAAGCCATTGTGACGTTTCCATCCAGTTGTTCCAACACCCATTCGTGTTAGTATAACAACCCCTTTTCCCAAACTACGTGGACTTTGATCCATGTTAGGGCATGGTACATAGGAAGCCTCACGAGGTTCAAGCCCACCACCCATTGGGCCAAGGTCCTTTCCACGCCGGTTTTCTGGTGCTCAACCTAAACTACGTGGACTTTGATCCATGCTTTGGCATGGTACGTAGGGAGCCTCACATGGTTCAAGCCCACCACTTCATCGTTCCAACCTCATTCACACCAGTTCTTCCTTCACCTCAGGCAGCCAAGAGTGTAAGCCCCACACATTCAATCTGAACTACGTGGAATTTGATTCCCTGCAACGAGGATATGTAGGAAGTCTCTTCAAGATTAAATCCCATCACCACCGTCATCTCCATGAAGGCCCCATTTAATTCCCCCCACCCCCCACTCCATGCAATTCTCCATCATCCATCCCGATTCTTACCCGGGCCGCCACATCCCGGTGAGATCATACCACCAAATTCCACTCCACAGAATTCGTGAAGCCGCCCACGGGATGGCTCTGATATCGGCATTCCCTCAAGGGGGGTTCCTCAATCTCATCCACTCCAGCTGGTGTTCTGATCTTGCCAATCCATCTCTAATGGACGTTAAACATGCGGCATACCCTGTGTTAAACATGTGGAGCTGAGGAAAACCTTAGATACATGCCTATGGAATATGATTCCCCGCACTCGATGTGGGATGACTCGGGCTTCCATGCCCTCAAGAAGCCCTATAATAAGGGAAAAAAGATAGACATGCCAATTCCCCAGTGTTCAAACACGTTAATGACTCCTCAACGTGACTAATCCCCCGACTGAAGGTTGTTTCCCTGACCAGACCCTTTGGAATGTCCTGACAGAAGTAGTGTAATTAACCGGAGTCCATGGAAACATAGCACTGTGAAGAGTTTCACGAACAATGTATTAAATCTATGAGGGAGACCCGGATTAGGTAACGAGATCCAAGGAGGAATCCATGGTAGGAGGAATATACATTCCATCATCCTGTTTCGATCAAGAAGCAGATGTCCCTAAATAATTAACGGATAACGCCCGCCATTAGAAAGCGGGAATTCGAGGCAACAAAAAAGCCGCACCTGTCACGCCCTAGCGAACGGACGCGTGCACCCCATCAAAACTATCGGAAACATAAATGGTGAACCCGATGTGAAGTTATTCTCCTCAATGTGGAGATTAGTAGTGTTCTATACATCAGTGGATTGATGTGTCACCGGATCCAGATATCCCGCGCTGGGTCCCGCCAAGTAAATAGCGGGCCTGGTGTGAAACTAACCAGAAGTTGGGAAAGGAGAATGTGGGGAATTCCGTTCAGAAAGTTTGTTTATTTGGATACCTCTTACTGGCCACAGAAGATGGAATGGAATTGGGGCACTGGTGGTCGATTTCTTTTCCTTGCAGTGCTGATGAGTTAAACACCCTGCTTCCCAGGAATCAGGTTGCTGCTATAGGGACACGATCGCCGCCTACCCACCTACAAAGGGGCATGGGAAATACCAGCACAGCTGCTCCGCGTGGCTCCACTACTTCTACAATGACATCTACATCCACGAGTGTAGGGCGCCCACACCCCCTCTCCCCATCGGAACTCATCCAACGAAGGGTGATTAACGACCTCTTACATAGTTACGAGGAGGAGGGCATAATCCCAACTCAGGATATGGCCCTCCTGGACCTGGAGGTGTCCAGGCCCCTCTGTTAACTCCACACTCGAGGGCCACATAGGGAGCCTCTGCTCCCCATCCCAACGTTCATTCATTTCGGAAGCCTGTCCCCTGAACGCCTTGACGACTCCCTACCTTACGCTGATGAAGAGGGTGATGTCCAGATTAGCCCGGTCAGGGCCCCAAATTAGGTACCCCAAGAAAGGGCCCCCACTCAGTTGTGTCAGCGCCGCCATCCGGACTTGCCAGAGGAGCATGTAGGCTTTTCCCCTGCACCACCCGCACTGGCTCGCCTGACCCAACCCCAATGTTGGGCCCAAGCTGAGGGTGCCCACCAAGGGGCGTCGATGTCGACAGCTACTGTGGCTCGAGCCACTGCCGACGTATATTATGAAGCCCCTGCACACACTGAGCAGTAACACTCCTACACCCGACCGGGATCAAGGCCCGAACCACCCCACAAGCAGGCTCGGTTGACTCTCAGGGTCGCAGGCCCGAGTGGTGATCGCCGCGAACCAATCTGAGGTGATGTCACCCCATACGGAGGCCCTCCCCATACCACCACTCCATGTATCATGGGACTTCCCCGTTCCGATGTTCGTCGTGGAGGTATGCCTCGTGCTACCCCCATCCCGAATTAGGACCTGCCTCGTGGCAGCAAAACTCGATGCGGAAGCCATTCTCGTACCCACCACCCTAGGTATGGAATTACTCCTCCTACACCCGACCGTCAATATGAAGTAATTTCCCATCCAGTCCCTCTCCAACCTGGGGATCCTCCCTACATCCTATCCACAACTGGCAAAGCTCCTCCTCTCCATGGCTACCAGAGGGGTGATGGTCAGCCTCACTACACCCGTACCAAGCATGGAGGTCATCCCCATGATCCCGCCGATTCCAATGGAGGTTTAGCACACTCAGGTTTTGTTCATGGAGGTCCTCCCCATGTTCCCTTCGACATTTTACTCAGTGCCCCTCGCACCCTGGCCGTCTCAAGCGGAAGTCCTCTCCGCCATGGCGCCATCATGGCCCCAATACTACATGTCGGGGATCAACCTTGTCCCAATGATCCATGTAGGGGTAGGAGGGCTGGTCGTCGCTATAACAAGATGAATCGCGTGAAGGCCCGGATAGAGATCAAATTGTCCTGCTTCTCAGATTCTGAAGCAGAATGCGACTTGGCATTGAAACCCTCCCCTCGTTCCTCTGCATCAAGGACCAGGTCTGGAACTAGGCATGTTAGCCTCATCCTTTTGGAATGTGCAGTCCATCGGATTTCTGCCTCTCTTCACAGGTACATCCAAGAGGAGGAAAATTGTGGGAATCCCGTAGGTTTCGACCATTCAGTCACCACCGTCATCACCAGAAGCGCCCTCTACCTCGACCGGAGATCACAGAGAGATATTTTGGGGACCGATAACGGTTGAGCAACATCATGGACCATCGCCGGTAATCGCAATCCCTTCACCAGAGGCTGTGGCTATTAGCCCGTCTTATCGTGACATTGTGGTCAGGTCACCGCACTCTTTGGAGGATGGACCGGAATTTGGTGGCCAGTTAGCTCATTCAATGTATTATCGGCTACCCTGTTTACTATCCCAGCAGTCCGCCTCAGTACCGATACCGGTTCCTCAGCCACCTCCAGTTGATGAGTGGGGAAATATGGGACCAGACCTTGAATCCGATCCCAGGAGCTTCTGGAACATTCTCGCAGTGGATCACTTCCCGGAGAAGATTTGGCCGGTGGCAGCGTCAAACATATGTGCACCGGAATCTCTCACCCAGGAGGACGTATAGTGCTTCTATCAAACCCTATGGGCGACGCACATCTGTATTTTCTATCATCAGGTGTTGTACCCTAGGATCCAAGTGAACTTCGAGGAAATCGGAGATCGATGTCATCATGTCAATTTGGCCGCACTGCCCATGGCCAATCACCCTGAGTCACCAGGTTGCTAGAGCGCCCTCCAACAAAAATTCATTCAGAGTTTCAAGGTACTCCACTAAATCATCAGGGAAGATACCCCCCATGTGCAAGTCCGTGGCTGGGGATAGTATGCCTCCCTCCTCTTCAGTCCTATCTGGCGCCAGCCCGATTCGTTATGTGACATTGAGGACATACCCCCATGAAAGTTTGTTGTCCACATGGATGACATAGTGGACAAGGGGGAAGAGGTGGAGTTTATCAATGGATACTTACCCCATGAAGGTGTACCACCACTGTTGGACCCATCAGGGAGGATTACTCGTTAGCAGAGGAACCTTCTAGGCCTCCCTGCGCTCACCGAGTCGCTAATACTCAGCTGAAATGATGGTGAGGGTAAAGACATTATCGGAACTGTCAAGCACTCTGACCCATCCGCCTCAATACAAAAAATAGACGAAGACACCGAAAAGGTATCGTTGTGCCAACATCTTGATGAGAAGAAGAGGCTGGTAGACGAACTCATGGCTGAGCGTGCTATCGAGAGGAGACCCAACTATGGTGATCCTAAGCCGGGGCAGCAGGGCCATGAAGAACTCCCCCCCCCCCCCCCGGTGAGATGCCTCCGGGAAACCCTGATCGTGCTACTCCAGCAGACAGGGAAAAATCTTGAAGTCACGACAGGAGGGCGTGATACGTCTCGCTGAACCCTCCTGAACGACTTGGCAATCTGAGAAATCCAGCCCGGGTTCCCCTAGCCGCCCCTAGGGCCGTTCTGATAGTCTCTCCATGAGCCATTGAAGCCGTTTACTGTGTCGAAGATCTCGACCATGCCTCGTAGTTAGGGATCCCCGTCAAGACAGGGACCCCCACCTGGATTATCCTATAGAGGCACTCATCGCCCGCCTCGAGGTGTTGGAAATGCGGCAAGTGGTAGTCCCACCAGATGGAAATCCATATCCTGCGTGGATGGATGATATGCCTGCACCCCTGGGTTTTTGGAATCCCATTTTCTCCCCCTTTAATGAGACTAGGGACCCACCGCATCACTTGGCCCATTTTTCCTCCAGGGGTGGCCCCATGTTGGGGACCCCGACATAGTAGGAAGCTTCCAAGCTCCGATGTTTTGTGTAGACATTGGAGGGACCTGCAGTTGTCTGGTACAACTAGCTCCCAATCAGATCGGTGACCGGCTGGGAGGATCTCCGCTGGACGTTCATATACCATTTTAGCTCCACCACGCGAAAGAACAGCATCGCAAACCTCTTCAAGTGAAAACAAAGGCCTGATGAGCGAGTCGCAGACTTCATCTCCCGGTGGAAGGGGATTACATACTCCCTAGACATGCCACTAACTCAGGAGCAATTACTGATGATGTGTGTAGGGAATGTTTAAACAGAACTGGTTCCTTCCCTGATCACCCAGAACTAACCTAGAGGGTTCCAGGACTTCTCAGATAAGGCTCAGCACCCCGAGGAAGCTCTACAATAGGCTAGTTAGGCGCGTCTACTGCCCCCTATGATCCCTGCAAGGAGGGCTTCTAGAACCGAGCCTACCGCGGTGGACCAAATAGAAGCACCCAGGCAGCTATAATTTCTACCAGTGGCACCGGCCCCACGAACCCCGTAGAGGCCCTCCACCTCAGGCACATGCTCCATCCCAACAGCGTCCACCTCAGAACCGATAGGTTCCCCCGTGCAATGCGCCATCACCGCCTATGCGGGACAATCAGGCTCTGCCAACTCAGCAGGACCATCCGTCCCCCCATTAGGGCCAGGATCCTAGAGCTCCTTACCTGGAAAGAAGGCACCAGACTTACTCGTTCAATGAGAATCAGGTCCCCGGTTACTTTCGAAGTTCCCTAGAGCAGGGTATTGTGCGCTTACAAAAGTGTAGAAGGCCGCTAGAGGGTAATCTCAACGATTTCCCCAACTAATGCCCCTATCATCAAATTCTGGTGCACACCCTCAAGCAGTGCTATTTGTTTATAGAATGGTTCCAAGACCAGGTCGACAACAACATAGTCAGGTTAGGCCCAACCCCGACACAAGTGGTGGGTGTCATTGTAAGGTCAGAAAGCGATAGCGACGACGAAGACAAGTGGAAGAAGGTTCCCAGCCATGGGTCCCGGAAGAATGAAGACTGGATGGCCCGTAAAGCCGTCACTCGCACCCATGGTATCATTCAGGCATGCCTGAATCAGCCGGAGCCTGCAGAAGATGCGACGAATACCTCTGCATCATCATCTCTTCCTCCCTCTTCGCATAAGGGCAATCAACGATGACACAAGAAGAAGCAATGCACTCGACCACTACCGTCGTCGTCCCGCACTCTTGATAATTTCATGCCCCCTGAGATGGGGATTCCTCCCAGAATCCACCTACTGGTGGATGATTCTTCAAGCGACAGTCAGTGTTACGCTTCGTTTAATACCATGTAGCTGGTAAATCTCTATATGACTCCCGACGAGGGGGAACGCAAAGAGAACCTCCCCAATGCCCCCAGCTGACGTCAACGTCAGCGAAACCACAACCACAAGGGTCGTCGAGGAACATCAACGGGTGATTTTATTCTGGCTGTGCATGCTACTGAAACTAGAAAGCAGGCCCAGCATAGAGCTCAGCATGTGCAACCTCATCGGGTTCCCTTAGATCTACATCCACCGATGTTTGTGCTACTAGATTAGGTAGAGCTATCACATCCATACTACGGCCAGTCTTCTCCTGCTACATTCCAATCTCAGTTGTCCGGTCCTCATCTGGTAGCTACTCTTCAGGCATCAACTAGCAGGCAGCGGCATGTACCCAGTACTAGCCAGCTGCCAGTCTAGCCAGCAGGGCCCACCATGCCTCCAACTGCAGAATGACTTCCTGTAAGTAGAGGCTCACGTTTGGCACGGAAGTATGATTTTCTGAAGAACCTTTCACACATTCCAGAATGTCTTTCTATCCTTGAGGCTCTTCTCCTATCATTTGAAATGTGTGAGGCACTTGCTGAGGCCCTTAGGATCCCCCTTTAGTTAGAGATAGAGGTAGGAGGTTCAGAAGCCTTACACGCTGAGGCAATTGATAATGCCAAAATCCAGGCAGTTATCTCATTCTTCGGTGAAGATGAAGACCCTCCCATACATGGGCATATTTTCCCACTGTACATCATTGGCCAGTTCAATGGCATGGAAGTCTGCCGCTGTCTTCTTGACATGGGTTCTGGGATTAACCTAATCCCGACTCGGACACTGCGAATGCTGGGTTTGTCTGAAGATGATTTAACTCTCTCCGACAACATAATCCAGGGATACGATAGGAACGAGCAATCCCCGGTCGGCATGATCCGCTTGAAGACCCATTTTGGTGGCCTAATTTCCAGCACTGAGTTCATGGTCGTCTCCCATGACATCGCGTACAACACAATGATGGGAGGGCCATGGCTCCATCTGCATGCAGCTGTCCCTTCATCGTATCAAAAATGCCTCAAATAGTACCTCAATGGCCGAGTAGGCGTGCTCCATGTTGATGTGTATCCATTCACCTCTTGTGAAGCCCGCTACCTGGATGCCGACTATTATAAGAGGAAGGATAAGCAAATCCTGGCTTATGAGGATGAACCTGCCCCAGTCACATGTGATCCCTGGGTAGGCATGGACGAAGCCTACATCTTCTCGAACCATCGGTTGGAGGCCACAACCCTTGACATGGGGCAGTGTTTTGTTGTTTTGTGTACAAGAGGAAGGCATATTCCTATGTCCAAGCGATGATGGAAAATCACCTTGTACTCCTACAACAACCAGGCTCAGTTGGTCCCGGAACCTCTTACCCTTGTACGGTATCTAGATGTCAGGATCATGGCAATGGTGGTACTTCATACGTGTCTCTTCCACTCGGCTGGAAGAAAACGGCTAAGGTCAACGCGTCCCTAATGATTTCATGTCATCAAGCGTGTCCCCTTAGGCCGAAGGCTAGATGGGATAGGATCGACTGACTTCATCTCTGCAGACTCAGTGGCGCATGGGTCTCCTGACGTAATGACCACTTCCGCTCAGGCCGACACCATCCCCCCTTCAGAGCTTGGTGGCTCAGAAATGACTACCCCCATGGAAGATCCCTCCATAGGTGGAGAGGAGGATACAGAGGATGCTACCCCTTTCTTTGAAGAAGGCGTCTCTACCACGGTTGATGAACTGGTACATGTGAACATTGGTAGCGAGTCAGATCTGAGACCCACATTGATCAGTGCCGCCATGCCCCTTGAGGAGCAGAAACAGTATGTGGAATTTCTCAAACAGCACCATGACATGTTTTCCTAGAGTTACGATGAGATACCAAGACTAGATCCCGAGGTATCCGTCCACTGCCTTGTTCTCCCGAAAAACCACTGTGGGTTCATGAAGGCTCCCAGAAAAATGCACCCTTCTCATGGTGACATGGTTGAGGCCGATGTTGACAAGCTTATCAAATCCAACTTCATCAAGGAAGTTTAGTACCCTAGGTGGCCTGCCAACATTGGGCCAGTCATAAATATGAATAGGGAGATCAGATTCCGCATCGAATTCGGCGATCTCAACCGCCACTGCCCGAAGGATGATTTTCCCCTCCCAGTGACAGAGTTGTTGATTGATTCCACAATTGGGTTCCAAGCCCTCTCTTTCATGGATGGGTATTTCGGGTACAATCAGATCCATATTTCCCCCGAGGATGAGGAGTCCACTGCCTTTAGGGCTCCCCAAGGTACATTTTGTTACGAGGTTATGCCCTTCAGCCTGAAGAACACAGGTGTCACCTATCAGCAGGCCATGCATCGCATATTCAAGCCGATTATCAGGACACTTGTGGAATTCTATGTGGATGATATGGTGGTCAAATCTCTCCAGTGCCAAAATCATCTCAAGGACCTTGAGAAAGTGTTCAGCTTCCTCCGTTCCTACCACCTGAAGATGAACTCGTTGAAGTGTTCCTTCGGGGTTACCTTCATGATGTTTTTTGGATTTTTTGTCAGATACCGAAGCATCAAGATTGACCCAGAGAATAAGAAGGATATCAGCCAAATTCCTCCCCCGAGAAATATTCGGGATCTTCGGGGACTCTAAGTCCACTTAGCCTACATACTCCGATTCATTGCAAATCTGGCTGGCAAGTTTAAGCCCTTTTCCCAGCTCATGAGGAATGGCTCCACCTACGAATGGGATGAATAGTTTCAGACCCCCATCGAGGAAATCAAGAAGTATCTGCTCCAACCTCCGGTCGTGATGCCACCCGTCTCCAAAAAGTAGCTGGTCCTTTACGTGACTTCCCTTGAATGGTCCCTCAGTGCACTTCTCACCCAGAAGAACAATGAGGGAATAAAGTATATCCTCTACTATCTCAGCTGCATGCTCCTCGATATGGAGACCAGATACACCCCTATCGAAAAGAGCTTCCTTGCGCTCGTGTTCGCCATACCGAAATTGTGGCATTACCTACAGCACCATGAGATATATTTGATCTCTCGGGTAGACCCACTGAAGTACATTCTGAACTGCGCCATGTTGACTAACTGACTAGCGCGGTGGGTGGTGATCCTCCAGCAGTTCGACATCAGGTTCGTACCTCAGAAGGTCATCAAGGGACATGAATTGGCATACTTCCAAGCTACCCATCCAACATCCCTGGATCAATCCATGAACCTGGATTTTCCTAGTGAGACAATTCTACCAGTCGATCATGCAGTCTCATGATGGAAAATGCACTTCAATGGTGCCTCCCAGAGCCCCACTGATAGGAGGCTCAACGATCCTAAGCTCAACAGAGGGGGTCTGGGTATCTTCTTCATCACCATGGCACAAGCCGTTCTTCCATACTCATTCTTGTTTTCAAAAGGCTGCAACAACAACGAGGAAGAGTATTAGGCTCTCATCATCGGCCTCGAGCTGGCCCATGAGATTGATGTGCCCCATTTTCATTTGAAAGGGGATTCCAAACTATTCATCAAGAAGGTCAATGGCGACTATGTTGTCAGGAAGCCGAAGCTTGTGCCACTGCTAGAGTGCACCCTCCATCTATTGGCCCAGTTCCCCTCTCGACCAGAGGTTACCCATGTCCCATGGTCATAGAACGGTTGAGAAGACGTTTTGGCTGGCTTAGCTATGTACCTTGTAGAACCTGAGCAGGATGATTTGATCATAAATGTGGCACACTGGAGATTAATCACACTTGTCACCCCAAAGGATGACAGCGGCCTATGGGTAGGACACCTTACCACCAGACCCTCCACGCCAGGGGTTCTAGGTTCTTCAAATGCAGTGGACGAGGCCATTCCCGACTGGAGGGAACCTTTTGTCGAGTGTCTCCAAAATGGTTGCCTCCCGGATGATCGGGCAGAGCGCGAGCGAATCTGACATCGCGCAATGCAATTTACCCTCTAGGGTGGTACATGTCTTGAGTGGATCCTCTATAAGTAGAGCTTTGATGGTGTTCTCCTCCGTTGCATTCAAGGGGTTGAGATTTCTTAGGTAATGCAAGAGGTTCATGTCGGTTCCGGTGGTGCCCACCAGGCTGGGCCCAAGCTGTACCATCAGATATGGAGGATGTGGTACTTTTGGCCCTCTATGATCCATCATTGTATTGGGTTTTCCAAGAGATTCCACGCGTTCCAAGTTCATGCTAACATCCTACATCGGCCACAAGATCCTCTCCACTCCACCAAGTACTCTTGGTTATTTGTGGTGTGGGGACTCGATGTCATGGGACCATATCCACTGGCAACTGCTCGTCAGTGTAGGTTCATCCGGAATGCTACAGATTTCTTGTCCATGTGGGCAGAGGCAGTGCCACTTATAGAGGTCAAGGCCCGTTCCATTATTGAATTCAGGAGCTCCAATATCATCCACCAGTTTGGAGTCCCTCATGCTATCCTCGACGATAATGGCACCAACTTCCGAGTGGCCGAGCTGAAGAAATTGTACGCCATGTACAATATCCATTCGAACCATACCACTGGCTATCATGCACATGAAAATGGACAGATCGAGGCGTTCAATAAAACCTTATCTAAAATTCTGCAAAAGATGGTTGGTCAGAACCAGAATAGTTGGCTAGATAAGCTCTCCAACACCCCCTGGGCTTATTAGACGATGACTCACAATTCCACCCAGGTGACCCCATATTCCCTGGTGTATGGGATGAGGCCGTCCTGCCCATCAAAATCAAGTTGCCATCCATTACACACTATATTCTACGTCTAGAAGGCGCTTGATAAGGTGGTTGAAATCCGTCTAGATGAATTGGAAGCACTGGACGAGAACATGCTCCGTGCCCTGCACAATCTCGAAAGGCATCATAATAAGATAGATAGAGCCTTCAACAAGAAGGTTCACCTTCGCTCTTTTCTGCATGGCAGCCTAGTGTTGGCCCTCCGAGCACCAATGATCCCTAGAAAGAAACCACCCAAGATTGAGCGCAAATGGAAAGGACCTTACGTCATTCATAGGGTTTACCCCAATGGAGCATACTCCTTGGTGACTATGGATGGTGAGCGCATAACTCCTCCCACCAACGCCAAGTTCCTCAACAAATACTTTGCTTGAGCCCCTTGGTCCTGCATGACCATAAACTGTATAGTCCCGCATGACACTAAACTTCACATTACAGTCCCGCATGAGCTTAAACCGCACCACCATCCGGCATGACCTTAAACTGCTCATCTTCATCCATCATGACGTTGAACAGTACATTATGGTCCTGCACGACCTTAAACTGTACGGTCCTGCATTACCCTAAACTACACATTACGGTCATGCATGACCCTAAACTGCACATTACGGTCCCGCGTGACCTTAAACTGCACCACCGTCCTGTATGACATTAAACTTCAACATCATCCTGCACGATGTGAAACTAAATCATAATCCTTCATGATGTTAAACAACTCAGTATTGTCCTGCATGAAAATAAACTTTAAAATGGTCCGAGCTCTATGGCTTTAAACTAGGACCTCCCTCATCCTTACTGTATGAAGGTAAAATGCAATCCAGTCAGGCCATCCTGACTGAGGCCCAGTCTCAGGACCTTTGGCCTCTTCGGGCCCCTGACCCTCGTCCTTACTACAAGATGTTAAAATGAAAGCCATTCAGGCCTTCCTAAACGAGGATCATCCTCAGGCCCCTTGGCCTTCCCCGACTTAGACTCTCATGCGGGATTATATGGTGTGGTGTGGGATTACGTCCTCATTCACGTCGGGTTACTCGCCGTATTGTACATATCCCTAGATGAGATGTGTCCCCCATCCCGCATGATGTTAACCTACATCTCATGCTGCATGACGTTAAACTACGCTTCTAGAACTATGTATGGCTTGATTCCCATCCTAATGGGATACTTAGGAATGCTCAGACATCTCATCTTGAGCCCAACCCCAAACTCTTCTCTTTGACTATCCCCCTGGGTATAGTTTCCTCGGAGGGTCCTTTCATGATTAGGAGTAGGCTTCCTTAACCCCACTCATACAAGGATTTAAGTGTCGCACCATGTGTCCAATCCCATTCATCTATCCTCCCATGTCCTCACCTCACGACGTTAAACTACATGGCCATCAAGAACTATGTATGGATTAATTCCCATCCTTATGGGATACATAGGAATGCCCGGACAGTTTGTCTGTTGGCCAAACCCAAAAGCCAAAATCTTCCCCTCGGGTCAAGATATATGGAAGGTTGCACACTTTTTCCACAACTTACGTTGAGCAAGCCTCAACCTGGATGTACGTCCCCTTCCCTGGAAATGTTCGCCTCTTTCGTAGATGGGTACAACTATGCCTCACCTACTCCATGACTAGGATTCCATCACATTCCTCATCCGAATGGGCCCCTGAATGGTATGGATTCTCGGCCTAAGGGCCCCCTTACCACTTTGGGCCAATACCCTTGAGGATGTTGAGAAACAAGCAGACACAAGTCCCTCATTTCAAACATAGTCAGCGATGGACGCTCATTTGTTGCTCCAATATCAGGTCAACATAGGGACGCTATGTTTCAAACATGGTCAACAGTGTCCCAGATCTTCGAGTCAACCCCATGATGTCCCAAATATCGAGTTCAGTGATTCGTTATGCCCCCTCCCGAAGCGACAAACTTCCCTCTGGGTGGTGCCAACGGTCGAGCACACATCCCCGATTCTTTTATAGGGATAATACTTCATGGTGCGAGATTATGTCCTCATTCATGTCGGGTTAATTTCCATGATGTACTCATTCCCTTACCGAGGCCTTGCCTTAGGCCTCTTGGCCTTTTCGGTCCCTAGCCCATGTTCTTACCCGGTGTGTACAGCGGGGTGAGGGATTATGTGCACATTCATGTCGGTTTGTTCACCATACCATACACCTCCTCTGTCCAGGGAGCCCTATTACCCGACCTTATTCCTCACTACCATACGTTAAACTGCTAGTAGGCCCGACCTTCCTTACTAAAACCCAACTATCAGGCCACATGGCCTTTTCGAGCCCCTGGCCCAGGTTCTTTCCTACGGGACTATGCGGTGTGGTGCGGGATTACGTCCCCATTCACGTCAGGTTACTCGCCACACCATACACATCCTCGTTAGTGTATCCTGCCCCCGGTGTACCTTCTAGAACTACATGTGACTTGATTCCCGTCCTTTTGGGACACGTAGGACCACCCGAATGTCTATGCTTTGGTTCCATCCCCATCTTCCAAAAATCTTCATCCCACCTTGGCTCCTTGGCCAACACTTCCCCGGAGAGAGGAGTATATAACACGTTGTGGGATTATGTCATCATTCAAGTCAGGATTTCAAATACCAGTCTGTGTACCTCTCCCTCCAGAGCCACTTTGTTGACCCCTTTTCGGCGATTCACCAATGTGCCTAAGGGTACTCATATTTAGTTACATAGAATGTCAGACTCTACTCAGACACGTCCACACCCGCTTTTCAGGCTTCATGTTTCCCTTCATTAGGACTTTCACCATCTTTCACACCCGAAGGAACCCCCAAGAACGGCCTGGATACAACGTCGAAGGGATCTCCTACCGTTATAGGCCAACGACCCTGAGGGTTTCATGCAACAAATCGATAAAAATCCCGCGTTTCGAATATGGTTAGCGGTTCATTCTCATTTGTTGTTCCCATTTCAGGCTAATGCGATGTACATACTACTTTTCCGACATGATCAGCATTAATCGCCCATCTCCACGCCAACCCCATTAAACCCAAAATATCAGTTACACTATCCACATCCTTCTCCATTCTCATCACGTCCATGAAGCGTTTCGAAACTCTTGGTACTATTCCTCAGTGTACATTTGCGTGTTAAGGGAACAAAGTCATGTTAAAGGAAGCCTTCGGGGCTCTTCATTAACATCCCAATGATGGAAATTCTGGGTATTGCAATAAGGATCTTCCTCCCCTTTTTCCTACACTGAGTTTAACTCACGTGGGTTAAGGATCGGGTCGAAGTCTACACTTACTTGGAAAGTTGCCATCCATCCATGGTCAAAGATCTAAGACCATAAATTATGATCTCCAAAGAACTACATATGGCTTGATTCCCATCCTCATGGGATACGTAGGAACGCCCATACCTCCTGTCTTTGGGTCCAGCTTGAGTTCAGCTAATTTGTCTCTTCTGTCCTGCCTTTGGGACCCTAACTACGGGACTGCATGGTGTGATGTGGGATCATGTCCTCATTCACGTCGGGTTTGCAATTTCCGCACCACGCGCACCCCGTTCTAAGAATTAGCCCTCCTATTTCTTGTCCAGTATGTCAGTAAATGGTACCCTCATGAACTACATGTGGATTGATTCCCATCTTTATGGGATACGCAGGACCACCCGAATATCTAGACATCGGGTCTAGCACCATTTATTAGTGATCTTTCAATCTCCCGGCCACCTAGGCCCCTTGTCCGGTCCCTCTCTAAGTGGGGGATATATGGGTATGATACAGGGTTTTTGGCATTATGCCCCCTTCTCCCATGAATCTACCATCTCTTGGTCGCCCTCGGGTTGAGTCCCTCGACCCCTTGCAGTGGTTCGACCATGTGTTAAGAGTACTCTGGTATAGAACCATGAGTATTAGATTCTCCTTGGTCAAATTCCTTCCACTTGTCAAGATTCATTTTTACCTTCATTTGGGCTTTCATCATCTTTCATACCCAAAGGTACCCCCATGAATGGCCTGGATACAATGCCCAAGGGCTCTCCTACCATTACGGGCCAACGCTCCCAAGGGTTTCAGACAAGAAATTTATTCAAATCCCGTGATGCGAATATGGTCAGCGGTCAATGCTCATTTTTTGTCCCCATTTCAGGCTAATGCGATAGGATGCTGTGTTGCGAACATGGACAACAGTAATCCTCCATCGTCACGCCAGCCCCTCTATCCCTTGAATGATGGTTTCATGATTCACATTATATTCCACCCCATCATATCCAGGTGGAATCTCGACACTCTTGGTTCCATCACTCAGTGAACCTTTTCACGTCAGGGGGATAAAACTACAATACAGTGTCCTTTGGGGATCCCACGGTCTGAGCTCCATGACCAGAAAATAAGATCTTCATTATGGGCTATGTGAGGCTCGATCCTCATCTTTATGGGATACGCAGGGTCACCCTGACATATTGTTTTCGGGTCCCGCTCAGTTGGGAGCTAGTTTCTCTTACCCCTTTCTTTCATACCCCTATTTGGGCCCCTTGGCCCGAGGTTCCTATCTCGGAACTGCGTACGGTGTGATGTGGGATCATGTTCCTACCATGTCGGTTATGTCACACAACACCATACATATTACCCGCCTAGAATCATCTATTCTATGTCTGTGCTGCATGATGTTAAAATTCATGCTTGGTCCTATAACACGACCCTAAACTATGACATTATCGTCGTGGCCACACGATGAAAAATGGAACTGTATTGTGATGACCCCATCATAGAGGACATCATGTTGGGTACTAGTCACGTGCCATGACATTTTTCAACGCCTATCACGGCTTGATTCTTGTGGTGACACCAGGTCTTGCTACCCCAGGCCTGTCACTTCACAAAAAAACACCAACTTACCTTAAATGAAAAACTTGATTTATCAAATTCTGCTTCTTCTAGTGCAAGGGCCTCTCATGCACTCCCCTTTTTCCCTGGCACTAGTACCTTACCGTTCCACCCATCAGAACTACATATGGCTTGATTCTCACCCTTATGAGATACGTAGGAGTGCCCGAGTACCTCTCTTCTAGCCTAGCCTAACTTCCGAGTTTGGTCCCTCGACTCAAGCACTTTCCCAGATAACACATGGTATGTAGGGATTATGTCCTCATTTTTAGGTTTTTTAACCACCTTACCGTGTTTCCGCTGCTCTCCTTACACATACATAGTCCGAGTTCTACGACCTTAAACTAAGGCCCTTTCATGAACTTTGTGCATCTTGATCTCTATCCCCATGGGGTACATATGAATGCCTTTTCACTTTTCTCAGGCCCAGCTCAACTCTCATTTTCGGTCCCTTGACCTAAAACCTCTCTCAAGGGGGTTGTGCGATGTGGTATGGTTTTATGTCCTCATTCTCTTCGGGTTTTTCACCACACCGTAGACATCCCATGTTCCCATTCACATCGGGTTTTTCATAATTACCCTCCACTTGCCTCCTGTGTTTCCTCCCATCCATGGTCCGAATTCTACGACCCTAAACAATGACCTCCCTATGGGAAGGGACTCGACATCCTCTATCTAATACGCCTCGTTGTTTTATTTAAATGCATTTTGACAAAGATCCCGGAGTGTGGGATTTTCATGGGGACATTCCCCTCGTCCCATGACCAACCTTTGTGAGATCGTTATTTGGATCCTCATCCTCTTCCACATCCAAAAGGACCTTTAGACAACATGGTAGCTAGGATTAAGTTCTCTCCATGGATGCTGGGCCTAAGGGCTCTCCAATAGTTTCGGGCCAACATCCCTACGGTCCTCTGACAACATTTTCGACATAGTCTCATGTTTTGAACATGGTCAACGGTTGACCCTTAGATGCCTATCCCCATTCTAGGATAATGCGATATGGATGCTGCGTTTCCTCCACAGTTAACAATTATCCTCCATCATCACACTGCTATCATTGTGATCCAAATCTCGAGCATCATGATTCACACATATCCACATCCTCATGTTCAAGTGGAATTCCAAAATATTCGGCTTTATCTCTTCACCCATCTAGGTGGGCTACATGGACAGTTTAGCATCATTGGGTGGGTATTTACCGAGCATCCCTTCTCCCTAACATGCCCCTTCCTATTCCAGGAATGTCCCCCATTATTTCCATTTTCCCACATCGAGCATGACTCATGTGGGCTTAGTAGTTTTGGGTAGGATGTGTACCAGCACAACCAAGCTTCTTCTCATCCTACATGACGTTAAACTGTGCTTCTAGAACTATGTGTGGCTTGATTCCCATCCTCACGGGATACGTAGGGACACCATGGTATTTTACCTAGGGTCCAGCCCATAGGAATCATAAATCATGTTCTTCCCCTCTCCGACCCCCTGGCCGGACCCCTTGTAGGGGATCTTGTAACTATAACTCAACCTTGAACAATTTCAGGATTCCCTAAGATGTCATTGGGAAGTGACAAACCACCTCTCCAGAGAGGCCCTGTCTGAAAACAAAAATAATGATCCATGATCAATCTAATGGGCCCATCTGGCGTACTCCCACCACGGTGGTGTAATTTCATGAGTGTTGGATTATGTTCAGAAAAACCTCCACTCCACATTCCACGCTTTGCGTGCCCCTTATTCAGATCTCACCCCCTTTCATGTCTGGAGGAACCCCCTAACAGTATGGATGCTCGACCTATGGTCCACCTGCTGTCCTGGGCCAACGTTCTGGAAGACTAGTCATGTTTCGAGGGACCCCCTAATAGTATGGATGATTGACCTATGGTTGGCCTGCTATGTTGGGCCAACGTACCGGAAGACTGATCAACGATATTTGAGTTAGGGCCCGTGTTGCGAACATGGTCAATGTTCAGCCCTCATTTATTGTTCCCATTTCAGGCTAACGCAGTAAGGATACCGTTTTTTCTCCACGGTTAATGGTTTTCCTTTATTGTCACGCCACCCTCACAATGTTCTGAATCATGGGTATCATGATTCACACTTCCCATGCCCACCTGTTCAGACCAATTTCAGCGCCCCTGGTGATGCACCGTTCGTACACAAGAGCGCACTGGAAAAATGGTATGTCGGCTATTCTGAGAACTTCCTTCTCTGGCTAGGTCTCTCCTATTTCCTAGAAATCCAGACCGATTATCCAAACCCCATGTGCTCAAAGCTTGGTTTACCCTCTTATGTTTGGATGGGATGATGAGGCGACTATCTCTTATTTCTTACATCGGGCTCGACCCATATGAGCTTAGGGAATTGTCGCTAGACGTCCCACAAACATTGTAAGGATGTGAAACGAACCACCGCAAACAACGGAACACATGCATGCTATGACATTTAAAAAAAATTAAATCACAAAAGTAAGTTTAAGGGTTTATAATAATTACAGTACCCAGGGGTCAACTCCCCCCATGGACGGATTGACCCCTTCAAAAGAGAATTGCCGCTCCGCTACCTTTTAATTTGTGGCGTCTATGAATTGCTGCCACCACTCAGCTCTTGCTCCTCCTTTGTAGAGATGAAACACAGTTCATCAGCTTCAACTTGGGCCCTCTCTATGTCAGCCTGAATATCAGCCATCCCTCAGGAAGCCTGCCTCAAACGCTCTTCTGCCTCATCCAACTGGGCCTTCAATCACGAGATCAGCTCAGATTGTGCATTAAGAGAGGCTGAGTGCTCATCCACCTGGATATGTAGGTGTTGGACTTCATTTTCATCTTCCCGGAGCTTCTTGATGTTGGTCTCCTTCCTCTGCTGCCAGCCCATGCTGAGCCCGCGATCATACTCCTGAATCTTCTCTGCCCTCAGATCTCGGATTAGCATATGAGGACGCTGGGCATCCACTCCACCAGCACACAGTTCTCCCAACCGTGAGTGATGTCTATCCATTTCATTCATCCATAACACTTGGGGGGTGTCATTGATAAAGTGCATGATCAGATTCCATGATTGGTGGTGGACTATTTTTTTGTCCTCTTCATCGGAGGCCATTTCATCCCAGTCCGCACGATTGGAAGGCTTGAATGAGGGATACACCCGCAAGAAATCTTCACCAGGATCTGCGTCTGGAGTTGAATCCGGCATGACATCTGGCGCCAGAGAAGGCCTGGTGGGACTTGGGTCCACCGGTCAATCCTCATCTTCAGACTCCACCTCAATAACTGCGGGCACGAATCTTCTAGTGGTCCCGCCGATGATAGGGAGTGCTGTAGTTCGGCTATGTGGGGTGACTATCTCCACGATCACTGGCATGCCCCTATGAGGGATTCCCCCAGACATCCCAACCAGGCTTTCCACAGCATCCCATGCTAGTCGTAGAACTATATGCAATAGGGAAGGGCATGAACGTCAGTTGAAACGATCTACATATGACAGCAATGAATCCAGTGGAGAAGACTTACGGAGACCGAACTCCTGGTGGTGCTCCTTAGACGATGAAGACGCGACCCCAAGGCATGGCCCTCCGTATATTGTCGGAAGGTCTGGAGATAATTAAAGAGCCACATCGGGTTCCCTATCCCCACCAGACACCCAACTAGATGCAGCCGCATGCACGGGTTTCAACGGTCTTGCATCATCACCCACCAAGGGGCGAGAGCAAGGTCTACATACAAGCTCCTCCTACATGGTTCAGACGTTGGTAAGAAATCCATGATGACCCAAGAGTAGACCCCAAAGGAAGTTACGTGTGATGTTACCTCGAGATTCTCTGTGAAATCATTGAGATCCGAGTATTGATCATCGACTTCGCCTTCCTCCAACTGGCTCCCTCCGCCGGCCTCATCTTCGTCAAAGGATTCATCTGATTCCTCTAGAAGGGGGAAGTGTTCTCTCAGTTCGGCGGCCGACAGCTGTGGGGGAACCGTACGATCCAGCAGTACCCTTACCCAATCTGTCATTGGATGCGGGGAACCACTGGAATGGAGAAAGTCCTCCAACTCATCCAGATATTTCTCCGCCTCCACCGGAGGCACCGTGAAACCATCCCAAATAGGGCATATACCCAGTATAACCATCCTGAGACGGTTCAGGTGTCCCCTATCTCGGGTGGTCTGAGGAATTTGCAGTTGACGTGTCAAATGTCCCAAGCCTTTGGGAAAACAACATCCTATGGCATGTCGATATGGTGCAGCCGCTTCCCCAGAGCCTGAGTGGATATCCTGCGGAATCCCGTCGGCGATCACCCCTCTGGATGGATTTGAGCTTCTGGAATCACTAGGTCCACTACTACTGTCGGATCCACCACTAGTGGAGGTCTCGCCGCCAGGGTAGCCTCACCACCGCGAGGGGCACTTGCTGCCCTCCGACCGTGACCTCGGGTTAGGGGAGGCCCGCCATCACTGGCTCAAATAGTTGGCTATTTCAGCATTTCCCCTCGATAAGCTACCACCCAGCTGATGGAATAAATTTCACCAGTCCAAAGGCAGTAGTGGACGGAGGCAATGAAATTTGAATTTTCCCGTATTCTCATGTGAACATGTGCCACAACTGCCTCATTTCACACAGGTGATCCTCATGAATCACCTCCCAGTAGACCTGTGGGGCCAGCTGCTACAGGCACTAGAAGTGCCTCAAGAACCGGTGTAGGGTGTAAAATTCACAGAGCGGCTCACGGTACACCCGTTCCACCAAAACACCACCTTGAAAGGCCAGGAGATAAGCCCGGTGTTCTTCCTTTCCCTGACCGTCATCGGTGATTACTCTCGTCAGTAATGGAAATGGGTGGAAGTTAAATTCGTCCACCTTCCACACCCGGTTCAGCACCATCGGTACAGTTAGCTTGAATGGGAAGATCACAGACGCATTCAGAATGGAGGTGTGAAAGTTCGACCGCGGTGGCGAGATGGGGTTTGTGTTAGGTCCACAAGGCTGAATACCCTGAGAGGGGGGGTGAATCAGGGTATGACAAATTTAAAATAAACACCCGTTCTGATCTTGTTTTGCTGTTACGAAAAACACTCTTCTCTCTATTTCCTGTTGCACAAAGTAGACAGAAAGTAAAGCATGCACAGGACACACCAATTTTACTTGGTTCACCGCAAAGGGTTACGTCCAAGGAGCATACGCCGACAAGTTGCCGGTTGTACCAATTCCACTAAACTTCACTAGCTGTGGATTACAATGTTCAGTCTAGATAACTTCTATACCCAGGCTCACTGCCTTTACAAAGTTTAGGGTCAGCTCACTGCTTTCCCAAGGGTCACTCCCTGTTTCTCTCTCTCTAGATCACTGTCGGTGGAGAGGATCACCTTCTTCCTCTTCCTATGCACACTGCTCTGTGAAGGGATTCACTCACAGTTTATAGACCTGTATGTCTCTTCATTTGCATGAAGTAATGCATCCTTAACTGTAGATAGATGCTCTGTTAAAGTCCAACTTTCATCCACTGATGAATATCCCTTTACCCCTGAACCACTGGGAAATTCACTTTGGAAACACCTTCGCAATGCTCCCTACTTCGCGAGGCTTCCAATTTCGCGAAGCTCAAACAAGCCTTCAGGAAGGTCCTGCCTTTTCGCGAAGCTCTCTCGCGAAGCATCCTGCCTTTTCGTGAAGGTCTCTCATGAAGCCCCCTGCCTTTTCGCGAAGCTCTATCGCAAAGAACTCTCGCGATGCACAGAACATCGCAATGCTTAGGCCGTCGCGGAGCTCCTGCCTCTCCGTGAAGCTCACTGAGCCAACGCGGGTCACACACCTTTAGCGGAGCTAAAATAGCCGCCGCAAAGCTACCCTTTCGCGAAGCACACTGCCTTCGCGAACCACCTCTGTGAACCGAGAGCAATGGATTTTCTCTGAAAATTCTCTCTACTTCTATCGAGGGGGTCGGCCTCTATTTATAGGAAATTCTACCGACCCTCGGCCCTTCCGTGTGAAGTCAACGCCACGTCATTTCAAATCATAAAGCTCCAATGTTTCCGACGGAATTCTGTCCAAATCGTGAAGCACCACGGCAATTTTCCGTTTGCAGGGCTTGACGTAGTCGCGAAGAATCACTGTCAACTTACCTTCGCACCTTCGCCGCAAAGCTCCCTCGCAAAGCCCTTCACCGCCGCGATGCACTTCAGTCTCTGCCGTTCGCGAAACTTGACGTAATCGCGAAGACTCACCACCTCCATTCTTCTGGTCTTCGCGATTTCCAAACCATGAAACCTATCTTCGCGAAATTCATTCCTTTGCCATATTAATTTATGATCTTCATGGAAATCTTATTTTCACGATGCTCACCAAATTCCAAATTTTGGACCCCAAAAATTTGTCAACCACTGGGAAACAGCACCACCTTGTACTGCTCTTTTGTACCGCCTCCAGATCGTCCTTTCTATTGACATAGTTCTTTGTCAACATGGAATGTCAACAACTTCTCGGGAATTCTAAAATTCTCTATGGAAACCTGCTTTGACAAAAAACACAATCAACCCAAACAAAAACTGCAATGTAACCTTGGGGTATTTTTTCCCAACAATCTCCCCCTTTGGGTTTGTTGACAACTCTTCACAACTCTACTCAGAAAGATTTTCTGCACTTTGATACCTCCTCGAGTCTTCTTCTAGCCGCTACCACCATTCGCCTCATGCGATTATGTTAGCATTCATGGAATAACTTAACACATACTCTAACCCCACATGAGCAATGCTCGGCGTGAGAAAAAAGAGTAGTATGAAAAGTTTATCAATGAATCACTTCATGTCAAACACCAATTGTCGATTCCAACATGATACCAATTCTTAAATTGATACCAATTGTAGAACCACACTGATCCCAATCGATGATAGCTGGACACCTTCTCTCACCTTTCTAACACCACTATTCCCCTTTTATCACGATCCTTAGCTATCGTGATATCTATTATTTGATCGATCAATTCTAGCATCGTCAGATTTAAAGATCTCCCCCTATCTCATTTCTCCCCCTATCTAGCTGCCCCAGTGGTCAGCTTCTCCCCATATCTGTCATGATTTCTCAAATAGCCACACTGTCTCCCAATCACTATTTTCTCCCCCATTAACAAACACTAGTTTCTCCCCCTTTGTCAACGAACCCAAAGGGCACTCCTTTGAAGCCTGTAACATAGTAGAGAACACATATCAGCACATGAGGGAAAAACACATCATACCTCGGGGAGAGGGGGGGGTCCCACGTCCACACTATTTCAAGTGTGGTGAATCGACTAAACTCCCAGAGCCAGTCGATGCCTCTCAAAAGATTCCTTGGGTAAGGCCTTTGTCAGAATGTCTGCAACCTGTATCTCTGTAGGCACGTACACCAACTTCACGATTCCCTGCTCAACATTCTCCTTGATTAAATGATACTTAATATCAATTTGCTTTGTCCTTGAATGATGGACGTGATTTTTGCTAAGATTTATAGCTCTTGAGTTGTCACACTGGATTCCGAACGGAGACTTCACTTCAACTCCCATATCTGCAAGCTGCTGCTTTATCCACAATAACTGTGTGCATGCTTGAGTGGCCGCAATATTCTCAGCTTCTACGGGGCCCAATGAAATGCAATCTTTCTTCATGCTTAGCCAAGAAATACACAATCCACCAAGATAGAAAGCACCACCTGACGTTGATTTCCTATCATCCGCTGAATCGGCCCAGTCTACATCAGTATAGCCTAATAACTCTGTCTGGGATATATCAGTATATGTCAAGCTGAAATCCACTGTGCCCTGGATATACCGAAGTATTATTTTCACTGCAAGCATGTGGATTTCCTTGGGATTGCTCTGATATCACGCTGCTTGGCATGTGGTGAAAACAATATCAGGCCTTATTGCAGTCAAGCACAACAAACTTCCAATAATTTGCCTGTATTCTGTGATATTAACTGCCTTTCCATCTTCATCTTTCGATAATTTCATCCGGGTGGCAACCGGAGTCTTCATCTCCTTGTAATTTTCCATTCGAAACCTTCTCAGGACCTCTTTCGCATATTTAGATTGAGAAATGAATGTTCTATTCCTTCCTTGTGTCACCAGTAGACCAAGGAAAAACGTTAGCTCTCCAATCATTGTCATTTCAAACTCATTTTTCATGAATTCGGAAAACTCTCTGCACTGAGCTTCATCTGATCCGCCAAATATTATGTCACCGACATAAACCAACACCATCATCCTTTGATTACTGTCATTACTGAAATAGAGATTGTAATAAACTCCTCCACGCTGAAAACCAAGATTCTTCAAGTACTGATCAAGCCTTCAGTACAATGCCCTTGCTGCTTGTTTCAGCCCATACAATGCCTTCTTTAGCCTGAAAACTTTGTTCTCATCCTCATGAATGAGAAAACCATCTGGCTGCTTAATATACACCTCCTCTTACATAACCCCATTCAAGAATGCGGATTTTACATCCATCTGGAACACTTTGAACTTTCGTTGCACTACTATGGCAAAAAATAATCAGATTGTCTCCAGCCTTGCAACTGGTGAAAATGTCTCATCGACATCTATTCCCTCGATCTGGGATTACCCCTTGCACACTAGTTGTGCTTTGTTCCAAATCACTGTGCCATCTTCATTCATCTTGTTGCGATAGGCCCATTTAGTCTTGATGACATTCTAGTCTGCTGGCCTCGAAACAATCTCCCATGTTAGGTTCTTCTCAATCTGATCAAGCTCTTCGTTCATAGCCAGAACCCAGTTTTCATCTTCAGTTGCATCAAAAAAACATTTTGGCTCCACTTGAGATAAAAACGATGTTTTCTATGATGATTTCATTCTTTAAGTCTGAACTGGAGCTGTTTGATCACCAATGATATTCTGCCTATCAATTTCAGCTCGACTCTTTGGCTTCCTCGCAGACACAGACTTGACACTTTCTTCATCATCATCAGTATCTTCTTCTGAATCAGCTTCTGCCACTTCTGCTCCCCCTGGGTTGCTTACCTCATCATCACTTTCATCCAGGAACTATTCACTGGATCGTTGAGTATTCTGTTCATTTTAAACTATAGTGACATCATTACTCTCAATGATTTTCCCAGCCTTTTGTTGAAACATTTATATGCTTTGCTTTTCCCTGAGTAGCCAAGGAATATCCCCTCATCTCCTCGTGCCTCAAAATTCCTATGATTTTCATTGTTGAGAATGAAACACTTACTTCCAAGGATTCGAAAGTATTTCAGCATTGGCTTCTTTCCGTACCACAGTTCATACGGAGTCCTCCCTTGCTTCGGACACAATAGAGACCTATTCGAAACATAGACCGATGTCAAAACTACTTCCTTCCAAAATTTCCTTGGAAGGTCTTTATCAATAAGCATTGTTCTCACCATGTTGTTGATGATCCGATTTCTCCTTTCAACAACTCCATTTTATTGGGGAGTTCTTGCCGATGAAACTTGATGCATTATCCCATGTTTCTCGAGATAGTTTTCAACTTGACTGTTTGTGAATTCTGTACCGTTATCAGTACGAAACTTCAGAATTTTCTGCCCAAGCATCTTTTCTGATTCCCTCATATACTGCTTTATGCAACTGAACTCCTCTGTCTTATGGGTAATGATGAATACCCAGGCCTTTCTGCTATACTCATCAATGAAAAGGACATAGTATCTTTGCCCATTTATAGCTCGTGGTGAGATAGGTCCACAAACATCAGCATGAACCAGTTCGAGCACTATAGTTGATTTCTATTCCTTTGGCCTGTATGTCTTCTAATGATCTTCCGTTATTGGAAAGCATCACACGTATGAGTTCGATCACGTGATATCTTGGGAAGGTCTCTAGCAGCATCACACTTTATGAGATCCTCCATAGATGGTTGGCATAGATGACCATGTCGCTTATGCCACAGCTGGTTTTCTTCCTCTCTGGATAAAAGACATGTATCTTCTTCCCCACCTACAAGGTAGAGATTTCCCTTTGACCTTTTTACCTGTAGAAAAGTTGCTCCATCTTTTCCTTTCACAACACACATCTTCTCTGCAAATCGGATAAAGTGCCCAGAGTCACATAGTTGACTGACACTGAGTAAGTTATGACTGAGACCCTCTCATACCAAGACATCAGCACATCTCATCTCTTTGCCCCCAAACTTGGATTTCCCTAAGCCAACAATCTTCAGGCCTTCATCATTTCCAAATTTGACAACTCCTTCTTTGTCATATTTGATGCCTGTAACAAGATCCTTATTACCTGTCATGTGGGATGTGCAACCACTGTCAATGATCCAAACACCATATCGATCTGATGCATTAAGGGAAATCACTTCCACCACGACCTTCTCATTTTTCTTTTTTTGGTCCATACTTTTTCTTTCACACTCGGCATGGATTGAGACTTCTGTTCTTTCTCAGAGTATGATGGACCAACCTCATCTTGCAAAGCCGCAAATCTATTCTGCGTTTTTAACTCACCTGTCGGTTTATTGACCTACTGCTTGCGAACGTTTTGATTCCTCTTTGGCACATTTCTCTGAATGGTCGAAGTACAATACCTAGCCATGTGCCCAAATCCTCCGCAACAAAAACAGTGTCCTTCAAAACATGTTCTGGAAAACCGTTCTCTGTTTGGCTTCCATCTCTGTTCTTGTTCCCTTTTATATCTCTTGGCTATGGAACACACATACAGTGAATGTCCCATTTTCCCACATCAATAACACCTGATATAGGATACATTAATTCGTGATACATCAGCACTACGATTTTCCCTTTGAGATCTATGAATATTCTGATTTTGTTTTGTGCCCAAATAAACCTTCAATTTCGGGACGGGTGCTTGCGGTCTGACATTAACTGCCACCGATTTTTGTTTCTTATCCTGCCCTGAATCAACCTTAGCATTTGAGCTTTCTTTCTTCTTCACTCCTGCTGAACTACGAGCCTCCTCTTTCATCTTCTCTGTCTTCTGAATGGCCTGCTTTTCTGATATCACATTGGGGGTCAAGAGTATTTCTTGATCCTTCATATTTCGTCGTAGACTGACCACTTCTTATTCAATATCTTTGATACGTCTGACCTTCTCCTTTCATGTGTTAGTCAAATAATCAATTTCCTTCTTTTGTTCCTCAATTCTAAGATTATGCTCGACAATATTTTCTGAGCTCTCTGGTGTTGAGGATTTTAGTCTTCCAATTTCTTCTAATAGTTCTGACTTTTCTTCATCTTGTTGTTGCATATAGAGTTTGGCATCACGAACCACTTTATTGGCTTTCTTCGTTTTGGATCTCCAAACATCTATCTCTTCAAGAACTTCTTCCAATTCGGCTTCCATACCAACTCTTCCTTCAAATTCTTCTTCCTCTTCTCCAGCGCCAGTTTCTTCCTTTTCCTGAGAACTACCAACAACTGCTACCATAGTATTTTTTCTATGATCTTTAAAATTTTCAAACTCCTCAACCTCTTCATCCTCAGACTCATCTGAACTGTCTATTTCTTGTGAAAGAAGATTCTTCCTCTTGAAGAAATTTCTCTTGAACTACTTCTTCCCTTTCACATAGGCTGAAGATTTCTTCTTGGGAATTTCAACTTCATCATCATCATCATCATTATCTTGAAATTTCTTGGGGCATCTTGCTGCAAGATGACCAAACTTTCCACATCGAAAGCATTCTAGAGGAATTTTACCTTTAAACTTTCCTCTTCCTCTTTGCAGATTTGAAGAAAGGAATGACATCACCTCATCTGTCTCTTCTTCTACATTAGAATCTTCAATGGTGAGTTTCATCATGGCCTTGAATGCCACCTCTTTGGATTTCCCCTTTTCCACAGTCTCATTATCATCATTTCTCATTTCATTTCCAACAAGATTTCTATGCAGGGTATCCAATGTCAGTTCTTTTAGGTCTTTATCTTCCAAAAGAGAAACTTTCGGATTGAACCGAGGTGGAAGTTTTCTCAATATGCGCTTCACAATTTTTATATCTTCGATAATTTCTCCAAGACCCCGCATGTCTTCTACCACAGCATTTAACTTGTCAAAGAATGCATCAACCGAATCATTCGGGTTCATTCTCAGATCTTCATACTTGTTCCAAAACACTTGCAGCTTTGCCTCTCTGACTTTTGTATCCCCTTCATAAATATTCAAAAGCTTTTCCCACATGGCATATGACGTTTTGCATGACATCACCTTTGTATATATGGGATTGGAAAGGGCTCCCCCTAAGGCATTGATTGCTTTGGAATCAGCATCCAACTCTTTATGCTCTGCTTCTGATAATGCACCACTAGTAATATTAGCTGTGATACCGTGCATAGCTACTGAAAAAACATCCATTCCCAAAGATCGGAAATAGTGTTGCATTCGATTCTTCCATATCTGAAAATTACATCCGTCGAAGATTGGAATCCCTCTATGATTAGTGACCTCCATTTGAGAGAAGAACAACTGTCAACCTTCCCTCTTATACCAATTGTTAGGTCAACAAGGATGAATACCCTGAGAGGGGGGGGGGGTGAATCAGGGAAGGACAAATTTAAAATAAACGCCCTTTTTGATCTTGTTTCGCTGTTAAGCAAAACAATCTTCTCTCTCTTTCCTGTTGCACAAAGTAGATAGAAAGTAAAGCATGCACAGGACACACCAATTTTACTTGGTTCACCGCAAAGGGCTACGTCCAAGGAGCATACGTCGACAAGTTTCCGGTCATACCAATTCCACTAAACTTCACTATCTGTGGATTACAATGTTCGGGCTAGATCACTTATATGCCTAGGCTCACTGACTTTACAAAGTTTAGGGTCAGCTCACTGCTTTCCCAAGGGTCACTCCCTATTTCTCTCTCCCTGGCTCACTGCCGGTGGAGAGGATCACCTTCTTCCTCTTCCTAAGCTCACTGCTCTGGGAAGGGATTCACTCACAGTTTATAGACCTATAGGTCTCTTCATTTGCATGAAGTAATGCATCCTTAACTATAGATAGATTCTCTATTAAAGTCCAACTTTCATCCACTGATGAATATCCCTTTACCCCTGAACCCCTGGGCAATTAACTTTGGAAACACCTTCGCAAAGAACCCTACTTCGCAAGGCTTCCAATTTCGAGAAGCTCAAACAAGCCTTCGCGAATCTCCTTCCTTTTCGCAAAGCTCTCTCGCGAAGCTTCCTGCCTTTTCGCGAAGCTCTCTCGCGAAGCTCCCTGCCTTTTTGCGAAGCTCTATCGCGAAGCACTCTCGCGATGCACAGACCTTCGCAATGCTTAGGCCGTCGCGGAGCTCTTGCCTCTCCGCGAAGCTCACTGAGCCAACGTGGGGCACACACCTTTCGCGGAGCTAAAATAGCCGCCGCGAAGCTCCCCTTTCATGAAGCACATTGCCTTCGCGAACCACCTCTGCGAACCGAGAGCAATGGATTTTCTCTGAAAATTCTCTCTACTTCTCTCGAGGGGGTCGGCCTCTATTTATAGGCGATTCTACCGACCCTCGGACCTTCCGCGCGAAGTCAATGCCACGTCATTTCAAATCGCGAAGCTCCAAAGTTTCCACCGGAATTCTGTCCAAATCGCGAAGCACCACGGCAATTTTCCGTTCGCGGAGCTTGGTGTAGTGGCGAAGAATCACTGTCAACATACCTTCGCGCCTTCGCCGTGAAGCTCCCTCACAAATCCCTTCACCACCGCGATGCACTTTAGTCTCTTCCATTCGCGAAGCTTGACGTAATCGCGAAGACTCACCACCTCCATTCTTCGGGTCTTCGCGATTTCCAAACCATGAAACCTATCTTCGCGAAATTCATTCCTTTGCCATATTAAATTATGGTCTTCATGGAAATCCTATTTTCGCGATGCTCACCAAATTCCAAATTTTGGACCCCAAAAATTTGTCAACCATTGGGAAACGGCGCCACCTTGTACTGATCTTTTGTACCGCCTCCAGATCGTCCTTTCATTTGTCATAGTTCTTTGTCAACATGGAATGTCAACAACTTCTCGGTAACTCTAAAATTCTCTATGGAAACCTTCTTTGTCAAAAAACACAATCAACCCAAAAAAAACTGCAATGTAACCTTGGGGGATTTTTGCCAAACAATTTGGATATTCATAAATCCCCATAATGTGCACCGTGAACCACCAATATAGAAGGTGGAAGGGTCCGCATATCCTTGGTGTCTTCTTTCCATCGCTAATGTGCCACAGGATCCTGTACAACCTGGCGAGAATTGGAATCCACAGATTGACCTGCCTTCCTATGGACATCATGGATACCATGATGTATGAGCTGGGCCTCACCCCCATGTTGGTATCCCTCATTGGTAGGATCCAACCACAGATAAGGGCCGTGATAAACGCCGCCATCCTGACTATCGGCTGTTGTTCAGTGCTGACACTGAAACCCAAGGACTTCCATTGGCTGCCCTCCAAGAGCTGCCAATATGAGTTCTCTTTGCCCCATTGAGTCCCCTTTGGAGAAGTTCGAGGCCTCAGAGGAAACTCGCGGTTCACCGGGATGTTTCGAAATTGGTCAAAAAACTTCTTGAAGCGGACATCTCTCACCGCCTCCTTGTCCTCTCCAGGGACCTGTCCAATCAGTGCCATCACCAGCTGTGACATCTGCTCCGGATCCTCCCACGCACTCAGGACTTGGAAAAACTCATCATACATGGCCCCCAAGATTGGGACCCCCGAAATCTGATAGACATCCCAACTACTGATTCCAACCTCCCCATGGTGCAGGTGAAAAGTGTTGGTCCTAGATGACTATCTACTCAGCAGCTCCGACATCAGCTGTTTCGGTTGATAGATGTGGAATTGCGAGGCTCATGCTACCTCATATAAGCCCACTCTCCCTAGATCATCCCCAAAATCCTCGCAAGAGGCACCTACCCAGTAGGCCCTTGCCCAGTCGTTGGTGAAGTTGCCGCCCTGGCGTAGGTCCCACTCATCGGACCACCCCTTCTTCGAATCCTGCAAAGCAGCCTTCAATATGGTGCGGTACATGGGAGGGGACGTCTACGGTTCCTGTGTCTTACCATCAATGTTGTTCAAATGGTTGTATATATAGTCGACGGTGATGGGTGTGAAGTACTCCTGCGCATGACCAAATGTCACCCTGAACCATTAGCGTTGGCATGGCATGCTCCAGAACAAGCAAGCTGGTTTGTCCCTACTCACCTCAGGAATGAAGACGTCATCCCTCACCCTGAAGCCATAAAAGGGAATATTCTTGCATAAAATATAGTTATTTTGGATCTCTGATAGCAGGTCTGTCATAGAATTATGGTATGAGTCGCTTCGGACTAGCTCCCCAAGGTCCAGATAGTTTTCCACCTCATCACTCCGGGCGACGTCTGCGAGCACCCCCAACACAGCTTCTTGATAGGCCATTACAGTTTCATAACTCGGAAAAATTTCGGGCCGGGTCACGAAGATTGTTCATGGAGATTTCTCATTATGCTCGTTCGCAAAGACAAGACCTGGGGCCTGACCTTAGCTGGCAAGCAGACATTCGCTTGGCGCAGTCGTGAAGTCGGAGACTCGCGGTTCGCCGTGAAGCTCGATTCGCGGTGAGCAGACGCAAAGGACGCAGAGCTTCGCGAATCGAGAGCGCAAAAGGAAAAAGTCGCAAAGAAGGAAAAATAAAAGAGGGTTCAGCCCCCTATTTATAGGTGGAAACCCCAGAAGCTTCGTGGCACATCCAGATCGCGCGCCCCCTGCTGGCCTCACGCGCCTTCTTCACGAGTCAGCACCACGAAAAACCGATAATTTTGGCAATTTAAATCAAAATTAGGCCCTTGTTCCTCCATGGCTCCAAGTCTGAGGGGGGGGGGCATTTTTTGCCACCACAATATTGGACGAAAAGAACGAAGAAAAAAGAGGCCTCATGCCCTTCCTCGTGAAGACCCGATGTGAAGCCCCTTAGCTACGTTGCCGCCACACAGCACCAGAGGCGGTAAATCTTAGCGAATGTCCTGATGTTCGGGATGCCGCCGGGAAGCACCCGAGGCGGTAATGCTCCATGAATGCCCTATCGTTCGCGAGGCCGCCGCAAAGTACCAGTGGCGGTAATGCTTCGTGAATTCCATGACATTCGTGAGCCCTCCTCAAAGCACCAAAGGCGGTCACCCTCCACGAACACCCTAACATTCGCCACCCTACCGCGAAGTAGAGGAGGTGATGCCCCTTCTAGAATTCGGTTCATGTTTGTGACTCGCTGTGAAGCGACCGAACCCACTCTGTGCCACATGAACTTTGCATCGCAGCGCCCCATGCCTATAAATACCGAGCTCCCCCTAAGCTGTACAGATGAAAAATACGACCTCTCGGCTTCTCAACTCCCAAATCGCGAAGCACTCTTCGCTCTAGGAATCATGATCTCCGCGATGTATTTTTGCTTCGCGAGAGGCCTCTGTTTTGTCCCGTTTTGAGCCCATATTTCGAGAGGGATATCCTTCATGAAGCCTAAGGGAATTCATGAAAGAAGGAGATCCCAAAGGGGACCCGGGTAGTCGCGGAGCATTTATGCTTCGTGAAACACCCATCATGTACACGTGATCCACATGCCAAGGCAGGGTCACTGTACTTCGCGAAGCACACTACTTCATAGCACCTTGCTTTGCGAGGCACCTCAACTTCGTGAGGCACTATTTCGTGAACACCCTTCCACATTGCGAAGAACCTACCACTCGCATATCTACCCCATGCTAAAGCCAAGGCACTCCACTTCGCGAAGCACACCCCTTCGCATGTGCTCTCCACTACGCAAATCAACCAAACTCCGCATGGTCCCTGCCTGTGGACCCCTCTTCTTGGAAATTCCTCTTCCTGTGCGACCCTCCAGGTTTTCATGATGTGATTTCAATGTCCCCTGGATGACACCACCCATAGAGTTTCTTCACCTAAAGCTTCTTTGCATAGGCACACTAACAGCTATTGGTTCTTCGCATAGCCACAATAACATGGATCCCTCGATGATTCTCTCTGCGACCACCCTTCTCCATGGCCTTTCTGATGCCTTCCCTCCCTCAAGGAGTAGAATGTACCAGTCATGTAAGCCCTAGGGGTGCGGAGGAAACCCACATCGTCAGAGCTGTAGGATGTTAAACTACCAAGCACCTCGTCCCTAACACATGACGTTAAATTGTGACCCGACCCCGTGCCTCGCACGCAGGGTCCCCTCGGCTCAGACATACTTTACTCCCTATGGTCCCCACAGGGGGTGATATCCTCATTCTGGGAGTGGCATTTTTTTCGGCGGGGAAGGGAAGCCACCCTTGTGTATTCCCCCTAGTCCCTCTTGTGAAGGTAGCACCCATTCACCTCCATACTTCCTCACCACCAGGGCCAGTGGAGGGCATGATAGGGAATGAGGCACCTCCTTTCTCCAGTCCCAAATCTCTCTCCCTCTACACTCCATCATACTTCGGGCCTCCATCCTAGAGTATGTCCCAGCAACATTTGCCGCCTAACGCATAATCCCCTCTTTACTTCACACGGGCGCACCCTTCGCGACATGATCGTCATGTCTCTGCTGCCTCTTGTTTCCCACACTGTGCATGACTCACGTGGGCGTAGAGTAAGCATCGACCATGATAATGCCCTCATCCAGCTTGACGTTAAACTGGATTCCCTCATCTAGTATGATGTTAAACTGTATACCCGAACTACGAGGACGTTGATCCATGTCAAGGCATGATATGTAGTAAGCCTCACGAGGTTCAAGACCACCACCAATGGACCCACGAGTTCACCTTCATCTCAGTTCACTGGCAGAAACCCCATATGTACTACGAGGACTTTGATCCATCTCAAGGCAAGGTACGTAAGAAGCCTCCCTGAGGTTCATGTCGCGTCACCCATCGGACCAAGGTCCTTCTTCACGTCGGTTCACCGACAACCACATTCATATCCGAACTACGAGGACATTGATCCATGTCATGGAATGGTATGTAGGAAGCCTCCATGAGGTTCAATCCCAACAATCATTGGCCCCAACTGTCTCCGTGTCTGTGTGCCAATCCCCCATTTTCACATGAACTACGTCGTCATTGATGCATGTCAAGGCATGGTACGTAGGAAGCCTTCCTGAGGTTCAAGCCCACCATCCACCTAGGACAAGGTCATTCTTCACATCGGTTCTCCAACACGCCCCCGTCCTGCATGATGTTAAACAGCATCCCAATCCAGTAGTAATCCATTGTGAACCTTCCATCTAGTTGTTCTGACACCCTTTCGTGTCAATATAACAACCCCTTTCCCGATCTTCGTGGACTTTGATCCATGTCAAGGCATGGTATGTAGGAATCCTCACGATGTTCAAGCCCACCATCCATTGGGAAAAGGTCCTTTTCACGCCAGTTTTCCGATGCTCAACCTCAAAAACGTGGACTTTGATCCATGCTAAGGCATGGTACGTATGAAGACTCACGAGGTTCAAGCCCACCACCTGGACGTTCCGACCTCATTCACGCTAATTTTCCCATCACCTCGGGCGACCTAGAGTGTAAGCCCCACACATTCATTCTAAACTACATGGACTTTGATTCCCTGCCACGAGGATACGTAGGAAGTCCCTTCGAGATTCAAGCCCATCACCACCGTCATCTCCATGATGACCCCATTTCATTCCCCATCAACTCAATGAAATTCTCCAACATCCATCCTGATTCTTACCTGGGCTGCCACATCCCGGTGAGATCATGCCACCCCATTCCACTTCACAGCATTCGGGAAGCCGCCCATGGGCTGGCTCCGATATCGGCATTCCCTCAAATGGGATTCCTCAATCTGATCCACTCCAGCTGGTGTTATGATCAGGCCGATCATTCTCCGCTGGACATTAAACATGCGGCATACCCTCTGTTAAACATGGTAAGCTGAGGAAAACCTCAGATACATGCATATGGAATATGATTCCCCACGCTCAATGTGGAATTCCTTGAGGTTACGCGCCATCGAGAAGCCCTATAATAAGGGAACAAATACAGAAACACCAATTCCCCAGCATTCAGACACGTTAATGATGCCTCGACGTGACTACTCCCTCGACTGAAGGTTGCTTCCTTGACCGGACCCTTTGGAATGTACTGACAGAAGCAGTGTAATTAACATGCGTCCATAGAAACATGGCACTAGGATGAGTTTCACGAACAACTTATTAAATCTACGTGGGAGACCCGAACTAGGTAACGAGTTCCGAGGAGGAATCCATGGAAGGAGGAAATGACATCCCATCATCCCGTTTTGATCAAGTAGTAGACATCCCTGAATAAGGAAAAAAAATTCCCGCCTTTGGAAAGAGGGACTGCGAGGCAACACAAAAGTCGTGCCTGTTGCGCCCTAGCAGATGGACGCGCGCGCCCCGGAGAATGCGTCGGAAACACTGTGTTCAATTTTTTTATTTTAATTCCTACTTATAACACCAGTGGATCACTATAAAGCTCAAGAGATGAGTAGCCACATGAAGATTGAGGCACAAAATTTATGTGTAATTCAAGGTGAAAACATATCAATGATTCTTCATAAAGAGTTATGTTCTTATTTTTCTTCAAGATACATGGAAACAATGATCAAATTGGGTAGTGGGATCAATTATGTACCCATATTTATCTCTCAGATTTCATTAATTTCCATAGAAACACTTTCCTCAACTGTTGGTGGTGTATTATAGAGGACTTCTTCATCCTCTTCTTAACTGTATTCCTCTTCCTCTTGAAATTCCTCTTTACCAAAGGGGGAATGTGAAGAATGATATTCAAAATTAAAAGAGTAATCAATATTTTCGCATCAGGAAGATGAAGAAACATAATCTGACCCAATGATGATGTGGGGCCTCTTTATTGTTTCGTAAGAGAGATGTAGGGACACAAGATGAACATATTCACTTTTTTCTAGTGAAATGATGACATATTTTGTCTCAGTTGACGACATTGTGATTTTTAAAACATAGGGGATTTAATGGGGTCAGTTTCATTTGAGTATTTACCATGGATTGGAGATCGAATGGATTTTTCATCACGTATGCGTTTAGTAATGATGGCCAATATCAGGATTATTTTGGAATATACATCCAGATTGGGAATCACACACTAGAAATTATATTTGGGTCACACAAAATCATCCAAAAGTTATTGAATGTGGTGGGTTTGGGTAATTTCTAATCTATTTAGGGTAGTGACCCCAGAGACACAATCAACTATGGGGGTTTCCCCTCAATCTCATAGAATCCTTCTTTGATATAATGTGATTCGCCATATTAAAATCCTGACTTATCGCCATTCAACATCCTATTTTCTCCATTAATATAGTATTTGAGTCATTGATTGTATGATGATGGAATTTCCATGTGTCTATGAAACTAATTAAATAATTGAAAAATTAATTTTTATATTATTATGATCAACCTGAAATTTTGAGTCAGATATGAGGTCCCAAAAATGATCACTAACCATGATTTTATAATGGTATTATGCTCGATTTTTTCAAAAAAACTATTGAATCAGAACAAAATTTTTTGTTTTAGCATTGGTTTAGCATATTTTCTGAGTCCTCCATATTATAAAGATATTAAATCATGTTCAATTATCATTAAAATCTCATTAGGAATCGATTTAGTTTTTCCTAAGAAAAAATCTCAAGGTTATGATGTGTCTCTAAATAATTGTGTCTTTATCATCACTAATAATGGTGAAAATCATGTGTAATTATAGTATATCAATCACTACCCAATATTCCTTAGTTGTATCTACCTCATCATAAAAAAATAGAGGTTTATAAAATCCTATACGACTACCAACAGAATGTATTTTAATAAACATAGGGAATCCCTGATGAACAAGATGGATATTATGAGAGATAATTACTTCAATATGTCAAAAAACATGGCTAAATTACTATGCTACTCAATGTGAGGATACTCCTCCACAAACACTATAAGCTCTAAGGCACTAGATTTTGATGCATCTACCCCAGAAAGAGGAGTTGAAGGAACTCATGTTCATGGTGGTTTAGGGAGCATAGGTCTTCCTACTCACCGAGGGAGATCGACACTTGTAACCAATCTGATTTATATTCTAGAATTATTGATCCATGTCCATGTTTTAAATTTACAAGTTAATTTCCCATCTCAAGATGGAAACGTTGAAAGCATATTCTATGATTTTCAATAGTATTGATATTACAAGTAGAGATGTTGATGGAATTCTAGTTTCTACCTCAACTATATCTTCCCATGTTCCCGAGGATAATGTGTCCTCTTACACTAGTTCCCTAGTTGGATGTGTGGTACTCAAGTTCATATTCATATTATTGATGAGATAAAGAATCCATTAAATGAATTGCAGTAATGGAATTGAAGAGTAATTCGTTATATGATGAGGTTTCATTCTGACAGGGCTTCTTCAGTGGTACCATTTTGTGACCATTATATCGAAACATGGGTCATAATGTTCTTGAGATACAAATACAACATTTTATTCCATACATGTTCATCTTACTCTATTTTCTATCTTCTATTCATACCATGTCATTTTAATGAAGACCATATTTTAGTGGACTACAAAGTAAATGGAGTCTCCTATGTCACAACATATGTAGATTGGGGAACCTCTACATGCTTCAACTATTCATCAAGAATATGATTTTTTAAGTTGATTTTAATATATGTCATCAAATATCCAAACATATACACACCATTTATAGAAACTTTCCCCCCTCTTCTTTGTCTTCTAGACTAGTAGTGGACATATTTTCTAATTGTGATGGCTGGTTCCCCAACATTACCTTCCAAGAGTCCAGCATTTTTTATTGTATTTTTTTTCAAAATAAAGAAATCATAAATTTTGTACCCCGTTGTTTTGTGTAAGAGTATGTAATTAATTAGGTCATCAAGACCCATCTGGCTAATCATCATGGGCTCTAGAAGGCAGAGTAAATCTTTATCTATAGCTACAATAAATTATCCATTAATATGATCATCTTAGAATCAATAAAATTTAAACAATATATCTTCAAATTGATTTCACCAGAGACCCCTTATGTTATCCTAAAAATTATTTGGTTTACCATAATGATGGGGGCGAGGGTTCCCCATGATATAGTGTGTGTTTTGGAACTCATGCAGGAATATAGGATTACATAGGTGTGACAGATCTGGCCTATACAATTCCCATTCTCCTCCAATGGGCAGATGGGATCAATTGGACCGTGAGATTAGTTTGGAGTATGGAATCTTCCATTATTTTAGATATTAAAATGAGATCCCAAGATACACCATTATATCATACCGGGATGATCTGCATTCATAAGTAATCGCAAATATTCTCTATTCAAATAGAAATGAATTCTTTATGGAGACTATATGGGCTCAGGGAGTATGTCAACACCTTCTATATGGAATAGAAATCCAATAAACTCTCATTCATCCATTTTTTGTTTGATAGGTCATATATAATTTTCTATGTCATTATTTAACTAAATATAAAGAGAAATTTTGGATGGAGATCTTCGTATCCAATGACTGATAGAGCCGGGAAACTAGTGTACACAGAAGGTTTAAAAAAAATATACGACTTGCACTACTTTTTATTATGAAGAGGATCCCATTATGGGATCATAATTGGATTAAAAATATATAAAAATCTATTCTAGTTCTCCTACACCATTGAATACTAAAAATAAAGGTCTCCCAAAATTTGGAGGGAGTTGGATTTTGGTCACCCCTTCTAGGTAAGGTTTTCGTTCTGGTAATACATGTGACTTCCATTTTTCCACCAATTATAATAGAGATTAAAAGAATTTTATTGTGTCAATAAGACCTTGATGAATTTTTAATTGAACATGAGCATGAATAGGGGTAGAAATTGGAGGGCCATGGAAGGCTGACCCCACCCATATATTTGGATGATATTCGATTTGTGGTATCTTTTTAGGATTCTCCTGAATCAGTTGTTGGTTTTTTCATTATATATTTAATTATTGATATCCATCAAGGATATGGTCTAGGTAAACTACTATCCTGGGTACAGGGTTGAGCAGATATCCAATATCAGCTTCAATATTTGTGGTGAACCACTGCTTGTTAGAAATACCAGTCGAATGTAAGAGTTTGGGAACTACTCAGGGAAAATATTTTGTAAGAATGTTTCCTGATATTAATTTAACACCAATTATTTTGGTGACTACCACTCAACCAGAACTATGTGTAGTGTGAACTCTAAGAGACCCCGTGATGAGGTGGTTTTGACCACTCGAGTGGGTAGAGGCCCCCATTAGTAGCGATTTCGGTACTATTGGTTTGAGGGTGCTCGGTGTAGGAATCCACATGGAAGGTGAGGAGCCTTCAGGGTATAGCATTGAGGCTATCGGTTTGGGGGATGAGGCTTATCGTGATTTGAGGGCAGACATCATTGTCCCTCCGGTTACATTATTTTGAGGGATGACATGGATGTCCCTATAATTACTTTATTTTGTGGGAATACTTCATTTTCCCTCAGGTTACACCATTTTAAGGGTCTACATCCATGTCCATCTAGTTAATTATTGAGGACAAGCGTAAAAGTTCCTCTAGGATAATATTTCTTAGTTGTGCCTTCAGGACGTTGGTACTTGAGACATGTGGTGTCAGGGGGAAAATGGTTCCGAGTTACATGATAGAGATTCCGACATTTTCCAAAGCAGGAGACACTCCATGGTGGCTGCTGAGCACCAGTGGGGAATGTGTTTATTTGTGCATCGTAATGTTTACCGCTTTCCTAATAAATACATGTCTGCTTAAACACTTATTTTAGGTACGCACCATTTGGTGGTGTCCTACTGAGATTCATCTCACACCCTGCACTGGTCATTCGGGACACGTGCAAACCTTATGGATTTATGTGCAGGAAAGGGGCCAACTTCAAGAGATGGGCTGCACTAGCTATTGCATGGAGTTGGTATGGACCTTGAGGTCTTTCCTAGTTGGAGTTACTTTTTTTTGATTAATTTACTTTATCACCATGATTACTTGTTTATTATCTATATTTGGTTTGAAATTTGAGCCATTCCAAATGGATTTGTATAACCTTATTTGAATGTATTTTGGCTATTTAGCGGTATTTACATGTGATCAGTATGCTGCTCTATTTATTTTTGCTTCTGTTGTTTATATTTATTACTTATGTTGTTTATTGATAATGAATGTGTTTCTAGTCTACAGGTCTAGTTCGAGTCTACTGAGTTGTTCATTCCACTAAACCTTTATTTTGATGCATCTACCCCAGAAAGAGGAGTTGAATGAACTCATGTTCAAGGTGGTTTAGGGTGCATAGGTCTTCCTACTCACCGACAAGGATCAGAAACTTGTAACCACTCTGATTTATATTCTATAATTATTGATCCATGTCCATGTTTTCAATTTATAGGTTAATATCCCTTCTCATTTTGGGAACTTTGAAAGCATATTCTATGAGTTTCTATAGTATTGATAGTACAAGTAGAGATTTTGATAGAATTCTAGTTTCTACCTCAACTATATCTTCCCATGTTCCCGAGGATCATGTGGCCTCTTACACCAGTTCCCTAGTTGGGTGTGTGGTACTCATGTTCCTATTCATATTATTGATGAGATAATGAATCCATTAAATGAATTGTAGTAATGGAATTGAAGAGTATTTCCTTATACAGTGAGGTTTCATTCTGACGTGGCTTCTTCAGTGGTACCATTTGGTGCCCATTATATCGAAACATGGGTCATAATGTTCTTTAGAGCCAAATACAACATTTTATTCCATACAGGTTCATATTACTCTATTTTCTCTTTTCCGTTCATTCCATGTCATTTTAATGAAGTCCATATTTTAGAGGACTAGAAAGAAAATGGAGTCTGCTAGGTCACAACATAAGCAGATTGGGGATCCTCTGCTTGCTTCAACTATTCATCAAGGATATGATTTGTTTAGTTGATTTTAATATATTTCATCCAAGATCCAAACATCTACACATCATTTCTAGAAACATTTTTCCTCTCATCTCCATCTGGTAGAATAGTAGTGGACACATTTTCTATTTATGATGGCTGCTTTCCCAAAATTACCTTCCATTAGTCCACCATTTTTTATAGTATGTTTTTTTCAAAATAAAGAAACAATGAATTTTTTACCCCATTTTTAGTGTATGAGTATGTAATTAAGTAGGGCATCGAGACCCATCTGGCTAATCATCATGGGCTCTGAAAGGCAGAGTAAATCATTATCTATATCTACATTCAATTATCCTTTTATATGATCATATTAGAATTAATAAAATTTAAACATTATAACTTCAAAATGATTTCACCATAGCCCCCTTATGTTATCCTAACAAGGAAGTGGTTTCCCTAATGATGGGGTGTTCCCCATGATATTGTGTGTGTTTTGGGACTGGTGTAGGAATAGAGGATTACTTATGTTTGACAGATCTAGCCTATACAATTCCCATTCTCCTCCAATGGGCTGATGGGAACAATTGGACCATGAGATTAGTTTGAAGTAAGGAATCTTCCATTATTTTTGATATTAAAATGAGATCCCAAAATATTCCCTTATATCTTATCGGTAAGAGCTACGTCATTACTAATCGCAAATATTCTCTATTCAAATATAAATGAATTATTTATAGAGACTATATGGATTTAGGGAGTAGGTCAACGCCTTATATATGGATTTGAAATCTAATAACCTCTCATTCTACCATTTTTTTATTTGAGAGGTATTATATAAATTTCAATTTTATTATTTAACTAAATATAAAGATAAACTTTTTATGGAGATATTTCAATCTCATGATTGATAGAGTCGGGAAACAAGTGTACTATACAAATTCCAACCCTCGGAAGGTTTAAAAAAATATGAGTTGAACTACATCTTATTATAAAGGGGATCCCATTATGGGATCAGAATTGGATGAAAAATGTATTATAATATATTCTAGTTCTTCTACACCATTGAATAATAGAAATATTGGGCTCCAGAAATTTTGAGGGAGCTGGATTTTGGTCACACATTCTAGGTAAGGGTTTTGTTCTGGAAATACCAGTGACATTCATTTTTCCACCACTTCAAATAGGGATTAAAATGATTCTATATTGTCGATAAGTCCTTGATGAATGTTTAATTGAACATGAGCTTGAATAGGGGTAGAAATAGGAAGGCCATGGAATGTTGGACCCACTAATATATTTGGTTGATATTTGACTTGTGGTATCTTTTTAGGATTCTCCTGAATCAGTTGTTTGTTTTCCATTATATATTACTTTTTTGACATCCATCAATGATATGATCTAGGTAAAATATTGTCTTGCATATATGGTTGAGAAGATATCAAATATCAGCTTCAATATTTGTGGTGAAACCTTGTTTTTTAAGAATACCAGTCGAATGTAAGAGTTGGGGAATAACTCATAGAAAATATTTTGTAGGAATATTTCCTAATTGTAATTCAACACTGATTATTCTAAACTATATAATCTATTCCTCCTATAGAACTAATTTTTCTTTGAGTGTGAGGGGTTCAGTCTCTAAAAGTGTTGGGTTGTTGGAATCCATTCCAGTATCTTTTTGTTGTTGTATTCTCACTATAGAGGTAGTAGTGGAGTTTTAGAGGGAATCCCCAGATTCAAAGAAAGACTCTAGATATGAATATTTACCCTTCCATCATTTACCTTAATGTTAGATGCATTCAAAATTGAATAATATACTCATTATTCGTCTATATTAAAGTCATCTTTTGTGTTGTCTATATAGTTGACCCCTTGACACTCACCAAAACCTAACACATTTAATGTTTTGTATTGAGCATTAAATGATATGATGTTTTTTGAACCCATTATTAGACCACTCCATTAAATTCAATGACCCTCTTCTGAATTCATGGTGAAGAGTGACTCAGAGGTAAATGCCACACAACTTTGATAGATGTGCCCCTTATGAGGGAATTGAGGAATAAGATGGGATGATCTAGAAGACCTCATTTCAGGGTGTTCTCCCAAAATAGAAAAATTCTTATTTTTATTGAATAAAATAGAGGGGTGAAAATACCACCATCTATATGGGATAAGGATACCCTAGTTATTCCTTTATTATGAATTAGGCCAAATTTTCTCTCTTTTATAGAGGAAGATTGTGTTAAAATGATCCCACCCTATGGCCTAACATTGATCCTACCCTACTAATGCCACTACTATTGATTTGGTTTTTTTAATCATGCAAATTTTTTTAGTATGACCCTCGTGATATGCATGATCTCCATGAGAACCTCATACTTTAGAAGACGTTGGTAGTTCCAAATGATTGAATTATTTTAATAGAGAATCCATCATAATGTTATTGAATGCCCAGTTCCAAAGTTTTTTAATAGCATTTTCTTTTTTTTCCTGATGGATTATAGACATATTCATTGATGATTCTTATTAAGTTCACCATCTATCCTAAGTGGCGGTGTTTTTTAGTAGCCTACCAAGAGCGATTAATTTATAGGCTGTCACCTCTAGTGGATTTTACTAACAAGGGATGAGGTGAAATGACAAGATCAATGTTTCCATCTACTAGGATATGAACACTAGGCTGGGAATTCATGATTAGACATCATTATTTATACAACACATTGAGTCATTCCCATTAGAGATCAATCAGTTACTTCTTTGATCTTGGTTTTCAGGTAGTGTTGTGGGCTTCCAAGATGATTTGGAGATAAAGATATCTAATACAATAAAAATGTATTCATAACCATTATAAGATATAAATGTCTCTTTCAGGTGGTAAAGAGTTATCTATATATTTAGGCTGATGTTGTGTATGTATTCATCTAATAGTACACTATAATTTTGATCAAATACTTGGATAGGGTCGAAATCATGGTGGGTATATTATCCATGTCCAGTTTTCTTCACATATTTGATGTTTCATTATTTTCTTCCTATATAGATTCCACTACATGATAACCATAACATGGGAGATTCCTATACGATTCATTGAAATTATTGGGGATATTATAGGTATTGTTGGCATGAAAACGGGTTTAATGTGATTTGGAAGAAAATTGTTTCTTTGGACCATCTTATAATAGATAAAAAATGTCTTTTTTGTTGATAGGGTGTGAGGAATGACTGAAACTCTCCTTTTATGTGCCTATTAATAAGAGTGATTTCTCCCATCTAATACAATATATGGTTGGACTTATTTATGATTTATATTACGAAAATTTAGAGAGCTGTATCAGTTATCATGAGAGAATGAGAAATCAGGATCAATCATATTGCCCTTGTAAGGAAAGCCGTCATGTTCAAAATTATCAAGAGGACCTCTATATATAAAGGTATAAATACTATAAGGAGGGCCATCAAAGCATCTATAACTACTTTCTAAATTTTTTAATAGATTGGAGGGAACATGGGTTACCAATGATATATTTTTGATGGCTTCAATAACTCTAACAATTAATAGATCATGGTAGTGATTCTGCTATAAAATATTAATCTTCCTTGGCTGTGATCCCTTTTTTGATGCCCTTTCAATTGTAAATGAGTATAATGTGTTTTAAATAGAGATTCTCATTTATCGAAGTAGGTACTTACGAATCCCATGTTTCTATAGGAAAATATTGATGAGTTTATTTTTTTTGAGAAGGGATATATGATTCTCAGTAGAGGCCCCTAAAATGTGTCGATAATCCCTAGTTGGAATGTGATGTATTCCTAGTATGTTTTTCAATTTATCATGGAATATTTTCGATTACATTCATAGATAGTGGTGGGGATGTATGTCTACTCCGGAGTGACCCACCCATTGTATGGATGTGACACCCTTCTTGAAGAGGTGGGGTCATGTGTTTGACTCCTGTATATTTCCATTCATGAGATTAAACCTTCAAAACCCTATAGTATATAGTTATGAATAGATGTATGAAGTTCTATTATTTACCAGACATGCTGAGAAAAATTATTATTGGGAAGAATTATGTATATACGTTTTCATATTAGAGATGGAATATGAGTTTTACCTTAGTTTATAGGTAAGGCACAATGACGAGGGCCTCAGAATGCTTAAATATTTGACTGGAGGGTTTGATATGATTGAGCATGGATTTTAATATACTTATAGTTTTACTCAGTATCTGGATTGAGGTTTTGATATTTATAATATGATATTAGAACCGTATTATAAATTTCACAACATATTTGACTGGTGGACTTGAAGTTCCTAAGTAGGTATTTTCATGAGCTCATTGTTTTAACTATATTTTGGATGGCATACAAGTTATTATAAAGAAAAAATTTGCATTTTCTAAATATGTGATTCTGTATTAGGATAAAATTCCAGATAAACAAATATTGGGATTTGCACCATGTAATTTCTTTTCATCGTATTGGGTATTCATGATTGATATGGAAAATCATGGATTTTCATTTACACATATCATTCCACTGTATTTGACTAGAGGGTAAGAGTTCTATGAGTTGAAATTTTTATATTCACATAGTTATCCTCCATATTTCACAAGATGTACTGATATAAATAATTATATATTTTCATCTACTAATTTTTTGCAGACATGTTTCATAAATGGTCTTGATATTCATTTTATGGAATTTTTATCTTCTCCTTGTTTTAACCATATTAGGATTGTGGGAATGAAATTCATGAGCAAGGATTTTCATTTTGAATAATGTACAACCCTATCTGACTGGGGGGATTGATATGAATGATTATTGATTTTAATCTCCTCATAAATTTCTACCATATTTGACTGGAAGTATTGTGGGGGATGACATGGATTTTCATATGCTCTTAATTTTTCGCTGTGTTTGACTAGTGGGATAGATATGAATGTTCTTGGATTTTCATATGCTCATTGTGTCCCTCCATATTTTACTGATGGGATCTATATACACTAGCATGGCTTTAATCTACTCATAGGTTTCTTATATATTTGAGTAGTATGATTACTCTTTAAGAATAACAATGATATGTTGTCCTTGTTTGTTCAATTATCTACCGCTATGAGCTACCCTAAGGGCTTAAGTCTAAATGACCTAGGACGGTGCCCATGGGGAGGTGTCCTCTCTATGCCAAGTATACTGGACCACATGACATTGATGGTGCTGACTGCATGTAGGACCCATTTGGTTGGACCCCTATATTATAAGTGTAAAATATATAGTGACCACTTGGTCAACCTTCCTATGGTATGGGAGGAACTCATTCTCCCATAATGGGGATAGTATCTGTAAATTTTTTGAGAGGGATAATGGATTCATCTTCTTCTATAACAACAACCATCATTGAGTGTACGACTTGCAGGGCTTCATAAGATGGATGACATGTTGGGATACCTCTAGGGGTGAGAGAGTGCTATTTTAGTGGTACTCCAAGACCAATGCATTTTAAATATATAGTTTATTTCACTGGGTGGGTGATTAAATCCACTATTTGTTTGAGGACGTATCTTGAACAATGGAATATGTTCATGCCTACTTGAAATAGTTATACAACATTTTTATTGAGGGACGTTCTTGTGATAAATTCATGAAATATAGAACACAAGAAAAAATAAGAAAATATCATTACAACAAAATATCTATAAAAACAATCATGTGTAATTGACCAATTTAGACCCATGTGTGGACTAATTCATTTTTGGAATCCCTAAAAGGGGATTAAGATGTGATATACATTGTAAAATTGGTTATCGATTCATATTTGGTTCACCATTTTCTTTATGATGAAAATATTGTCTTTCCCATAGAGTTGATTGTGGGAGGTTTAATTTTTTACACAATTAATTATGTTAGGTTAACCATTTTAGAATTGTATCTGAAAGGTTCTTTGGGGAGATGAAGAAACCCAATGGATATTATATTTGTAATGACTTGATGAATTAGTTTAAAAAGTAAGGCATTTCATGGGGAACATGTCTGAAAAAACATAAGAACTCGCAATGGTTGAGAGTATAAGAGGTTGTTCTCATCATACATTTTCTAGGGAGGGGGGGGGGATTTTTACCAATTATGTTAACCTCTTATACATTTTATTTAAAACAGGTACATTAATCATCAATTCATTCCATATATTACATGGGAAACACTTGAATTAACAATAAATTATTACTATACAAGGATTTTGAATAACCTATACGTATTTTAGGTTCATCATTGGTGGAGATTTTATATTTATCTAAGGTTCTCCATCAATGGATCCTTTGTATATGTGGATATGAGAATCTTATTTCATTTAACATTATGATGCTGGTTTTATGCCACGTAAATAGGCACTCTAGAATTTATCTCTATAACGAGATAATAGAGTTATTCTGATGTTGTGATCAGACTCATAAGACATGTCTCCTACATATCGCTGTGAAAGGATTTGGAATCCATGTTGTTCAGTTCCACCAAACAAGATACATCATGCAATTTATGGTTGTTTTAAATGAACTAAATCATGATGTTTAACATCATGTGGAAAGGTTGTCTAGGGGGGGGGTACATATTCATTGTTGGGAGTGAGAATAATTCCATAGATTCCAAAAGTAACTGGAAGGGTTATGTACTTTGAGGTTGGGTATGATCATATTAAGAATATAACCCAATAAGGATGGTGAACAATTGTATTTTGTGGGAATATATCTATTCTAGTAGGATATGACCTACTATAGATGTAGCTATATGAAAATTGGAGATAAATTTGATGTTGGGTTTTGACTTTTGGGGGGATTGCAACACCACCTAGTTATTTGGGAATCAAAGACCATTTTATTTGGAAGGGTTCGAGATTAAGACTTAGTAAGATTCCCAAGGGATTTTTTCATTGAGAATATGTCCCTTTAAAGGTGTATATCGAAGGGAATATGACCCTTTGGGAGGACAGTTTCATAGATAATATTGTCCATTGAGATGATATAATTTGGTTTTTGTGGTTTGGATGTGGATTAAACCCTATAAGAAGATGAAAGAGGCTACGATTATGTGAATTTCTTGACGAACACTATCCTCTATGTCCACATGAATCATTCTTTATATGATAAACTGGAGGAGTCAGTATGTATGGGAACCAAAAAATCTCATTTTTATACTAATTGATGTGTCTATGATCCAAATTTAGAGAGAAAGAGGAATGTATTTGGTTCCAATATCTTTTATTTATTTCATATCCAAAGAATATGAATAGTAGTAGGAGATTATCCCCAACTAGGGTTTTACTCCTATTGGTATTCTCAACTCCTTATCTCAAATAAGATGAGAGAAGGATCCAAAAATAGATTTCATTATTGGGAATGTGAAGTGGTTTACCTTAATCTATGAAATGGTGAGGTCCCCATCACAATCATCAAAGTTGGTACCCCCATTACCGCATTAGTGTACTTTATCAATCATTATGAGGAACCCATTTATTAATTATGTTAAAAACATGGCTTCTTTTACCCATGGTATATATGCTCGAGTGGGAATTCTATTAAAATATTTGATTTGACCATACTGTTCTGGTGGATCTGGAAGTGGCCTTGGTATGATACCTCTCATGGGGTGCCATTTAGGGAATAATTATTCACAAACATGTGGACAATGAATAAGACCAGTATGGAAATTCTTTGAGGTTCCAATGTGGGGAAATAAAATATATAAAATAAAATAAATTATAGTAGGAAAGAGGAACACCACAAGATTCCCCATTCCACATTCCATTTTTTGATTTGGTATGTGGTATTCTATACACAGTGTATTGCAATGCCTATTCGGGTTCCTTCTGTTTAGAATTTTTTTAGAAGTTATGGATTCCTCCAACACAGTACAATTCTATTTGGGGAGAGGATCCCTCCACATAGATTTTTTAGGTGTGGTGATGGAGTTCAAAGAGGCCTTCTGCCTATTCTTTATGGAATTTCATCTATAAAGGGATTTTGGATTACAAATTGTCTAGTGACTCACCCTTATACCTTATCATTATGTGGTAAATTTACAGGTTAAAAATTGATGGTTGTTCCCTATATTATCTCTTTTTGGTTCCTTTTCTACTCCCCATTTAAGATTATTATATAGGTGCATAGAAGAAACTAAATTCTATGATATGTGGTTTGCATCAATCGTGGGGCTTAACCTTGTATGGGAGCCTAAAATGGGTTTCATGGCCCTGCAATTTTTTTATTAATTGTAAAATAAATTCATCATTCAAAAAAGTGGTTTTGATTTTTGGAAAATGGAATGACTAACAGTTAATTCAAATTCTTATTCATTTGTGGGATGCTGGAATGACCATCTGCTCCAGCAAATAAATATTCAATTTCCCAGACTCTTGAAAATAGTGTCCCATACCACAAACAATTTCTTTTTTTCTAGACTCCTTGTGGAGCGATAGTATCCTTAGTGATATTTCTATGAGAAAATGATCCCTCCATTTTGGATTCATATTAATTTAAAATTTATCAACATTAATTCTAGGATAATTATCCCTTTACTAAATCATGGATGCTTTTTCACATTCCATGTGGTGGTTTTAGTACCACCAACATATTTGGACAAGATTTTGTGTGAGTTTTTGAAGCTATGATGATATTTGACATGTAGTGGGTGACATATATGGATAATTTCCTTCATGTTAATGATACAAAACGTATTTTTATATATCTTCAGGTGAGATGTGATGTGATAGCCTCAGTGTCCCCAGGAGATGTGATGTGATGGACCTGATTTCTACAAAAAAGATGAGTGTGATGATACATGATGGAAGCACCAGATGATTGAATTTGTGATGTTGATGTAGGTAGGGATATGTCCAATACGACATCAATGATGTGTAGTTTCAATGTGTTGTGATGTCATAATTATATAAGTGATGACATCATACATGTTTTTCATTTTTGAGTGAGAGTGTTAAATTAGTTGGAGATTTGTTGTGGGATTCCTTTCATACATTATAATATTAATATTATTTAACTATAATGGAAGGATGATTTTGGGAGTGAGAATTAGGGAAGAATATATTTTTTATTTGACAACATTAGGTTATTCTTGATTACTGTGTTTTTTTACTAGCCCATTAGAATTCCCTTTTCACATGTGCACAAGAGACCTTGCGTATGATCATACTATGTATACCTGTTATGATAACCCTTTTAATAAGAAATTTTTGTTGGTTTTATGGTCTTTTTGTAATGATCTATAAATTTCTAGCATGTGTTTGAGTTATTGTTATGTCACTTATAATGGACATTATAATTTGTATTAATGCTTGGATAATTTTGTTTCTAGTTGTTTACTTTGTTCATGCATTATGGGACAGTTTTTTTTACTTTTATTATTAATTATTGATATTTAGGTGGTAGTTTATTCAATAACCTGACCAATTATTATATTAGAGGGTAATTCCGTCAATATTTGTTAAATTAATAACCTTGTTTATTTTCTCTAATTGAGGGCATACTAGAGGCAAACTCAAGGTTAGTTTTCTCTCTTCATTCATCATGATTTCTTTGAGAGAAGGGGTTCATGAAAATGAATCACATCAGAATATATAAATGAATAGGATTCTAATAAAATAAAATTAGACATAAGGTATATCAAAAACAAAATACATGAAAATAATGTGGGTTACATATTCTTTTCTCAAAGAATAAAAAAATAATGTATTATAGAGATTCGCAGGAGTTGAAAGAAATAATTATTTTTGAGTTTTTATATTTGGATAAATAATATTTGGAAATAAATATGTATTAAAAAAATAAAAAATTATTATAATGTTTTTATGGTGTTAGTATAGAACGTAACCCCATAATAATTATTTTAAGAAATGTGTTGAGAATATTTAAGAAAGGAATGAAAATGATGTTTTTCTAAGGAGAATAATAAAATAAGAATAATTTTCTATAATATAATGTGTGTTTTTGGGAAATATAAGATATCAAAAACTCTTTATTGGAGTGTTATATGACATGAACTATGAAATCTAGATGTTCAATTTTTTATAAGATTACATAAATTAAAGAATTTTTAATTGAACCTTAAAATCATTTATATCAAAAAAATGAAGGGTATGTTTTTCATATATATATATATGGAGAATTTATATAGGATGTAAAATAATTTCATGAGATTGATTGAGTGATAAATTTAAATTTATGGAGATAAATCATAACACTAAATATATAAGGTTGGTTCATAGCCCTTTTAAATTATACTTAATTTTCTATTTTTAATTATTTATTATACATACAACATTTATTACATAGTATTTTTCCCATATTGAATTTTTGAGGTTTTTTATGAACATTACCAAAAAATCATTAGTAATTTGATAATAGTTAAAATTGATATAATTTTTTCAATAAAATCTATAAATTTAGAGTTAATGACTATTTTTTTTTCAGGTAGGAAATAATTAATAATGATTATGGTATTTTACAAAATAGAATCATTTTATTAAAGGTATCTTGGTATGATTATTTTAGATATTTAATTATATTATATCAATTTTTAATTATTATGAGTAATATAAACCACAGTTTTTCATTATATGATTTTAATTGTGTTATAAATACATCATTTATTAATTGAATATATTTTTAAATCTATCCATATAAGGTAGTAATGGGAAATAAAACACATCCTCCCTGGAGGTGGTGATCCGACCATAATTTGTCCAATGATTTCACTTTTGGATTAAAGAGAGGGATATAATAATAAAATAGATAATCCATTGACATAATAATATTATAATTTATATATGAAATTTAATTCATTATATAATTATGAATTAGAAAGATTTAGTGGAGAGATAATTTTTAAGGAACTATAAACCAATAAATTAATACAATTAACTCTTCCTTGGATAGTCACCTTTAAAGCATAAATTAATGTTTCCTCGATTGGACATTAAGAAATACTAGTATCTCTAGGACATGGGAAATTGGGTTAGGTAGAAATCTAGGTAGAAATTGGTTGAGATAAGGGGCACATAATTTTTGGGGAAATTTGGTGGGGAAGGGTAGTATTAATAAAGGAGGGGAGAGGTATTTTAGAGTAAATTATTAGATTAAAATAATATATCTATGAATAGTGACCAATCATGTGATTCATTAGTTAGTTGATTTTTACTCGATAGTAAATTGGATAAAAAAATATTAGTCTTACTTCAAGAAACATAAAAAAAATATGTTCATATATATTATTAGACATTAAGGTATTTATATGTCATTTCAATATTGACCTCAATATGTTATTTTTATAATATATATATTAAAGCACAACATAAACATTATTTGATGTTTTAATTAAAAAAAATCACATTCATTTTATCAAATTAAATATTATAATGTGGGATGTTTATTTTAAAATAAAATTATTACTTGTTGATGAAATTGCAATTTTACTATCATGATCAATTATATTATAGTTAGAAAAACATTTTATGGTATTAAAAAATTAATTATATTTTTAATTGAAATATATGTACTATCCTAAAACCATTTTATTAAATTTTAATTAGATTTATAATTTTATTTTTAATAATAATATTATTAATATATATTTATAGACACAAATATAATATTTCCTTAGAATGTGTAATTTTTTTTCATATTTAACAATATTATTATGAAAAAAAATTGTATTTATTTTTATTATGATAAAAAAATATTATTTTAGCATTTCTACCCCAAATAAACCATATTTCATCCTTAGTTAATGTTAACCTCTTTATTTCAATCACCAAATCACATTCATCAATTTATAAATAATTTTTTATGAGGGTAAACAATATTTAAATTTATACAAAAATTGATACATTAATACAAAATATCCATAAGATAAAAAACCCATTATCATAGTCTCATAATCACTTACAGAAAGCTATGCACTGGTGGTACTTTCATGGGGTGGTTCATCCAACATTGATCTGGTGATGATATTAATTAATTTGAAATTCTCACATAAATGATTCTTCTCGATCTCCAATTTTAGTTATTTTTCATGACATTTAATAATGGAATTCCAAATTTATGCTACATCCCTCCCAATATATTATAATATCAAATTCGTGCAGGATAATCTGACTTGCTAAAGAAATCATTTATCCCTACTTCATTAAATTCCTATTATTTATATTGCCAATTTATATTAATTTTAATAATCATAAATGAAATATATATTACCAATGGTTATAATTCTATATGGTCATAATGAAAAATTGACATATTATGCCCATATTTATTCTTTAAATATAATGTACCAAATTAATAATAATTTTTCATTCATCATTATTATATAGAAATGTATTTTATATTATACTATATTTCATGATTTGGGACACACATTAAAAAGATAATTTTTGATATTAAAAAGTTTGGGCCATTAAATTCATCCCCATATAAATTTGACTTATGAAATTTCATTTCGTAAAATAAGAATATTATAGATGTGTGTATTTCTGTTTTACTTATTCATAGGATCCCTTGTTGTTCAACATAAAACTTATGGTTTCAATAAATCACTTTGACTATGTCGGTGGTCATGAGGAATATAATATGGTATCTATGGTTAAATAACTTCCTTAACTTATCCTTATAATAGATATAATGTTTCCATTGTACCACCACATGATTCAGTAAATGTTAGGGACCAAGAATGTACATAATTTAATGTGATACAAGGAAAGAATTCAATATGATTAAGTACCTAATGTGGCTTAATATATCTTAGAAATTACGTTCAAAATTTTTTAAATGTAATTAAACGTTTCCAATGTGATATGAAAAGGACTATATTATCAATAACCACAAAAATTCAAACCTGATTTGTCGATTATTGTTAATAAATTCAGTCAACATCGTCATTCAATGATGTGTTGCTGAATTTCTTTGACCTTTTCTACCAATTATTAAATATATACAAGTTATATAATAATTTGGTTTCCAATGTAATACCAATACATGTGTATTATAAATTTCATTCAATATAGTAATATACAAGTACACATCTAAATGATTAAGTGGATGTTGATGTCGTGTGAAATATGACCAAGAGATGATAGTGGACTCAGACTCTTGTGATTCCCAAATATAATGATATCAATATATCATCCAGGGTCTACGATTTTAGTGTATATTGGACATTAGTAAGTGGTGAAAGGATCCTATGATGTTAAACTATTTTTTCAAATTAGTTTTATGAATCTTCCAAAAAATTGTAGTAAAACTATTATATCTACCAGATATATTTAATAGTGGTGTCCCCTACAACCCCAGAACATTTATTATGAATTTAATTGTAAGATGATCAATTGTGAAATAAAATTGATTATTGATGAGGTGAGAAATATTTGTGGGAAAGTCGACATTAAACTATATGGAATTATATTGGTAATTTATATTTTTAATACAAATATTAAAATCCATGGGGATTTCAAAAAATTCCAATGTAGTAAGGGGTAATGGTTGAATCAACCACTTAAAATTTTTTCTATTGTTATTTATCATATTTCCATTCATAGAACTATGAAGAATATTTTTAAATCTACTTCATCATATTTTCACATATGTAGTTCTCTCATACATCTCTATACTAATTTATATTCCCTAAGTGAATTGTGTATGTTATGCTCAATGAATCCATCAATAGATAATTTTCTATTATATGTTCTAATAGTATGCATAGCTGAATCCAAAATCTAAAAATCCATTATTCATAAATGATTAAATATATGCATTATGTTTCATATATTATCTAGATTCCTCTATATTTCTATATCATTCCATTGATATTCATTAATCTTATCCAACATGAATGATAGTGGAAACATTTGAAAAAGGTAGGATGTGCTTCTTCCCTTTTTTCTTATCATGTATATATTTATAATATATCTTAATACTATATCAATATCCATACTAATCACATATGGTTTTTGTATATTTTATTGTTAGATAATCTTCCACTTTATTATACATCTAGAGATGTGTGTCTATTGAGAAATATTTCTCACTGGTCATATCTAACTATCTTAGTTGGAGAATATTGATCACAATTTGTGTGAATATAAACTCCAAGATATTATGATATGTATATATATATATCCCTTTTATAAATATATATAATTTTAAAATATATTCAATATATCAATTAATGCATTGATCTCTTGATGATATACCGAATAATTTTTCTCTTGAAATATAAATTGTCTTGTAGAATTGGATATCACATTATAATTTTTCTTGATAAGAAAACCTATCTACTTCAATAACGAACAAAAATAGATATGAAATAAATTCAATCACTTTTTTAGTGTGAGTAATGGTCTAGTGATTAGACATTTAATCAATTAATTGATCCCAATTAACATTTATTGGAAAATAAAAACATTAACCCCTTCATATTTACCTGGGAAAATGGGTTTGAATATTGTGATTAGTTCCTTAAAAATCTTAAATAATTCCAGGTTATTCCAATAGAACTACATATCTCTATTATAGATGTTTTCCAAGTCCATTTTTCAATATAATTTGTCTTTTAGGGATCCATAGATATCTTGTAATCCTTGATAAATTACCTTAGTTTCTGACATAATATCTCTAAAACATACATGTTATATAATCTACATATATATTATCCTTTACCAATTTATTCAACACTATACTAAAATAATAATAAAAAATTTATCGTTACTTTTGGAATATATTATAATCTCCTATATAATAACTTCCATAAATTTTTTATGTAACCATTAAGGACTCTATTAACAATATCTAGGAAAATTAATAGATATTTAGTGATTCCAAAAAAGAATTAAGTTGGAATTATATTGATAAAACCTTGAATGAAATGAAGTGGGGGGAATATTTTCTAGGGAAAAATTATATATTCATGAAGCCAAATATATCTGACTGAAAAAGTCATAAATATTTTACAGGTGTACATTTACTTTATCGTGATCCTTTTGGGTTTGTCATAATCATTTTTGAAATGCATGGACCCATCCTTCTTCTGGTTATTTTATATAAACACACAACATGGTAATGAACAAGGGATTATAAATCACTTGATTAAATACTCTTATATTTTCTTCTTCAATTATTATAGATCACTGAGAGAAAATATATTTTGAATTTGGTATATGGGATGATCTCTAGGTATAAGTTCAATAGAGACCCCAAACTCTCAGATAAGAAGTATTCCATGTAACTCATTCCACAATACATCAAAAAATCCCTCTTAAAGGGATTGTCCTATATTATTATCCTATATTTTTTAGGTAACCAAAACATTACATATATAAATATAAAAATATTTAATAGGAATATTCAATAGATCTCACAATAATACATTCCCATAAATGGTAATGCATCAACATATTTTTGTGACTAGATACAAAAAAAAGTATTATTTTTGAAAAATAATCACTATCACACATATATATTTAAATTTTTGTCTTATTAGACACATATCATAATAAAACTCATCAGTTAGGAAAAATCCATTGGAAAAATATCAATGGGTGGGATTAGATTAAATGTATGGATAAACATTAGGAATATAAAAAAAGTGATTATTAGATTATTAAAAAAGTATGATAACATAATTGAGAGTATTTTACCAACTAGAAAGGATTAATGCCTAGAAAATAATATTTAATAATAAAAACTCATTGGATATCCAAAATAATGATTTATAATTATTTTAAAGAACATGTTATAATTCTGGATTCATAGCAAGAAGATCAAGATCCGATGTTGGTTAGTCCTCAAGAATAATATTTAAAAATGAAAGAGTCAGGCGTACATGGGTTTATTATATAGGCGAGTATACAACACACCACATCTCTCTGCATCCACCATTAGAGCACAATAATGAGGGGTCATGAAAGACCACATCATATGAGGACCAAGTAGAGCCTTTCTCGCCAATGTATCAGCAACTTGATTAGCCTCCCTGTCACGACCCGTCCTCGGGGCCCATGCCGTGACTACCCCAAGCCCACCTTCCATAGGCCAGGGGCTGGCGACTAGCACCAAGGCATAAATTCCGATAAAGGGAAGGCATTGCCTTTGTAAAGTAAACAAGAACCACCGAGTAAGAAAGCGGAAAAGTAAACACTAATTAAAAAAACAGAGTACAACTGTAAGTGCGGAAGTAAGTGGGCCAGTATACAAACCCAAACTGAAAGTAAAGTACAACATGAAAGGGAAAACATCAACTGAAAAGTAAAAGCCGCTACGATGAGTTTTCCACTAGAAATACCACCTGAAGGGTGGGTACAGATAGCTCCACTGCCTCTCGGGTCCCGCCGTACGCTCCGAGTACGTCTCACCCAGTGGTCCACCTCCAGGTACCGTCCTGCTCTGCAAGTCTCAACCACGATCAACACTGTTCGTCGTCTGCAACCAACACAACGTAGTGCGGGCATAGCCAATGAAGGGGTGAGTATAAGCTACTCAGTATGGACCTCGAGACCTCCGAAGGTCTCCCAAAATCTACAAAGGATAAACCAGAATGGAAAGATACAATCAAGAAGTAACAACCGACAATGCTTAGGTATATGCCCATACATATACTTAAGTCATCAATTCCAATACGCTCCAACCTCCGAGCCCAAGTACAACCCAGTCCACACATGAAAGTATATGTATTCCACACAGGAATGAAAAATGTAAAATCCACACAGGATATCTCAACACAATCCACAAAGGAGAGTAAAACGGAAAATCCACACAGGATAGCTCAACACAATCCACAATGGAAAGTAAAACAGGGTTTCATCTCACACAGGTATACTTCTTCGAATGACGATAGATATGATCACTGATCCATCTATGTCGTCGGACCCACAAAGGATCGATAGGTACTAACCCCCGCAATGACCCAAAAAGGATCTGACCCACAAAGGATCGATAGGTAACTAACCCCCGCAAAGACCCACACAGGATCGGGCCCACACAGGACCTGTAGGCGCTGGCCCTCACTGGACCCATGAGCGCTGACCCACACAGGATCAGACCCACACATGATCGGTAGCACTGACCCACAAAGGATCGCTGAGTGCTGTAGTCGTCGCCGTCGAGTCCACTGAGGATCTCTACACAGTCATCATCGTCACAGTAGCAGTCACAGCCAACTCTAGGGTTCCTGCACACAACAAGCTCGTTCGGGAGGGTACGATCCACGAGATGAGAGGCTGATGCATCAACTAACACATAGTCCAGAGTTGATGTATCAAAAAGTTTTGTATCATCAACAGGAACTCAACGTCGCAGACGGCGCGTCAATCGGACGCCCGGTCTGAGAGATATTGGCCTTTTCGTCCTAGGGGCCCGGTTGGTTTTTAAGGAAAAACCAACCCGACCATACTCCACCTGCGTCCAAACCTCAGGTGGAGTATGCCAAAAGATCCATCTCACTTAGAGGAAATCAACAAAGTTGACAGCACGTCGATCAGACATCCGAAGCTCAAGATATGAGCGTTTCCTCTCCGAAGGCCCGGTTGGTTTCGTGTACGAACCAACCCAGCCGAACCCAAAGTATTCTGAAACCTTGAGTGTGATATACTGAAACGACCATCTCGATCCAAGGATCTCATCGCCGCTGACGGCGCGTCGTTCGGAGGCCCGTAGCTCACGATACGTTTAAAAGACCGAAAACGTTCCGAAGACAGGGGGTCTAGGCCCGGACCGACCCGGCCCGGCCAGGGCACGACCCGGCCGGTCGGGCCGGCCCGGCTCGGCTTGGCCGAATGGCCAAGCGAGGGAGCCTCGGGGTGCTGCCCCTCTGGGAGGAAAGTGTCGCGGCGGCCCTGTCCGGCGACGCGCCGGGGCGCCGCCGCCCTGGCCGCCGGCGCCGCCGGTGGTTTCCGCGGGCCACCGGAGTTGCTCTGGTGGTCCGATTTCGCTCCCGTCTGCACCATAGCTCCTCCCGAGTCCCGTTCTTCCCTGTGGAATCAACGAATCACCCCTAAAGCATGTTTTTTCATCGCCTGCCAATCCTTATACCAACGAAGAACTGCAGAGGGTTATCGGGCTGTGTTTGTTTGGCCCGCACCCTCCGCGTTAGGTGATAACAATTGGGAGAAATAATCAATACATAGAACACATAACAAAAACAATTTTAATAAATTAAAATTGTTCTTATGTAATCGGGTTCTTTGTTTTGAACGGAAACATCCACGGAGTAAAAATCATTCCCAATAAAACCCCTTCGTCGTCAAGTCGTCGCACGCACGTTCTTCGCGGAAATGATCAGCACGGAAGGAGTCGATCGTCACATCGCGGAAGGGCGTCGCGTCGTCATGGAAGGGCGTCACATCGTCGCGGAATACGGTGTCGCGTCAACGAACTCCGAGGGTCTAGAACATATAGATTTAATTAATAATAATTAAATCTATATTGTTGTTATAATCCACAAAGAAAATAAAAGGAGAAACCCGAAATCTCCTACCACAAGCAGTTGGTGATCGGGGATCATTGCGGGGAAGAAAGTCTTGGAAGAAGCGTCGTCGATCTTCGAGGGTGACGGCGTTCATCGTGTTCTTCGCGTTCATCGCGAAGGGGGATGAAGGCATAAGATTTCTGTCAAAAGCCTCTCAACGAGCAATCCTCAAGATGTCGTGCGTTGGTCTTATTTTATTATTACGCCAACAGATTGTAAAGAGGTTAAGAAACGATTAAATTAATTCATAGAATTAATTCAACGAATTTAACCGCCCAATTAAATGGTGCGTTAAAAATTTAAGAAAACGCGTCATTTGACTTTCATAATGACAGGTTTTCGCGGGTGCGTTACTTAGCGGAAAAGAAAGGGTGGGGATCGTGTGGGCCCCACCTCACAAATATCCTACCAAGAGGGTAGGATATCTTTGGATAGCACCCTATCCGCATCAACTTAGCTTAAGCTAATTTAAGTGGCTTTCAAGTGTCATTAAGTGAAATAAAATAAAGTTTGTCGTACCAATTATTTTATTTATTAACTTTAAGCCCAATAATTAAAAATCACACCTGAGCAAACACAACTCCGGGAGAGGTGTTTTTGAGAAAATATCGGTGCTGCAATTCCATCGGTGCCCTCAGAATTTGATTCCGAGCACCGGTTTAAAAGTTAGGAAAACCCACTCGTCCGTTCACTAATCGTACCCGAGCCAAACTTCGGAAAATGATTCTGGGCACACTGGGCCTCAGAATCAGGTGCCATCTGAAACTGTGTTCTTGTAAAATTCCAAAGAAATTTAAGAAAAAAAAATTTCCTTGAAATTAACGGGTCTTTACATTACTCCCACCACAGGGCTTTATATCCCCGTAAAGCTTCACTAAAAACATAGGGATACAAAGGCGGTACTGAGCACGCATCTGAGCCTCCCGCTCCCAAGTGCTCTCCTGGAGGTTCCCGTGCTGCCATCAGATGTGCACTAGAGGAATCGATCGTCCATAAAGGACCCGCTCCAGTCGATCCTCGATCTCCACCGGGACCTCCGCAAAAAGTCTCCCCATCATCAACGTCCAGCTTCCCATGGTCAATGATGTGTGTCGGGTCGTGCACGTATCTTCCCAGCTGAGATACGTGGAAGACGTCGTGCACCCGGTGCAACTGAGGTGGTAGAGCCAGGCAATAAGCCACCTCGCCAAACCTGCTGGGGACCTGCAATGGTCCGATGAAGCATGGAGACAACTTGCCGCCTCAGCCAAATCTCTGTAAACCATGTCGAGGTGAGACACGCAAGAAGATGTGGTTTCCATCCTCAAACTCTAGTGGCCTCCGCCTCCTATCTGCATAATACTTTTGACGGGTCTGAGTTGTCCTCATCTGCTCCGGGATGATCTGGACCTTCTCTGGTCCTATAAGAGCTGCTGCGATTTCTTCCTTGCCGACAAGAGAAATCAGGTCTCATCTCTTGGATGAACCATGTTCTTCGCCTAATACAGTCAATCCCATCATGGATGATACAAACACATATCAAGGATGAAGTCATAAGGCCTCGATGCTACTACCAAGAGATCCTACCTTTACTCTCGCCTCCAAGGGTTGAGTCACACTGTCGGCATCAGTGTATGGTAACTGGGTCTCCTCCAGTAGGTATCTCTCAAGTGAGGGTCAAGTCAACAGTCTAAATTGGAACCTCTTAGTAACAACACAAGAGAGGACAGGAAAGTAAATGCCACAAAAAAGGTGTCTTTTATTATTGCAGCTCAAGTACAAAGACACAAAGCATCTACAAACATACAACAACAAAACTAAATGCAACATGAAAAAAAGTCTCCAGGACTGGAGCAAGTCCCAAGAAACTCCGCACCTTTGTCACACTCCTGGGTGGCTCCCAAGCTAGCACTGCCTCGATCTTCGTAGGATCCACTGCAACTCCCGCCTCAGAGATGACATGCCCCAAAAAGTGGACATCACGTATCTAGAACTAACACTTCAAGAGTTTTCCATAAAGCTGGTGCTCTCGGAGTGTGTCTAGTACAACCAGCAAGTGGTAGGCATGCTCCTCCTCAGTCATCGAGTATATCAAAATGTCGTCGATGAAGACTACAACAAATCGATCGAGGTATGGCTGGAAGATCCTGTTCATGAGGACCATGAACACTGTTGGAGCATTGGTTACGCCGAATGGCATAACCAAGAACTCATAGTGGCCATACCGACATCTGAAGGTCGTGTTCTGCACATCCTCGTCTCGAACTCTGAGCTGCTGATAGCCTGACCTGAGGTCTATCTTCGAGAACCACCATGCTCCCTTGAACAGATCTAAGAGGTCAACAATCCTCGGCATCGGATACTTGTTCCTCACTATCACCTGGTTCAGGCGACGATAATTGACACAAAGTCGCATGCTCCCGTCCGCCTTCTTGGAGAACAAAATTGGTGAAGCCCAGGGTGAAACACTGGGTCGGATGAAACCCTTGCCCTGCAATTCCTCCAACTGTACCCGTAGCTCTCGAAGCTCAGTGGGGGCCATCCGATACGCTGGAGTCGATATCGGGGCTGTCCTGGGGTACAGGTCAATATGGAAGTCTACCTCTCTGCGAGGAGGTAGTCTTGGAACGTCGTCAGGAAAGACGTCCGTATACTGATCCACCACTTCAGGAAAACTAGGACTCTGCAAGTCAACATCTCCTAGGATGAGGCTAGCCAACTGATGAGTGATGGGCTGTCCTCTCCTCTTCGGAAGTCCATCCTGTGCTGCGAAGGCTCCCTTCTCGCCGGTGAAGGTGAACCTGCTCCCGTCGGTGCATACACATCACACCTTGCACATAATACAGCCAATCTGTGCATGGACTATAGATAACAAATCCATGCCCAAGATGATGTCGTAAGGCCTCGACGCTACTACAAGAAGATCCCAGCCGATGCTCTCGCCTCCTAGAGTATGGTCACACTGCCGGCACCAGTGTGTAATCGTCGAGTCTTCTCCCGTAGGAGTCTCTAGCCGTAAGGATCGAGCCAATGGCTCTTTCGGAATCTCTGAGCTCCGAACTAGGGTAGTGGCTATGAAAGAGTGACTCGATCCTGTGTCTATAAGAACTACAGCAAGGGTGGAATAGACACAGATCATACCTCTAATAATCTCGTGCGCGCCGTGGTCGTAGGCCTCCACTGCCTGGAGCTGTGCCTGTCTCTGCCCGCCATCTCCCTATGGCCGGGGCGGACCTCCTGGTGGTGGTGGTGGTAGAGCCTCAAAGCGTTTCCCACCACCTGCTGCTCGGCCAGCTCCTCTGCCTCGTCTGCCTTCTCCCTGTGGACCGCCACGGTCGACCCTCTGCCTCTGCTTGGGTGGCCCCTCAACTGTCTGCTGCTCCTCGGCACAGTGGGTTGGGTAGTCACGAGCCATGTGACCCTGCCCGCCGCAAGTGTAGAAATTCCTGCCTCTCGATAGACTGGCTCCGCGCTGTGTGCCCCGCACTGCTGAGCCAGTGTCCTGAGGCCGTCTACGTGAGGGTCTCATTTTCCTGGACCCCTGAGTCATCCGTCGGCTGCCTGCTGCGGAAGACTCTGCTACCTGCCGCCCTGCGGTAGGTCTCGCTGCTAATGAAGGCTCAGCAAGGAAGCTCTCGATCAAAAGGGCTCGCTCCAGTACTCATGCCTGAGTCGGAATGCTGAGGGAGATCAGAGATGCCCTGATCTCGTGTCTCAATCCCTGCTCAAAGGTCCGGGCCTGGAAGAACGGGTCCTGTACCATGTCGGTCGAGTAGCGCGAGAGATCGGTGAATCTCGCCGAGTACTGGGCGACCTTCAAGCTGCCCTGCCGCAGCTGAAGAAGCTCCTGGAAGCGCACCGCACGGAGGGTGGCCGGAATGAACTCTGAATGGAAGAGGCCCTCAAAGTCTGTCCAGATGAGAGAGGCCTCATCGTGCACCTGGAGCATCAGGCTCCACCATCGTCCTGCTGCTGCGTGCAGTAGGCTCGATGCGAGGATCACCATGAGGTCTGCTGGTGTCCTCAGTAGTCTAAAAACTCGTACCACTGTCTCCAGCCAGTCCTCGGCTCCCTGGGGGTCCGTCTCCCCATGGAACCTAGGCGGTCGCTGGCGCTGGAACTCATGCAGTGCACTGAGTCGACGTGCATCGTCAGCGGCTGGTGCTGGAAGCATCGGGGTCTCGGCAGGTAGAGGTACCGCCGGTGCCTCTACTGTCAAAGGGCCCTATACTGAGGCCTCGTCTCTCGGTGGGCTATCGTCACATACGACACTCAGAACCCTAGATGGTTGTCGTTGTGGGGCCATCCTGAAAAGGAAACAGGTGCGCCACGTTCAGAACAATATACCTGGTGAGTTGACATAATGTAATCACAAAAAAAACTTGAAACACACATGGAATCAATGTTTTCGTGCATTAAGTCAGAAATCAGAAGTCAGGGTCCTGGTGTACGGATACGTCGGCCGCCGCACCAACACTGGACTCCCTGGACTGATAACCACACCCAATACGCCAAACACTATTGCTTCACTTAGAAGAAATATCAGAGTCTACGGTAGAACCGAACTCCTCTGATACCAATTTGTCATGACCCGTCCTCCGGGCCCGTGCCGTGACTACCCTAAGCCCGCCTTCCATAGGCCAGGGGCTGGCGACTAGCACCAAGGCGTAAATTCCGGTAAAGGGAAGGCATTTCCTTTGTAAAGTAAACAAGCACCACAGAGTAAGCAAGCAGAAAAGTAAACACTAAGTAAAAAAACAGAGTACAACTGTAAGTGCGGAAGTATGTGGGCCAGTATACAAATTCAAACTGAATGTAAAGTACAAATCGAAAGGGAAAACAACAACTGAAAAGTAAAATCCGCTACGCCGAGCTGTCTACTAGAAATCCCACCTGAAGGGTGGGTACAGATAGCTCCACTGCCCCTCGGGTCCCGCCGTCCGCTCTGAGTACGTCACACCCAGTGGTCTACCTCCAGGTACTGTCCTTCTCTGCAAGTATCAACCACGATCAACGTTGTCCATCGTCTGCAACCAACACAACGTAGTGCGGGAATAGCCCGTGCAGGGGTGAGTATAAGCTACTCAGTAGGGACCCCGAGACCCCCGAAGGACTCCCAAAATCCACAAAGGATAAACCACAAAGGAAAGATACAATCACGAAGTAACAACCGACACTGCTTAGGTATATGCCCATACATATACCTAAGTCAACAATTCCAATACGCTCCAACCTCCGAGCCCAAGTACAACCTAGTCCACACAGGAAAGTATACGTATTCCACACAGGAAAGAAAAACGTAAAATCCACCCAGGATATCTCAACACAATACACAAAGGAAAGTAAAACGTAAAATTCACACAGGATAGCTCAACACAATCCACAAAGTAAAGTAAAACAGGGTTTCAGCTCACACATGTATACTTCTTCGAATGACGATAGATATGATCACCGATCCATCTACGTCGTCAGACCCACAAAGGATCGATAGTTACTAACCCCCGCAATGACCCACAAAGGATCTGACCCACAAAGGATCGATAGTTAATTAACCCCCGCAAAGACCCACACAGGATAGGGCCCACACAGGACCTATAGGCGCTGGCCCACACAGGACCGCTGAGCACTAACCCACATAGGATCAGACCCACAGAATATCGGTAACACTGACCCAAAAAGGATCGCTGAGTGTTGTTGTCATTGTCGTCGAATCCACTGAGGATCTCTGCACAGTCGTCGTCGTCATAGTAGTAGTCGCAGCCAGCTCTAGGGTTCCTGCACACAGCAAGCTCGTTCGGGCGGGTCCGCTCCACGAGCCGAGAGGCTGATCCATAAAATAAAACATAATCCAGAGTTGATGTATCCAAATGTTCCGTGTCGTCAACAGGAACTCCACGTCGCAGACGGCGTGTCAATCGGACTCTCGGTCTGAGAGATATTGGCCTTTTCATCCTAGGGGCCTAGATGGTTTTTAAGGAAAAACCAACCCGACCGTACTCCACCTATGTCAAACCTCGGGCAGAGTATGCCAAAAGATCCATCTCACTTAGAGGAAATCAACGAAGTCAATGGCACGTCGATCAGACGTCCGAAGCTCAAGATATGAGTGTTTCCGCTCCGAAGGCCCGGTTGGTTTCGTGTACGAACCAACCCGGCCGAACCCAATGTATTTAGAAACCTTGAGTGCGATATACCGAAACGACCGTCTCGATCCAAGGATCGCATCGTCTCTGACGGCGCGTCGTTCGGAGGCCCGTAGCTCACGATATAGGTAAATGACCGAAAACAGTCCAAAGACGGGGGGTCTAGGCCCGGACCGACCTGGCCCGACCCCCCTGGGTCGGCCCAGCCCGGCTAGGGCGCGACTGGGCCAGTCGGGCCAGCCCGGCTCGGCTCGCCCGAACGGCCAAGCGAGGGAGCCGCGGGGTGCTGCCCCAGCGGGATGCAAGTGTCGTGGCCCACGTGGTGCTGCGCTAGAATTCAGAGAACGCGGCTTTGCCGCATCTCATGCGTGCCGGACCCGCACAGCCGTGGGTGCGCTGGCCGCCGCCGCCGTGACATTAGCCGCGGTGGGCCTGTCCGGCGGCACGCCGGAGACCCGCGCCACCGGTGGTTTCTGCGGGCCACCGGAGTTGCTCTGGTGGTCCGATTTCGCTCCCGTCTACGCCGTAGCTCCTCCCGGGTCCCGTTCTTCACTGCAGAATCAACGAATCACCCCTGCGTCATGTTTTGTCATCGCCCGCCAATCCGCATACCAACGAAGAACTGCGGAGGGTTGTCGGGATGTGTTTGTTTGGCCCGCACCCTCCATGTTAGGTGATAACAATCGGGAGAAATAATCAATACATTGAAAACATAACAGAAACAATTTTAATAAATTAAAATTGTTCATATGAAACTGGGTTCTTTGTTTTTAACAGAAACATCCACGGAGTAAAAATCATTCCCAATAAAACCCCTACCTCGTCAAGTTGTCGCACGAGTGTTCTTCGCAGAAATGAGCGCCACGGAAGGAGGCGATCGTCGCGTCGTGGAAGGGTGTCGCGTTGTCGCAGAAGGGTATCGCGTTGTCGCGGAAGGGCGTCGCGTCGTCGCAGAATACGGTGTCGCGTCGACGAACTATGAGGTTCAAGAGCATATATATTTAATTAATAATAATTAAATCAATATTGTTGTTATAATCCACAATGAAAATAAAAGGAGAAACCCGAAATCTCCTACCTCAAGAAGTTGGTGATTGGGGATCGTTGCGGGGAAGAACGTCTCGTAAGAAGCGTCGTCGATCTCCGAGGGTGACAGAGTTCTTCGCGTTCTTCACGTTCTTCACGAAAGAGGATGAGGGCACAATATTTCTGTCAAAAGCCTCTCAACGAGCAATCCTCAAGATGTCGTGCGTTGGCCTTATTTTTTTATTACGCCAACAGATTGTAAACAGGTTAAGAAACAATTAAATTAATTCATAGAATTAATTCAATGAAGTTAACCGGCCAATTAAATGGTGCGTTAAGAATTCAAGAAAACACGTCAGTTGACTTTCATAATAACGGGTTTTCGCGGGTGCGTTACTTGGCAGAAAAGAAAAGGTGGGGCTCGTGCGGGCCCCACCTCACAAATATCCTACCAAGAGGGTAGGATATTTTTATATAGCACCCTATACGCATCAACTCAGCTTAAGCAGCTTTAAGTGGATTTTAAGTGTCTTTAAGTGAAATAAAATAAAGTTTGTCTTACCAATTATTTTATTTCTTAAATTTAAGCAGAAAATTTAAAAACCACACCTGAGAAAACGCAACTCCGGAAGAGGCGTTTCTAAGAAAATACCAGCGCTGCGATTCCATCGGTGCCCTCAGAATTCGATTCCGAGAACCGGTTTAAAAGATAGAAAAACCTGCTCGTCCGTTCACTGAACAAACCCGAGCCAAACTTCGGAAAATGATTCCAGGCACACCGGGCCTCGGAATCAGGTGCCCTCTGAAACTGTGTTCTTGTAAAATTTCAAAAAAAATTAAGAAAAAAAATTTCCTTGAAATTTACGGGTCTTTACACTCCCGATACAAATGAGAAACAACCATGTGTATTTGACTAGATTGGTGGAGGCACCCAACCCACTACGGAAGCACGCGCCAAGGCACATTATAAGTTCAATTATTAAATACATGTACTGTAGTCATAGAATCAGATTCAATCAAAATCCATCTCCAATTAAATTGGACAACATACCTTATAGCATGAATCATAGCCCATAGCTCAGCTTCAAAAGTTGTGCCAAGGCCAATGTATTGATAAAATCATCCCTTGATGAACCCATGAAAAGTGCAGAAAACACCTCCACATCCCGATGGACCCGACGTACCTGACACAGCTCTATCAACATTTATATTGAGGCCCGGTGTAATCAGTGGTACCCATCTATTATACTTCAGCATCCAAGGTTTGTGAGGTCGACCAGAAACTCCAAGAAACCTCAGAGTTTGAAGGTCATAAATAGTCTTTTTCATCGCACTATCCTGGATCATTGATGAAACATACTCATCCTTGAGAACGGAGATCATACACTTCCGAACAACATCATGTGCACTATCAAACAAGGCATTATTCCGCGATTCCTACAAGGACACATTGGTCCCCACAATAACAGCAGCGAGAATATTGCACAGCTGGTCACTGCAGAGAAATAATAGCCTTTCAATTCGTAAAATTATTATAATATAATTCCTAGAAAAAAGGACTATTATTGTCATTGAAAACCCACTAAACCATGTACTGGATAAATTTATGTGAAGTATGTATATAGCAATGAGAAATCATATTTTTTTTGTATACATTAAAATCAATCATTCATTCCCCACATTTAAAAAATATCACAAGTGAGTAATGTATGTTTTCTTAATATTTATTTAATAATTTATTATGAAACTCCATGGTAGAAAAAACAACATTATAAAACAAAATAGTGAAAATAAAAATACTTCAACTAATCAATTTTGATGAACATTGGCATGGAGAAAAATGAATCTTGAAAAAAAAATTGTAGTTAGATTATAATAAAAATATACTTTCTATAATATTTAGTAACAAATAAATTTAAAATGGTAATAATTCATTAAGAATATATATATATATATATTCCTAGAGTAAAATATAATTTATTGGTTTTTTAAGAAAAAAATAAATAAATTTCTAGAAATGTAAATTTAAAAATAAACAATTCCAAAAGGAAATGAGGTTATAACATAAACCTGCATCTCATGTCCTGAGATTTTTCATACAAAATATTAACCTCTTGTATTAAAAATTTAATTTTTAATAAATTTATTCTATAAACCTATTCATAGTTTCATTACACAATTTCATTCAATTATATTTTCAAATAACTCATTTATTAATAATTCATTACAAAAATCATTATTCTTGGTGTTTAATGTTCTATTTCACATATGTGTTTCACTTTAGCTACCCATTTTTGTAATCCTTGTTGATGGATTTATAATATGTAGAATAATAATAACTTCATATATATTTTTTTCATTATATTCACATTTATAACTATCCTGGAAAGCCAATGATTAAAAAATATATAGTGATTATAGAGATGATAATGATTATATATGCTTGAACACTACATTATATACCTATTAACAAATTAAAATTATAGAAAGAAATAAATTATCATTAAAAAATAATAATAATATCATAAATATAATATATATTCATTAAATATATCCAAGTTACTATCAATGTCACGTATGGATGAAAAAATAATTACATCCCTCTTTGGAGGTGGTATTCCACTCATACTCATTAGAGATAAAATTGTCTTACAATGTATGGTAGGATAAAAGATAAATAATATTTTATACTTTTATAAGAAAAACAATTTAATAAAAACCATATATTATAATTAAATCCTTCACATAAAAACATCATTGAATTGTGGTGATAAAAGTTAAATCACATCATTTCAATGAGGTGAGAGTCTACATGGACTAAAAAAGATTTTTTCATTTCCAATTAGAAATGATGATAAATAGATAATGGTTATTATATTAACATCATAATGGGTTTGTAATTTTTTTTACTTATTTCTTAATGATTCATTTTTTAAAGAATATTTGGATGAGGTTGAAGAAAAATTAAACATTCAATTATTCATGGATTATTATTACCAATTCTTCAAGAAAAATCATTGCATCTCATTTAATAGACATTTAGATTTTATTTTAAAAAGAAAAATTCCAAAATTATATATATATATATTTGTTTATATTATGTTTTGATATAGATTTTTTGGAGCAAGGTTTCTCAATATGGAACGAATAAGATAAGATAATATGGACCATTTTGTATGTGAGGGGAGTTACAAAATATTAAGTATTATAAACATTAAATAATTTAAGGAAATATTCAAGGATATGTGGCACTAAATTGGGAAACTTTTGTCGATGATACGAGATAAGGTAAAAATATATTCAAATAATAGGTATACCAAAAAATTTCTTATTATAACATCTATATCATTATTTTATCCCCTTTTAATCTATTTTAACTATTATCGTGGTGATTTTTTTACCATGATTACTACTAATTATCAAAAAAAATAAAATTGGATTTTTTAAAAATGGTAATTTGTAAAATGGAAACCATATTATCAAAATAAAATAATTTTATTAGCATAATTTAATTTAAAAACCATTAAAACATGCTGAAAATATTTTATATAGTAATGAATTTTGAAATATAAAATGAACATACCCTTAATATATATCTAGTAATCAAATTAGAGGAAATAAATTTAGTTTCATTGAATATATAATCTAAAAATATAATTTAAATTATTCATCAAAAGTTATTATTTTAATTTATAAAAACAAATTTTTCCCATAAATACAATTTTATAAAAAATAACCATTAACACATTCAAATGATTTTATCGTTATTTCTATCATATTGATAAATGATGTATGAAATTGGTTTATTTCCTTACCAAAAAATTTCATAATAATAATTTTTTTTGACTATGATACATAATATATTGTAACAACTAATAAATTGATAAAATGATACATTATCATCCAATTATTTTATTCATATAATTTCAATATGAGTACTATTTCCATTTCATTTTACAATAAATTTTTTAATGAAATATTTTTGTAAAATATTTAATTATTCATGTAGTCTTATTTATAGTCTCTAATACAATAACTAGGTCTTATATAATATACTATTTCAATTTTAGTTCATTTATGTTTACTTCTAAATGTTATTCAAGCTATTGAAGAAATAAAAGATATATTCCATTGAAAATATATTATAATATCATTAATGGTTACACATTATTCTCCATCATTTGAGATATATATGACATCACTAAGGAAAAAATATCCATGTTGATAAAGATTTTCCTACGGATAATCATCATATACTTCGAAAATATATAGAATTTGGTGATTATTTTGGATATGGAAGGTGATTTTCTTCTCCTAGAACAAGATATTGGTTGTATAAAATGATAGTTAATACTTTCCCATTATAAGAGAAATTTTCACTAAAGGTTACATGGAAATGTTTTTTTGGGATATTCTGAACAAAAATATTGATTATGAAAATGTTATATAGTAGATATAGGATGACTACACAACTTGGTGTTTTCAATGATAATTCAATCTCATTATCTGGAGGTAGTTTTTGAATAGTTATACTAATAAGGGATGATATGTAACAATTCATTGAAACAAAATAAAATAATTATATTTCTAGTCTTGAAAGATTAATAAGTGTACGAATAAACAATTTATTCTCATTATCATCCTTAGATGCAGTGAAAGAATATCCTAATCAATTATATATTTTCCTTAGTGGGTGCTACCATTAGTAATATTTGACCACCATATTTCTATATAATTTTTATTCATAGTTTTCTTATTCCTTTTAATTGAATCCTTAGTCCAGAGAATTTGGATGGAATGTAATTTTATTTACTACCTTTATATTAGTGGGATTATGAATTTTATTTAGAAATTAATTTTATTGATTCACATCCTTTCCACCTCTAAGGAATCTGTATGTTCCTAAAAGGATAATTCTTGGTTGCTTCATCCCATATCAATAAAAAGTGGGGAACATTATTTTTTCCCTCTTTGATATATATCCATTGATCCATTAGAAATAAACTCTATTAACAATTTTTTAGTCTCAACCCCTTATAACTATTGGGAATTGAAAACCTTCATCCTGAATTTGAGTGAACATCAATCTATTTCTTCATAGTTTTCAAAGTATCACATCACCCATGATTTTTAAAGGATAGATCATATCCCACTAATGATGAAGATATATACTCATATAACATAAATGAAATTTTTTTATGTTTACCATTGAATACATATAATTTTATTCAAATGTGGACTATGTGAATCGTCCTCTATTTTACCCTGTCTAAGAAACTATATCTCCATTTTAAGAAGGAGTGTTAGGAAAATAGTTTTTGAATAATATATTCTTTATTCCTTCTCTATCCAATAATGTTATATTATCCATTAGCCTACTTATTCTTGAATGGGGTCCATTGCGGATCGTATTATCCCTCTATGTCATATTTAATCGATTTTACATTCTCCTCCATAGAGAATCGTACAACAATAATTGTCTTCCCAATATAATTATTACATTTTTCTCGGACTGGTGGATTAATATATTCACTAAATGTATGGCTCATTTCCTCATAATGTATTAATCTATATATTTTAATTTCTTATAATAAGGGATATCTCTATATAATTAATGTTATTATTCATAACATGAGTTAGATGTACAAGTAACACCATGTATTTATAAACACAAAATATCATCATATTATTAACTGTATTAAGGTAATAATTCCATTACCCAACACATTAGTTATTGAAAAAATTCAATTTATTTCTATACATTTATTAAAATGAACGAAATTTATCAATGATAATACATAAATTAGTAAATATAAAATTATAATATAGGAATATTAGAGGAAGTACACATAAATTAATTGTATATCATAAATATGGATATGTAGGTTTAAATATATGTTATTCATTGGAAAATTTATTTTATGTCCTCTAATATAAATAGCTATATATTACAACATCATTTTTAACCATACTATAATAATATATTCAAATAAAATATAATGGTTTGCAGTGAACATGTTAATCAATCAAATCATATCCCCAAGTGATTATCAACCTTAATGCTAAATTAGGAACATTTGTTGTGTTACATGTGAAGATTGAGTTAATACCCGTCTAATATTTTTTAGGATAGTTACCCCTTGGTGTGTCTGATCTAGAGCCAATATCCACTTGTAGTGTCCAAATAGGAAATTCAATGATAGGAAACCAGACAGACATTATCATACCAAACTACTAGGATGGTTTTGTAGATATAGTCTTACTCCTAGAATTTTCAATAATTTTTTCTCATCCTATTCATAAAAATAACAAGAACATGATATAAACAAGTTTAAAAAAACAAAAATCTCATACAATATTTATTAAATGTTTTTTGTCATAAAAAATCATATATTATAACAATATAATTTAGTATTTTATTTACTTTGGGAGATTAGGTACATGATAGAGTAACATCAAAATAAACTAACAAATATTTATTTTATATTAGGTAATTTGATCCTGAAATCCATTTATATTATAATACTCATAGGGTACATTGAAAGAATATATAGTATAAAATGTTTAAAAATGAAGTCCAATAATGTAATATTGGTAGAAATTCGTGATGGGAAATAATAAGTACAACTAAAAAAACATACGAGGATAACAAAATCAACAGTATCCTAATAATGAGATCATGAAATAATGGAAATAAAATAATAATACCATTGAATCATAGATATTTGGTTACAACATGAAACCTGAAATTGTATGCATAAGACAAAGTTCATTTCAAATACTTCATAATATAGTATTCTAATCTAATTTTTCATTCCATACACACTGTGTCTCCTTAAATGAAAACATTACACAATTAATTGGGGTCTGTGTAATTATGTTCTCACCAATCACATCATAATATGACACAAATATATTTTCAATATTATAAATTTATACCAAATTCAAAATCTTAAGAATATCCCATGAAAAGAAAAATAAGTTTCATATTATAATCTCAATGATTAATAAAATTATATATCCTGGAGATTCAAAGAGAAGAAATAGATAATGATTTTTGGATGTTAATTCTTTGAAAACGAGTTACACAAAATAAATATATATTCTAAAAAATTATTGTTATTATAATTATTTTATGAATTAGTTATTCAAATGAACATCATAATCAATGTTTTACGAAATAGGAAATGAATAACTAAAAAAGTCAAAAACATTATTCTTTAGCTGAGAATAAAAATGAATTAATGTTAAATATACGTGAAAATATAAGTTTTTTTAGAGAACAAATCTTTTAAAAAAAATTATAGAGTGACACATGAAATGAAGAAGTAAATAAAAAGTGTCTCTATTTATTTTTTTTTCTAAAATGTTACAATCGATAAGGGAACCTTAATTTCATGTATTTCCACAATAAATAAAGATGACTTAAAAGAGGTATATATTGGATGATCATATGTACATAATATAAAATAAATAAATGAGGAGAATAAAGTGATAATGTATGGTTTTAAGGGAGTAATCATGACCTGAAATAGAATATAGTAGTCAAATATATATTTTATCTTAAGTTTTGAATTACTCATTTCGTGGATCAAAATTACTGAATAATACTACTATATTTAACAAATAATAACTGCAAATTATTTTCAAATATATTTAAAATTTTAAGGTTCATTTATTATTATTTATTTTCACTTACTAAATACATTTTTGATCTCATCATATATTTGAGGTTATTTAATTGACATATTAAAAATGCATCAGTATTTTGATCGTGGTTAGAGGTATTATCATACAATTCAATGATATCCTGAAATTTATAGATTCATATTATTTATCATAAAAAGTAGTGAAAAATGTATACAAGATTTTGGTTATAAAAAATATATTCAATCCAATTGAGGTATCACAATATGAATCTTTTTGATTGTTAACATTACATTGTCTATTGTTCAATAGTATAATTTTTACTCAAAAATGTAATTGTAATAAAAAAATATTATTAATTATGTAAATATTATATTTATTAATTGAATATATTTTTAAATCCATCCCTGAATGGGGATATAGGATACTAATACACGTATTTCTATGAGATGTTGAACTGATAATAATATGCGCGGTGATTTCATTATACAGATAAAGAGTTGGGGAGAGTAAGATAATTAATATTTCATTGGTATATTATCATTTTACTATACATAAGGTATTAATTTTATTATATAATTATGTATTTAATTTATTCAGATGAATTAGAAGAAGAGGAAAATTTTAATGACCGGAGTTAAAATGATTATCTACTCAGTGGGTATCCTCCTACATAACACACATTGTTTTCTTCAATGACCAGCCTTTTTGTGAGTCTAGAACCCCAAAAATGTCTTAAATTCTGTTTGAAATTGATATGGGATTAAATTTGGTGATCTAAGGGGATTTTAATGTGTATATAAATGGGGTGTCAAATGGTTTTTTTATTAAGGAGAGGAGTGGGGTGTTTTAGAGTGAATTATTAGAATAAAATATCTTGTCATCAAATTGGGACGCAATATGTTATTAAAAAGTTACGACATTGTAAAATAATTGTAAAAGGGAAAATAAAATTTTGATCTACCCTATAGCAACCTTTATAATAATTTTGTATATTGTATCACAACATACAATATATATATATTTTTCTACTATTAACCTATGAATTTTAATTTTTATATATTATTAAAAATAACATCTTTACCATTTCTCGTCATTCTAATTCCAAAAATTACATACATTTCAATGAATTGTTTTTTTCAAGGTATTTTAATTTTCTTTATCAAATCATTATTTTATATATAAAATTTTATTTATTTTGATATGGTCAGTTTTCCATCACTTTAAATAACTGAATTTGAGATCATAAAATTTCATATAATATTTATATACATAAATATGGTTTTCTGAAAACATTTTATAAAAATATACTTAATTTTATCAAACAAATAAAATAATATTCATAAATTATTTAAAAAAATAAAACTTTACATTACTTTTGTCAGACATTTATTTTAACATTTAAATAATTTCATAAAATCTTAATTTTTATTAATTTAACTAAATATAGTTTTACTCTCTCTACCTAAATCATTCCAAATCTGATCTATAGCTTGTGTTACCTCTGGAATCCAAATATGAAATAAAAATCTTATAAATAATGATTTTTTGGTATTATGGTACACCCCATTTCATTTAAAAATGAATTTCAACATAAACAATATGTAACGTCTTTGTAGACAATCCATTATCAAACAAGCTTAATGCCTCAGGTTAGGGTTTGAAATTATTGTACATTAATGGGGTGGTATGGTTTACATTGATTTTTTGGTAATTTATGTTATCTTTAGCTTCTCACATAAATGATTCAATTTAATGTTTAATTGTTGATGTTTGTCTTGACCATGGTTAAGTGTGAACTCTAGTGATGGTAACTCCTTAAAATGATTTCAATAATGAACCTCAGAAGGGATAATACTACTGGTTTTTCCATAACTTATCACTTATTCATTATTTATCACATATTTTTCCCCTTAATATACACATATAGTAACTATAAATTTATAACAGAGACATTACCAATCGATATAATACTCAATACTCAAAATTTTAAATAGTCACATATTGATAAAATTTATTCTCTAAATAATTTTTTTTAAAATAATAACGTGTTACATGTATTTATTATATTTTTATTATATTTTATACAACCATACATTACACATTATGATAGTAAAATAATTTTTCATAAGGTAATTTTACATTTATAAAAGAATTGGCCAAGACACATTTCTTCATTAAGGATCTTCAAAATACAATATTCATGAAGCGATTTTCAATTTCCCCATGGGGTCTCTTAAATTTTCCATTTTAGGTTTTTGAAAACATGTAATAAAACAAACGAATCTATTTTAATTTTTTTATACAAACTCCTCTTGACTATACATATAAGACAATCTATTCTCTTCTAACAATTGAACACCACTTGTAAAAAGAATTAGGACATATCAACTTTTTCAGAAGAGAATTATTATATTCTCATCATTTTTCAAAAATTGTGTTGAAATTTTTTATAATAAATAAACTAGAAAAATGAAATATATTTTTTTAGGGAATAATAATCCAACATCACTGTCATGTGTTGGAAGGAATCCATTGTTACAATATTTTTCATGATATATGTGGCAGTATATTTTAATAAAACATTTACCAAAGAAATATATCCTCATAAAAACCTCTCTTCGATGTCATGATACATGATATTAATATTTTAAATCATTGAATGTTATATCATATTTTTTGATAATTTTATTAAACATTTATTTTGACACCCAATCAATAATGGGAATTACATAGTCTCCCTAATTTATTCAATACATTTTTTTGTCTCCATTATTTTCATTCTGTATTTTAATACTACACAATACTATGACCTCATTGTGTTTAATGTGAAAATAGTTTTTATCATTTATTCCCTATGAATGTATATTACTGTAACAAATAATGTGCCTCCCAATGTGATTTTTTATCACTAATGTCACCATCCGAAGAAACATTGGAATAGAGGTATATCTAAAAGGGATTGTCATTATAAAACAACCTTATTTTATGAATATTTATTTGGATGTTTTCCAGGATTTTTTTCACTACAATATGATGAAACACCTTACATTGTGTTATAAATTATTCACAAATTTAACTATAATCATCCAATCTAGTATTGGAATTTTTGTGTAAATTAGGCCATTATAATCCTCCAAAATTATATTTATTTAACACCCCTTCATTTTTTTGCATGAAAAATTATTTCATGATCAATAAGGAAACCACCCAGAATTATTACATTCCAATGTTCTTCAATTTCTCACACGAAAAATATTTTATATAGTAAAAAGTCAAAATTAGTTCTATTTGAGGCTTGATAACAGATAATTAAATTTATCCTTCTAATCATTAATATTTTAAAATATGCCAACATTTTTTAATAAAAAAATTAAAATTTATTCTCATTTCTCTAAAAAAACGATTTCCTATACATTCAAAATCATTATGAGAGAGTATGTGTCACATCTATTAATGTGAATATTATTATCATCCTTTCCTTTATCAAACATTATGTTACATTGATATTTTTCATTTTAATACCATTACCTAAGTGCTTTTTAAATCCAATAATGTTCATTCTTTAGATTTTAAACTCATGAAACGTCAACATTTAGAAGAATTCATTCATGTTGTTATATGTAAACCACTTCCAAATGATCATCATTATATAATGATGATTTTAGATCCTTTTAAAAAGTCTTTTAATTTCAGTGAACACATATAAGAAGAAATATACAAATCATTAAATTATACATGACTAGAAAAAAAATGTATCATCTAAATATATAATATATGATTTAGAGTTTCATTTGAATACATAATAATCATTGTTCCATGATATATCTAATATCTCATTCAGAATATTTATAAAAACTCACTTTATCTAAATAAAATTATTTTCTTTGAGTGATGGATCCAACTCCACAATGTCATTATTCTAAATATAATTCTTCTCTTCTTCCATTGCTACAATCCATTCCTTATATTTATTATATCTTTAATAATATTTTGTTTATCTTGTGAATGTATACTGGTATGCTTTGAAATTCTCTTACTCATAAGGGTTTGTACAACCATTTACTTTTATGATCGATATTTTAAAGATAAAAATTATTTTTAATATATTTTAATATTGATTATATTTTCTTTGGTCCTTCCCTATCCTTAGAAATTTATTTATTTATTTTGAAATTTTTTTAATTATGTTACAATATTAATTTCTTTCAAATGATATCAAGCATTTTATCCTTGAATTTATTTATGATATTTATCTATAATAACTGAAACATGAAATGAATATTTATATTCAATCAATTATATATAAACATTAAATTATTTTCATTAATTTTTTTATTAAAATACCAGTACCTCCTCTTACAAGGGGTATATCAAATAAATAAACATTCACCAGATCTATTATTAAACATCACCAAATTTTTTCTTATGAACTTGATGTAACATGGGCTATTAAATAATTTTATCCTCTTTATTTATTTTTTCAATCTATATCACTTATGTTATATTAGCTAAATTATGTTGATTAAAACTTAAATTAATATTATATATAGACACTATTATGACTTACCCCAAAATAATACTGTGAGAGACCATGATCCATGATCATAGTTCCTCCCATATCCATTATACTCTGGATATTCCACTTTACTAGTCCTTTTTTGTTTTCATGTATAAATAGAACTATATTCATTTCTTATTTAATTATTTTGTAGATGTTCCTCAAACTCAATATTTTTGTTTTAAAATCCATTATTGAAAAATATCATATAAAATCACATTTTTTTCAGTACATCATTAAAATTGATAAAATATAAAAAGATTATTTGATATATATAATAAAATATTGACAAATAATTTGAGTTAAATAAACAATAAAATTAATTAAATACTTATCTCTATTTGATATATGTAAGCACATCAGACAAGACACATCCATGTGTATCCAATCAATTTGATACTTTATATTTATCTCTACTACATTTTAAATTCTTATCAAATTTTTTAACTTATAAGATATACCAATTGTATTGAATAAATCATTACTTAATACTGAAAAATTGCTTAAATAGTATTATTTTATGATATTACAACATTATTTTTTTATCATGCCAAAGACTTATATGAAAAAGATGATTTCCAATCATCATGATCATGTAGAAATTACATTGAACCTCAGTAATTTGGAATATATTTCCGATTCATTATGTTACATTCATAATGATTATTTTATCATTAAATATTCTTATGATTCAAATATTCCCACAAAATATGACCTCATACTCATAGTTATAAATCTATGAAGCTCTAAATATATTTTTCTTAAAGCCAAAACCAATAAGAAGAACATTGTATTCATGTTTCTTATCATAAAATTTTGTGCTTCTACAATTTGAAATTAGAGAACTTTAATTTTCAAAATTAATATTATATTTATTTAATATATGGATATAATTTATTAAATTATTGTTTCATGACATGGTTGAGGAGACACCTTTATCATGTATCATAAAAATTTTACATTTGATATCTATTTTAATGTGCTATTACCACTATTTATTTTTCAATATTACTTATGATATTGAAATATTTTAGCTTCCAATTCCACTGTAATTGTTTGAGTATATAGTAATACATATTTTTTTTTGCTTCAAGGATTAAAACTTCCAAAAAAATTTATCTAAGGGAATCATGTGAATTATACACTTTAATATTATATTTTGAAAGACCTCATGGTAAGCCTGAATAATTTTTATAATGACCCCAAATATTTATCTAATATAATTTATTATGGGAGAAAAAAATTGAACCAAAATTTATATGATATTACTCCATAAGGATTTCATTACTATAATCTTCTTTCAAAATTGAATCTCATAATCAAAATATAAACAGTGACATTTATATTGATTTGAAAAGTTATAATCTCTATTATAATTATCATGAAAAATATAATTCCCTTTCATATTGTTCTGAATTTAAGCTTTAATATATCTAAACATACCCACCTTACTTCATTTATAGTCTTAAACACTAAAACTGGGAAAAATATGCATTTTACTATTATTAGGTGTGGTAGTAAAATTATTTTATTTCTTATCACTAATTCAAGCATTTATGCTACAAAATTAGGAGCCCAAAACTCTGGTCAATAAATTAATTGGATAATATCCATGCTGATTTATGAAATCAACAACATTCTCTTCTATTTTTTATATTTCAAATACTTAATTGAAATACTTTTTTAACTCAAATCATGATTGTTTCATGAAATTATCAAAATTACATAATTTATCCTTAATATAAGTTACCTCCACATTATTATGAATCTCATTATTTTGGTATTATCAGGAATCATACCACTTTAATCATTATTTTCATTGAGATTACATGTATTCTAGGAAAACTATAGTTCCATATCATTATTCTCTTAGGATTTCAATGGAATAATCTTTTTAATATTAATTTCATCATACTTCTTCAAATATGCCTTATACATTTCATGTATCTTAATTTCATTCAGACATCCTAATAGATGCATCATCATTTCTAACTATTTTAGTGTTTACCCATTTAAACTGTTCTCATCACTTATAACTTCTATATAGCTCCTTTCTTCTTTACTACATTGTCCATTTGACTATTTTTATTTGACTATGAATGCTTTGATACCTTTAAACACGAAGCCTCTTTCCTTTAATTCACCTTCAAAATTAGAAGATGTATTATCATCTTTTTATAAAATAAATTATCATCCAATTCAGTGCTAGTGTTGGTTATGATTTTTTTTCACCACATGTTGATTGATTTTGAATTTATCAATTATGAATATAATAAGGTTTTTTTTGTTGAAACTAATGAAAAATCGAATATTATACAATTTCTTATGTTCTACATGATTTTTTCGATGCTTTTATGATTTAAAATTTATTAAAAAATTGGTGTTGAAGATTGTTTGGAAGACGTTAATTTTGGAAGAAACATTGTAAAATTGGAATAACCCACATGAGTTAGCTTGAGTTTATATAAGATATTATAAATTATGTATGAAGAAACCATGGTGTGAGAATAAGGATCATTATGTTATTGAAGATAATATAAAAAATCAAAGGAAAATATCTTAGTATAATATTTAAGACAACACTATATATGTAACATATTTTAGTTATATAGTTAATATATTATTCGGAGAAAAAAATTTATAAATGACCTAGAGAAGGTTTAATGTGATACATAATATCTTATAACTCGTAAAAAATATATTTGGCTGATATACCATATCATAACGTGAATATAAATGTTGAAAATTACACTTATATAATGGTTACAATACCTATATGGAATGAAAATATAGTCAAAATGTAGATGCAACTAAGACAATACATTAAGGTATCCATGATGATGTGATACAATTTTTAAGATAGAAAAAAATATTTAATTTCATTGAAATAAATAATATAAAATCCAAATCCTAGATAAGAGTAATTTAACCACATAATATTATATATATATTTATATATATATCGGTTACTAATTTTATATTACCTATCAGAAAATGTGATTGATAGCATGGCCAACAATGGTTTTTGATATAGAGTGTATCACAAGACACATCAAGAATATATCCATCAAATAATTTTTCTATGTTAGGGGATGATTTTCCATATTCTTATGAGGTGTATATGGATTATCCTGGAACTTCCTACATGAGGGTTTCCACTTCATTGGTTAAAGCATTATTCCATGGTGTTCTAGTAGATGAGGAAACAATATTTTGTCCCATGAAATTATTTGTGCGGTGTGAGACATGAAATTTATACATTTCTTATTACATTCGACTATGTATAGTCATAGTCAGTGGACATTCCATTGGAAGAATGAGTTCATGTTCACACTCATATTATGGGATAATTACCTTTCCATGATGATAGTACACCTGTTATTAAATATATATGGAAAGAAGTTTCAATATTTCAAATACCTTATCCTTTTAGAGTGAAATAATATAATTTAGCCCATGAAATTCATCCAAATTTAATAGATATTTTTATGGGATTTCACATCAAACACATTAGTAATCTTGATAATTCTTTAGGGAAACATGTAAAATTTCAATCTGAATAGAAAAAGTATTTTTATTCAATATATTGTTATGGTGAAAATTGTAACCATAAATAATGTTTATTTTTTTTATGAATAAGTAGAAGATAGGTAGAGAAATTCATTGTTATATTTGATAATAGATAACAATAAGAATATAGATAGGATTGAGGAATGTATATTCAATTCTATAAGACCATGAAAAATAAGGAAGGTGGATTTTCATTGATGACTAAGGGAAGGTGATGATTATATTATTGTGTTGTTCATAGCAAAATTGTGACGGGGAAATATATAGATATCCTGGAGAACCTATCTACCATCGATGCGTATAAAAAATTAGTGATATTGTTTTGTATACATTAAAAATTGATATTCTAGTATTTAATAGGTGAACAAGAGAGATGAGTAATCATGTTCCACTTGGGGGTAGTGAACCATCATGACATGATTTTATGACGATGGTCCCTAGTATTGGGGTACCAAGTATAAAACCATCACAAAAATTTTATTTTAGTAAATTTAGGTACATTGATATAATATTATATGAGGTGCATGGGGGTACAATTACAATCATCAGACACACACAATACAAATACACTGCACACAGAACGGACTGAAACATAGGTCATGTCACCCTTAGTGGATCAGCAACCCAATAAGCTGATTTATTACATTTTTTTTAAAATCCAAGTGGTTAAGAATCCCATTACATTCATAGCCCATAGACTGTTCTGTGAATAGTAACTTGGATGCTATAGTAACCTCTATAGTAATGCTACCACTAGAATACTTCTATAGTATCTGCGGCTAATATTGTGTCATTGGATGCTACAACAATAATACTAAAGTACCTACCACTGCTATTGCTCCGGTATAGTTCCCACCACTGATACAATGCCTCTGGTGAAAAGTTCTACCACTAATATAATTTTATATAGTATTTTTATACTAACATGTACCCAATGGGTTTTTAACCCCCCCATTCTGAACGTAGTATTACGTGGTGCTGACAACTATGACAAACCCCAACTACGTCGATATATTTTTATTGTATTCTCAATAGATTAAGATATTGTGGTTGAATAAAGTAAAATATATTTTTCTTGTGACCAATATTTATTTATATTATTCAATTAATAAATTTTTAGTATGTGTTATGAAATCATTGATCAAATCATGTTAAGTAAAATTAATGAGAAATAAAAATCAGGTCATCATTGAAGGAAGAGCATAAGTGTAACCCAAATATTAATTAGATAAATATCATTTAAAATGATAATTATAAAAGAATATTTGGTTATGTTGGAATGATTTTTATACCCTGATTAACCCCTCTACATCCCATGGTATCTATCGATAGAGACCTATGGAAGATAAAATTTGGTATCAAACTATAAGTTCATTATTTGTATTATTTATGTTATTAATTTATAAGATTATTTCCAATATTTATGTTTATATCTAACATTATATTATTTTGGTAACATATAAATGGGTCATAATCAAAGGATCCAAGAGAACTCCAAGGAAACTATATAAAATGAAATTATTTTTAAATTTTTTTTGATTTAGTTGAAATATTATTTTTGAGATATTGAAAGAATATTATGATCGATTCTTATATAATTCTATTATTTAATTAAAATATTTTATATTATTAACAAAGGAGCATGGTCTTTAATGTAATGATGGATCTACTAAGGATTATTAGATATCAATAAGTCTATAGGTGGAAGTTCTCCACTTACAAGTGTAGTGAGATCCGAGGATAAAAGAAAAAAATGCAGATATGTTTATGAAAAATAGCTTTCAAAAGAACCATGTTAGAAGATAAAATACTAAGGTTGAAAATCTAAAAACCTTGAATAAAATAATTTTTAATGTGGCTAGTCCTAGAATGGAAAATAATTTTTCCATTATAAATTATTATATGTTAATGTATTTTAATGTTAAAAACAATAAATTTTGTTACAAAGTGATTTCAATTGACATAAAAAACCTCAATACATGAATTTTGAGAAGGATTATCTTTTTTAAATTTAATGGAGTCAATAAAAGAGTGTCAAAGGATGAATTAAAAGAAATTATGTCTCAAAAACTTCATTGATTATATGAACACCATGAGTAATGGACAAATGTATTTGATAGATGAGAATTTTATTGAATTAGAGGATAATATTCCTACAAGTAAGATGCTATTGGAAGACTTTAATGCTCATCCTATGTTAAAAATAAAAATATTCCCACTAAAGAAGAATTCATCTAGATAAAAAAGATAGGTGTAATAAAATGCTATGGTAAACCTATTATAATTGATGTTTTTCATTTTTTATTTGAAAATCCATTATAATTTATAGTTATACAAATAGAAAAATTATAGTAATAGAGGAGAATTATGAATGATTCATTAAGTCACAAATGCCATATAATAGGTTTTGGGTGCAATATATGTTTTCTTGTATGGTACCTTGAACTCAGAAATTTGTGTAAATTTCAGTGTAGTCATTGTAACACAAAATTGAAACACAATTTCTTTTGAGAACCATATATTAAATAACTATATTAAAATGATGGAACAATAAGATGAGGATATTAAAAGGTAATTTTAGTAAATTTATGAACATATATTAAATTATCTATTCTTTTAATTCTCACTTTATTGATGATATAGATGAATATATCTTGTTGTATCATCATTGTGCTATAAGAAACATGTATTGAATATCGTTATTGGTGGTCCAAATGTACTCTAATTGGGGGAGGGAATGGTCAATCCTAGTATCATTCATTTTTCATGGCTACTTGAAACACCCAAAGATATTATTAATTTTTTCATTATCGAAATAATCTATTTTTTTAAATATTATGAATATCACACAACACTGAATATAGATTTTGTAATATGATAGAACCATGTTATTCATGCATTCTATGTACCACCAAGTTAATCTCCCACTACATGAAATACTTAGATTAACTAGTGGTACACCCAACACAATAATTTGATTGTGCTAAAAACAGTGTTATGTTCCTTCTACAGAATTCATTAAACAAAATGCTGATTTTATCAAATTTAAATAATAATATTAATATTGTAATTAAATCATTATTATAGTTCACACATATAAATTATAATAAAATTTACTAATATGATTAAATGAAGTGTGAAAATATTATTTAACCAAGTATATAAAATGAATCATTCGATTATCAATTAGTTTGGAATTAATGTACAAACTATTTTAAAGTAATAAAATTTCATTCATGAGAAATCGATTTTTCAGAATATAAAAAAATGAATATGTCACTGAATAAAAAAAACCACTTTAACCGAATATTTTTAATATATTTAATTAATATATATTTAATCAGTTTTTTGTCACTCATCCATTTGATTTTATTGGAATAAGATTAAAATAAATCCAAATTTTTGAATTAAAATATGTATTATACAGAAATGTAATTTTTACATCGTTTAATGGATTGAATATTTTAAAAATATAGTTTGAAAATTTTATAATTTTTATTCGAAAAAATAAACTACAATTTGGAACTCATAGTACAAAAATTTACTTGGTGTGATGTTTTTGTATTTTTTGAGAAATTTATTTTTTGATGAAGAGTGAAAAATAATGAATTATAATTTAAAACTCTATTTTCATATAATTATATTGTATAGTTGAAATATATTTTAAAATGGTTTAAAAAAATAATTTTAAAAAAAATTAAATTAGTTCGTATAATTTTAGTCAATGGATTAAATTCCATACTGAAACGTGACATAAAAATTTTCAAAAATTTCATCATTTTTATGTTAGACACCCATTGCTTCATCCCATCAACAATATTATTTTTAAATTAATTTCTAGAATTTTTTTGGTATTATATAAAAATAGATTCAATTTTTGGATTAATAAAAATTTATAATGTCCATTAGAAAAATTAATTATAATAAATCACATCTATTAATTTAAAAATGGGTTTACTTAGTGGTTAAAATATATATTTTTGGGCCAAATAATCTAGAAACATGTCCAAAATCAATTATATTGCTATATATTGTCCATAACCACACTTTAATAAAAAAATATACTTATTTGAGATAAATGATATATGGTAGGTATCAAAATAGTGTTTATGTTTTTATATTTACAAGAATTCCTCCCCTCCTCTACTATAAAAGGGAACTCAACCTTATCACTTGTTAACACCACTCAATCCCATTGTCTTATTAAAAAACAATCCAAATATCCTCAACATATTAATCCATTAATCCTACAATAATTCTATTAGGAAAAACCATCCACGTAATACCTTTCGTGAAAACTAAAAGGAGTAACCCGAATAAAAGGTAAAATACTTCAACAAAATATTTTGTTTTATTTTCATTATCCAACACATAAACCCTTATTATTACATGATTATATAATATCCATAATATAATCAATATAATTAAATGTTGTTATGTTAAGGTTTAATACTAAATTCACACACATTTCCATGAAATCAGATATGCCATCATTGTTCATGTGTATGGACTACCACCTCATTTACTGATGTAATTTGTTGACCTATTGATGCCATTCAATGATGGAGATAAGAATGAAATTTATTTTTTTATATGATATATATATATATTACTTTTATGATTTATTTATTCAAATTTAATTATTAAATAACACAGATATTGACACTTTATATTTTTTGAAAATATGATAACATAGTTTGTGGACGTTTGGACTACTACTACCAAAAAACCGATGTAATTCCTAGAAACTTTACATGGAAATTATTAACACTGGTTATAGTAAAAATAATATATATATATATGAAATAAAAATTCTAATGTAATGATAATATATATGTTTGTGTGTGTGTGCGTCTTTTACTTATTTTCAATTAATATGAAATGAAAATGGAGACAACATCCATGCGTACATATGAGTAACTGTTTACATGAATGATGTATTCCTTTCCATATTAATATATTTTATAGAGTATTTTACATATTTATATATTTAATACAAATGATATTTATTTATTTTTTTAACATCTTTAAATAAGTAAATCAGTATACATATATTAAATGATCAATATTAACAAGTCAAAACATATACTAAAAATAAAGCTGATATTAACTGAAACGAAAAAAATGGAATTGTAAATAAACTAGAAATATAGTCAAAGTAAAAAAATATGGTATTAGATATAAAAATATTATTATGTGATAGATTTATAATATAATTATATTTAATATATAGAAGGAATAAATGTTTAGGGAGAAATTCATGACATAAGGTAATGGTTTTCTCATCTTAGTTTTAATTCTATGAGATATATGCTATATTCACAACTTATTCTTGGGTGTGGTGTATATACATCTCATTAATGTATTACATGATTATTTTACTTACATAAATGTGTATTTATATATCCATATTACTATTTATCTCTATCATGGGGATTATAATTAAAAATTTACCAAATCGGTAATGTAATATTGTCTCAATATTCCTTCATTGAGACACATGTGATGCTACACATTTATAGTATTTTCAGAGGTGTGTATACTAAAATTTGAGAGTTTTTAACGTGAATATACATATTTTCCTGATATTTTTATCCTCATTTAATTTTATTTCTTCATGGTGATTTTAATTCAAAGATACCAATGTGGTAAGAGTTTATTGTAATAATCTCACTGGTTCTCGGGATTATTTACAATTACACTACCAATGATGAAATATAAAGATCAATATATCAATGAACAACATGAATATTTTTAACCTCCATTAATTCATGATATATTCAATTAATTTTACCATTTTTTCAATCTTTGGTAGTTACGATAATTCATAATGTGTGTTGATTAAAATAGTACATTATTTTTTTCGGTCGGAAATACCTGTTCTTCAAAAACCATATTTTCAAAAAAACAATATTTTAAATAATATTATAATATTATTCTATGTTATTTAAAAAAAAATTCATTTTTTTAATTTTAATACATTTTTCTTAAAATATGATATTTCTCATCGTTTTCAAGTAGAGGAAATTTTCTAAAATTTTTACACTAAAAAAGGAATGATCAACATGAACAGATTTATTCATCTTTATACGCATCATTACACTGATGATTCCTTTTTGTGTATATAAGATTTAACTTCATGAAAACTATTTTTCATAATATTTATGAATTTCGTTGTTATTATGGGTTTTTTCAATTAAAAAAATATCAAAATTAGTTTTTGATTATTATGTGTTATAAAGTATTTTCAAATAATCAATTATATATTTTCAAATATATTTTCAAAGAAAATAGTTATCAATATTATTTATTTTAAATATGTATTTTAAAAATTATTACAGATTCCAACATATGATTTGAAATCTATTTTCAAATAATTTTTTTTTCAAAAAAAATTATATTGAAGAAGTTTCTAAATTATTTTCAAATATTCCTTTATTTAATTTCAATGATATTATCCATGAAAATGGTTTTAGAAAAATTATGTTCAAGATAAGTTATAAATTATATTCAACACATCGTTTATATGTTTTAAAATCTATTTTCAATGAAAATATTTTAAAATATTTTTTATGTTCACGAAGAGTTTTTAATGATTTTGAACGACTCCATTATATGTTTTCAAATATATTTTCAGATTAATAAGATTTAAGAATGTTTTATGATCGAAAATTATTTTCTCAAAGAAAAAAGGTTATATTTATCAGGAAATGATTTAAATGATATCTAAATCTTGGGTCATGTGTTTTCCAAGTGTTCTTCTAGAGAAAATACTATTTATATTTTTCTATGTTTAAAAGTTTTATTTTCAAAGAGAGGCTATTTACCTTGAGAAATGCTTCATGTGATCATTCATAATCCATCATCATATAATAATATTCCATTATATATAGTTTATGATTTATTGGGGATATCATCAAAGGATTCCTTCTTACGATATCCATTTAATTTCAATTATTATGATATGATGTTTATAATACCCATATCTTTTTGTGCAAGATGATATGATTAAGGGTTTAATTATATTGTAGAACATGTATGTATGATTTAATTATGTGGTTGGTGATACCTACATATCTCTCTCATTCTTTGGGTAAATATTTATATTTAATGAGATATAAATTGTTTTAATGGGGAGTTAACTCAGTTTAGAAATGGACTTTGGCCGCTAAGATGGACATTGGACTGAACATTGACTGATAAGATAGTCTTGGGAGTGAAAATTGCTTACTAAAATGGTTTGGGGACTGAACCAACTGTTCTACAATGAATGTGATATAACTACGGATGGTGTTATATATTTCACAGTATGTGTATCCCCAATGATTTTCCCAGATAGGTTTTGGAAATAAACCTTCAATTAAAGGGAATCATTTAATATTTTTATTTATATGCCAGAAATTATTTGTCTTATTCTTAATTTATGCACTCTATGATAATGATATTGACTCCCTTATGAGTAACATCTTATGTTATTCCAATATTTATGAAATTATACATGTATATACTTTTTTATGTAGGGTACAATATTTAAATGTTATCATCATGTTCACATACCCTCATGATCATGTTATGCGTTCAAATATCCTTTTTATACCCAGACTGGGCATATGATCTCACACATTCTTATGTTTCATATCAATATGTTAAGAAGTATGGTTTGAAGTTGAAGTACATAAAAGGTATATATTTTTGGGAAACATTGAAGATCCTTCACCAATTTAGAAAATTTTGTTCTATGTTTCCAATGAAAATAAACTATAAATTTCTTCAGGCATGGGTTTTTTAATGTGATTAATATTCATCTAAATTTTAATAATATCCATGTATTTTATTGTTAGGAATCTATTGATTTTATCAATATAAAGGTTTTTTTGACCATTAGAAATAAAGATACAAAATATTGAGTCAGATCTCTATCAATATTTCTAAAGATATGTCAAGGAATGTCTATAAGGATAAGCCTAAGGTGTCATAGATTAATGATGTTGTCCTAATTTTGACATCCTATAAGTGATTGATCATGATTATGTGCTTTTTAACTCTGGAATGTGTTTATTTTAATATTATTTCTAGTTTTAGTCGATGGAGGAAATAGGAAATAATTGAGTTAAAAATGAATCTTATGGAAAATTTTGTGATTATGAAAAACGAAATTTGATAATTACTCGAGAGGAAGATATAAATATTTTTCATAATCAACTATCATAATATATGACTAACAATGAGGACATTGGAGGTATTATTAACATGTATAATCCCATGAAGAAGTATCTCTATAAATGTTTCCATGGAAAGTACCATATAATAAATGAGTTTCATCTTCCTACATATCATGAAGAAGGGAATAAGAACATTTTGGGATACTAGAAATGGAGTGGAAGATGTTAACTATTCAGGGAAAAGGGTCATAGAGTGGCTAATTTTTATGGGTTTCAATGTCCTATCTTTGGAGAACATGAGATTCACCCAACTAGATACCCTTATATATGAATTTACTTATAAGCCAGAGAATGAACTATTCCATGCTAATAATTGGAGTGGAAGTATTGAAGTGTTTATGTATTTGGATAAAAGAATTATGAATGTTGAAACATATATGTATTGTACTATTTAGGATTTTTTCTAAGGATATACATGAAAATGATGAAGGGTTTCAAGGTGCTAGAGAAATTATTTAAGTGGAAGATGATATTTTGAATACTAGAAGATAACCGATAATATGTTCTTAATGTCGAGATAATTATGTTTGGATAAAAATATGAAGGATATGAATAAGTGAATTTTATTGTATTGATTACCTAGTAATTGATTATGTATATTTTTTAAACAATTGTTTCATTTTATCATGGTTTGAGTTTACAGCATTTTTGGATTTAGGGTATAAATCCAATAAACATTGGAATAAATAAATCATGTGTGATTTCAATAAATTTTTATGGAAATTATGTTTATTAACATATTTCAATAGAATACTTGATGATAGTACACACATGTTTTGTATGAGGAAATTAAGAGATAATTTGTGATATGTTGTATATCAATAGTATGCAATTTTGGAGAATTTTAGTGACCTTGTATTTAGTATTTTGGAAATTTATCTTTTGGAATGTTTATAAGGTTTACTATTTTTGGAATGGTTTTTGTTAAAAAAAAGTTGAGGATTTAGAGATTAATATATTATATCACCATATGTGGATATATACATATTTTAAAACCTTTGGCAACCAGTTTTTGTGTGGTTAAATAAATATATATTGAATGACCTATCATTCTATTTACAAATCTCAAAAACTGATAATGATTTAGGAATAAAAAAGTCACCTTTATTTCCTATATTAAGAGGTAATTTGTATATAGTCCAAGGAATAACCTAAGGATGAGATTGCACCTATGAAATTGAATGAAATATAGATTGTAAATTTTCACATGAAAATTCATCAACTCTTGGAGAAGGGGCATGAAATAAATTTTTTCCATTTTCATCATTTTTGATGATATCAATGACTTTTCTAAATACTCATTCATAGATGACATTTTGAACATTATATTTCTCTTAACCATGTTATCTATCACTCTCCTCGAGAACATGATTGTTAGATTTATCTTCAATGTTAATGATTTCAATTAATACCATTTTACTCTTATGTGGAAAGTTAGTTATGTGTTAGTTCAACTAACCGTTACGTTTTCAAATTTCCCTTAATCAAAAAAGCATTAGTATTCATATTTATGACCTGAGTTTCTATGAAAGAAATATTCAAGTGTTAAAACATTGATAACCCAGATGAATTTATAGGGAATGATTCATTGAAAGGGGAGTATAATATAACAACTCATGATTTTTTGAATTTTATTGATTTTAAAAAATCATTTCAACTATCTTTTTTTTATGCACCACTGATTATATCTTTTTTAGGTGAAATAACCATATTATTGATGATATGTACAGAACAAAAACTTAATCATGTACTACATGAAACACATATATTATCATGGGGTAAACGAAAACTATTTTTTTCTTTTGTTACACACAATTATGAATTCCATTGATAACTTTCATTACACGAAAGGGTGTGTATTTTTTATCTTTATTATAATATTAATATGGTTATTAAATTATTGTTATAGTACCACCAAGGCATGGAAGGGATTTAAAAATAATATTTACTAAATTATGAAAAAAATGAGTTGAAACTTCTTTTAAAATTAATCCTTTGGTTACAAATTAGTTATAAGTTAATTTTAGAACAATTTGAAAAAGTTAAAATCATTTTCTAGGAAAACTAATTTTTCTATGTACAAACATAATATTATCTTAATAATTTAAACAAAAAAATTTCAGTGAATTTTTTAATAAAATATATATATTATATATTAAACCAATTTTTTTACCATCATCCAATTTATTTTATATGAATAAGATAAGAATAAATAAAATTAGATGAAAAAAATATGTATTTGTCAAAACGTTAATTTTACCACCTTTTCAGGTGACACCCATTCTAAATATAATTTATGAAAAATTTTAAAAAAATATGGAATGATAATCTTAATTTTTGAATGTGGAATATCAAATTATAATGTGGTTGAATATTTCTTATTTTTTTGAGAAGTTTCATCTTCCAATGAAGGGAAACAATACTGAATTTTAACAGAAAACTGCAATTTCATCTACTTAAATTATATAGTAAAATAAACATTGGAATTAGATTAAAATATAATATATATCAAATTTACATAAATTTAATGTGTTAAGTTCCTTGTAATGAATATCACATTGATTTTGCATATAAAATCATTTCTTTTATTATAGACATTTTAACTTTAATGACTAATTGTTTTATCCGTTGCGTAGGATTTTTTTAAATTAATTTCAACACTTTTTTCGAATTTTGAAAATTGGATTCCATATCTGGAGTCCGAATAATTTATATTGTATAATGAGGTAAAATTAAAATTTTACCAAATCTATTAGTGAATGTAATTAAAACAAAATAAAATGATTATGGTGATAATGAGTTTATTTAGTGGTTAATCATTAACTAAATGAGCCAAATAAACCTAAAACATGTCTAAAATCAATTTTAGGTCCATATTTGGACAATATCATCTCTTTTCTTTAAATATGAAAAATATTGGAGACAAAATATGTGTGGGAGACCTCTCAATATTAAATATCATTAAATATTTAAAAAAATTTAACATCTCATCAAATATAAAATGTCACTCAACACTCTCACTTCATGACACATATAATGCCCATTTGATTCTCCATGTCCTACAAAAATATCCTCACAAAATATATCTTTAATCCAATAATTTTTTCATTTGATAGGAAATCCAAACTAGGAATCCCATTTTTGCTAACCAGATGGAGTTACCCAAAAAAGAAGTAACACCATTCCACATGCTTTATTGTTTTATTTTCATTATACTCCCACTAAAATACTACTATTCCATTATTATATAATAAAATAAATATCCAATAAATACTGATATTTTTTTATTTTATGGTTTTTACCTACCCTCATAATAACTTCCATCAAATGGGATAGACAATGATTGTTTACATGTATATCAGACATTCGCTTCACGAACAGATGGTGTATGTTCTTCCACAACAACTATTTAGGGTTGGAAATAATGATGAGGATTATATTTTTTAATTATTTATATGAAACTTATGATTTAATTATTCTTCTATAATTATTATATAACACATTAATTCATGATTTACATTTTATGTAAATATGAAAACTTTATTTGTGGACTTCTGGAATACTTTCTCCTCAAAGTGACATGATTGGCTCACACATTAAATAAAATGTAATAAAGATGATTTTAGTAAAAATGTACCATATAAATAAATAAGGATTCTAATGGAATGTAAATATAAATATATATATATATATATATATATATCATTTAATTACTTTATTTTAACACAACAAGAAAACAGAAACAACGTTTTTGCCTATGTGCAACCTACCGGCTCTATAAATGGTGTTTTCCATTTCAGATTTCTATATTTCAAAAAATACTATAAAAATTTATATACGGAATATATATGATATTTATATCAATTTTTAAATTCTATAAACAAATGAACCATGATATATGTAGGAGGATCAAGAATTATAAGTCGAAATTTATATATGAAAACAAAGGGAATATTACCTCAAACGTATCATTAACATGGATTTTTTTAAAATGTGTTATTTAAATGAATAATAAACGAATATATGGTATTAGAAATAAAATTATGGTTATTTTTTAGGTTTCTAATAAACTTATATTTATTATAAATGATGTCAGAATTTGTACGAAGACGGTAAGACGTAAGATTACGGTCTTCTTGTCTAGGTTATATTTTTGAGATATATATTCTATATTTTTCTCTTATTCTTGATGTTTAGCTTTATAATTACCCTAAATTAATTATATGATTATTATCATTAAAGTTATGTGTATTTTTGTATCCATTTTATGATATCCCTCTTTTGTGGGGTTTAAGATTCAAATGTTACCTAATCAGTAAAGTAATTTTGTCTCAAATTTAGATCTTTAGGACACTTGTAATGTTATGAACCTATATTCATTTATGTGGTGTATATAATTTCCATTGAAATGTTGTATCAATAATATACTTATTTTCATGATAATTTATGCACCGTGAATCATTATTCTCACCTGGGGTTTTTGATTTAGAGTTACCAACATGGTAATATAGTATTGCAACAATATCTTTATTTATCAGTTTTCTTTACGATTATACTTCAATAGATGAAATAATATGATACATATCACAATGGGATTTCATTAATTTTATTATCATTTATTTATTAATGACTACTTCATGTATTGAAACCTTTTTTACATTCTTAGGTACCTAATATTATTAATCAATCCTTTTTACTAAAATCTGACATTATTTATCTTTTTGGTAATAAATTTGTGTTCTTCCAAAACTATGTTCTCTAAAAATGGTTTTCCCAAAATCATCAAATTTTATCATATGTTTTTTAAAAATCCATTTTTTCCAATGTTTTACCATTTTAACAAAATGGTTTTTAAAAAATTAATACTTCTATCATTGTTTGATCAAGGAATATTTCATAACATTAAATGGAATTAAAGTAATTTTCCCCATGTATGGATTTATTCTCCTTAATTCTCATCATTTATTTAATTCTTGAATTGGTAGTTTAAAATATTTCATTTTCAAAAAAAATACAAATATTCCAAAAAAAATCCCTTTTAATATGGTTTTCACATATTAAGGTTTTCAATTTTTATATGAAAAATACCTTTTGAAATGATTTTAAAATATTCCATTGTATGTTTTCGATGCTATTTTAAAAGAAAAAATGTTGTAAATTTTGGTTGTTTAATATTCTTTTTAAATAATTTTCCAAAGTCCCATTATATGTTTTCAAACCTATTTTAAATTATAACTATTTTATAAAAACATTAATGTTCATGAAGATCAATAAATGATTTGAAACAAATGAATTTTTATGTTTTAGAATTTCTTTTCAAATAAAAAGGTCTTCAAAAAATGATTTATTTTAAAATATTAAATTATATGTTTTTAAATCTAAATTAAAATAAACGGATTTTCAAATATTCTTTCTATAGTTGAAATGTATTAAATTATTTTATAATATCCGTTAATATGTTTCAATGATATTTTCAATGAAAAAGTGTTTAAAAATGTTTTATTATCAAAATAAGATATTTTCAAAGAGAAAATGATATTTAACTTAATAAATTTTTTTAATTTTTTTAAAATATTAATTTATATGTTTTATAATCGGTTTTCAAATAAATGATTTTGAAAAAAATTTATGTTTTAAATATTTCTCATAAAAAATGTTTATTATTATTTTTAATTCTCTAGGTAATATCTTAAAATCCTTATCTATCAATGATGGCATATTTTGAAAAAGATTATGCTTTACTAGGGAAATGACTTGAGGTCACCACTCTTATTAATTATTCTAATGGTTTATATTTAATATGAAATGTTGTTTATGAATCAAATTTATCTTCCGGGTGTTGTATACTGATAATATTCTTTTGTAATCCACATCATTTGATGAGTTATTCACTGATAAAATCATTTTGAAAACCATATCTTTTCTAAATATTATTCCATGATATAATTTTTATGATACCCATCTCATTTCCTTGGTTTGGATTTGATGTATATTAAACACATCTATTTTTATGGGTCATGATATGATGAATGTTTTATTATATTATGTCACTCATATATATGAGATAAACATTGATTAAACATTGATTGAATGTGCAGTGAAATCAGTTCATTATTGGAATTTTTACATTATGTTTGTCTTCGTAGTGGACTATGACTACTATGTTGGTATTAGGAGTGAATCATAAATACATAGAAGGTTTGTGGAGTTAACCCATTACAATAAATGGAATGGTCAGTCACTGGGGATGGTTTTTAGTCCCTCTCTATAGGTGTATCCCCATGAGGATCCCTGATAGATTTTGGTAATAATCGTTTACTTAGAGAGAATTATTTTATATGAATACATGTATTTGAAAAATTATATGTCTTATTCCTATGTTATACTCTCATGGCCCATGCTATTGATTATCTTAGGATTCAATTATTATGTTCTTCTAGTATTTATTCAATGACTTGAGTATATGATCTTTGTTATGTCTGTCATTATATTTAAACGTTATGATCATGTTCTCATTACATAATGTTCCTATTATTCTTATATATCACCATTATTTATCTTTAATGATCATATAATATTACCCCTTCTTATGTACAATTTACCTATGTCATAATGAATGTTTTTAAGTAGATGTTTTAAAGGGGAATATCTCTGTGGGAAACATTAAATATCGTTCAACTTGTTAGAATATTATATTCCATATTTTCAAATACACTAAACTATTATGGTATTCTTGTATTTTATTTTGTAATGAAATTAATATATATATAAATTAATATAATATCCATGCATGTTAAATATTGGTCACTATATTACTTGTAGTATAATTTTTTTATTGGAGAATGAAATCTAGATGTTTCTATAGATGATTGAGATGTAAGGACAAGACATTTCACCCTAGATACCTAGAAAACTATCTAGTGAATGATAGAGTACTCCCTATCCTTTGTGTAAAAAATAGTTATTATGGACTCTGTTAAAATTATATATTTTTTATGGAATGATTAGGGTTGTAAAAATGAACATAATCCATTTCTATACATAACAGTTGTTAATTATCCCCATGTCCAATAACAACAACAATATTATTATCGATCTATTTAATTTTGAAATACATTAAAAATATAAATAAATGTATTTTATACTATTTACAATTTCACCACTACAATCAATCCACTTTACCTAATTGAAATGTACTGATCATTGAGTGATGAATAGTTTTTTAATAAATACATGTAACTATATTATTTGTCAGAAAATATAATAAATAATATATTATACAATATTCTTAATAAATATTCTGTATTAATGTTTTAGTAAAATATAATTTCCTATAACATGATATTAAATTATTGTGATCAACCAATACTGAATAAATATTATTTATTCTATCTTGTTAAACTGGGTACCTAAATATAACTATTATTGTAGTTAAACATTGTTTTTGACTCTCTAGGTAACATTCTAAGTGCAATTTAGCTGAAAAAACTACGATTCAATGTTATCAATTTGAGAAATTCCATATAATACAAAGAGAAAGAGTTTATTGTAGTAGTAATAGTCAACATACCTCAATAACATACCATGTAATATAATCCCTTCAACGCCATTCTCAAATCATGCTGGTATCATGAAGACTCAATTATCCTATATGATCAATGTTTCTTTATCAAAATTTCTATAATTTAACACCACCACTAAACACCATGTTAATGGATTTATATAGGCATTTATATTCCCATGAATTGTCCTGAGTTAACGAATTCTATAAATGAATAGAAGGGACATATCCTTGATCACATTATCCATTAATTCGATAACATTCATGATGAACCCTACACATCCAATCTTTCCATCTTCATATGTCATTTTGGTATATATTAATATATTAATTTATGTGATTCCTGATATCCATTAATGATATTATTAAATTATATGGAAAAATACCCATGTCCATAGATAAGAACATCCAATGAAGCATGAAAATTTACGTTTTTCTATTGGTGGGACAAATATTATACCCTCCAATATTATATATTTCAAATGGAAAACATCATGAAATGTATCCAAAATGAATTATGAGCATCACCCACGAGATAACATATATATTTTCTGTATCTTGTTAGAAAATATCATCAAATCATAGATTAAATATTCAAGAACCTTTTCATGAAACCTTGATGTTCATATCATTGTGGGGAACTTCTATGACCCCTTAGTGGGACACATATTCATAGGATGTTTTTACACACACGAGTTATGTAAAACATAACAATTCATATATGATCCTAAATATAATTAATAAAAAAAATGCAATCAGGTACTAAATATTTTGGTATAAGATCGTAGAATCAAGTAGATTCCCACTTGGAGTAGAGCAAAATAATAATATAATTTAGTCCACTAGAACCAGAAAAAACCCATGCCTCTGGTTGTGTGAAGCATTGTTCAAGGGGTCCTTCATGTTTTTCTCAATCAGTAGTCTTATCACTATAATATCAATTTGTTAATAAAAACCCCTCAAGATATTGAACTTACAAAGTATATGTGTTTTTCCATAGCTTTAACCTTAGCTCCTTGTAGAGAGCCACTAATATAATGTTATGAAAATATATTATGAGAATGTCATAACTATTTATCACCAAATCAATATATTGTATAATTATTCCTATCCAAACTAATTTCTTGGACACACTATAAAATCAGTGAAAAAAAAATTCTTAGATATTTTACAACTCACTGCTCCTATTTTTAGAAAAATTGATATATCCGATTATGACATCATATGATTTTACTTTTTATGGAAGAAATAGTATAATAACCTTAATTGTAAGATTTATACATAGTCCATACATAACAAATAAATCCATTGTTCTCCTCAAATAGTCATATACACCCTTAATATTATTATAATGATTTTCACCAAGATCTACTTCATATATACCTTCCATGCTCAACGTATAGTCAACAACAAGATACATAAATAACACCCAACACATGGTTAATCCTATCATAGAATCATATAGGATCTTACTCAATCCCTCTTATTCCAACGGGGTCTGAGGACACATTTTATTTGAATCACGTTAACTTTGAGATGCTGTAAATAATCCTCCATGGATTGTTGTATATTAAAAATCAACTGTATCTGGAAATCATATAAATCATGAGTTAGTATAAGTGGAATCTTTAATCTATGATGCCTGATCATGTCCCCTAGAATATCGGTTCAGTCACCTATGTCCTTTATGGAGAATAACATTCCCAACCATGGCTTAAACACTTGTATGGCTGGTATATCATTTCAATTTAGAAATATATCGTCCATATATACTATTATGAAACAATTTTATTCTAAAAAACTATTTATAAAAACATGGATCTGATTCTTTCTTAATGAAAATATTCAAAATAGAAACCACTTTTTACCTATTCTGACTCGGAGGTATAAAAAACCAAACACCTCAAAAAGGTAAGAAAGGAATAAATATATTATATATATACATGAGTATATGACATGTACACTCAATACTATAACTAGGAATGTACTCTATATAGACATGGAATGTAAAACCCAGTTACACTTCTTGTATGTCATGTAAATATTGTAAACCCTCCATAGGGGTCCTTCCCATGTTTCACACATGTCCTACCCATGTGTATTTCCATTGTTGAATACTTCTACCTAGGGTGTATCCCCCATGGTGGTTATCCATATACCCACCATGGTAAAGTTATCCAAAATGGTCTATCTATACAATTACTAAGCTGCACATTGAGTGACCGTATAGGGCATGTACTCTGACTACATAATGAGTAATATCGAAAACTCCCTCTGGCCATGTACTCGACTACATAGTATAGTTACACTATATGGAGTGTGCTACAATACATGACATATATCACCAAATAGTTATTTTCCCCATTTATGATGAATGCACTATGTGTGTTCCTATAACCAAATAATGTATTATCAATATTTTTGAATTGGAAACCCATATAATCAGCCAGAAATTCATTTCTTTATTGATTAATAAAAGATAAAGCCCATGGTGGACCTCAACAGTCATTATGGAGACTTAAATTTTTATATAGGGAAATCAATGAGGATTTACCAAACAAAATAAAAACATTATTACCTTTGGGTTTAATTTAATTAATATTCACAATTTTTTGGAATCCAATGCTTCCCCACATTGATATTTCTCTTCCTAAGTGTGGTGAAGGAACATACATTCCTCTTCCACTCTCTATCTGTCTCCCTCTCTTGTTTTATTTAATCCATTTAACATTAAACACAATAGAGGAACATATAAGAAGCCAGGGGATGAGAATATAGATATAAGATAATTAAACAATTAAAATGTAAAGAATACGAAATTGTTTTCAGTGTAATTGCATGGAGTTTATATGTAACGCCCCGACCCCAGTAACCCAGAGTCGGTGCATTATTACATAACATTGGCATGATCATAAGAATGATAAAATCTCAAAAGAGCGATTAGTTTAGTAGCCTTGGAAACACTAGATATATTCATTGAGTTTCACATTACATCATAAAAATGAAAACTACAACAACATAGTCTCCATAGTACATAGTCGTATCCCCTCATACTATCCCTACAGGTCATTCATAGTTTACATCTTCATGTCCTGGGAAAAATAAAACATAGAAATGGGTTGAGCTCAAATGCCCAGAAAGGATAAAAATATAGGAGAAACTTTCATAAATATGAATAAACATTTAAGGCAATGTATAACAAAAATAATCCTTTTAAACATTAACATCAACATAGTATGGAAAAAATAAAATGAAATAATTTCATTTACTTATTCACATGGATATTCTACTAATCGAATAATCACATGAAATATCAATACCCACTTTCATAATGATGGAATGCGTAATGCCATACTATCATAACCACATAGCCAAAGCCTCGTGCCAAGACTACAAATAAGATTTTTCCAATGCCTTGTGCCAAGACACTAGTTTTTCTCATGATACCTACTAATGCATCGAGGAGCTATATCGGGCTCCACCCGTCACATACTAAGTCCAATGCATTCCCATATGAAAAGGTTTAAACATAACATAAACAATCGTATTAAAAATACCATACGAAATGTAAATACTTTATCCATAAATCATGAATGGTATAAAAATAATGCATCCATACTCAAACATATCACAAAGCCTTCAATACAATATAAAAGTTTTGTATCATAATAAATCAACTCAAATAATCGTAAAATCTATCAAAGGATGTTGACATAGATGAAATAAAAATTCTTTTTTAGAGAAATATATATTTTTATTTTGAAATCATTTAAGAGTCATATTTTATAAAATAACACATTTTCTTTAAAAATATTCATATAAGATTTTAAGGGAAGCTTCAATGATTTTATAACGGCGGAAAATAGCCGCACCCGCCGTATAATTTAAAAAACATTCTTACCTTAATTCTGTCAAAAAGGTTAAAAAAGACCTTGTTTGGAAAATGACGGAAAGATTCTCTTATAAACCACTTATAAAAGTCAAGAAGGGTATAAATGACTTTAACCCATATTCTAGTAAATAGTAAAAATTATTTGAAATACATTTTTAAGAAACATGGATGTGGATGATAATGAAGTCCGAGTAGATTATTACATCTAATCAACCTCAGATAATGAAGAGATTGCGAAATAAACCCTTACCTTGTACTTTTCCTTGGATGAGGGAAGGTTAAACTCTTGTATAATGGTGAAATAATTTTTATTAAATTATACAAGAATCATATACATTAATATGATGTCATATATTATCTTTTAACATTGATTTCTTAAAAAAATCTTAGTATTATCGTTGTTTCAGGTGTTAACATACTCATTTTTTTTTATATGTTTTGTTACGTAAGCCATGTTTTTCATTGATAGGTTGTATATTAATCATATCCATAATGATATCAAATCCTTAAAAATTATTTTTAAATCATCAAATGATAATTATATTTGAATGGATACGATGGAGAATGAATCTCATCACGTTCGTGGAGACGGTAGTCCGTACGTACACATGAGCGACAATATCATTCTTCTGATATTAAAATAATATATAATTGGATTGTATATCATATATAAAGAATCATTATCGTGTTATATTTATTATTTACATGAATTACAAATAATTATTATACCCATCCAAATAATAATATATTGAATAACAATTACACCACGACATGGAGACGGTAAGCCGTACGTACGCATGTATGGTGACATGTCATTAAAAGTATGGATAGAATAATCAATATGGTTTTACCATATTTATAATAATATTACATTATATAGGAGATACGGATTCATTATTTTAGAGTGGTAATAACAAAGAAAGAAGAAGGTTAAGAAGAAATGAATTTGAAAAAGGGTGGTGAAAACATTACCTCTTCATTGGGATCTTCCTTTTGATTTGATCAAAAGGGCACCATAGGATGGCTTTATGACTAAAGTAATTCCACTAGGATTAATTTAGGGAAGTTGAGAGACTATTTGGGCAGAGTTTGGCAGAACCAAAAGGCTTTGAAGGTGTGAATTAATGAGAAGGGGGAGTGCCCTTTTATAAGAGGGGTGAGGGGCACCTTTGGAAAAGCTAGAAATATTATTTTATAATAAATTCATATTCGGGTTCTAATGGCTCCAAAGTTGATTATTTAAAGGTTAAGGTGGGTATGGGTCTAAAGCCACTCAACCAATAGAATTTAGACAGGTTTGGGTCATTATATTAACCTTATCTTTTAGTTTTAACACTTAGTTAATTAGTTTGACACTTACCATGTCACTTTGTATTTTTATATTATATAGTTACTGAACATAATATATATCTCCAAGAAAACCCAAAGTGGTCCATTAATGATACAAATATCATGATATAAGTCTATTTTCCGATCCAATGATTTTTAGGAATTGAATATCAATTAATAATATAATATTTTTTTTAAAAACTCTTTTACGTCAATTTTGACACTATTTGGAAAATTGATATTTGTGAAATGATAACAGAATGATTACTTCGAAAAAAGTTAATTAAATCAATCCTAACATGTCATATTAACCAATAAAATTAGTTTAATTCATAAAAAGTCTCAAATTACATTTATTTGGATATTAATTATATCAATTATCTTAATATTTCATTAATTAGGCAATTACTGCATCACTATTGTGTCATAAATAAATTAAATTATTTAATTTCTAAAAATTATAAATTTTATACCATTATGTAGTAAATAATGTTATAGTTATAATTAATATTTACAATCGAATTTATCTTATGTATAACCCTATATTAAAAATGTTTTAGTAATTAAACTTAGATTTTAACTCTTTTAACTCTTCTTTGAATTAAATAATAATAAATGTACTAATCTAATCCAAGTGGACCGATATGATAATATTTTATTACTAAGGTTGTTTTTGGTCGAGATAAACTTGTTAAATAGAATTAGGACATGTGTTAGGGTAATATTAATATCATTTTTACCCTTAATTACCCTATTTTCTTTTAACCGTGGTAAATAAAAGTAAAAAGTTGCTATTCACCAATGATTATTTTCATCTCAATGAACCACATTTTACTCCTTGATATAAACCATGTCTCTCTAATTTTCTAAATACTACTCTCATATGTGGTAAAATTAAGTTTAATGAAAAATCCAGTTTTTTTAACTACCACTAAGTGGTTTCACTATTCATCAAAAAATGATGTTTTTCAGAAAAATACCAAAAATTAACCCTAGGCTAATTTCGATATTCCGAATCCAAAAATGAAGTCCATTTTGAAAAATAAAATTTATAAATTTCAAAAATTGGGTATTACTATTCATAAGAGCTTGTTTGATTTGTTGTGGTGTGTTAAAACTCGATGTTGCGTAGAACACATGCTATTGCATTATTCAAAGAGAAGCGTACCATAGAAACGTGGGGTGTTACATTCTCTCATCCTTCAAATAATTTCATCCTCAAAATTTCTAGAATACTACCACATGAATAGACTCGGGTGGTTCTTCATCATAAGTTCCTCGGGTTCCCACGCTGCCTCTTCCATCTTATGGTTTCTCTACAAGACTTTTACCAGACGAGTCGTCTGGTTTCTCAGTACTTGTTCTCTCGTATCAAGAATCTTGACGGGCTCTTCGCAATATGAAAGATCAGGTTCTAGTTATAATTCCTTATAGGTGAGTACATGCATTGGGTCAGGCATGTATTTCCTCAATAGTGATACGAGGAACACATCGTAAAATTTGGAGAGATTTGGCGGCATTTCCAAACGGTAAGCTACAACCCCAAATCGTTCTAGAATTTCGAAAGTTCTGATGTACCTGGGACTCAATTTACCTTTCTTAACAAAACTCATGACTCTATTCCATTGAGATACCTTCAGGAAAACATGATCACCAACTTGAGATTCCAAATCCTTCCTTTGATTATCGGCATAGCTCTTCTGCCTACTTTGAGCTGCTTTGATGTGGTTTTGGATTACCTTCACCTTTTCCATCATTTCCTCCACCAGTTCTGGGCCTACATGTTTTCTTTCACCAACGTCATCCCAATAGGTTGGTTTCCGTCATCTCTTTCCGTATAACACATCATATGGTGCCATCTGAATACACGAATGAAAGCTATTGTTATAGGAAAATTCTACCAGAGGTAAATATTGATCCCACATACACTGAATGCAAGTGAGCAGGATCTCAACTTGTCTTCTAAGGTTTGAATAGTTCGTTTTGTTTGTCTATCAGTTTGAGGGTGGTAGGCAGTGCTCAAATGAAGTTTAGTATCCAAAGATTTCTAAATACTTTTCCAGAATCATGAAGTAAAACAGGGATCATGATCAGAAACAATCAATAAGGGTACTCAATGAAGTCTCACCACTTCATTAATATATAGTCTTTCTAGACGTTCCAGTGGTAGATCTTCTCTTATAGCAATAAAATGTGCCGAGTTGGTAAGACGATCAACAATAACCCATATTACATCGTTCCTTCTAGGAGTCTTTGGTAGCCCCATGACAAAGTCCATCATAATATTGTCCCATTTCCACTCTGGTATGGGAAGAGGTTGTATGACTTTTACAAGCTATTGCCATCCAGCATTCACTTGTTGACAAACTATACATCTTGACACAAAATCAGCAATCTCCCTCTACATGTTGTCCCACCAAAAATGTTCCTTCAAGTCTCTATACATTTTGGTGCTCCCAGGGTGTATAGAGAAATTGGAACTATGAGCATCATCCAGCAATTCCCTTTTTAGATCAGGTATATCGGGAACACAAAGTCTCTTCCTGAATTTCGAAATTCCATTTTAATACACAAAGTCTCTCAATCTCCCATCATTCACAACTTTTATCTTCTTTTGAAATTCTTCATCATCGGTCTGGGAACTCTTTATGCTTTCTAGTAAAGATGGTTTGGAATCCATTTGAAAAGGATTTGATGTTTCACCTTCCCTAGTTATTCCCATGCCCATCTTTACTAGATCCACGAAAATTAGATCCCTTTCAATTCTCATATTGTTCAAAACTCCATGGTCTTTTCTGCTCAAAGCATCTTCCACATTATTTTCTTTCCGCGGGTGGTAGTGTATCGTACAATCATAATCCTTGAGTAATTCAAGCCATCTCTTTTTCCTCATGTTGAGTTCATTTTGTGAAAAATATACTTCAAACTATTGTGATCACTATAAATCTCACATTTTTCACCATAGAGGTAGTACCTCCATATATTCAAAGCAAAGATCACAACTGCTAACTCAAGATCATGAGTAGGATAGTTTTGTTCATGAATTTTTAACTATCGTGATGCATATGCAATAACCCTATCATTTTGCATAAGGAAAAAATCAAGTCCTTTCATCGATATATCACAATAAATAACAAACCCATCATTCCCCAATGGTAGAGTCAATATAGAATAATTGACTAATCTTCTCTTCTATTCTTCGAAACATTCTTCACACTCTTTTGTCGAAACAAATTTAACCCCTTTACGTGTGAGCTTTGTTAATGGGTTAGCCAACCGGAAAAAAATCTAGACGAAAGGTCAATAATAACCTGCTAAACCAATAAAACTATGTACCTTAGTTATACTCATTGGGGCAAGCCATTCTTTTATTGCCTTGGTCATAGAACGATCAATAGAAATTCCATTCATAGAGACCATATGGCCATGAAAAGAAATATCTTGAAGCCAGAATTCACACTTGCTAAACATCCCATATAATTCATCTCTTCCTAGAGTCATAAATATAATGCGCAAGTGATTTTCATGATCTTTGAAGCTTTTGGAGTATACCAAGATATCATCAATAAATACCACCACAAATTCATCGAGATATTCCTTGAAAACTCTATTAATCAGATCCATGAATATAGAGGGTGCATTAGTCAATCCAAAAGGCATTACTTTAAACTCGTGATGCCCGTACCTGGTTCAAAATGTTGTCTTCAGAATGTCTTCCTTCATCACACACAACAGATGGTATCCAGATCGAAGGTCAGTCTTTGGAAAGTTTTGAGCTCCATGAAACTGGTCAAATAAATCATCAATGTGAGGTAGGGGATACTTGTTCTTTATTGTTTTAGCATTGATCTCACTGTAGTCGATACATAACCTCATAGATCCATCTTTCTTTTTAACAAAAAGAACAGGGGCTCCCCACGGAGAAATACTAGGGAGAATAAATCCCTTATTACTCAATTCCTCTAGTTGTTTCTTTAGTTCAACTAAATCTACAGTGGCCATTCTATAAGGGGTCTTAGATATAGGCCTTGATCCAGGAATTAAATCAATGGAAAACTCAACTTCTCATTCTGGAGGATGTCTAGGTAAATCTTCTGGAAACACATCTATATATTCTTTCACAATATGTATATCCTATATTTGAACTTTCCTTTCCTCACCCATTGTAATTTCATCCCTTACCTCCCCAATAATTGAATTTAGTTGAGCTACTGGGGGTGGATCTAGATAAGAATTAGGTGGTGACGATTCTTCTCTAAAGATAAGGTGTTCCTTATCATCATCATAAAAAATCGCATCCTCCTTCTTATTACAATAAATCTTCGCATCATGGTCCGAAATCCAATCCATACCAAGGATTATATCAAACTCAATCATAGTTATGATGATGAGATCAGCGGATAAAGAAAATTTCTGTGCTCTAATGGGGATATATTCACAAAACTTTGTTGCAATGATACATCCTTTAGGTGTTTTAACTGAAAAATCCCTTGTTAAATCAAATTGGAAATATCTAATTTTCTTAGCAAATTGGGATGATATGAAACAATGCGATTATCCAGAATCAAATAATTCATTTTCCAAACTTGAGGAAACCATTAAATTACCTGCCACCACGTCTTTTGGAGTGTCTACCTCAGTAGTAGTGATAGCATAAAAATGTCCTTGATCCCTTGGCATTTTCTGAGGTAAGTTCCCCGATGCTTAGGACATTTATTTGCATAATGTCCCATCTCCCTGCAATTGTAGCACTGAAAATCGGTAGCTTCCTTCTTCCCCTTGCAATCACGAGCTTGGTGGCCTTTTTCACCACACTTGTAACAGACACCCATTCCCTTCAAGAAAGTATCGGGGTGTTTCTTCCCACATTTACCACAGGATGGATATTCAACCTTTCCATTATTCCCCTTATTTCCATTCCTAGATTGATCAGCAGATTTCTTCTCCTCTTTCTTTGAATTAAAGTCATATGACTTAGAGAATTCTTTCTCTATCTTGATAGCACATGAAAAAATGTCTTCGTATGACGAGAAGGATTGTGAGACTAATGCTTGATGGATAAATGGTTTTAACCCATAAAACAAACGATCAATCGTACTTCTTGGTTTATGTATATAATCTCTAGCATACATTGATAACCTTGTAAAGTTAGCCTCATACTTTGCGACATTATCATCCTCCTTTTGTCTCAGACTCAGAAATTGCCTTTCCATATCCGGTCGATGGTCATGAGGAAAGTATTATTATAAAAACAGATATTTGAACTCCCTCCATTCCATATTTGATACTTCATCATCTTCCGTCATGTTTTGAATGAATGACCACCATTGATCAGCATCTCCAGTGAGGCGGTAAGCTGCCATGATTACTTTTTCCCTTTCACTACATCCCAAATCCTGAAATATTTTCTCTAGGGAACTTATCCATTTCTCAGCTACCAATAGATTTTTACTCCCATTGAATGTTAGTGGTTGTTGCCTCATGAAGAGATATAACATTGATCCTCCACACTGTGGATCAGGGTGCTCCATACAGGTTAGGTTATTATTCATAACCTGAGTGAGTTTTCCCAGTATGGTGATAAGCTGATCAGCACCAGTTGTATCACCAGCTACACTATAATTATCTTGAGTAGGAGAGAAATCCCAACATGGAGTCTGTGCATTGATACAGTTTCTATTTCTTCCACTAGGAACCATTTCTAAACAATGTCATAAACTAGATCATTTTATGAATCAAATTACATAATTCCATACTTATAAAACAATTAACATAAATTGAACAATTTATGGATATAATCCATAACCATAAAAATGTTTTCTTTGAGGACTTATATACTCATAAACCCCTCATAATGATTTCTAAAGAAAATGAGAGTTATCCTAAGAATATCCCCAGGGAGTGTCGTAACCAAGAGTGCAGCATGACCCATTGTCGTGCACCAGTTTCCGTTCGAGTCTAGCTCAAAGCGGTGTTTTTGGGTTTTACCCCTAGGTACATCTGTGCCAGAGCCGCCTCTACCAGCTCGTATCCAGACATGGATGTATTACTCGGAAAACTCACAAAATCTTTACAATACCAAAATTCTAGGAAGTTCCTCAATACTAATCCTCAATGTCCATCTTAAATCTATGTGCTCTAATCAGAGTTTATCTAAATATAGCTTCCAAAGATTGTAATAAACATCCTCTGACACCAACAACAAAGACCCAACCCTAGTACCCCAAGTCGGTGCATTATTACTTAACATTGGCATGATCACAAGAAAGATCAAATCTCGAAAGATCGATTCGTTTAGTAGCCTTGGAAACACTAGATATATTCATAAAGTTTTAAATTACATCATAAAAAAAGAAAACTAAAACAACATAGTCTCCATAGTCCACACTCTTATCCCCTCATACTATCCCTGCAGGTCATTCATAATTTACTTCATTCACATCCTGGGAAAAATAAAACATAGAAAAGGGGTGAGCTCAAATGCCCAGTAAGGATAACAATATAGCGAAATTTTTCATAAATAAGAATAAATATTTATGGCAATGTATAACTAAATCAAAATCCTTTTAAACATGAACTTCAACATTGTAATGAAAAAATAAAATGAAGTAATTCCATTTACTAATTCACATGGATATTCTACTAATTGAATAATCACATGCAATATCAATAACCACTTTCATAATGATGGAATGCATAATGCCAGACAATCATAACCACATAGCCAAGGCCTCGTGCCAAGACTACAAATAAGATTTTTCCAAGGCCTTGTGCCAAGATAGTAGTTTGTCACATGAGACCTATCGATGCATCGAGGAGCTATAGCGGGTCCACCCGTCACATATTAATTCCAATTCATTCCCATATGATAAGGTTTAAACATAACTTAAACATTTTTATTAAAACTAGCATACGAAATGTAAATACTTAATCCATAAACCAGGAATGGTATAAAAATTACATATCCATAGTCAAAAATATCACAAAAACTTTAATACAATATAGATTTTTTGTATCATAATAAATCAACTTCAAATAAGCATAAAATCCATCAAAGGATGTTGACATAGATGAAATCAAAATTCTTTTTAGAGAAATATATCTTTTTATTTTGAAATCATTTAAGAGTCATATATTTATAAAATAAAACATTTTCTTTGAAAATATTCTTATAAGCATGTAAGGGAAGCTTCGACGATTTTATAACGGCGGAAAATAGCCTCACCCACCATATAAGTTAAAAAAACATTCTTACCTTAATTCTGTCGAAAAGGTTAAAAATGACCTTGTTTGGAAAACGACGGAATGATTCCCTTATAATACACTTATAAAAGTCAAAAAGGGTATAAATAACTTTAACCCATATTCTAGAAAATAGTAAAATTGTTTTGAAATTCATTTTTAAGAAACATGGATGTGGATGATAAAGAAGTCCTAGTAGATTATTACGTATAAACAACCTCAGATAATGAAGAGATTGTGAAATAAACCCTTACCTTTTACTATTACTTGGTTGAGGGTAGGTTAACCTCATGTAAATGGTGAAATAGTTGTTATTAAATTATACAATAATCATATACATTAATATGATATCATATATTATCTTTTAACAATGAATTGTTAATAATATCTTAGTATTATCGTTGTTTCAGTTGTTAACTTACTCGTTTTCTTTTATATGTTTTGTTACGTAAGTCGTGTTTGTCATGGATAAGATGTATCTTAATCATACCCAGAATTATATAAATTCATTAAAAATTATTTTTAAATCATCAAATGATAATTATATTTGAATGGATACGATGGAGAATGAATCTCATCGCATTCGTGGAGAAGGTAGTCCGTACGTACACACGAGCGACAATATCATTATTTTGATATTAAAATAATATATAATTGGATGGTATATCATATATATACAGAATAATTATCATGATATATTTATTATTGGAATGAATTACAAATCATTATTATACCCATCCAAATAATAATATATTGAATAACAATTACACCACCACGTGGAGACAGTAGGTCATATGTACGCACGTATGGTGACATGTCATTCAAAGGATAGCTAGAATAATGGATATGGTTGTACCATATTTATAATAATATTACACTATATAGGAGATACTGGATTCATTAGTTTAGAATTGAAATAACAAATAAATAAGAAGTTTAAGAAGAAATGAATTTGAAAAAGGGTGGTGAAAACATTACCTCTTCTTTGGGTTCTTCCTTTAGATTTGATCAAAAGGGATCCTTAGGTTAGCTTTCTGACTAAAGTAAGGCCTCTAGGATGATTTTAGGGATGTTGAGAGAGTATTTGGGCAGATTTTGGCCGAAACAAAAGTCTTTGAAGGTGTGAATTAAGGAGAAGGGGGAGTGCCCTTTTATAAGAGGGGTGAGGGGCACCTTTGGAAAAGCCATAAATATTATTTTATAATAAATTAATATTCGGTTTATAATGGCTCCAAAGATGATTATTTAAAGTTTACAGTGGTAATGGATCTATTACCACTCAAAAAATAGAATATAGATAGGTTTGGGTCATTATATTAACCATATCTGTTAGTTTTAACACTTAGTTAATTAGTTTGACACTAACCATGTCACTTTGTATTTTTATATTATATAGTTAATAAACATACTATATACCTCCAAGAGATTCCCAAGTGGTCCATAAATGATACACCTATCATGATATATGTCTCTTGGCCGAACCTAAGATTTTTAGGAATTGAATATCAATAAATAATAAAATATTTGTTTTAAAAACTCTTTTATGTCAATTTTGACACTATTTGGAAAATTGATTTTTGAGAAAATCATAACAGAATGATTACATCAAAAGAAGTTAATTAAATCAATCCTAACATGTCATATTAACATATAAAATTAGTGTGATTAATAAAAAGTCTCACATTTCATTTATTTGGATTTTTATAAAATCAATTATTTTAATATTTCATTAATTAGGTAATTACTGCATCACCATTTTGTCATAAATAAATAAAATTATTTAATGTCTAAAAATTATAAATAAAATAAAATTTTGTAGGAAATATTGTTAGATTTCTAATGAATATTTACAATAGAATTTATCTTATGTATAACCCTATATTAAAAATGTTTTATTAATTAAACATTGATTTTAACTCTTTTAACTCTTCTTTGAATTAAATAATAATTAATTACCTAAACTAATCCAAGTGGACCTAAATGATAATATTTTATTCCAAACATTGTTTTTGGTCGAGATACACTTTTCCAATAGAATTAGGACATGTGTTAGGGTAATATTAATATCATTTTTACCCTTATTTACCCTATTTACTTTTAATTGTGGTAAATATAAGTAAAAAGTTACTATTCACCAAAAATTATTTTCATCTCAATACACCACATTTTACTCCTTGATATTAACCCCGTCTCTCGGATTTTCGAAATTACACTCAATGAAGTGGTAAAATTATGTTTTATGAAAAATTTAGTTTTTTTAACTACCACATAGTGGTTTCACTATTCATCAAAAAATGATGTTTTTTCAGAAAAATACCAAAAATTCACCCTAGGGTAATTTTGATATTCTGAATCCAAAAATGAAGTCCATTTTGAAAAATAAAATTTATAAATTTCAAAAAGAGGGTATTACTATTCATAACGGCTAGTTTGATTGGTTGTGGTGTGTTAGAACTCGATGTTGCGTACAACACACGCTATTGTATTATTCAAAGAGAAGCGTATCGTAGAAGCTTGGGGTGTTACATTATAAATGATATTTTCTTCTTGTAATAAAATTTTATTATATTATACAATATCATACACGTACAATAAATATAGAACCCTATAAGACATTATTAAATTAATGAAACTCATTACAGTATTTAATATATAAGAAAAATAAATGCCAAATATTACATGGGAATAAAAAATAAAAAATAAAAAAACTATAATAAGAAAATTTGGATAACACTAATATGATAAAAAAATTTGTCATAAAATAATAAACTAGAAGAAAAGAAACAAAATATTAGAACCAAATATAAATTATAGAAAATTGAAATTTTGAAAATTGAGATAAATCTAACAGAAAAATAATGATTGAATGAATAAGAATCTATATTTGGTAATGTAACTGTTGGAATAGTGATGTGACCATTGGAATAGTAATATGGACTTTGGTAATAGGAAATTGATTGTGGGAAAAGTATCATTGCCATCAGACAAGTAATTTAACATCAAAAAAATAAATTGTGTTATAAATAATATTTTTTCATGAGTAATTTAATTAAATATAAATATTATAGTGTTAAAAATTGAATATCATGAATAAAAAACTCAATGAAAATATATTAAAATTTTAAATATGATGTATTTTTTATTATTTAAAAAAAATATTATTTTTTATATTCAACAATAAATATACATTTATTAAAATGTTATGTTTATAAAATCATAATATTTTCTGAAATCATAACTGTGAAATTGTTTAAGGTTTATTTCTGGAAATTTTATGAAATACATCAATTCTATGATGATAAGTAAAAATAATGTTTTTATGTAATAGATATATCATAAATTACACCATTCTTGTTGTAATAATGGTCAAATGCATTCATATAATTTTGGCTCGTCCATGGTATATTTAATTGCTAAAATCATTCATTAAAGTACAATAAAATTAATTTCTAATCCTACGAATCGTATTCCAAAACCTAAAGTCGAATTTGGTAACTTAAAATAACATTATTTATTTCATTACAACTTCCATTTGATAAATTAAGTGACTTTGATTTATAATTTTTAATGAACAAATAACACTATATTATATATATATATAATATTTATAATTAAGAAAATTATTTATTACATTAATTACCATCTATATAATATTTTATTTAATATTTTATTCTATAAATCCCCCTCTCATCAACTATATATAACCCATCCCAAACCCAGTGGGAAATCACTATTCAATAACTTACCAAACGCAATACATTGCCAAAATCCCCTGTCTCATGCCACTTTGAATAGGAAGGGTTGTTCAAGAGTAATCTAATACCAATAATAATGGTATTTTCAGTGTCGTAGAATATAAAAAAACATTGAATAAGAAGTGTGTTTAAAAAAGACATTCTTGTTTTTCCTCTTTTGTTTCTTTTTCTCTACCTCATTCAATACCGATTCTTAAAATATTAATTTGAAATTATATTTACAATATATTTTTAATGAACTCATCCCCTGTTTCCCGGAGACAGTGGATTTATTGAATTATCATCAATACAATGGGTTGATTCCCAAAGATCCGATATGATTATTATTTCTAGAGAAATATATACATACGTGATACCCATTTCTCATTTTTAATAGAAAATAAAATGTAGTACGTAGAAAAACTAAATTCTCACTATTCATGAAAACCCATTCAATGAAATCCACTACAAATGTAACATCCCAGGTAAAAAAAGAATAATAAATTTTCCTATGTTTTAATATTTGTGAATTAAATATTAATTTTACTTTAAAAAGATTTCTATGTTCGATATTGTACCCGATACTCAGCGAAGAGTTTCTTTGAAATCTTACGTTGCGCACTAGTAATATAATAGTATTATTTTAAATTCTAGTTAAAATGTATCCATTTTATTGGAGGGAATGAATATAAATACCTAAAATATGATTATATATGTTTGTTAAATGTTTTTACGTTTATCCAATAAAAGATAAAGGTTTAAAATAAGAAAATAATTCAATTTTAAGCATAAATACACTAATATTTTCTAAAAGGTCGATTTATTGCCTTTTGATGGAGAACCCTCTTTAAATATAGCATTGTTAACTCTTATACATTATATTGAACCAAATAAAATTCTTCTTTATAATTGGGACATCAAAATTTACTTTGTGTAAATTTTATGTATTTTTCTGTTAAAGTTCATTTTTTAAAGAATAGTGAAAAATGTTTTATATTAATTCAAAACCGCTTTTTAATCAAATTTATTTATATGATTAGATTAACTATAGAATTTGTTTTAAAGTAAAATTATAATATATTTTTACCATTTAATTCGATGGTGGTCATTGCATTTAATTTTACATTGAAATTGGACTTAAACTAGTGTCAAACTTTTGATAGATTTTGTTTCTTAAAAACATGCTATTTGTTTTGACAACAGGAATTAATTATTAAATTAATTAATGAAACTTATATGTTTTTTATTTTATAAAATAGACATCATTTTTGAATTCGGAATATCAAATATATCTTATGGTGAATTTTTGGTATTTTTCTGAAAAACATCAATTTTTGATGAATAGTGAAACCACTACGTGGCAGTTAAAAAACTAATTTTTTGTTAAAATGAAACATTACCACTTCATTGATATGAATTTCAAAAATCCTAAATTCATGGTTTTCATTATGATGTAAAATTTGGTTCAATAGGATTAAAATAATTTTTTGGTGAGTAATAACATTTAAGTATAATAATGGCGATTAGAGGTAATTAGTGTAATTTAAGGTAAAAATAATGTTTCAATAATATGAAACTACCTTAACACATGTCCTACCCTAATTTTATGTGTCATGGCCAACCAAAAAAATCCATTGGTAAACTTGGGGACCCCATGGAGCCACTTGGGTAAGAAAATGACATTAATAACATTTTATTTAAAGTTAAAATAAAAATCTCACTAACATGTATTGTTTTACTAAAACAATTTTTACATGGGGTAATACAAGTTATAATTTTTACTATAAATATTCAATGGAAATATATAATATTTCCTAAATCATAATTTTTTTTTTATAATTTTTAGTCATTAAAAAAAATTATTTATGACACCATGATGATACAGTGATTACCTCATTATTTAACGATTTAAATAAAATGGAAAGATAATGTAAAATATAAGACCTACACTTGTCAAAAACCTATTGGATGGGTGTATTTATAACTCTAATCACCTTATACTATAAATATATAGTTGTGGGATCTTTAAAATCTAAAACTCATTATTTAATAAAGTAACATTTTATAACATTCCAAGAGTACCCCTCCTCTCCTCTTATAAAAGGCCCCCCACCTCTACCACCTTACCCACACTACTCAAGCCTTTGGATAGACCAATATCTGCTCCTTTTAACCCTCCACATCCCTCTACTCATCCTAGATGCCTTACCTTAGGCAGAAAGCTCTTTAAGTAACCCTTTTGGTTCAAACCAAATGGAGTTGCCCGATTTAAAGGTAATGTCTTCACTTGTATTCTTTTGTTTTATTTTGCTTCTCCATCCCCCAAAACTCATTTTATTCCTTTCTTTTGTAAAAAAACAGTATCATAAATATCCTAGGTTGTTGTTATGATATTTATTTGAGCTAAACTTACACACACCTCCGCCTAATTGTTAAAGAACATACTATATCTGTGGTTGGAAAATTTTTGCCTCACGAAACGATGATTGTTCAATATTCTTTTAAAACCATTCACGGTGGCCATTAAGATGTTAATATTTTTATATATGATATATATTATGTTTATGTTTTCCTTTTTCTTCTGTATTTTTCATTAATGGCATACCTTTATGGTTTCCATTATGGGTAAACATGATAATTTTATTTTAGGGAGTGCGGACTACCGCCCCCTCAAAGTGATTTGATTCGTTAATGCCATATGTGGGATGTATAAATGATGGAGTTAATGATATTATATATGATATTATACTAGAAATATAATATACCTATATATCATTATGATTTCACTCCATTAAATACGAAATATAAATGAAAGTAGCGTTCATGCGTACGTACGGCTTACCGTCTCTATGAACGTTACATTTCATTTCTTACCTCAAAATGTTATATACTATTATAAATACATGTATATGCTGTATATATATGATATATATATATATATGATATCCAAATCATGAATATCATTCTGGATATAATGAACCTTTGACCACATGAACAACATACAATTGTAAGAAGTCCATTTTTGACTTAAGTACCAAATATCGACAAATCAAACGTTATTAACATAAATGATTAAATAATGTTTATAACATGGAAATAATTAATATAAAAGGAATAATAAACTTGGAAAAGTTTTTTAATCAATTAGAAATTAACTTTAGTTTATTATTCAGGAGATTAAAGATCAATCGAGTCATGTCGAACACGAGGTAAGGGACTTCATCTCAATCTCCTTTCATGGAGGCATATTTTATTCTAATACAAGACTTTGTTTTATACGGTGTAATAAACCATTTGAATTTTACATTTATTCAAAAGTAATTTTTTTCGAAGAAGCGTTTTACTAAATGACAAATAGGAATGTTTCTTTTAACGTACACGGTGAAAATGAACTTTTCCGCCACCGTGAGTATTATTTGGTCTTTGGCTTCCTCAACAAGCTGCAATGTTTTTAAAATGAAATAAATACCATATACTCTTTTATGTATTTTGGTATTGAAAATGGTTTTTTATAATGGATTTGTTATGTCAATATATTTAAGTGATATATTTTTATCGAAATGTGGAAATGTTTTCTTTCCATTATATTTGTTTTATATCTTATGATTTTATAATGCTACTTGGAAATTTGATGGGTGGTTATGTGATAAACCTTATGACGGGTGGTTCCGTGAATACCAGGATGGGTGGTTCCATGAATACCAGGATGGGTGGTTACGTTATAACCTCCAATACATTGGGTTTGGAAGTCGGCCGTATGGCTATTCCATTAAGTGATATGTGTGGAAGTCGACCATATGGTTATTCCATTTAAGTATGTTTATGTCCCATGTTACCATTATATGTTATGTGATCTTTATATGGGTTTTATGGTAATATTTTGGTTACAAAAGGGTATGTAATGATCTTTTATTTAGTGAAGAGTATTTACTACTTCATAAAGTTGAAAAGTATTACTTTGATGAAGTATTCATGGTTTACATGTTTGGAAAAACTAACAGTTTTCCTTCTTTGTGTAACCCTTACTGATATTTTTATGCTCATCCCATATTTTTTTTGAAATGTTTTTCACAGGACATAATGTGGAATAGGGTCAAGGATGAGATCATGGAAAATTCATGTTATCTTAAACATGGAACTAGACATGACTCTTTTTTTAGAGTTCATGTTTTGTAAAAAAAGGGAAACTTTGTAGATGTGTCTACTGTGTAATCATTCGAGATGTAATAGTTATGATCTAATTATCTAAAACTCTAAACCTAAAAAGATCCTCAATGTGAATTATTCATTTAATTCAATATTAATTCATAATTAAGACCAGAGCCTTATAGTTGGTATCAAAGGTCGTTTTAGATAACTTTAAGTGTTATAAAATTCTTAAATTATAATATAATTTTTGGTATGATTGAAATGATATTACATTTAAAGGTTACCATGTTGCTTTGCCTAAGATATTTCTGTGTTCAGAAAGGGTTTCCGCAGTGGAAACAAGGCAGCTATGTTGGGACAATATCAGGAGGAAGACAACCTTCCAAATCAGCAACCTGAGATGGTCAGAATCAGAACTGAATAGTTTATTTTAGTGATGCCACAGTTGACTCAGGCTATAAATGGTGGGGGTATCCATGAACGAGATCATCCAGATCATCCACAAGGGAACATGTCAGTGGTGGAACATTTCATATGGCAACATCCTCGCTCATTTAAAGGATAATCTGACCATGTTCTAGCTGAAGGGTCGATTGAAGCACTAGAGAAGATTTTTGAGGTCATGGGGTGTTCAGAACATCAAAAGGTTAGTCTTGTTGTTTACCGTTTTGAAGGTAATGCTGATCAATGGTGGTCAATGATGAAAAATATCAAGGATAGTGATGATATTGATGATCTTCATTGGGATGAATTCAAAGGTATATTTCTTGAGAAATATTTTCCTACGGTGGTTCGTCTTAGGATGGAAAATAAATTCCTAGAATTGAGGTAGTAGGATGATTCAGTGGCTGCTTATGAAGCAAAGTTCACACAACTGGCAAGGTATGCTCCAAACTTCATACGAGATCTTCATAGTAATATAAACCGTTTTTACTTAGGGTTAAAGCCAATGTATCTAAGGGATTTAGCTTCTTGTGAGTTAAAAAGTTATGAAAAACTTGTTCTATGTTCGGAGAAGGTGGAAATGGAGTTTGCCAATGATCAGGTGTTCTTTGACAAGAAACAGAATAAGAGGTCTAGTTGGCAGGAAAAGGGGAGGAATTCATCAAAGAAGCGAGGAGGTAAGAAAAAAAAATATCCATCCTATGAGAGGTGTGGTAAAATGTATCCTGGAGAATGTTTATCCAAGTTTGGAATGTGCTTTCGGTGTAGTAATTTTGGTCATATTGCTCGTAACTCTAAGGAAGTTGATCAAGAAGGCAATGAAAAGCCAGCGGTATGATGTTTTAAGTGTAATGAAATGGGTCATTATGCAAATGAGTGTCTAATGAAGAACTCAACTGGGGGAAATCATCCAGACTACAAGCATAAAGGGGTGGTGAAATCCTTTGAAAATACTTCAGCAGATGTTGGGCCATCGAATGAAGTAGTATCAGGTATACTGTTTGTTTGTTCATATTATGCCAATGTGTTGTTTGATTCAGGGTCTACAAATTCATTAATTTCTGAGAAGTTTTCTAGTAAATTGGGAATTCTATCTCAAGATATGAATCCTGAACTTATGGTAAAAACAACCTGAGGGAACGTTGAGACTAAAAGAATTTATAAGAACATTCATATCCTTGTGTGCAGAAAGAGTCTACCTAAAAACCTTATTTTTTTCCTCTAGTAGAGTTTGATGTTATTTTGGGCATGGATTGGCTTTCTGTTTATCATGATAAGATTGACTGCAGAGCTAAAGAGGATTCTTTTTAGAAAGATTTTTAGTTTGTGTACAAGAATGAACCCTTTCTTTTGATAACATATCTGGAAGTTGAGAAACTAGTAAAAGACGGAAATGAATGTTACCATGCACATATTGTTGAAAATAAAGGAACTGTTGAAATTAATGATGTGCCAGTAGTAAATGAGTATCTTGATGTTTTTCTCGATGATTTTCCTGGTATTATTCATGACTAGGAAATTGAATTTACTGTGGAATTAGTTCTTGATTCTAAGCCAATTTCAAAACCCCCTTATCGAATGGCTCAAGTTGATCTTTTAGAGTTAAAGAAGAAATTGTAGGAGTTATTAGATAAAGGTTTCATTTGAACTAGCACACACCATTGAGTGCTCTTGTCCTGTTTGTTAAAAAGAAATATGGTTCAATGATACTTTGCATTGATTATAGGGCCTTGAATAATATCAATGTTAAAAAAAAGCATCCTTTGCCCCATATCGATGATTTTTTTGATCAGCTACAGGGAGAAAAGTATTTTTCGAAGATTGACTTGAGGTCGGGGAACCATCAGTTGAAAGTAAAAGAAGCAGAAGTTCTGAAGACTGCATTCCGTACTAGATATGGCCATTATGATTTTGTAGTTGTGCCTTTTGGGTTAACTAATACCCCAGCTATATTCATGGACATTATGAATAGAATTTTCCATGAGTTCTTGGATAAGTTTGTGGTTGTTTTCATTGATGATATTTTGGGGTTTTATAATAGTAAAGAGCATCATTAAAGTAATTTAAGGGTTATCATAAAACCCTTAAAAGAAAAGAAACTGTATGGAAAATTCAGCAAGTGTGAGTTTTGGTTACAAACAATTTCTTTCCTTGGTCACATTGTTTAAAAAAATGGCATAACTGTTGATCCTATTAAAACAAAAGTTATTGAAGAATGGCCAAGACCCATAAATGTAATCAAGATCCTGAGTTTTCTTGGTTTGGATAGTTATTACCGGAGGTTTGTTGAATTTGTTTTTACAATTATCTAGTCCAATGACAAAGCTAACTCGGAAGGGTGTTAAGTTTATCTGGACAAAAGAATGTGATGATTGCTTTTAGTAGTTGAAAAGAAGATTGGTGAATGCTTCAGTTTTGGAACTTCCTTCCAGGAATGGTGAGTTTGTTATCTACAATGATGCTTTGTTGAAGGGACTAGGTTGTGTCCTTATGTAGAATGATCAGGTAATTGGTTATGCTTTATGTAAGTTGAAAACTCATGGGGTAAATTACCCTACACATGATTTGGAATAAGCTGCTGTTGTATTTCCTCTAAAAATTTAGAGCAATCATTTGTATAGAGTAAAGTGTGAAATATATACTGATCACAAAATTTTAAAGTATATATTCATTCAGAAATAATTGAACATGAGACAGAGGAGATGGCTAGAATTAATCAAGGATTATGATTGTACAATTCATTACCATCTGGGAAAAGAAAATAAAGTGGCTTATGCTTTGAGTCGAAAAAGTAATGCTTCATTAACCATGTTATATTTGGAACAAGATACTTTGGTTTTTGATTTGATGAACTTTGGCATACAAGTTTTTGGTGCAGGAAGTTCTTCTATTTTGTTTCAGGTATCAGTGAGATCATCTCTATCAGACAGAATTAAGCAAGCTTAGAAGAATGACAGTGGGTTGCAGAAAAAGGTAGCGCTGGTTCAGAAGAGTTTGTTTCCCAAATTTAACATTGATAATAACCATGTGTTGAGGTATGGGAAGAGATTATCTGTGCCTTGTGATTCACAGTCGAAGAATGAGTTGTTATGTGAAGCTCATAGTTCCCTGTTTTTAGTTTATCCTGGCAGTACTAAGATGTACAAATATCTACGGGGGTATTACTGGTGGGATAAAATGAAAAGAGATATTGCCAAATTTACTGTGAAGTGTTTGACTTGACAACAAGTTAAAGAAGAGCTGCAGTTACCGAAAGGGATGCTTCAGCATTTACCAGTTCCTGAGTGGATGTGGGAATATATATCCATGGACTTCATTGTGGGATTACCGAAGACATCTCGAGGTAATAATGCAATCTGGGTTATTGTTGATCAACTGACTAAATCTTCTCCTTTCCTTCCTATTCGAGATACATTCTCTCTAGATCAAATTTCATGATTATATCTTAAAGAGATAGTCAGGTTTCATGGAGTTCCCTTCTCCATTATATCTGATCGTGATCCCAGGTTCACTTCTAACTTTTGGAAGGGCCTTCAGAAGTCATTGGGTACTGAATTAAATTTTCGTACAACTTTTCATCCTCAGTCAGATGGGCAGTAAGAAAAAACAATTCAGACATTGGAGGATATGCTACGTTCTTGCTCGATGGATTATCAGGGATGTTGGGACCAACATCTTTCTTTGGTTGAATTTTCATATAATAACAGTTTTCATTCCAGTATACAGATGGCTCTGTTTGAGGCATTATATGGGAAGCGGTGTTGAACTCTAGCTTTTTGCGATGAAGTAGGTGAAAGGATGCTGATAGGACCAGAATTGGTAGAAGAGATGGCAGAAAAGGCTCAGTTGATTCTGAAACACATGAGAATAGCTCAGAGCAGACAAAAAAGTTATATAGACAACAAGAGAAAGGATATATCTTTTGAGGTTGGTGATCATGTTTATCTCAAAGTTTCACCATGGAAAAGTGTGATGCGATTTGGTAAGAAAGGAAAGATGAGTCCAAGGTTCATTGGACCATATGAGATTTTGGATAGAGTTGGATCAGTTGCTTACCGAGTGGCTTTACCGACATGTTTGTCCCAGGTACACAATGTTTTTCATGTTTCGATGTTGAGAAAGTAAATGCCAGATCCATATCATGGTTTGAGACAAGAGGTGGTTCAGTTGCAGGAGAATCTATCTTATGAAGAACAACCAGTCCAGATTCGTGACCATAGAGAGCAGGTGTTGCGGAATAAGGTAATTCACCAGGTAATGGTTTTGTGAAAAAATCATATGGTTGAAGAGGAAACATGGGAATATGAAAATTAATGAAGGATAAATACCCCTACTTATTTTGTTAGGTGAATAAAATTGTGAGGATACAATTCCCAAAAGGGGGGAAGGATGTAACATCCTAGGTAAAAAAAGAATAATATATTTTCATATTTATTAATATTTTCAAATTAAATAATAATTTTACTTTAAACAAGTTGTTATGTTCGATAGCGTACCCGATAAGCAACAAAGAGTTTCTTTGAAATCTTACGTTGCACACAAGTAATATAGTAATATTATTTTAACTGGTAGTTAACACATAGCTATTGTATTGGCTGAAATGAATAGAAATAACTAAAATATGATTATATATGTTTTTTAAATGTTTTTACATTTATCCAATAAAATATAAAGGCTTAAAATAAGAAAAGAATTCAATTTTAAGCATAAATACTCTAATGTTTGCTAAAAGGTCGATTTATCACCTTTTGATGGAGAAAACTCATTAAATATAGTATTGGTCACTCTTATAAATTATATTGGACCAAATAAAATTATTCATTAGAATCGGGACATCAAAATTTACTTTGTGTAAATTTTTGGTATTTTTCTGATAAAGTTCATTTTTTAATGAATAATGAAAAATGTTGTATTTTAATTCAAAACCTCTTTTAAAAATAATTTTTTATATGACTAGATTATCTTTTGAATTGGCTTTAAAGTGAAATTAGAATATATTTTTACCATTTAATTCGATGGTGTTCATTGGAATTAATTTCACTTTGAAATTGGACTTAAACTAGTGTCAAACTTTTGATATATTTTGTTTCTTAAAAACATGCTATTTGTATTGACAACAGGAATTAATTATTAAAATAATTAATTCAACTTATATGTTTTGAATTTTGTAAAATTGACATCATTTTTGAATTTGAAATATTAAATATATATTAGGGTGAATTTTTGGTATTTTTCTGAAAAACTTCAATTTTTGATGAATAGTGAAACCACTAAGTGGCAGTTAAAAATCTGATTTTTCATTAAAATGAATGTTTACCACTTCTGTGATTTTAATATCTAAAATCCAATATACATGGTTTTCATTAATATGTAAAATTTGGTACAATGGTATTAAAATAATGTTTTGGTGAACAATAACTTTTAAGTTTATTAATTGCGATTAGAGGTAATTAGTGTAATTTAATGTAAAAATAATGTTTTAATAAAATTATTCTACCTTGAAACATGTTCTAACCTTATTTTATGTGTCATGGTTGACCTAAACAATCCATTGGTCAACATGGGGACCCCATGGAGCCACTTGGGTATGAAAATGACATTAATAACTTTTTATTTAAAGTTAAAATAAAAATGTCACGAACATGTATTGTTTTACTAAACCAATTTTTAGATGGGTTTATAAAAGTCATAATTTTGACTATAAATATTCATTGGAAAGATAAAATTATTTTCTACATCATAGTATTTTTTTTTATAATTTTTAGACATTAAAAAAAATTAAATTATTTATGACACCATGATGATGCATCAATTACCTCATTATTTAACGATTTAAATAAAATGAAATGATAATGTAAAATCTAAGACCTAAAATTGTCAAAAACCAATTGGATGGGTTGATTTAGAACTCTCATCACCTTATCCTTGAAATATATAATTTTGGGACCTTTAAAATCTGAAAATCGTTATTTAATATAGTATCATTATATAACTTTCCAAGAGTACCCCTCGTCTCCTCTTATAAATGGGCCCCACCTCTACCACCTTACCCACACCACTCAAGCATTTCGATCGGCCAATCTCTGCTCATTTAATCTCTCCACATCCCTATACTCATCCAAGAAGCCTTACCTTAGGCAGAAAGCTCTTCAAAAAACCCTTTTGGTTCAAACCAAAGGGAGTTACCCGATTTAAAGGTAATGTCTTCACCTGTGTTCTTTTGTTTTATTTTGCTTCTCCATCCACACAAACAAATTTTATTCATTTATTTTGTAACAAAACCAGTATCTTCAATATAATAGGTTGTTGTTATGAGAAGTATTCGTGGTACATGTATACACACCTTTGTCTAATGGTTAAAGAACATATTGTTTCTGTGGTTGGCGAATTTCTGCCTCACAAAACGATGATTGTTCAATCTTATTTTAACACCTTTCATGATGTCCATTAAGATGTCACTATTTTTATATATGATATATATTAGGTTTAGGTTTTCCTTATGATTCATTATTTTTCATTTATGTCATTCCTTTATAGTTTCCATTATGGGTAAACAAGATAATTTCTTTTTAGGAAGTGCGGACTACCGCCCCCTCAAAGTGATTTGATTCTTTAATGCCATATGTGGGACGTATAAAGGATAGAGTTAATGATATTATATATGATATTATACTGGAATTATAATATTCCTTTATATCATTATGATTTCACTCCATTAAATATGAAATAGAAATGAAAGTAGCGATCATGCGTACGTACGGCTTACCGTCTCCATAAATGGTGCATTTCATTTCTTACCTCTAAATGTTATATACTATTATAAATACATGTATATGCTGGATATGTATGATATATATATGATATCCAAATCATAAATATCATTCTTGATATAATGAACCTTTGACCACATGAACAACATGTAATTGTAAGAAGTCCATTTTTGACTTAAGTACCAAATATCGACAAAACGAACATTATTAACTGAAATGATTACATAAGGTTTATAACATGGAAATAAGTTATATAAAAGGAATAATAAACTTGTAAAAGGTTATTAAGCAAGTATAAATTAACTTTAGTTAATTATTCAGGATATTAAAGAGCAATTGATTCACGTCAGACACAAGCTACGAGACATCGTCTCAATCTCTTTTCATTGAGGCATATTTTGTTCTAATACAAGGCTTTCTTTTATAAGGTGTATAAACCCCTTTAAAATTTACTTTTATTCAAAAGGAATATTTTTCTACGAAGAGTTTTACTAAACGAAAATAAGGAATGTTTCTTTTAACATACGCGGTGACAATGACCTTTTCCGCCGTCTCGAGTATTATTTGGTCATTGGCTTCGTCAACAAGCCGTAATGTTTTTAAAATTAAATAAATATCATATACTATTTTATGTATTTTGGTATTGAAATGGTTTTTTATAATGGATTTGTAATGTCAATATATTTAAGTGATATATTGTGATCGAAATGTGGGAATGTTTTCTTTCCATTATATTTGTTTTATATCTTATGATTTTATAATGGTACTTGGACATTTGATTGGTGGTTACATGATAAACCATATGACAGGTGGTTCCGTGAATACCAGGACAGGTTGTTACATTATAATATCAAATGCATTGGGTATGGAAGTCAGCCGTATAGATATTCCATTAGGTGATATGCGTGGAAGTCAACCGTATGGTTATTACATTTAAGTATGTTTATGTCCCAAGTTACCTTTTTATGTTATGTGATATTTGTATGGGTTTTATGGTAATATTTTGGGTACAAATGTGTATGTAATGATATTTTATTCAGTGAAGATTATTTACTACTTCATAAAGGATAAAAGTATTACTTTGATAAAGTATTCATCGTTTACTTATTGTTTTCAAAAACTATCTATTTTCCTTCTTTGTGTAACCCTTACTGAGCTTTTTATGCTCATCCCATGTTTTTTTGAAATGTTTTTCACAGGACATAATGTGGAATATGGTCATGGATGGGATCAATGAAAAGTCATGCTATCATAAACATGGAACTAGAAATGACTCTTTTTTTAGAGTTCATGTTTTGTAAAAAAAGGGAAACATTGTAGAAGTGTCTATAGTGTAATCATTTGAGATGTAATGGTTACGATCTAATTCTCTAAAACTCTAAACCTGAAAATATCCTCAATGTGAATTATTAATTTAATTAAATATTAAGTAATGTTTAAGGGCGTGGGATTATAACAAACATTGGGGAAATGAAACCCTTGAAAAGGTGACCCACGATGCTCAGTTGGGGTTAAGTTCAATAGAATAAATAATGAATCAATAAGAATAACAAACATGGAAAGGAATGTAATTGAACATACATTCCATATAAATATTTGGCTAATTCATAATCAATAGAGAAAGTTAAACAACTAGAACACATGATATTTAATCAATAAACTAAAAATTAAATACACCCATATATAATGTCTTAGAAAAAATGCCATGTATAATAATAATAACATAATTAAAACGGTAAAATATACATAAATTTTTTTATTATATGTTTCCAAATAACATGGTTCCTTTACCATCAAGGCCTTTCTTCAAAAATGTTTAAAACATACTGGGTAAAAACTCCATATGATTTGGATAATTGATTAATCTCATGAGATCACCGATGTATCAAGGGGTTTATATTAACCGTTTCCAAAGCTATGTCATAACAGCATAAATAATAACTTATATATATAATAGTAATATTAATATATGAAATTTTTTCGGACTCAAATATCCATATTGGGTAAGGGATAATGATTTATCAATATTTTTCTCAGTTAATAAAATAACCTTTAGAGTAAACACCCATCTAAAAATGGAATATAGATTTGGAAACTATCCTATCCCATAGATAAGAATAATAATATTAAATAGAAACATAATTATTAATAATAAGTGAATATAGAGAAGTTATTTTTGAAGATATAATTAAAGAACATAAAAGATAGTGAGAATTCACAATAATGTTTACCATATGGTAATATTCAAGTGAAATAAAATTGGTTGAGGTAAATCAATCTTCAAAAAAATATCAAAAATAATAAATTATTAATGATATTAAATGTCAAAGTTGTAATATATACACCACATAAAATTTAATTTAGTAATAATAACAACTACTTCTGAATGGAATGTAAATTTAGATGAAATCCCCTACCCTATGCTTCCTTTTGAATGTATGTGCTATAAAAAATTGTATAATATATTTATGTAAGTTTTTAATTTTCAATAGAACCATATTATTATTTATATTATCTTATATTGACCTATTATGAAATTTCCCTCAAACTTTTTAATTATTTATCATTTTTTCACTACTTCATTTGTTAATTGCCTTATTTGCTCATGAGTGTTTCCTTAAGATTGATCCATTTCATGAAAATATTTTTTATTTTTATCATATATAGAATAATAATATTTAAATAAATATTATATTTACATATAGATTATGCTTTTATGATCAATCATGAATAATGTTAATGGAAAAGTAAATACATCACAATAATTTAGACGGTAGGACGAGTATACGCATGCGTAGAATTTTCCATTTTTCAATGATCATTATTGGAAGGTGGTATGTAATGTTTCACATTTAAATATTGAAAATGTTATAATTATTATCATATCATATTCATATATATATATATATATCATTCATGGTGTGTGGTTATGGGAAGAGTGTCATGTCGCTTTAATGAAGGTGGTTGTCCACACGTACACGAACGACATTATCATATTTCATTGAGTAAAACAATTATAAATTAAAATGATATATTATCATAATATACGTAATAATAAATTATTAGTGTCATAATAATTTTATTTATATCACTTATAAACACAAAAATTATATATTATCACCATAAATGTAAATCATTTTTGTAAGATGATTCACATTGCATTGTGAGGCAGTTGTCCACCAGACACATGAACGACATTATCGTGTCTCCTAAAAATTGGAATATAACAAATTATATATGATATAATTGATCAAATGGTATAATAATGTTTTATATAACATAAATATATTCATTATATATATCATAATACACAACCCTGAGAAGTGGTAATACAAAAATGTTCTACACTAATTTGTGAGGCTCGTGGTAATTTATTAACCAATTTGATGGAAGTGTGTTCTTTTGAATATAATATCCTTTACACAAATAAATCTATGTACCCTAAAGAATATTTTTTAATTATATTTATATATATTTAATTTAATTTATGGAGGTGGATAAAGAACTAAAATAAATATGATAGATGATGAACATTACCTATTTTTCATGTATACTCATATGGATTAAACTAAACCCTTACTAGGATGGTTGTATAACCAACATAAGTCTTATAGTATTATGGTATTTAATTTTTATAGTTAATTTGGATGATATTCTACTAAAAATTTTGTTTTAAGTGTGATGAATTAGTGATAGTGGGTTCTCTTTTATAGTTGAGGAGGGGTGACATTCTTGGAAATAATAAAAACTATACACTATTGTGAGTTTTCCCTTATTTATTATTGGTAAAAAAATTAAATATTAATTTTGGGGAAGGTTTATATAGAATATAGAATCTTCTATAACATAAAAATATGTGCATTCGTATAATGTTTTTATTGCGATTATATTTTTTCCAACTTTTACCTTTTATGTTTTTATTATTGTAACAATTTTCTAACATATGTAATTTATCCAATAATAATAATTTAAAATGAAAATTATTAAATAAATCACTCCCACTTATTATCAACATGATATATAATTTATAATAAAACAATCATTGTTTTTGGAAATTAATATTATCAGATACACATGTAACGCTTAAAGACAACACTTTGACGCTTACTGTGCTAAAAATGGGTTTCACAATTTAGGGGTAAATATTAACATTGTATAAGATTAACTGGATAGTTAATAAAATTTACAGGATATTTAATAACATATAAAAATCACATGTGAAAATATAGGTTTTTAGTAAATTTAAATCATTTAATAAATTATCATTTATTATAAAATAACATTATGGTTTATTTTAACATTATTTATTTAATTTTAAATTGATGTATTAATATAATAATGTAACATTAATATATTATGTTAAAATATGTGTAACAATATAAATTATTATAAAAAATTAAATGAAAACCATAATTCATTGAATTTATATCACTTTTATTATTATTTATTATAACTTACTTAAATTAATTATTAACTAAATAATTACTACGTTGGCGTTTCATAAGAATTTTTAGTAATAAAATTATTAGAAAATAAATAAATGAAATAATCATGATAATATAAAATTATCCAAAATCAAAAATAATTTTTATAACCGAACATATGGTGTTTTTGGTCCCCATCCCAATGCTGTATAAATATTAATGTCCATGAAGGTTCCATTTTTTTATTTTCGTTTACATAACATATTATATTGGTCACATTCATGGAATAGTATCCCCATAATTCTTAATTATTTAGAATAACGTTTTAAAGGTTGAAATATGTCCCGAAAATGGGTCTTAGAAATGTTTTAGGTCATTTTACACCTTATATTCTATGTTTAACTAGTTTGTAAACCTATCAGTACCTTAATCACACAAATTATTTTGAACAATTTTCACTAATCATTTAGGTAAAAAAATTCACTGACCATATTAGATAATATAATTTATTGTTATTCCAAATATGTAATCAATTTGATTAAAATAATTCTCAAAATTGAAGAATTTAATTTGAAATTAATCCCGAATATGTGACGAGAAAGTTATTTTTTAATCTGAAATTTTTCAAAGGATTACCATTTTTAACATGAAATTTCAATATAAAAATTATTAAAATGAAATAAATTATATTGGTTGATACAAAATTTTAATAATGTTAATTTGAAACTATTTCATAATATTATTTATGAAAATAAATTATTTAAATGAAAATGACAGTTTAAAATATAATTTTATATTTTTCAAAACTCATCGAAAAATGTAACATCTAAGAAAAATACCAAAAAATAAATCTATGATAATTTTTGTATTATGATTTGAAAAATGAAGTTTTTTAGAATATTAATTTTATTTAATTGGTAAAATTTTGCATTATATTATATAGGGAAAACATGATTAAATTGTATTTTAAATAAATATTATTTTCTAGAAAACATTTTTATTCAATTAAAATGATTTTAATATTATTTATAAAACATTGATAACTAATAAACATGTGTAAAATATATATTTAGAGAATTTATTTAATCTTATTTAATCCCTAAATTCCAATAGAAATGTAATAAATATGTTATTAAGTAATTATATTAATTGTATATTGGGGTTTCATTATACATGGTCTTGCATGTAATAAATGATTTTGAAGAAACTCATTGTTGCATGTAATGAATGATAAATACAGTGTTGCATGTAACTGAAAATAAAGGCAGGGTTTCATTTAATGAAATCTAAACATTGTGATACATGTTTCATACACTATTGAATAAAATGTTATTCTTTTAGAGTCTTGAGTGTTACATTTTCCCCACATTAAATAAATTTCATCCTCAAAATTAAAATTTATTCTCGATAATCAAGGATATGAAATTTGAAAGTTCCTTTATATAAAAACCAACATTATAAAAAATTTAATAAAATATCGACATAATAATTATGGAAGGAGAGTATATGGGTAATCTGGAATAATCACATAACTAGGATTTGGATTAGGGAAACATGGTTGGGAAATGAAAACAATGACATGGAAGAGAAAAATAGAACTAAAATATTTATAGAGAGTGATTGGGGTCATTTATCACAATCAAGTGAATTATCAATGTAATGTTAAGGGGATCTAAATAATAGAGATATGATTATTTAAAATACTATCTTATTCATTAATTATAAATGTAATAGGATAACATATTTTTTTCAAGATCCTCATCCCAATGTTGGGGGTATTATTTTAATAGATAAAATTATTAGATAATATACCCACAAGATAAATTTGTAATTACCAAGATAAAATTTATCCTTTTGTTTTTAATTTAACATTATCCAATTCATCCCTTACTCCATGAAAGGAATATAAAAATTATTTTTTATGAATAAAGCACTAAAATTGAATTTTCATAGATCATAACATCATTAAAACAGTTCTTTATAGCTGTCTCTGAATATTTTATATTACCAATATGATTAGAATATGTAAAATATATGTATAATTTTTTTATGATTATGTAATATAATAATCTCTGAAACCTCATCCAATGTTAAACATAACCCCTATCATAAATGATTAACCTAATTACCCTCAACAAATCTACGATCCCAAACATTTGATAAGAGTTAACTGAATTTCCTAATCTGAAATTATAATTAATCTATTCCTAGGTATATTGTATAATCCAATATACTTTTTCTTTATAAATATTTTCTTTATCCAAACATTATTATCTCAGCACCATGAACGTATTAATGGTTTTCTTTCCCTAAAAAATGTGTCTGCCAATATATCCAACTATGATGTTGATTCACTTTTCATAGTACAGTTCAATATTTGATCTCAAATCAATATGTATATGTTATTTATGTACACTACTATCATATTTTATAATTATTATGATTATAATATCTTCAAAAAAATCATTTTTATCAAATTTCATCGGCCCAAATACATAAGAGCATTAATCCTTCCACATTGTATATATCAATAGCCAAGTATTGACCTTGATCCCTTAGCTTATTCTGAAGTATCTCTTATTGAATCCTATTGAATTAATTTTTATATTTCCACATCAAATTATAGTTGATACAACAATTCAGATTTTTTTCTAAATCCCATTTTCATTCTTTTTCATGGTGAAACATATATTCACAATTATAACAATTTCACAATCCCTTCAATCATTTCCCAAGGCGATTCCTTAAAAAACAATCACATGTTGGAAAATCATTCTTTCCATTATTCCCATTATATTTTATTTTATCTTCCATTGTATTATTATTTTTCTTCTCATTGAATCCATATGACTTGTATAATTATTTTTCTATCCTGATAGCACATAAATCTATTTATTCATATAGAGAAAATATTTAAGAGATCATCTCCCTTCAGAGATGTGGCTTAATCCCAACAAATAATTGGATAATATTTTCTTCTATGTTCCATGTGTAATCCATATCATACTTGGTTAACCTTATAAAGGTATTCTAAAAAACCATACAACATTATCAATAACTTTTCAATAATCTAATGAACATTCTCTTCATCTTAATTTATTTATCACAAGGAAAATAATTGTCAAAAATTTATCCTTATAATATTTCCATTTCATGAGTTTTATTTAAACATAATCTGTTCTGTCTTGGATCAACGAAAATCATTAGTCATCATAACCATTTAGAAAAACAATACATGTGTATCTTTTTCCATTTCAACACATCCATATTATATATATATATATTCTTTAAATACAAAATCAATTTTTTAGCTACCAATGGAAAAGTAGTCCCACTAAATTGTGGGGTCATCTTTTAGATAAAGTTATCCATCATTAAATAATCTCAACATGGAATGGTTTTTTATGTCAAAGAAGGGTTATGTGTCATAACATGATTATATTTCCCCAACATATCCATAACATTCTTAGTTCCAATACTAGCTCTATCGGCTAACCTAGTAGGGAGACCTATACATTGTCCATGGGTATTGATACCATTATTCCTTCCATATTACATATATAAAAAGTGTAACACAATGATTTAGAAAAACATATTATGATTAAGGTATAATTAAAATTATGGTTTAATATTTATCTTGAATTAAAATTTATACATTTTTAATCTCAAGATACTAAACTTGGTTCAATTGGGGAAAACATTAATTTCAAATACTTCATAATTATTTATAAATAGAATATATTTTATGCTAAGATTATCTCTTATGAGGGTCCAACCAAGTCTTCTGTAAGGCCTATTATTGGGTAAAATGTAATGATTGAGTCAAACCTGATGTGATTTTTCAATGTTATTACACCTAGGTACGTCTATGCTAGAACCAAGTCTACTTGTGCTATACCAGAATATATGTACTGCTAGAAATACCTACATAAAATCCTCATCACAAAAAACTAGGATGTTCTTATATACATATACTCAAATTATATAATATGTTCATCTTCAAAATTATATGTTTTACTAAATCTACTTCCCAGGATTTTTAAAAAACATGCTCGCCTACCAACATTAATGACCATAACCCCAGTAGCCCATAACCAATACCTTACATTAATAAATTAGAATAGGTACAATGGGTCAAATCCAAACGTATGGATTAATTTAGTAGTTTTGGAGAACATGATAAATAAATTATACCCATTTTCATTGGTAAACAAAAATAAAACTTAGAACAATACAAAATAAAATTCTTAACATCCTTGAAAATTTAATAAATGGATTCTTCTTAAAAAACTATGAAATGAAACCTAATAAATGGCGAGATCAAATGCTTATTATGGGTTAATTATAGTGGAATATATCATTATTCAAAAAGAATAATAAACATGGAATTGTATATTACCAAACACATATGGGACACAAATAGATATATAAGGTATAATTGTTATATTAAGGTATATAATAGAAACACATGTCATTTTCTCAACAAACTAAGAATGAAATTCTTCCATAGCTACGTTTCTAGAAATAATGTTATAGATAATAATTGTAAAAAATATAAATAAATGAAACAATTAATTTTTTTGACTCTTTGTTTCCCATGTACAGAGTAACTTTATCGTCAAGACCATTCACAACAAGGGATAAAAATACAATGTAAAAACCAATCTTATTTTGAAATTGATTCATTCGATGAGACTACCAATGCATCAAGGGAATTTCAATAACTAGTTTCCAAACAATTTCATACCAATACAAATAATCTTTATATAACTAATAGTTAATTTAATCCATAAATAATGTTCCTTATCAGATATATGTACTGAGTAAAGAATGCTTTTTTTAAATATTTTCCACAGTTAATCGAATAAATTTTAGTGTAGACACCATATATTAAAATAGTAAATTACATAAAAAATAATCATATCCATTACAAATGAATTTTGATATTGAAAATTAATGTAATTTCCAAGTAATGAATTTTCATTAAATTGATTATTTTAAAAGAAACATAACAATCTCAAAAGAAAGGGAGATCACACAATAACTCATACCACTTGATAATATTCATGTCATAGCCATTTGGGTGAGATATTTCAAAATGAAACTTAAAATACCATGAAGAATAATGTAATCATATTATTAAATGTCAAAAGGTCTGTATATAGTCTAAATAATATTGAATTGGTTTACATTCTTGAAAAACATGTTTAATGGTTTTTAGAATATTATTAAATTATAATATAATCATAATCATATTTTTAAAATAATATACTATCCTCTTATAATTTCTTACCTCTCATTTTCTAATAATATGTAATTATTTTCATCATTTCCAGTGTTAAATGCCTTGTTTTCTCATGCAGGTTTGTTATGAAAGATCTGGTTTTTTCACATATTATAAAATTGTTTCATTTATAGAATAATAATTTATAAATAAATATCATATGTATACTTCAATTATAATTTTAATAGTATTCATGAATTAGGGTTATGAAAAATGATGTATGTTACGATCATGGAGATGGTAGACCTTACCTACACATGAGTAATGTTTTCCATTTTTCAATTATCATTATATAAAGGAGGTAAGAAATATTTTACCATTATATTATTATAATAATATCATAAATAAAATATTAATTACTTATATATATATATCATTCTTATCGTATGGCATGAAAATAGATCCTCATCGCTTCGTGAAGGTGGTTGTCAAGACGTACACGAACGACCATACCATCTTTCATTCAGAGAAAAAGAAACAGAAAAAATGATATATTATCTTTATATAATGTTAAATATGTAATAAATATAACAATTATTTTATTTACATAATATTTAATAATTTATATTATCTCTTATCATAGTACATGTAAAGAGTTAGTGAGAAATTAATGTCATCACTTTGTGAGGTGGTAGTCTGTTATACCCACAAAAAAGTTATAATGCCACCATAGAAATGGAATGTAATAATTTATATATGATATAATGAATTAATAGTTTAGATAACTATTTATTTTATATATATATATATATATTAAATCATTGACAATACCCAACCGTGATAGGTGGTAATTGAAAAAATGGATGATATCGGTTTACTAGGCTGTAGTCTATCATATGCATGCATGATGATCTCATAACCCATTTTTTGGAAAGGTAATGAATTTTTAGGTAATAAAAATAACATAAAAAATTATCATTATATGTAATATAATGAGGTTATTATATCATTATGTATTGAAAATAATTGAAGGATGTGAAGAAGGAAATAAGATGAAGATGTTTATTGAAGAATATTAAGTCCTCTTCTGGTATCATCTATTGGGTTTCACTAAAACCCAACAAGGATTGATTCATTCCCAAAACAATTCTTCTAGTATGAATGATTTTATTTGGGAGAGTTTCTTGGGTAGTGATTCTCTAAACCAATGTGTTTTGAAAGTGTGAGGTTGGGGTGATAGTGAGTTCCCTTTTCTAGTTGTGGAGGAGTGACATTCATGTATATACTCAAAAGCATTCACTATTTTTGAATCTACCTTACCTCATGTGGATAAAAAAATTAAATAATTGTGGAGTGTATCAATTATTTAGTTGATACACACCTCTAAAACATAAAAATAAATGCATTTTTATAATGATATTCCTCATCTTCTATGATTCCATGCTTTTACCATTTTGTTTATTATTAAGGAAACTAATTTTCTATCATCATTAATAAATCCATTTTAACTAACACAATGTGATAATTATTATAAAAATTAAAAACATTGACTCTAAATATGACAATTAATTTATATAACAAATATTTTATGTGTTTTGAAAATAAATTTTATCAGAATTACAAAATACATAAAAAAACAATTCTTTAACCCAAACCACATTGCCAAAGGATTTACTATTTAGGATTCATTTTGTTCATTATATAATATATATTAGTAAATGATTTCACCATAATTAATGTCGATAAATATTTAAAAATAACTTCTCAAAATAATGGATTGTTATTAAATTTAAATCATTTAATAAATTATCATTTATTATAAAATAACATTAATGTGAATTTTTACATTATATATTTAATTTGTATTTAAATATCGATATTAATATGGAATTTGAATATATTATATTAAAATCTATTTAAAATGATATAATATTCTAAATTATTATTGTAACACAATAATTCATTCAATTTTTATAACTTTTAATATTTTTATTATCATTTATTTTATTTAATTAATATATAAGAAGATATTGTGTTTTCTTTGCTAAAGGATGATAATTAATCATATTATATATTGAAATTAAAAAAATATATAATGATAAAAACCATATTAAAATATTTATATAATATTAGTAACCTAACATTTTATTTTTTCCATTTCTCAAAGTATTTAGAATATTGATTTAAAGGAATGTTCCCTTTTTGTGTTTTTATTACATTACATATTATATGAGACACCTTTCGCAAATAATATCACACTAAATCCTAAAAAGAATACTATGGTATTGAAGGTGAAAATATTATTGAAAATTCGACATTAGAAATGTTTGTAGGTAATTTTACATCTTATATTCTAATTTTGACCAATATGTAATATTTTTTTTACCTTGATAGATGTAATTAATTTTAACAGTTTTTACTAATGAATATGTTAAAAAATAATGATATCAAAATTGGATAAAAAATAATTATTATTCAAAATAAGGAATCTAATTTTCTAAATTCAACATATAAAAGTGAAAATTTTAATTTAAAAATATTCTTGTAAGCGTGACGAGATAGTGAGGTTTTAATGTGAAAATGATTAAAATTTTACTGTGAATTTCGATAAAAAATAAATATGGAAATTATTACAATAAACTAATTTGGATTGGTTTATATAAAATTGAATTAATTTTACATTAACTTTAATGAAAAATATATTGAAACATTGAATTTTATTTAATAAAGGAAATTTTTAATTACAATTCCCCAGTTTACACTATTCATCTAAAAACTTTAAATTCTCAAAAAAATCCCAAAAAATTACCAAAAGTTTTTTATTATTGTAATTTAAAAAAATGAAGTTAATATTTTTTGTATAAAATTTATAATTTTTTTAAATTTTAATTACAAATTATAGTCATCAAGAATGATTAAACAATATATACAAAATATACTATTTTGAAAAAAAATTTAATTTTTTAAATGATTATTATTTTCTACTAAACAATATATAACTAATAAATAGATGTAAATGATTTATTTTCAAAATTTTGATAATCCTATTCATTCCCACCATTCCAATAGCTGTGTAATAACTATTAAATTAAATAATAATAATATTATTATTATGTTATTGGTTGGAAAAACATGGTCTCTCATATAATGAAAGAATTAGAATAAACATATTTTTTCATTTAATACATGATAAAATCGGTGTTGTATATAACTCAAGATAATATTGATGTAACATGTAATTCAAGATAAATATAATGTTCAATTAAAAAAATTCTATTGAATAAAATGCTATCATTTTATGATTTTGGGGAGTTATAATATTAATGATGTTAACCTACTATTACTATCATATATACTAGTAATATATTTTAAAAAATTTTCCATCCCACTCTTTCAATAATGTCTCGTCAAATGATAGTAAATCTGATACAAAGACACTTCCAAGTAAGTTTTCATAACTTACTTTATGGATGTAAAATATGAAATATATAATTTTTTTTAAAATGTATTATATGATTACGAAAAAAAATAAAAAAAATAAATGTTTTTAAATGAAAATAGTGATTTCTAAAAAATATGGAAAATTAAATAAAATTTTGATATAAAAATAATTCACATTTAACAAATATTTGTATAAAATATTATCCATAATTATAATAAAATATAAGTTTAATAAATCAACACAATTCACTATGGATCAATGTTTTAATAAATCAATGTTTATTATTCAGTAGGCATAAATGTGACCGAATAAAGAGAGATTTATGGTAAGGGGGTTCTCAAACTCAATTCCTTTTCATTGGGTTATCATTCATTCACAAAATTATTACTATGGATATTAAATTAATAGTCCATAAATATAATTTTATTATTATTCACGTTTCATTTTTGTATATATATGTGTTTCTAGATATGTGTTAAGATAAATAAAAATATTTTCCAAAAAAGAAACTTTATTTCAAAAATTTATCATCAACCCCTCATGTGTTGTCTCTTATCCGAAAAAATTAATATTTTATTCAAAAATATGATCTCAAATTTTTTTTGGAATGAAAAAGGTTTATTTATAAATTTTTTTTTATTAACTCATTTTGAAACCTATAATTTCTATTCATTATTTAACATCCACGACTATTATATATTTATTTGGAATGGATGATTATGTAAATTTTGGGACAGGACATGTGGGACCAAAACTATATATCCCTCAAATGAATTGGGTAATGTGATGTATCCCATCAGATAAGGTAAACTATGAATGAACATGATTGTAAATTTATTCTACATTATTGATGTTATTATTATTAATATACGTTATGCGTGTAAAATATGCCAGATTTATTCCATGCTATGTGTGGTTTTTTTACAAATTTGACATGATTTTTCATTTCAATGAATTTCCACATTCCATTTCGTTATTATATACCATTCCTATTGATTTTGATGACAACATTATACATACAAAATGATGAGGATGATTATGGTCACCTTTTTTTAACTGATTTATGTCCCTTGATAACCATCATACTGTTATTTCATATCACCAGTTTATTTGATGTATATCCTCAAGTAATTAAATTTTTTAAGGAGATATATAGGTTTTAAAATAATTAAAGATATGGATTTAAAATAATTTTATGTTTTATTATGTACCAGTTATAGATGAGCCTATTTTTCCCAAGGTAATAATTCTTTTGATCATGGATTTGTATCATTATGTTGTTGTTTATCATTAATTTAGGTAATAATAATGTACGAGAATGTTTGTTCATGCTAATTGGTAATAAAGTTACAGATTTGTTATTACGGTAATTAGGATGATATTTTTTTTGAAAAAACTTGGGATAATACTATGTATATATAAAAATCCTTGAATATATGTTTAAAAAAAGTATAAACATAGTGAACCAAAAAGATATTCCTTTATAGTTAAATTTAAAAAAACATTTATTTATGATATGTTGAATAATATATTGTTAAAACTGTTTATATTTATAAAAAATTTAGGGACCCTAGAGAAAGCATGCCAAAAACTCGTATGACAGACAATATAATGTTTTCACAAACCAGATCTGTAATACCATTGGAGTTGGAGTTCTACTCTTTGTGGAAATGATTTCCGAGTTGACTTAGGCTATCAATAATACCTAAACCATGAGAAAGAACCAACTTCACCCAAGAAGGATTAACTAACCATTTATTTCTTTATAAGGAAAAGACCACTGAAATTTTTTCGATCATTTAATCCATATCTCGCAGAATATTTGGTTAACTTAATGGAGAAGAAATTTTCATAGATACTCTATTTTGAGAGGGATAAGATGAGTCTGTCCATCTAACATTTATATAGATAATTTGATCAATGGATGTAATTGACAATGAATCTAATAAAGATGATGAAATGTAAGATATATCAGGGGAATTATTTATTCAAATATATATTTACAAGTATATCCTTCAAACTATCTAGGGAAAGAGAGAGGGAAAATTTCTAAAGTTGGAAAAAATAGAAGGATAATATATCATATCTTACAAAAAACATTCACTAGGCTTTGCAGAAATTCTTCAGGTATTGTTATAAAACATGATAAAAATAGAAATCATTTTTAATGGTTTAAAACCAAAAAGTCAAATGTATTTATCTATTTGATACATAATGAGTTATGAAGAATTCAATTGTTATTCTCTCAAAGTAGAGATGGAGTTGGGAAAATGGTCCAATGATTATAAATAAAATAAGAGAATAATTAAGTTTCTAGGTGGTGTGTTAAATAAAAATAGATGGAAGAGGATCCAACTATCCAGATGTCAAAAATGTTGGAAGAAACATCACGAGAATTTCCTTGAAAGTAAAACATTATATTCAGTTATGGAATAGAAGGAAACCAATCCCATGAATTTCAGGGAGACATGAAGAAGCTGGACAACATGATGGAGTGTTTCCACACGGATTACGGGGATGACCTCCTGGACAGGAGATTCAAACGTTCCGATAGGTTTCTAGCGGGTTTGTTCGTAGAACCGGAAACATCCAATGATTCCACATCCGTTTGGACCTACTTTCCAAAGGCAGGCGCTCATTAGCTTGTGGACTGATGAGGCTTAGGAATTTGCATTGGTCGAGAGGATGGGAGGTCGGACTCATCACACCTTTTTGAGGGGAATTATTGTCTACTCCGGGACTCTCTTTATAGATTTAAGTTATGTTCGTGAATCCTTATTACATTACCAAGTATAAAATGAGTTTTCCTTTAGTTTTAACAATCAATGATTAAATATGCAAGAAATTTAGAGAATCTTTTATATGTATTTGAGGTTCTTCATCAATAGAGAATCATCCATATCTGTTTAGAGATTCTTGGTTAATGGTATCCTTCAAAACATTTATATAAAAGTCTCTTGGTCATTATGATGACCAGGCTGGTTTTAAAGCCACTCAGTGGGGCACTTGAAGTTTATCGTCATTCAGAAGGACATAGATTATTTCAAAGTTGGGATCGAACCCATAAATGGGCTACCTACGTATCCTTTGTTTTGGAAAAGGAATCAGAACCCACGTAGTTCGATTGGTGGGGTATGATGTTTATGATTGATGGCTCAAAGATGAATGTCATAATTACTTTTACACTCTAAGCTCACGTGAGTCATGCTCGGTGTGAGAAACAAGAGGTATTGGTAAAAATTTAAACAATTGTTCCATGAAAGATGCAATCATAAGAATTTGTTTGGGGCTTATGTATGGATGACTGCCCAGATAGATGAAGGTTTAGGATTCACTTTTAGGGAGAAAATCCAGGAACAGGGTCCATAAAGGTATATGTGCTTTATGGAGATTTGAATACTCTAATCTTGGGGCTTACTCCTAAGGAGGATGCCCAAGTTAGGAGGGTACTTATGACTGGGGCTTATTCCTAAGAAGGAAGCCCATGTTAAGGATTTAAGGCTTGGGGCTTACTCCTAAGGAGGATGCCCAAGGTTTATGACTGGGACTTATTCCTGAGAAGGAAGCCCAGGTTAGGGGACTTGGGACTTACTCCTAAGAAGCCCAAGGTTATGACTGAGTCTTATTCCTGAAAAGGAGACCCAGGTTAGGGATTAAGGTTTGGGGCTTACTCCTGAGGAGGATGCCCATATTTGAGGTTGGGGATTATTCTTAAGAAAGATTCCCAAGATTAAAGGACTTGATTGGGGCTTACTCCTGAGGAGGATGCCCAAGATTATGACTGAGTCTTATTCCTGAAAAGGAGACCCAGGTTTAAGGGACTTGGGGCTTACTCCTGAAAAGGAAGCCCAAGGTTATGACTGAGTCTTATTCCTGAAAAGGAGACCCAGGTTTAAAGGACTTGGGGCATACTCCTGAAAAGGAAGCCCAAGGTTATGACTGAGTCTTATTCCTGAAAAGGAGACCCAGGTTAAGGATTCTCTCATCTTTAAAGGATGAGGTTGAATGAATGAACTCTCAATCTTTGGTGACATAAAGATGTTTAAATCAAAAGGTTTTGAGAGATATTTCACAGAATTCCTTTCAGATAAGGATGTCAAATCAAGAAATCATGCCATAAATGGCTTTGAAGAGTATCTTGAAGACTGAATCTTGAATAGGAAGGGTGAAATGGCTTAAGAGGGGTAAAATGGGCAAGATGGGCACCCAAAAAGATAGGGGCGCGCAAGTCCTGAAAGGCGCGCAAGTCCTGCGGCGGCGCGCAAGTATTGGTCGCGCAAGTATACTTGCGCGACACATGGGGTACTTGCGCGATTTTCAACCAGAGTTGAATTACTTGAGCGACTCTTTAGAAAACCCTTTTTAATCCTCTTGAGGTTCTTCCAGAAGAGGGATGCGCAAGTTATATTGAAGGAATTAAGTCGGCGCGCAAGTGTTTGATAAGTTTCAACACTTAGGCCTTCCTTCTTCTCTTTAGATCTTCCATTCTAGGTAAGAAATTACCTTAGAAGTGTTATGGAAGCTTTAAGAAGAGACATGGGCGTCGGGAGCTTCAATCCGTGTTTCTGGAAAAAGATCCTCTTAATGGGGGGCCCACAGGGTCTATTTATAGGCAAAAGAAGACCCCGGGCGGTTACTGGGCGGTTACCAGGCGGTTACCACATATGTCGCGCAAGTCCCTTGCACGACCATGAGGAGTCGCGCATGTTTTGAGGCGGCGCGCAAGTGTACTTGCGTGACCAAGAGGGAACTTGCGCGACCTATGGGCAATGTTCTCCTTTTTCATCCCTTTGTCGATTTTTGATGTTTCTTCAAAGGATTAATCACTTTGAGCTCAGATATTCCCTTTTCCGATCTTTAGATTCTGTGACGAAAGGAGCGTCAACAAAAGTCCCCCCTCAGAGTTGGATCCGGAAAGAAATGAGGATTTGACTCTGAGGAAATCGAATCCCTCCAAAGGAAAAGGGAGGCGCGCAAGTCTTCAGTGCACAGAAGTCGGCGCGCAAGTATTGGTCGCGCAGGCATTGAGCGCTCTGGGTGCGGCGCGCAGATAGGCCTCCTGGCCTATAAATATACGGCCTCACCTCCGTACAAGTATCCGGATTTCCGGACTTCATACCTTCTCGAGCTCTCGCCGCGCAGGTCACCTAAGCCGCGCAAGTCTGCTCTGTTTTTCCTTGATGTCGCGCTCCTGTAAAGGTATTCGTACTTGCGCGGTTTATACTTGCGCGACGAAAACTAGCGCGGCACGTGAATACTTGCGCGCCATTTTGTAGACTTGCGCGCCTTAATGCCCTAGCCATTTTTTCAAATTTCTTCACAAAATTTATGAAAAATAAACCCATTTAAGAGTTAGTTTATTCATCTTTTGTGCAGATTCAGTGGTTCCCAAGGGAATTGGAACGACTTATGAACTGGCTAGCAAGAGGATTGATGACATGATGAACATCATTGGCCCTGATTACTATGACATCTGCGACAGCACTCTTCCAGATTTGGCTATGTACTTGAAGAAATATCATCTTAATTTCCCACAGAGCATCTACCTGTCTCTATGTGGTCATGGTCACTTGCAAGGATTCAATGTTCCAAATGCAAACAACTATACACCTGAAATGCAGCTGCGCTGCTACTCCTTCATTTCGGTTATGCTGTGCATTAAAAGCAACAACAATGGTGTGAACTTTCAAATTCTCCTTGCATGCCATTTCCTTGCAGATATGAAAATGGCAAACCCATGGGCTGAAATGTTTTCCACTACCGGTTGGTGGAGAGAAGACAAACATGGTATTAGAGCAATATCTGAAAAGAGTACTCTCTTTAAATGGCTCTTTACTTCCAATGCTCCATTCTCAAATCCATGTATCCATTTTCCATGTCTCTTGGACAGAAACCGAGTCACTGTTTGATCAGCAGAAAATTTTCTCAAACCGCACTCAAGAACATCCTTTTACAATTGTTCCAAGAAGAGCTGGTATCACTGCATCTCCTTTTTGTTTCCAGTTGAATGAATGAATTCCAGGTGGTTGCTGATGAAGCTCGGGATGCCGTAAATCAAATGAAGTGTTATGTTGAAAGCCTCTTGTAATTCTTGAAAAAGAGAAGAGACTCCAATCTGTGGATGTCCTTCTAACTCTTGTGTATCAATGAAAAACACTTTCGTCTCCAATCATTTGTACCTGCATTCTTTCATTACCTGCTTCAAATTTACTTAAGCCAATGGGCCTAGTAATCATAGTTTGATTTTTACTAGGATTATTTACAAATAACCCTACAAACTTTGAATCTTTTAACTGCTCAATATTACCTAAATCATACAAAAAATGTATATTTAGTGAGCTGGAACTTGACTTTTATTCAGAGTTCCTTTGTCTTTTGTGTGGGCAGTTTAAAGTCATGCATGCCGGACATAAAGGGGCTAATGTTTAAGGTCGAAATAGCTTTGACCGAAAATGGATTAAAATGGATTCAATTCCTTGACAATTTATCTGAAAACATATTTACCATACTCAAGTATGAGGGAAAAAATGTAAACTATGGCTTAAGAATATTTGAATCTGAGGAATGATATGAAAAAAGAGCTAAAAGGCATTTAGAAGAAGTAGTTTCCAAGAATGAAGTTACTATTATTTAACAAAACCCGTTAGGGGGTTGAAATATGCAGGGCCACCTATGGGCATTGGCTGCATAGTCAAATAAAATAGCATCTTTTGGCTTGACAAGTCTGTTATGTGGACTGTTTATGCAAGGCCACCTATGGTCACGTGCTGCATAGTCAGAAAAAAGAACTCCCAGAAATTTACTTTCCTAGTGCTAAAAGCCAGTGAAAGTTTATGGAGATTCAAATTTTCTAAAGCATAGAGTTTGTTGTATGGAAAGAGGTACTTGAATATGGAGAAGATATTTCCAAACAAGAATATCGAAGAACTGGATGAATATCACTCCTACGAAGGTCTGACCCAAACGTAGGGAAGAAGAATAAACCATAGACTTGAATACTTTCAGATCATGAAAAAGGATATGGGACAAATACGTTAAGGATGGTTATTTTTGCGGATCCCTACATACTGTCGTTTAAGACAAATAAGGACAAAAGAGGCATTCTTCCCAAGAATGAAGTTACTATTATTTAACAAAACCCGTTAGGGGGTTGAAAACATGCAGGGCCACCTATGGGCATTGGCTGCATGGTCAAATAAATAGCATCTCTTGGCTGACAAGTCTTTTATGTGGACTGTTTATGCAAGGCCACCTATGGGCACGTGCTGCATAGTCAGGCAAAAGAATTCTCAGAAGTTTGACATTTTTGTGACTAGAAGTCATGAAAAGGGTTATGAAGATCTGAAAATATTTAAGGTTAGGATTATAATACATAAAGATGGGTATTTTCCAATGTATATAGAGATACATAGGTCAATGAAAACCATAATCATGTTATGGTTGGGTCCTGAATTGAAATTTTGGACTTCACTACGTATCTCATAAGAATGAGAATCAAGCCATACGTAGTTCTTGTAGTTTAACGTCGTGCAGGACGAGAGTATGAGTGATCTTAGTTTAAGGTCATAGAATTCGGACCATAATAATGAATACACAGTGTGTGTTTTCATGAGGACTTTTCAGCCAAGGGACTGAAAGTGAAATTTGGGGTTAGGCCCAAAAGACTTGGGACTGGATTCGAGGGACACTCGAATGTTCCTACGTATCCCATAAGGATGGTAATCAAGTCCACGTAGTTCTAGAACTACCCTTTGTACAAATTTGGTTCGTACATGTGAAGGGTGAAAGGGGACTTTAGTGCAATGATGGTTTAACCTAAGATAAAAAATTTAGGCATTACCATGTATGTACGTAGTCTTTTTGAAATGAAACATGATTGAAAAATCAATGTCAATAATAGTTCTCTCTCAAGTGAGGAGATCAAAGAATATTGTAGTTTATTGTCGTACCGGACAAAAGTGTTGTAAAGTTTAACGTCATATAACAAGGACGAAAGTGAATCAATGTAATGATATTGATTCCAAGGGCGGTTTCACAAATCATCATCATATGAGATGGTGGTGAAACGATGTGAAGAGATTGTTCTTTGGGAAAATAATCTAATAAAAAATGTTGTTGGGACTTACACATGGTTAGTGGCCCAAAGGGAGTGTTATGGTTGATGTTCACTCTAAGCTCACGTGAGTCATACTCGGTGTGAGAAACAAGAGGTAATAACAACCTTAACGATGCACAGTTTAATGTCATGTAGGACATATCAAGGACTTTCTGTACAGTTTAGCGTCATGTAGTTAGGACGATGGGGACAATACAGTTTAACGTCATATTGGACGAAAGGGGGATTGTGCAGTTTTAATGTCATGCTGGACTTTTGATGATTATATAGTTTAACGTCTTTCCGGACGTGAGGGACTTTTATACAGTTTAGCGTCATGTAGTTAGGACGTCACAGTTTAACGTCTTGCTGGACATAAGGGATTTGCAAATAGTTTATGGTCATATACATGGACCAGGGATGATGCAGTTTAGGGTCATGCTGGACGGTTTAGAGAACTTTTTCACAGTTTAATGTCGTGTGGGACGAAGTTGCAGTTTAAGGTCATACTGGACCATTACTGTACAGTTTAAAGTCATGTAGCTAGGACTAACTGGTGCTGTACAGTTTAAAGTCATGTAACTAGGACTAAGGTGAACAAATATGAGGATATCAGTTCTGGGGAATTTTTTTTTTTACAGTTTAATGTCATGCTGGACGAATTAGTAACCAATGTGACAGTTTAATGTCATGTTGGACGATAAGGGAACTGACACAATTTAACGTCATGCTGGATGATGAAAGTGCCACACAGTTTAATGTCATGTTTCTAGGACACAATATAGTTTAATGTCATCTCGGACAAAATACAGTTTAGTGTCATGTAGGACAATAAGGGACTTAACACAGTTTAACGTCATGCTGGACGATAGAAGTGCCACACAGTTTAATGTCATGTTGCTAGGACACAATATAGTTTAATGTCATCTCGGACAAAATATAGTTTAATGTCATCTCGGAAAAAATATAGGAACTTCTATACAGTTTATTGTCATGTAGGACAAAATCAGGGACTATGCAGTTTAAAGTCTTGCAGTTAGGACTATTGGTGCTGCACAGTTTAGTGTCATGTTGCAGGGACATAAGTGCGAATAGTTTAAGGTCATACGCATGTACCGTAGTGCGAATAGTTTAAGGTCATATGCACTGACCGTACAGTTTATCGTCATGCTGGATGTATTATAGTTTAATGTCATCTCGGACAAAGTTGTAGTTTAAGGTCATACTGGACCATTGCTGTATGAACCAATTGTAATTCTTGGTTCTGGGGGCCATATTTTGTGTTTATACAAAATACTTCTTCAGAAATCTGGCATTAGTTGGAGTCGTGATGTGTTCTCCATCCATTGAAATCAGAGAATACGCTCCATTGGAGTAGACCTTATGTATTGAATAAGGTCCTTCCCATTTTGGTTCAAGCTTGGGAGGCTTCTTTCCTGGTATCATTGGTGTTCTGAGAACCAATACCAATTCTCCCTGAATGAATGAACGAAGACGAACTTTTTTGTTAAAAGCTCGTGCTATTCGATTCTGATAGATTTCCAAGTGGTGCAAAGTGCACAATCTTTTCTCATCTATCTGTTCCAATTCATTCAACCGCTTTTGGGATTGCTCATCTGTTGATAACTGATCACAAATGGCTATTCTGAGTGAGGGAAATTGAACTTCAATTGGCAAGACTGCTTCTGTTCCATATACCAATGAATATGGAGTAGACCGCGTTGCATTGCGAGTGGTAGTCCGATAAGCCCATAAAGCATGATAGAGTTTATCAGGCCATGACCTCTTATCTTTATCCACCATCTTTTGCAGTATATTTGAAAGAGTCTTGTTGAAGGCCTCTATCTGGCCATTAGCCGCTGCATGATATCGAGATGAATGGTTGGACTTAATGTTGTATTCTTGATACAATTTCTTTACCTCAGAAGAACAGAAGTTGGTGCCGTTGTCCGTCAATATGGTATGAGGGACACCAAATCTGGTAATGATGTTAGACTTGATGAAGCTAACAATGCATTTAGAACTGACTTCTTTGAGAGGTACTGCCTCTGCCCATTTGGAAAAGAAATCAGTAGCAGTAAGAATGTACTTAAACTGCTTGGCCGTAGCTGAAGGGTAAGGTCCCACCACATCCATTCCCCATGTGGAAAATGGCCATGAGTATTTAGCTGTATGAAGCAACTCTGGAGGTTGATGAATGAAGTTGGCATATACTTGGCATGAATGACACTTCTTTGTGAAAATAACACAATCTTTTATCATTGAGGGCCAGAAGTATCCAAGCCTTCGAATTTGATCAGACAATCTATGTCCAGACTGGTGGGCACCACAGACTCCTGCATGTACTTCTTTTATGACAGCCATTGTCTCTTCACCATCAATACATCTGAAGAGAACTCCATCAAAACCACGTTTGTAGAGAATTTTCTCGAGGTGGTTTGGACCATCATAAAGAGTAAAATTGACCACACGTCGCCGAATTTGTTCTTTCTCGGCTCTATCAGGTGGTAGTGTTCCATTTTGAAGGTACTCCCTGATAGGTGACATCCATCCTGTAGTATGACCATACGGTTCAGGAATGGGACTCATTTCCTTAATTTCCTCTGTTCTGACTTGAACATAAGGTGAAATTGCACGACGGTGGGCAATACCGATGGTTGTCTCGTCCCGATTTGGATCTGCTAAAGCTGTGGCTATATTAGCCAGTGCATCAGCTTGAGCATTTTGTGATCTTGGGACATAAGAAAATGTCGGTTCTGAAGGGAATTCTGACATTAACTCTCTGACGTAATCATACAAAGGGATTAATTCTTCTTTTCTGATGGCATAATCCCCATTGACTTGTTTGATTACCAGGTCTGAATCACCTTTCACCTTTAAGTGATTCACTTGTGCTTGAAGTGCTAACTCCAAGCCTGCAATGAGAGCTTGGTATTCAGCTTCATTATTGGTACCACCTTCCCACAACAAAAAGGAATAAGGTAACACTGCCTTATCTGGAGAAATGAGCACAATTCCTAAACCAACTTTGTTGAATTTAGGATTTTCCATTTTCTTCCCTGTTGGACTTCTAGAAGCACCATCAAAATACATTTCCCATGTTTGAGGACTCTCTTGAATAGAAAAAATTTCCTCATCAGGGAGTTCGATATCTGAATACGTGTCTTCCACTGAAGGGTGTTCAGCCAGGAAATCAGCCAGAGCTTGGCCCTTAATTGTCTTTTGAGACACATACTGGATGTCGAACTGCTGTAAAATAACCGCCCACCTTGCCAGACGTCCTGTAAGCATTGGACGACTAAGGATGAATTTGAGTGGATTATTACGAGATACCAATTGGACCTCGTGATGTTGCAGGTAGTGTCTCAGTTTCTGAACTGCAAAGATTAATGCTAGGCAGCATTTTTCAATACTCGAATACTGGGTTTCTGCTTCAAGCATAGTTCTACTGAGATAGTAGAGACTATTTTCATTCCCAGCATCATTCTTTTGAGCGAGAAAGGCACCCAATGATCGCTCTAAAGCTGTCACATAGAGGATAAGAGGCCTACCCTCAACAGGTGGCATGAGTACTGGTGGACTTAAGAGGTATTTCTTGAGAACATCAAATGCTTCTTGACATTCTTTAGTCCACTGGTAAGTGACTCCTTTCTTCAATAATTTGTTAAAAGGTAAACTTTTGCCTGCCAAATTGGCGATGAAACGCCGAATATAGGCTAAGTGTCCTTGAAGTCCTCTTAATTCTTTCAAATTATGAGGAGGTGACATACCAAGGATTGATTTGGTCTTCTCTGGATCGACTTCAATACCACGATGGCGTACAACAAAGCCGAGGAATTTTCCTGAGGTTACCCCAAAAGCACATTTTAAGGGGTTCATCTTCAAATTATGTTGTCGAAGCTTGTGGAATATGACTTCTAAATCAGCCAAGTGATCAAAACGTTGTTTGGATTTAACCACCAGATCATCTACATAGCATTCAACAAATTTCCCTAGAAAAGGTTTGAAGATACGATGCATGGCGCGTTGATATGTTGCACCTGAATTCTTTAAACCAAAGGGCATCACCCGGTAACAAAACACACCTTGAGGAGCTCTGAAGGCTGTATATTCCTCATCTTCTGGGGCCATTCGGATCTGATTATATACAGAATATCCATCCATGAAAGAAAGTACTTCATAGCCAGTCGTTGCATCAATTAAGAGTTCTGTAATCGGAACTGGAAAATCATCTTTGGGACAATACCGATTAAGATCTCTGAAATCGATGAAAACCCTAATTTGTCCGTTCTTCTTCTTTACAGGGACAATATTATCCAACCACTTGGGATATTGAACTTCTCTGACAAAGTTAGCTTTGATAAGCTTATCCACTTCAGCCTCGATTTTGGAAGCATAGGTTGGGTGTGTTCTTCTCGCGGCTTGCTTGAATCCTCGATGTTCTTTTGGCAAACACAAATGATGGGTGGCAACATGAGGATCAAGGCCAGGCATCTCTGTATAATTCCAAGCAAAAATATCTTTATTTTGCTTTAGAAAAGAAATATACATCTCTTGTTCTTCAAGGTTCATGGCCGCACTAATTAAAGTGGGGCGTGGATCTTTCTCTGTACCCAGATTTACTTCTCTGAGTTCATCCACAGTGGTAGAGATACCCTCTTCAAATGCTGGAGGAGAATCTCTAAGATCTTCCTCTTCCTCTTCATCATGTGTTATTTTTTCCGTTTCTACTTGCAAAGTAGATGAAAAAAAGAAATTCTCATGATCATAAGAGATGTCAAAATTTTCACATTTTGAAGAAGAAGCTTCCATTTCCGACCCTATTGATGATAAAGGGTCTTCTTTGGGAATCAAAGAGGAGATGATGGATTGAGAATCAACATCAATATTCACCTCTGGTGTTGCTATAACTTCTTTTGGCCTGATTAGCGAAGTATAGACTTGTTGGATTTCAGCAGACGAAATGAAAACGTCACCACTTATGCTTTCATCACTGCTTGGTAAGTTACCAATTTCTCCCATGTTGTCTGGCTCAATTGCCGTAATTGCCATTATGGATCTTTCCATAAGAGTATTTTGATTTGGGCCTATTTTGTCAATTTGACTGATAGGTAACACATAATCTGTACTCACATGTGAAAATGGATTTATTGGAATTTTTTCCAAACCATATGGAGCATTAACTTTGGTAATTTCCTTCATTGTAGATTTTTCTCTTCCCTTCATGTGATAAAATTCCGCCTCAATGTATTGAGACTCACATGTCTTGAACGGGGCCTTATCACCATACAATGTTCCAACTTGACCATCGAAACAGTATTCGAGACATTGATGGTATGACGATGGAATAGCTGCATGCTGATGTAGCCAGGGTCTTCCAAGCAAGATATTGAAAGCTGAGTCTTGATCAACAATCATGAAATCCGAATTGGAAACAAGATCTCCAAACTGAGTTCTGAGTGTAACTTCTCCCAGTGGTTCTTGTTCATTTTTATCATATCCTTGCAACATCATGGTAGAAGGAGATAAATCAGATTCCGTGAGGCCCAATCGACGAAGTGTGCGAATGGGCATGAGAGTTACTCCTGAACCATTGTCAATAAAATCTCTTCGAACATATATACCATTGACTTTGCCAGATAAGTACAAAGGTTTTATGTGCCCATGCACAACATCATCTTCATCTTTATCAGTAAAAGATATCACTGCATGGCATTCTGCAGGATTATTCTCTATGTGATAAATTTCAGCTGCAGCAATTTCAGCTTCAAATTCCTGAGGACTTGACAAAGCTTCGATGAGTGCTTCCCGAAGATCTCTTGATAGATTCAAAGCATCCAAAATTGATAATTTGGCTGGTACTTGGGCCAAGTGTTTCAATATATCATACTTTTGATCTAGAGGCCTGCGTTTCCCAATAGAAATATTTGGTTTAGCAGGTACCTTGGAAGCAGATGCTTTGGAAGCTGATGCATCTTGTATTGAAGTTGGCAACATCCTTGGTTTTGGAAGATTAGACTGATTAGATCCATTTACTTTCTGAGATAAAGAAGATGGAACCTTTAATCGGTCTTCCAAAATAACTGTGCCGAAGCTGAGTTGGCCATTGGCAGAAGAACTTGCTTGTTCTTTTTGAGCTCGCTGAAGGGCTCTACCACGAGTTTCTGCTGCATATACAGTGCTAGCAGGGGTAGAATTAGAGTAGTGGCTTCGGAAAGATCCACGTCTTCCCCTATATCCTGAACCTCTAGAACTTCCTCGGGTTCCTTTATTTGATACAGGGAATTCAGGCTTATCAAGACTGGAATATGAATCTGTTAATTGAATCATATTAACAGAACCAAAGATCAATTCTTCGTCTGATAAAGACTTTGCCTGGTTGGCCTGTTTAGGCTGTGCCGTTTGGTGGGACGGTGCCCGTGGCTTTGAAGTAGATGGCATGAAATCTGCCAGAGTCAAAGACAATTTAGGCTTTGATACATACTCATCTTCTCCTGATTCATCTTTCTTCTTTGAATTGTGTTTCCCTTTTGAGGATTTATCCTTTGATGGAGGCTTTACTGCAGCTTTTGTAGGAGACACAATTGGCTTTTTCAATTGTGTTCGCAAAATGGAATGGGTCCGATTGATTGTCTTTCTGACCATCCAATCATCATATTTTTTCGCAGTTTTGCTTTTGACTTCCTGCCACTCGCCTCCTTCTTCTGGATCTGTAGCGGTAATACATGCTAAATGAGCTGAAGAACCCTTCAATTTGACTTGTCCCAAGTCGACCATCTTTTGTAGGAGGTCTTTAAAGACAAAACACTCCTGGATGGGATGTCCCAACATTTGATGAAAGGGACAATAATTGGGACGGTCTTCATCTCCTTCCTTGTTTGGTCTCTTCGGCACTGGTAATTGAACCAAATTATTTTCCAGAGCTAAAATGAAGTAACCAGGAACTTGCTCACTTCGGAAAGAGTATGTTTTACTCTTCATATCCTCAAATTGTTTTCGTCGTTGATCTTTTTGATCATTTGGACGAAACAGCCTTTGTTGTTGGCGTTCAGGAGGTGGAGCCCTTCGAGAAGATGAAGGTTTTGAAGTAGAAATAGGTACAGGTGCCTGTTTAAGCATAACTGTAGCAGTTTCTGCTTTACCCATTCTTCTTCCTGGAGCTGATGGAATTACACGAGATTTAACCTTAGCCTGCATAAGGGAATCTTCAATCTGTTGAGCGATTGAAGTAAGGTCTCGAAACCCTCCTGTGTATTTCACAGGGATCAATGGCGTGCGTAATTCGTCACGCAAATTTGCCACACAGATTGGCAACAATTCCTCCTGAGGGAGTGATAAACTTATGGAATACGTTAATCCCTTCCAACGAGCAATGAAATCAGAGACTCTTTCATTCTCCCTTTGCTTGCAGTTTCTAAGATCGAAAACTGTCGTTTTTGGCAAAGTTGAGCTAAACTGAAGAATGAATTTTTGACGAAGATCCTCCCATCCGATAACTGACCGGGATTGCAAGCTTGTATACCAGACAAAAGCTGGTCCTTGCAAGGTTCGCACGAAGCATCTGAGTTTCACTGCTTCTTGTTGTTCTGGAGTTCCCATCATAGGATCACAACAAGACACGTAATGCGTCAAATGTTGTTCAGGGTCGCCTGATCCATTGAAAGTAGGGAAAATAGGGTTTCCAAAACTGGATGGAGGAGAAATTGAATCTACCCATTCAGGGTAAACTTTCTTTTCAGGTTGAACTTGCGCCCGTTTCCCTTCCATAGTTTCTAACCGAGCTGTTAATGACTCAATAGTAGTTATTAACTTTTGAGAAACGTCAGGTTGAACTTGGTTTTGGGTAGTTGCAATGAATGGAGCTTGGACAGACGTGGTGGTTAGTGCTGCAACTGATGGTAGTGCTGCCAACCGTTGTTGCGTTTGACCCGTAGGATTAGACCTCTGTGGGTGTACTGACAAAGGAGGATATTCTTGATCCATCTCAGCAGTTACAACAAATTCCTTCGGCTGTCGGACTTCAGCATTCTTAAGAAGAAGACTACTCTGAAGTAGTTCTTCATTCAACCTTCTTAATTCTTTCATTTCTTCCTCTTGTTGTGCAAGCCTTTGCTCTAACGAGAGCGATTGACCTCCTTCAGAGGAAGGGTGAGAAGTAACCTGATTCTTTCCTTTCCCCTTATTGGATCCTTTTCGGAGAGGGGGAAGTGGGTTACTTGAAGGAATACCCAGATTTTTGGTAAGCCTTTGATTACGTGTGCGCACACCTTCTTCATTTAGGTCTGTGTGCGCAACTTCTTGAGCAGGAACCTCTTCGTCTGATCCCTCTGATTGAGCCTCATCTGGTGAATCAGCAGCAACGGCAGTGATGACATTAATGGATGCATATTTCATGGAATCCTTTCTATCAGCATTTCTGTGATATTGTCTCTTTTTATGTCCATGATAAGACATGGCATTCCGTTGACTTGATCCCTCAGGAATTTCTTGGAGAACCGTCACTTGGAGAGAATCTCCTGACATCTTGGCTCTTCGTTCCTCTTGAGGCTTATTCCCTAATCGAGAGAATACTGACTTTCTCTGAGGGAGGGATTGAAGATTTGAAAAAGTCCCCAGTCCGGTGGACTGGGGGTGTTTCTGTTGCTTCCGCTCAACTCCTCGAATCCCATTTGTTGATTCTGAGGGTTGGGTTAGAGAAGTCCCCAGTCTGGCAAGCTGGGGTGTCTCTTGACATGCTATGTCTGAGATCTTCTTGAAATCTCTCTTGATCTTGCGAATCTTAGTTTGGAAATTAGCTGGATGCATTAACCTGTATCCACTTTTATCACCTGGTTCAACAGACCGTTGGATGATTTCCGAAACTTCTGTCATTTGATGACGTGTTTGCTCCAGACGAGAGGCTTGTGAAATATTCTCGCCTGCTTGGTGTAGGAGCAATTCAACAACCTGTTCTCTATATACTTGATTTTGAGAGGAACTAGTTGAAGCTTGATCTCGAGCAAGATTTTGATTATGAACAAAGCCCATTGACTGTGGTCGGCCATGGGCAATAACATTGCATGAGACCATTTTCGGCGGGCTTTGCTGACCAGAAAACACTGTGAAATGTAGTGCTCCGTGAATACCCCATCCTCTGATATGAAAATTAGATGGAGCATTGGAAATTAACTGACGCAATCTTCTTAGTGCGCCAAGGCATGAACGTTGAAGGGTTCTCTGTTGCTTTTCAGCCTTCGGATACCGAGAGACTGATAGAGATGCCAAATCAATCTGGCGTTGTAACCCTTCTATTATCTTAAGATGATTATCATATTCATCGTAAGATAATACCTTCTTCTTTAATTGACAAAGAGTTTTCCATATGTTGAGACGAATATCATGGATTCCATCATCCGTCAACATCTTTGGAATGTCGTACTGGGAGTCAGCCAAAGGCCAAAACATGACTGGTACTTCACCTTTTGCCAGTTTTTTCCTCATGTTCAGCATTTCCTCTTTATCATTAAATGAAGATTCTTCTACCTGTTTGGACCAGAGTTGGTGTTTCCTTGTTGCTTCATTGGATTCAACAAGATTGGTAGAGGAATCACTATTCATGCTGGAAGATGAATGACCCAGGGAAGGTTCAGAGAATAACCTGAACCCCAGGCTATCTTCTGATGGAGAAAGAGTTTCACCTGCAGATAGTAAAGCATCAGAAATGACTGGTTTTACGTTTGCAAGTGCCTCGAGATAGGAGGGCTTTCTCGTCACTACATTGCCTTCTGAAGAATTTTCGAGACAACGTGAATCACTACTGCGGAGAGGACTTTCGCAGCGAAGTTCATCACCATGAGGAGGACCATCATGATGGGTTACATCAAAAGATGAAATCTCTTGCTCCTTGGCCTTCTGACCACATAGAGGGTTCCTGTGGCTCTCATCTGAAGAAGAAACTTCAAGATTGACCGAATTTTCATGAAGCAAGTCTTCATGAGGAAGTGTCTGTTGAAGACCTTCGGGATTAATGTTCCTGATATTGGGAACTGAGGGAGTAGAATCTTGAACTTCGACAGATAAATGTCTGAGGGCTTCAAGAACTCCAGCATCGAGCAAGGCCTTGTTGCAGATTGGCCTTTGATCTCCTGACTGTGCTGGGCGGATCTTTTTCTTAGATGCCTTCTTACTCGCTTTAGAAACCACTTGATGACGAAAGTGATTGCTCTGAGCAGGTGTATGTGCCTGATCAGGAAAGATGGTCAGGTTAGGCTGACGATCATCACTCAAGTCAAGTGTATGTGCCTGACTTGGTTGTCCGTATGATATGGGGGAGTATGCCCCATAACCCTCTTGGACTGGAACAGATGGGTGTGTCTGTTCCGGAGTGAATTGTTGATGTGTCACTCCACTGCTAGGGATAGATTTATGTGTCTGTCCCTGAGATGATGCTGAAGCTGTTATGATATCCTGGCAAGCATCCAGAATATGAGCAGGAATTTGCTTCTGCTCTTTCACCATTGACAAAATATGTTTGGTGACTTCAGCCGCCGGAACAGGGATATACGTCCATTCCGGGCTTGGAGTAGGTGTATGTGCCTGCTCCTGTCCTCATTTTCCTGTCAGTGAATTCTGACAGTACTCAAGTGTGGAGGTAGAGAGTTTAGTCTGCCTCCTGTTTGTCGTCGGGACTTTCCGACTGACTTCTCCGTGCGCTACCAAGCGAGACTGTTGGTAGGCTTGATTAGTATTAGCAGGTGTATGTGCCTGCTGATTACACTTCGCCAAACGCGGTTGACGAGATTCATCATATGTAGTCAGACGAGCCTGCTGACTAACTGCTGATGTATAAGCAGGTGTATGTTCCTGCCTATGGTACTCCGCCGGAATTGCCTGGCGGGATCGGCTTGATGCTGCCAGACGAGTCTGCTGGACAACGGGATTAAAACGAACAGGTGTGTATGCCTGCTCGTTATTTGCCACCAAGTTAGGTTGGTGGACTTCTCCGGAGATGGCAGGGATGACAACCTGCCTATTGTTAACCGGATTCCGTCTCTGGCGGTTCATATTGCCTGCTCGGGTTCGAGGAACCTGAGTTGAATGCCTGGAGTCGGTACCCTCATCATGTTGAGGGCGCACTACCGCACGAGTCTGTCGGCGATTGTTGATGGGAGCCCTTGAGAAGGACTCCTGTCTCTTTGAATTAAGGTCCTGCGGGACCTGCTCATTCACTTCCTCAGAATAACGGAGTGAATGGAAACTGTGTTCCGGGGATAACGACCCGAAACGGTTGGAGACGGTAGTCAGCACCGCCTGCTTCTTGATTGCTGGTCACCGTTGTCCGGACGACCAGGTAGAGTTGTTAACTTGGAGGGCTTGACGAGCGGCCTCCAGAGTTGGGATAGTACCGTTGCGACGGTACTCCTTAACCAGTGCATTAGAAACACAGCGTTGAAGACGCTGAGTTGGTGATGTCATCCTCAGAGCAGATGACGTTCCAGTAGGAGTAGCAGCATTGGTTTTCACAGCAGCAGACCTCACAGTAGAGGTGTTCACAGCAGCAGTATTCACAGGGGTGAACTTAAGGAAAGCCATTTTTGTAGAAAATCTTAAAAAAAAGAGTGCCTGTTCCATGTAACAGACATAATCAAGATGAATCCGGCTACTGCATCCTTTGGATGATCATATGTCAATGATTGCCTTGTTGGCCCAAAGGGCCTAACAGATAAGAAGAACATCACTTTAACTTGGTTAAGGATTCACGTCGGGTTCACCATTTTTGTTTCCACACGGATTACGGGGATGACCTCCTGGACAGGAGATTCAAACGTTCCGATCGGTTTCTAGCGGGTTTGTTCGTAGAACCGGAAACATCCAATGATTCCACATCCGTTTGGACCTACTTTCCAAAGGCAGGCGCTCATTAGCTTGTGGACTGATGAGGCTTAGGAATTTGCATTGGTCGAGAGGATGGGAGGTCGGACTCATCACACCTTTTTGAGGGGAATTATTGTCTACTCCGGGACTCTCTTTATAGATTTAAGTTATGTTCGTGAATCCTTATTACATTACCAAGTATAAAATGAGTTTTCCTTTAGTTTTAACAATCAATGATTAAATATGCAAGAAATTTAGATAATCTTTTATATGTATTTGAGGTTCTTCATCAATAGAGAATCATCCATATCTGTTTAGAGATTCTTGGTTAATGGTATCCTTCAAAACATTTATATAAAAGTCTCTTGGTCATTATGATGACCAGGCTGGTTTTAAAGCCACTCAGTGGGGCACTTGAAGTTTATCGTCATTCAGAAGGACATATATTATTTCAAAGTTGGGATCGAACCCATAAATGGGCTACCTACGTATCCTTTGTTTTGGAAAAGGAATCAGAACCCACATAGTTCGATTGGTGCGGTATGATGTTTATGATTGATGGCTCAAAGATGAATGTCATAATTACTTTTACACTCTAAGCTCACGTGAGTCATGCTCGGTGTGAGAAACAAGAGGTATTGGTAAAAATTTAAACAATTGTACCATGAAAGATGCAATCATAAGAATTTGTTTGGGGCTTATGTATGGATGACTGCCCAGATAGATGAAGGTTTAGGATTCACTTTTAGGGAGAAAATCCAGGAACAGGGTCCATAAAGGTATATGTGCTTTATGGAGATTTGAATACTCTAATCTTGGGGCTTACTCCTAAGGAGGATGCCCAAGTTAGGAGGGTACTTATGACTGGGGTTATTCCTAAGAAGGAAGCCCAGGTTAAGGATTTAAGGCTTGGGGCTTACTCCTAAGGAGGATGCCCAAGGTTTATGACTGGGACTTATTCCTGAGAAGGAAGCCCAGGTTAGGGGACTTGGGACTTACTCCTAAGAAGCCCAAGGTTATGACTGAGTCTTATTCCTGAAAAGGAGACCCAGGTTAGGGATTAAGGTTTGGGGCTTACTCCTGAGGAGGATGCCCATATTTGAGGTTGGGGCTTATTCTTAAGAAAGATGCCCAAGATTAAAGGACTTGATTGGGGCTTACTCCTGAGGAGGATGCCCAAGATTATGACTGAGTCTTATTCCTGAAAAGGAGACCCAGGTTTAAGGGACTTGGGGCTTACTCCTGAAAAGGAAGCCCAAGGTTATGACTGAGTCTTATTCCTGAAAAGGAGACCCAGGTTTAAAGGACTTGGGGATTACTCCTGAAAAGGAAGCCCAAGGTTATGACTGAGTCTTATTCCTGAAAAGGAGACCCGGGTTAAGGATTCTCTCATCTTTAAAGGATGAGGTTGAATGAATGAACTCTCAATCTTTGGTGACATAAAGATGTTTAAATCAAAAGGTTTTGAGAGATATTTCACAGAATTCCTTTCAGATAAGGATGTCAAATCAAGAAATCATGCCATAAATGGCTTTGAAGAGTATCTTGAAGACTGAATCTTGAATAGGAAGGGTGAAATGGCTTAAGAGGGGTAAAATGGGCAAGATGGGCACCCAAAAAGATAGGGGCGTGCAAGTCCTGAAAGGCGCGCAAGTCCTGCGGCGGCGCGCAAGTATTGGTTGCGCAAGTATACTTGCGCGACACATGGGGTACTTGCGTGATTTTCAACCAGAGTTGAATTACTTGAGCGACTCTTTAGAAAACCCTTTTTAATCCTCTTGAGGTTCTTCCAGAAGAGGGACGCGCAAGTTATATTGAAGGAATTAAGTCGGCGCGCAAGTGTTTGATAAGTTTCAACACTTAGGCCTTCCTTCTTATCTTTAGATCTTCCATTCTAGGTAAGAAATTACCTTAGAAGTGTTATGGAAGCTTTAAGAAGAGACTTGGGCGTCGGGAGCTTCAATCCGTGTTTCTGGAAAAAGATCCTCTTAATGGGGGGCCCACAGGGTCTATTTATAGGCAAAAGAAGACCCCGGGCGGTTACTGGGCGGTTACCAGGCGGTTACCACATATGTCGCGCAAGTCCCTTGCACGACCATGAGGAGTCGCGCAAGTTTTGAGGCGGCGCGCAAGTGTACTTGCGCGACCAAGAGGGAACTTGCGCGACCTATGGGAAATGTTCTCCTTTTTCATCCCTTTGTCGATTTTTGATGTTTCTTCAAAGGATTAATCACTTTGAGCTCAGATATTCCCTTTTCCGATCTTTAGATTCTGTGACGAAAGGAGCGTCAACATGGAGGAAATGAATGAACATCCTAATACAACACCCATTGTTCAATTCTTCAATTTCATGGAGCAATTTAAATATTCAAGTTATTGAACTAAACTATGGTTCCTTAAGGGTATTAAAAATCACCAACCACAAAATCCAAATGAGAAAGGGAAAGATTATTCAATCACAAATTGCTATAATGGATCATGATAACGAAATATTAAAAGGTACACATCTTATTCACTCAAAAAAATGGAAAGTGTTTTATTTTATTATGGTTCTAAAAAATCATTTATATAATGCATGTTTTCTATACCTATTGAATCAAATCATTGATACCATAAATTAAAAATATATGCAAGCATGTTTCATGGTGTGATCATTGAAACCTAAGTGTTATACGATTCACCTATTAGCATATATGAAAATATTTTTCCTACAAATATCATAGTACTACACTTTGTGGAACTCAACACTATAAATGGTCTTGATTGACTCTCATTATATGAGTCACACATCATATTCTAGGAAAAAGGAAATCTCTTTTCATATTCCAAAACATCCAATTATCCTCTACAAATCAAAATAACATAATTAATCTACTTTGTAGAATTCCATAATTCTTTTGGTGTTGATAATATAGGAAGAAGCATACCATTCCCAAATGGTTTAGTGAAATGAATGTATAAACCTGGAGGGAGTTCATATTGTGAGGTAATACCCTTATTTATTTCATGAAGTATAACCTGGAGTTCCCCTAGATCTTGAGGTATATTTTTCACTAAAACATATATATATGGAGCCACTCCTTTCTATAAATTAAACTACAATATAACATCAATCAAACCAGGGGATTTGAATAATATTATGTAATATAATTTATAAATAAGGGTTTATACACCCTTCTGTATCCGCTTGGGATGAACCACTACAATTAGTAAAGAAAATGGATGGATCAATACCACTATGTTTAGATTAGCAGGAGGTTGAAAAGATCACCAAAAAGAACAAGTTTCATATGTTCATGATTTATGACCAGTTTGATTAACTATGAGGGGACCAATACTTATCAAAGGTAAATTTTCATTTTTGATATCATCAAATAAAGGCGAATAAGGAAGGTATTCATAATAATATAATATACAAATGTTATGAGCACTATGATTTCATTTTTATTCCCTTCATACATAATAATTCCTCAACAATCATCATGTATTTGAGGAATAGAGTTTTGAGACACTAATTTAAAAACATTGTTTTATTTTTTATTGATTAAATTCTCATTTTCTCCAAGAGAAATGTATAATATGAAAAAAAAATGTATTGTGATGAAAATATTATTAAATGATAAAATATATTCTATATTTATGAATTTTTTCTTTTGGATGCAATACATATCAATTTGAGGGCATGTGATCATGAGTGAGGAATTATGTGGACCCATCACAAAAAATAGTAATTGAGGAATTATTGAGTACAATTACTTTAATGGAAATCCATATTTTCATGGTTTATTGGGTACTACCAATGTTTTGGGAGAAATTTATCATGATTTTCCAACATGACAACAAAGATAACACATAATGGGTTGAGTTATTTCTGGAAAACAAATGATTTGAGGAAAGGTTTTTGGAGATCAAGAAGTGGCTAATAACATCACCTATAATCCCACTACCAACAATTAGAGAAGGTTTTGTGGTATAATATGATGAATAAAGGAAATTATTGGGTTGTGTACACAGGAATATGAATAATATGAAATACTATGACTTATGATAGTTGAAGATCCAAAAGAAGAACTATCTAATTTATGACATTGTTTAATAGCTATGATCTTCACTCTAATGATTCGGTGGAACTATCACTATGGTGAGAAGGGTGATATATAATCTATTCACAATAGTCTAAATTATATATACACACTGAAGGAGCTCAATGTGTGTAAATGAAAATGGAAAGAGACAATCATGGTCTATAATGGCTAAATTCAATACCATCTAGGAATGGTAAAAAATGTAGCTCAGTCTCTTATTGGAAAATAACCTAATACATAAACCATGATATTGATTGAAAAAAACACTATCTTCATGAATATTAAAAGTATAAATCTAGAAACCATAATGGGGTAGAATACATCCTACCTTTCCTTAACTATTTCCCAACCATCTATCCTAGAGAAACTCAACACAAAGGGATAGATGAGAGCTATAAAAGAAGGTGAAATCATTAAAGTATGGTAATCTAGATGACTTCTACATCGGTAATGATGTTGTGATCATGTTTTTAATTATTATTATTGGGCCTTAATCACTTGGAATAACAGATATATTAGATAATGCATATATATTACCTGTGTCTATCAATCCTAGATGTACTACGCTATACCATGATCATCAAGAGAACTTATTGTGGGGAAACATGAAGAATTAAATTTTATAGAATAGATATTGATGTTTGGAATGTTAGTACGCTAAAGAAGTGTAATAAAATTCCAATGGGATAATGAAACCATTTTCAATAACCACATGGAAATGTGATAATATTACAATGGGCTTTTTCCTGGTCCCTTGAAGACATCCAAAGGAAAAAATGTGATACTGTTTATGGTGGATGAACTCACCAAGAATACCCAGTTCATTAATGTTAAAAGAATATTTATCTCTAGAAAAAATAGATAAATAATATTTTAAGAAAGTGGAGATTATTTTGGGGGTTCTAGATTCGTTCATATCTGATCATGATCTGAGGTACACATCTAAATTCTGGTGAAGTATTTGACATGATTTGAGTATTGATTTGAATTTCAGTAGAACATATAAACCCCAAATTGATAACCAATTTGAATGGAATATTCATAGGCCCAACGACATACTAATATCCATTATAGTGGAAAATAAATGTGTATGTTGTCTACTTATATCGTTGGTTTAGTTCTCATGTAAAATTATATTACACACAAGTATTCAGATGGATCCATATTAATTTATGTATGGTTAGTGATTTATAACTCCAACTTGTTGGGATGCAATTGGAAAAAAATATACCTTAACCAAACCATGTTTAATCTATTATAGGGAATTTTATAACTATCCAAAAACATATAGAATATTACCAGTATAAAAAAGAGAGATATGATGAACACTATTGGAGGGACATTGATTTTGATGATGGAGACAAAGTTTTCTTTTGAATATCACCATGGAAGAGAGTGATTTCATTTAGAAATAAAGGGAATTTTATCCTAATGTACATTGGCCCCTTTGTGATCTTTGATTGTATATGATGAATAGTATATCAGCTTAAATTTCCACCAATTATATCCCATGTTCATGACATTTTTCATGCATTAGTCTTGAGAAAGTACATACATGATCCATTACATTTAATTTATATTGGTGTAATTGGAGAATAAACTCTCTTATAAATATAATATGGTGAAGATATTGATCATTATAGATAATTTTATCTACAAAAATATGATACTCTTTATCAAGGTGTTTTGGAAGAACCAAATGTGTAACTATGTTGCAAGGAAAATTGAGGAAACTATTAAATAAATGAACCATCACATATTCTCAACCAATACTATGTTTTGAAATTTTGGGAACAAATTTATATATGAAATAATTAATCAACCCATAGTTTATAAATGATATTTTATTCTTGAAATAAATGTGTATCAAAATATAAACTGTCATAGAAATATAATAAAGAGATAATCTAATAAGAAGTTATCACAGTAACGAAAATCATTAGATTATTCAATAACTAAACCCTATAAAAAACAAAATTTTATTAGGGAGAAAAAATTTATAATAGAAAATCTAAAATGGGAAAAAATGGATCAACCAAATCATCTAAAATAATCCTTCCTATTAATAAATCAATATATATAAAACAATCTATCAGTATAAAAATTGATATTAACGATATTATAACTATAGAACCTTTAGAAAAATTGAAATATATAATGAATAAGGGAAAGATGAGTAATTTATATGGGGGAAGGTGACAATTGGAATATTAATGTGACCAATGTAATGGTATCTAGATCATAGGGAACAATAATAAGAAAGTTTTTAATAGTAACCAAACTTTTGGAATAGTAATCTAACCTCAAAATGATACATTATATTATAAATAATATTTATCATCAGTAATTAATTTAAATATAAATATTTTAATTTCAAAAAACAATACCTTTATTAAAACAAACAATGAAGATATAATCACATTTCTAACAAACATTATTTTAATGTATTTCATAAAAATAAAAACAAAATAATTGTTGAAATTAAATGTACCTTTGTTAAAAGTTTTTTTTATAAAATAAATTCTAATTAAAAAAAATATTTTCATATTTTTCTAAGGATGATTTTCATTGATACTTTTCTGGAAATATTTCAATTGTTGGGTGAATCATAAAAATACGGATTTTCACATAAGCGATATATCATAAATTACATAATTAATTATTAAATAATTTAATAATACATTTTAGGAGATGAGGTCTGAAAATTGTATATTTATCTTTATTAAAGATTTTATAAAATATAGTAAAATTAATTTCCAAACGGAAAAAGTATTTTCCAAATACTAAAGGAAAAAGTGATTCCTTAAAATTAAAAATATTCATTCCATTCACATTCCTTGTAACAATCTAATTGAATTTTAATTATAATATTTTTTAAAGTACTTGGAAAATTATTTTATAATTATATAAGATTTATATTATAAAAAAAATATTACATGTTCTAAATTGGATTTAATATTCTATTATAATTATTATTCTAAAAATACCCATCTCCTCAATTATGAATGTCCCCCATCCCTCCCTAGAGGAATTAACTAATTTGTCTATTACCAAATCCAATCCCATACCAAAATACTCTATCACCATATAATTATAATGAAAATTATGTTAACCTAAAAAATAACATCATATATCAATGTAGTTTTCATGTTGTAAAAATGTAGCTACACCAAAAATTATGTATGTGTCCATCCACACTTCATTTTTCCATCATCACATTCTTTTTGTTTGCCACAAATTTCAAAACATGTAATTATAATATTAAATAGGTAATATTTTGTAATTAAATTAATAATTTTAACTTACTATATGTATCACATTTATTGTATATATTGAAAATATTTTTTCCATTCCCTTTCGATTATGTCTTATCATTTGTATGTTAACCACAAATGGAGACATTTCCAAATCAATTCTTATGACCACCTTTATTGACAGAAAAAATGAATTGTATGTAATATACAAGTATATTATTAAATTGTTTCTTATGAATATAGAGAATATAATTCAAATATATAAATAAATATGAATGAAAATATTGGAATAAAAACAAAATAGATAATTTTAATTAAAAAATTATTTCAAAGCAATTCACATTTAATAAATATTGTTATAAAAGAGAATAGAATAATTATAATGGATATATGGAAGAACAAATGAAAATAATTCATTTATTTATCAATTTTTTTAATTATTCAATGTTTATTATCTATGGGGAAAAGGGGACAAAATAATGTGTGATTTAAGGTATAGTGATTCTCGATCCAAACTCTTTTTTTGGTAATCATTATTTTAAACCATATTCAGTATGGAACTTCCTTTAATGTTACAAAAATATAATATTATTATTATTAACTTTTATTTCAATAATATACATGTTTCTAACTTGATTTTGAATCCAAATAATGTTATTTTCAAAAAAAAAACATTACTTTGAAAATCAAATATTTTACTCATGAGTTGTTTCCAATTGGAAAAAAAATCATTTATGCCAAATTATGATCTCCATTGTTATTTTGGGAACCAAAAATATTATTCATGAATGTTTCCTTTAGTAAATCTTTATTAAACACAATTTTGATTTATTTTTTAGTGTCAATGATTTTTTACATTCTATGGGAAATGCATGGTAATGTAAATATTAAGATGTGATATGTGGTCTCAGAATTATATATCCCTCTAATTAATTGGGTACTGTGATGTATCTCATCAGTTAAAGTGTATTTTTTTTAAACACCATTCTATATTTGTTCAAAATAATGATGTTATGAAAAATATAATAAGTTATGTGTGACCAATATGCTAGATTTATTCACAACTATATGTGGTATTTTGGCCATTAGGATTTGATTTTTCAATTTGATCCACTGAGACATTACATGACATTATCAGTTGTAGTATATCAAGACATTGATAAAGATCATATTCTTATGAAATCATGATCATGATTATTCTTCATCATGTTATATTGATTCATGTCTTTTACTCAACCGCTTAAAGGAATTTTAGATTCCACATTATTTGATTTATATCATGAAATGATTATATGTCCTAAGAAGAATGTGAAATTTTACAAGGATAAAGAGGAAGGAATTAAATGAATGTTTTTGCTTCATTATGATAAAGTTATGTATTATCCTTATAACCCCATAATACCTAAAATTTAGATCCTATATTTGTATCTCTTTAATGTTGTTTATAATAAAATGATTTAATAGTCTTGTATGAAAAATTTGAGTCCTTATATTTTGGGCCCACACTAATGACCAATATGATTTTATTCATCAATTAGGTAAATCTCCCAATTTCAGACTCATGATAGAATAAAAAATTTATATCTAACAATTTTTTTAAATGATATTTCTAAACATATGTACATGTAATAATTTAGATTTCCCCAGCCCATGGCATTGTGAATGTTGAGTGTTTAGGGTGTTTTAGAAGGAAATAGTAACTTGTTGCAATAGTTTTCTACTTTTCCCATTTTCCTGTCAGTGAAATAAGACATCGACGTCTGCCTGTCAACGGAACAATGAGTCTATGGCATCAACATCTATTAGTTATGGGTGTCGGTGTCGGTGAGTTGAGGGTGTCGGTTTAGGCATGTCAGGGTGTTGGTAGGTTACTGCGTTGGTAAGTAACAGTATGTAGCTTAGTGTTAGTAGGTTGTGTCGGTAGCTCCCCCTATGATGGATCAGTATCATCGACTAACACTTTAGTGACTCATTTACAATTTTATCCATTTTTCTCTGTTTTCCCAGTTTCACTTGTCTTACATTTTAATTAATGTAAACCGAGTTTAAATCCTTATTTTAGAATTTTTTAGAGAAGTTTGAAGGATATTATCTACATCATTAATGTCCTAACACTCGGGGGGGGGGGGACATTGATATATTCACACTGTGTAATATTGACCATGATCTTATGATTACTGGATTTTAAAACCATTATTCCTTCAATATAGGATCTGGATTTTCAAAACCGAGATCTTCCATTCCCATTATGTTTTTTTATTATCTCTTGGTTCTCCAAGATACTTCATTCTGAGAGGATTCATGTACCCATGCTAGAACCCCTCATGATCATCATTCATGGTGTTCTGTGCTTCTCCCCTGATCCTCTGGACTTAATTCCAATAGTATCATTGGTTACATATGGTAATATGTAGGAATATTTTTTGCCTCTCTAATTTTCCATATTGTGGGGTGGGTTACAAATGATTGATTGCGGGGAAAGGGAAAATCCATTTCTTACTGAGTGATAAATGAAGGTAATGGTGTATGATCAAAAGATGACGGGCTTAATGAAATAATGGGTAGAGATTGGTTTGATTTGGAATGTTTTTTTATTTTTTATCCTTATAGATGGTTAGACATGATGTTTCTACGAAGCCTTGGGAAAATCATGGCATTTGGTTATATTTGTATGTGTATTGGTGATGCATTATAACTATTGTTGGTTCATAAAAAAATTGGGGTGAATACTAATATGACTAATCACGTATCCCCAGTTAAATGAAATGGATTCCCCAATATGAGAAGACATGTATGATCTCCCATATTTATCATATGTATTAAAAATAGAGATGGAAAAAATTTAATATATATCTTTTTTATATGTGTTCTTGAGTGTTGTGTTCTATTTGGTTTTTATGTTAGTAGTGTGGTGTAATTGTTGGGAGCATGGTTATGAGTACAAGAGTGGGCAAGGGATGTTTTTCTGTGATAATGGAGTGGTACATTCATTTGGTGGGGTTGTTTTTTAATTGTAGTTTTTGTAGAATTTGTGTGTGTGGTTGGCACATTGGGCTTGTTGGTATCCCAATTTTAGAGTCTAATTGATTGTGGAATGATGTACTTATAGGTAGTGGGACTGTCATTGGTTGTTAAATGGAAATCATGAAATGTGGGGCAGTGGGACAACAATGTGGTTATGAACATGATATGTAGTTGAACTACATGGGGGAAATATTATGATTATGTGGTATAACATTGTACAATGAATGTTCGAAATGGTATGAACTAGTTTCTAGGAAAAAATGGGGGTGTGCAGTGGAACTATAGGTTGGTTGTTCGCTGTAGTTTCTATGATTGATTGTTAAAATAGTAATTCTTTACCTTGGTAGTTTCCCAGGGTAGATCTAGAATAAATTAATGGGAACTGTTGAATTAGTAAATTGAAAGTGGGTAAATGAAATGGGTTTGGTGTTATGCTTTGGAAGTGGTAGTTGTGTGGTTGTGCACATATGGGTTTCAGAAAATATAGTTTTCTATTAGTTTGTGGTTTGTTTTGGGGACCCGTTGGATGACATGAGTGTTTTCGTACATATACATATAGAAATTGTAGTTCCTTGTGATTTCTATATTCACCCCACCATTTCTGAGAACCATGCACCGAACACATCCATTTCCTGGTAGACGGTGTCTTTCCAAACATCCAAGTGGGAGGTTGGATGGATGGTTACTGAATTTCTTCCTCACACCCTCTTATGTGTTTTTAATGCTCAAGAGTACCTACGAAGGTTTTAATGTCCTATGGATTATCATTGTTGTAGATCCTTTGGGATGGTTTTTTGTGAACTAGAGGCCTAGACGTTTACGGGTCATGATTTTTTTCCATAGTGTCTTTGGGATAAGGCCCATGAGTCTTCGGTCGAGAGGTGAAGTTGTTGTGGACCAGGTATCTTTGTCTGAGATGTGTGGTTTGGTTGATTCCCAGGTGTGTGGGGTGACCTAAGGTATACATAATACATTTTGGAATAGTGGTATCTCCAAGATGTTATCCTTTAGGAACGAGTAGTTAACCATTTGGAATGTGGTGAGGGGTACAAAAATATCAATATAATTATTCAACTACATTACATGACTAGAGTTATTTGGTGAGTGTGCCTATAAAAGGCTTGGCTCGTTAGTATGCCTTGGTAGGTTTTTTGAGATTTTACTATTTTATCATAGAATAATTATTATGTTCCCCCACCTATGCATGGGTGGCTTTTTTTCTTATCAGGTATACTTCTATACTTACCTTATTCGTGTAAAACTATTTCTAGGTTTCTTGGAGGGCTTTGAGGACTGTGATATACTTTACTAGAGTAGCTGTCAGGATAGTTTCTGTGGTGACACATAGTATTTTATTTCGGTACATGTTTTAGTACATTTGTTTTATATTTGATGTAGTATTCATTTGAACATGAAAATGGGAATGGTTTTGGATTTATTTTTACTCTTACGTTTGGTGTTGTAAGAGATTTCATCATCTTATCTCCAGATCATAGTTCCAGTAAAATGGTAATTCCTTCCTTTTGGTGTGATATTCTATAACCTTAGTGCTAATTTCCACTTCGTTGCCTATTTTAGGTGTGTCTTGTGGTTTATTATCTATACTTTATATTAAATATGGAAGGTCGTGGCACCTTGAAACAACATTCCCACATCATGAAGATGGGGGGTCATGATAAAATGGTATCAGAGGGATATTTTGGAAGGTATGATTGGGAGAAAGGATAGAGTTCAGAGTTAGGAATAGTGATGATCACATCGGATTTTTGGGAAACATTTTTAAGAAAACATGGGGCTATAAATAGTCTAGAAAATATCATATAGGACACAGTATATTAGGTCCCCTGTGATCTTATGAAATGAATCTAATCTAACCAAATGATCAAGTGATGTTGCACTAGTTCCAGTGTAGAGAACCTAGGAAAGTTATATTCAACATAATGACTTGTGTTGATGTGTGACTTGGGAATATTGGGTATTTAAATTAAATAAAGAGATAAAATAAAAATAAAATATCCATACTACTTAGGCTTATGATTTCCCTGCTTACTATTATTTCTATGGCACTCGAATGTTGTCCATGCATGGAATGAGTAGTTGAGGCCAAATAGCTTTACCTAGTTGAACAGTGGATATACGATCGATAGGTGGAGAAATACCAGGGGCCGAAGAAAATTCATTCCTTCATGTGGTATACTTTTTGAATATATAAGGGAAACATATTCGAAATGGAGATGGAGACTTGGATTGAGTAGTAAGTGAACACATTCAACTAGATTTGGGATCCAACAGAGTGTTGGGTTCCTCTAGTTGTGAGCCAAATGAGAGGATTAGCACGTTAGTGGCAAAATCATTACCTTGCATAGTGGAAGGAAACTAATATTTCATGGGTTGACATTGATATAGAGTTCTAGGAAGAATTCTATTATTCCATGACGAAGGACGAGAAGAGGAAAGAACTACTCTCCCTCCAGTAGAATATTATGTCTCTAAGGGAACTGGGGATCATGTTCAAGGATATTTTATGCTTCGCACAGGATCACTTTCGGGATGAGGTCTCCCTAACGAGATTCATAGAGGTGGCACTGAGACCATGTATTCTATATATATGTACTACCTTCACACTACTGACATACTAAGATGTTCAGAAGAAGGATAATGTGGTATAAAGGATTTACTGGTGAGGAGGTGTACCACGAGAGGGGATCCCACTGAGTTCTTCAAATGGGAAAGCAATCAGAGGTAGCTATCTGGTATCAAGGACATACAATATAACCTCAATAGTTCCAGTATTGATCTCCTAGTCATCTCTCATTCACCATTGTCTCGGGACAATGATTCTTTGAATGTGGAAGCCACATAAATCTATGGAACCAGTACCCAGTTTAGTGATGTATAATGCGGTGGGTATGATCTGTAGCCACCTCAGTAGCAGCAGTTCCTCATTTTTCCCTTATAGCAGTAGGGGCAGTGAACACCCACACCAAAGAGGGATGAAAATGCTGGAGGAGGCTGACCTCAGGGTACTCTTTAGGGACCTTGACCAGGGCATGGTTTGGGAGGCTTTCGACTGAAGAGAGGAAGAGGACATGGGAATAACCAGTTTTATGCCGCAAAGGCAGTAGTTCCAATAGAGTCGTAAGTCATTCATGGTACTAACGGTTTTTTTAGAAATCATTCTTGTAATTTTAATGATTCGGGAGACTCAAAAAACATTATTGAACCCGGTATAGATTATTTTCCAGGACAAGACATTGAGGGGATTCCGATGCCCTTACTTTTGAGTACCCTAGTTGGAGGTCATGCTAGTTTGTTTGATGTTTTTCAGATATGTAGACTGAATTTGGGGCCACATTAATCCAGCAAGGATCTTGTTCTAATATAGATTCATCCATACGATGTAATCATTGGTCTCAACTGGTTATTTTTGGTTCATTCTATTATAAAATATATCTAGATAAGTATCTTGTTTTCATGTATGTATGGTTGGGGTGTAGTTTTCATTAGCAAGTGGAGTTGTTATGTGGTAAGTAGGTATATAAAGCCTCATCACTCCTTGAAGACCGAGCTATAAATGATATCAGTGGACACAGATATGGTCATGGATCCATGGGTTTTCATAGAGTTCCTAGATGCCTTCTTAGGGGCGATTTGGACTCAATCCCCTCGACACGACATTGAGTACGGAATAGACATGAAACCCGATGCTTGCCCGATTTCGATGGCTCCCTATATAATAGAGCCTTCTGAGTTGCAGGAGTTGTCAATTAATGTTTATGAATTAGTGAATATGGGGGTTTTCTGGGGAGGGGGTCTATGTGGGGTGATCTACTCTTGTTTAAGAAGAAGGAATATTGTTGTCTAAGATTTTGCATAGAAAATCGTAAACTAAATGAGGTGATTTTTAGGAACCATTACACTCTCCCAAATATCAATGATCTTTTCACCCATTTAAAGTATGTAGTTTGGTTCAATATGATTGATATGTGGTATGGATATCTGTTGTTGAGGGTGAAGGATGATAACATCCCAAAGATTGCTTTTAGATGTAGGTATGGACTCTTCAAGTTCATTGTCACTCCCTTTGGAATTACGAATGCACTAACTATTTTCATGGGGCTCATGAACAATATCTTATACAATTTTCTAGACTGTTTCATCATTTCATTTATAGATTTCATCCTAATGTACTCATGGTCAGAGGTGGAGCATGCTGAGCATTTGCAGACTGTCTTACAGGGCCTCCGACACTACATTCTGTATGGGATGTTTTCCATGTGAATGTTCTATAGGCGAGAGGTGGACATACATGGACATGTGGTGTATCAACATGGGATAGAATTAAACCCACCAATGGTTGAGGAGGTTGTTCATTTGGAAAAAACCAATAATGTGGTAGAGGATTGTATCTTTCTAGGTTTAGCAGGATATTACTGGTGCTTTTTACCTGACTTATCTTGTGTTATGACTCTATTGACATGATTGACCTGAAAAGACCAGGACATCATGTGGGGTGACCAGTGTGAGGAATAAAATAGCAACTTGAAAGGGAAGTAGGTCAGATCCCAAGTTCTTAGTTTTCAAGAGGAAGGGGCAATGTTTTAGGTATTCAATGACTCTTTTGTTCTAGGATTCGTATGGGTGCTGAAGAAGCAGTGAGGAGTGATATCTTATGGTTTTAGGTAGTTACTTCCACACAAATGTAAATATGCAAACCATGATCTGAAGCTTATAGGGATCATAATCATGCTAAATTTGTGGCATCATTACCTCATTGAAGATCAATTTATCATCTTCACGTATCAAATGTGGCTGATGCATATCTTCTCATAGAAAGACCATAACATGTGGTAGTGAAGGTGGGTAGAGTTTTTCCAGGACTACGAGTTTGATATATCTTACACCTCCAGAGGGGAGAATGTGGTGGCTGATGACTTAATAAGAACATCATTAAAGGAGTTTGTTCTAGAATCCATTGATGGTAGAAAGTCAAGGGAGGAGTTGGCCACATTTCAGTTGGATGTGAGTGTGTATGGTGGTAGAGGATGTCAATTTCAGATGACAGTGTAATATTCTTTAATGCAACAAGTGAAGGAGTCTCATTGGGGAGAGTTAGAGACTGAAGTGATGTGTGATCGCGCTGTCTAGGGTGATGCTCTTGATGGAAGGTATGAGGATTGTCTGAATCAGAAGATATTCCATGGGATGTTGTTTTTCAATGTAGAAATGCGTGAGGGAGTTCCCCTTGAGTTCCATAGCTAAAACTTTGTGGTTAATCTTGGAGACTCTATAATGTACCGAGTCTTAAGGGAATATTTTTGGTGGAATGGTTTGAAGAGGTAAGTGGATAAGGTTGTTGAAAGGTGACTATTGTTTTAGTAGTTGACGGTTCAACACTGTGTTGCTAAAGGTTAATTTCATCCCGTAGACATTTCATAGTGGATGTTGGATGACATCTTAATGGATTTCGTGACATGATTACCCAAGACATATAAAGGTTGTGAATCAATCTAGGTAGTGGTGAATCAACAAACAGAATCAGCTCACATCCGATAAATTAAGGAGACGAGTGGGATTGATGACCTGTTAAAGAGAAATTTGAATGATGTGGGGCTGATGCATGGAGTGGTAAGATCCATTGTCTTTGATTGAGATACGAGTTTTACATCATAAGTCTAGCGGGGATTGTAGAATGAATTTGTAACCCAGTTAGGTCTTATCACTACATTCCATACTCATATAGAGGGGAAGACAGAGAGGACCATCAGGTCATTGGAGGTCAAGTTACAAGAACATGTTTTGGACTTCATAGGATCATGGTTAAAAAAAAATCACTTGTAGAGTTTTCTTACAATAATAGCTATCACTCAACCATTGGCATGTCACAGTTCAACGATTCGTTTAGAAGCCCATGCCATTCATAATTATACTAGATAATGGTTTGGCAATACATACTTCTTAAACCAGATGTAGTGCCAAGCATTCCAGAGAAGGTTTATCTTGCACATTAGAGGATGAAGGTGGCTCATGAATGACATATGTTATATGCCAATATTAGAAGGATTCCCTTGGAGTCTGAGGTTGGGGACCATGTGTTCTTAAAGGAATCCCCACACCATGAGTCGATGAGGTTTTCTAAGTGGATAATGCATTCTCTTAGGTTCATCGGACCTTTCAAGGTGTTAGTATGCGTTGGCGTGGTGGCATATCAGCTACCATTTCCACCGTGGTTAGAGATGACCCATGATGGATTCAATGTATATCAGCTCCATCGGTATCTACACATTGACTCTCATGTCGTTTACTAGAAAAGTTGGATATTTAAGTCAATGTGATGGTTGTGGAATGACCAGTAATAATCAATGACCTTGAGGAAAAGGTGCTTCATGGATGGTCCATTCCTTAGGTTCATGTGATATGGAGTCATGTTGGCCTCGAGGAAAGTACATGGGAGTTGGGGCTTAGATGTGTTTATAGTACCCAGAGCTATTATATGTTTTTCTCATGAAATTTTCTATTTTTGCTTCTTGTGAACTAATACTTGACATTAGCTGTTGTGAGATTAGTTGTTTTCTTTTTGTCTAAATATGTGTGAAGTGTCTTCACTATGGGGATGGGATTACATGATTTCTAATCAAGCCACATTAATGTAGTTGTGATTAAACACATGTAGGTGAGTCAGTTCCACACCAAGCAGATAGAATCTTTACACGGTGGAAGGATCACCCTAATCCATGTGTCTGGAAATTGTGACCTTTAGAGTTTTTGTGCTTGTATTGGGAAGTGTGCCTTATTGTTTTCAAAATTGTTCAAGAGATATATTTCAAAGATGATTCCTTGTATGTTGAGGTTTTCACTCCGTCTTTAGAATAAAAAATGGTGGTTTTATCCTGAGTGGTATCTTATGATGTGGTTTTTCAGACCCCATTTCTTCAAGGATAGTTTTGAATTCTCAAGGATGAGAATAGTTTTATAGGTATATTATAAAATAACCTTGATTTACCCGGGCCAATGACTTTTTTAAATTCATGTGTTTATGGTGTTTTGAGTGGCATTGATGGCTCGTTTCAAGAGAATTATAGTTTTCTAGTTTTTCTATTAGTGACTCAGGGTGTTGGAATCGACATGTCAGTGCATCGATAAGTCTGGGGCATAAACATCAGTGAGTTAGGGAATCAGTGTTGGTGATTTGAGGGCACTAGTGTTCGTGAGTCAGGGTGTTGGTAGGTCAAGGCATATGTAGGTCAGGTCTTCAGTAGTTCATTGTGTGAGTAGATCAACATCTGCCACCCACTGATCAGTTACTCATTTACAATTTTTCTAGTTTCCCCCATTTTTCTAGTTTATCACCACTAATGTTTTGATAACTATAATAAAAGATTAAAGCTTTGTTTGGTCTTATTAAGATCATTTTTATGGATATTATGAATATCATTAATATCCTAATTCTTAAAGGGAATTGGGATATTCAAACCACATAATCATAACCATGATCCCATGATTAATGGATTTTAAAACCATTCTTCCATTAATATATGATCTAGCTCACCATAGATGAGATCTTCCATTTTTGGTATGTTTTCATTTTTCCTCTTGGTTAACCTAGAGACGTCCTCCATAGACAAGTCATGTGACTGTCCTAGAGCCCCTCCTGCTCATCTATCTTGGTGTTCTTTGCTGCTTTCATGATCTGTTCTTCTTTACACAATTAGGATCTACTGTCTCCTATTGTATCATGTATGGATATCCTCTGATTTTATTTAATAGCATGTCATGCTGGGTGGGTGTAGTAATTATTCCTTGGGGAGAATGGGTGAATACTTTTCTTAATGATTGGTAAGTGAAGGGAAGAGATTATGACCAAATCATAACAGGGTCAATGGAATAATGGACTGGGAGTGGATTGATGTTGATTTTAGTTTTATTTGTTATCCTTGTTTATGGTTTGACCTATTGTGGCTACAAAGGATTATAAAATCAACCCCATTGGTGGTCTTTTTATGTACATTGGTGATGATTTATAACTATTTTTGTTTCATAATCAAATTTTGTGAATACAAATCTGATTAATCATCTATACCCTGTAAAATAAAGGGGTGATGAAAGATGTAAACCCTTATATGATCTCCCATGTATATAATGTGGATTAAAGAACACTATATACGAAATATGAGTTTATATCGTGATGATAGGTGTAGATGAGGGCTGTTATATATTTGATTTGAGTGAGTTTTGAGGGTCAGCTATTTGGAGAACAATTATGGGTACATGTTTGGGAATGGGAGTTGGTTCTATGATAAGGGTGTGGATTATGTGTGTAGTGGGGTTGTGTTTAAATAGTAGTTTCTATGGGATTTGTGTGTGTAGTGTTGTACAGGGGTGTGATGGAATCTCATTTTGAGAGACTGATTGATTGTGGATTATATAGACATGTAGGCAGTGAGATTACCATTGTTATTGTCATGGACATCGGGAAACGTTGGGAAGTGGAACTACAAGATGGTTATGAACATTCTATGGAGTGGTACCGTATAGAGTAAAAATTAGGATTGTGTTTTATAACATTAAATAATTATTTTTTTCAATGGTATCAATAATTGTCTAGGGAAAAGTGGGGTGTGGAGTGGACGTGATGGTTGGTTGTTCTCTGTTGTTTCTATGAATGTTTTTTAAAATGGAAATTATTCACTATGGTATTTTTCCCAGGTTTTTCATGAATAAAATAATAGTAACCCATAAATTAAATAATGGTAAGTGGATAAATGAAATTGGTGTTGGGTTTATGCTTTGTTAGTGGTTGTTGTGTGGTTTTTTCATATAGGGAGAGTAGAAAATGTGGTTCTCTATGAGTTGGTTGTTTGTTGTGGGGACAAATAGGTTGGGATGACTGTTTTCTTAACTATATATATATAAATTGTAGTTCCCTGTGATTTTTATATGCACCCCAACTTGTTCAGAATCATAAAAGAAACACATCTATTTCATTAGAGAGGGTACTTTTCCCAACATCCTGGTGGGATGATGGATGGTTGGTTACTGAATTTCTTCCTCAAACCCTCTTATGGGTTCTCACCACTGAAGAATATCTGAGAAGTATGTAATTTCTTGACGCTATCCATAGTCCCAGATCCTCAGGGTATTTTTTTGTGGATGAGAGGCCTAGGTTTTTAAGGACCATGAAGTTTTTCCCAAATGCCATAGGGATGAAGCCCAACTGTATTTGGGAGTGAGGTATGGTTATTATGGCCCTAGTGTCATTGGGAGAGATGCGTGATATTGTTGAGGCCCCACTATGTGTGGGTCGGCTGAGGTACTGGGACTGCATTTTGGAAGAGTGGTGGAATAAAGACATTTTTCATTAGGAAGGAGTAGTAAACCATTAGGAAAGTGGTGCGGCGTATCTAAACATTGATGTTATTATATTACTACATTACTTGACTTCTGTTATTTTGGGAGTGTGACTTGGTTAGGATAGGATGGTTAGTATCCTTTTGTAGTTACTTTGTGGTTTTAATGTTTTCTCATAGGGGAATTAGTATATACCCCAATTTATACATGTGTGGATTTTGTTTTCCTAGTGGGTATAATTGTATACTAACACTATGTTTGAAAACCCATTTTCTGGTTTCTAAGAGGACATTGTGGATTGTGTTGGACTTTACTAGATCGAGAATTAATATTGGAGTTTTGGTGTTGCTTAGTACATTATTTTGGTATTAATTTTGCTTCTTTATTTGTACTTTTGTCATTGTTTACATTTGAACATGTATATGGGAATGGGATTGGATTTACATTTTCTATTAAATTTGGTGTTGTTTGAGATTTCAACATCTTATCTCCTAATAATTTTTTTCATTAAATGGGTAATACCTTCCATTTGGTGTGAGAATCTATACCCTTGGTACTAGTGTTGATTCTAGGTCTTACTAAAGGCAGGTCACATAGGTCATGATCTTTCATTCATCTTGAAGAAGGAAGGGTATGTCACCTTGTTTCCCTTTTTCCTCATCATGATAGAGGGTCACGACAACACATGAATTAAAGAATATTAAATTTGTAATTATAATTTATTATATATTACATGAAAATTTGACAATATTAGAATTCCATAAAACACCGTACTAGGGAAATAAATATACTTCTAGACCAATAGAGTGGTCAAGATAACTATCATTGATCATGTACTAGGGAAAAGGAAATATTTCCAAACATTAGAATTTGGAAAAATATTAAAATACTATCACAATATCATAGTAAAAATAAAAATATGACTTTACAACCTCCCAAATATAACCCTTCTCATCCCCAAATGACTTAGTGGTTAAAAAATTACCATTCATCCATCCTAATAATCTGCACAATTAAACTATGTGGACATTCTAATGACTTCTCTAAAAACCGCCACAACCCACTAAATAGTGAAGATGTTAAACCATGAGAGATCTGATACTACCCACCATAAAAGTATCATCATCATCATCTTATAACCAATCTCCACAGTCAAATTCCCACACCCCTATCCATCAGCAAACAAAATGACTATCATAACGAAAATAATGCATTTCCAAGTGCCAATCTATAACATGAGTGCATCATCATTTCTCTCTTTTTGAGAAATATTCACATGGTAAATGATATATTTTAACTAGTAATGAGGGTGACCTTCCTCAAACAACCAATGGTGTACTCATCACAATATGGATTTCCTTTATCACACATTGAGAAAATCTAATAATGTTCCATCACCAAATCACTAATACTCCCAAAAATCAATGTTATCCATCCTATAAATGCTTGATGAGAATTTAACCTCATCATTAATGCCACAACAACTGGTCAATTCACGATTCCTCATATACAATGGTGGTTCATTTATCATTTCAACACCCTTAAGTAATCAGGTAGCCAAAAATTCTATAAACCATTGGTCCTGTGTTCATTAATGAAAATTTATTGATTATTATTTACATGGCCCCACATAAAACTGACATGTACTATTATTTTATCATCCATAATTTCCAGTGTACTATCAAAAATCACTCCCCCCATTACCAGACTCATTTTCCCACAAGTCACATGTTACTAATGCCACACTAACCACGCTACACAACATGTCAATATCATTAATTTGAAATCTCTGCTGGAAGTCCATTTCCATACCAAGAATCTCACTTGTGCAAAATTTCATTCCATAACCTCCCATGACATAGATTAATTTTCAAAATTTACCGTTTAAAAAAAACTTTTCAAGGAGGTAATGAACCCAATAAGTCAATCCAATTTTAATCAATCTTGATATCAAATTAACCTGGGTGCTCCCTCAAATACCCCAAGCATAACTATAAATATATTTAAAATCTAGAGATCCTTAAATGTTTCATTATATACATGACTATATATGTAAGATCCTTTCCACTATAGGCATCTATACACAATTGAGGACCCATCTCACATGTTTCCCTTAATTAAGTAAAACACTAAACTTTATGACACTCATTCAAAACTATGTTCCCCAAGGTCACACACCAAGCTATACCATGAAAGAAACAATACTATCACTATGTAAAATATATCTATCCCAACGGTCAATCATCCCAAAAGGTAACCTTTCAGGATGTATTACCCTTGCACTCATACCAATTCATTGAATATAACACACACAAAAACCCTCTCAAATGGAGGTAAGGATAAAATAGAACAAAAAGGGTAAAAACATATCAATATTAGTCTAATTATATAGGTTTCATATTCTATGTTATAGAGGAATGAAATGGATCAGCTATAATTATAAACACATATATGTGAAACCCATTAATTGTAACTAACATAGGGAAAAGTCTCCAATGGAATCCCCTTATAATCATCATCCTAGTAGTCATTGATCCACTATAAGAATCCACATTAAGAACTAATTCTTAGAGGGTCACAATGTTAATGAGGATGACTAATAACAAAACCTCAGTAGTAATCTGTATACAATAATACCCAGTTGAGGTCCTTATTCATCAAAAATCATATAGGTACCTATCAAAATAATTCCATAGTATCTAACTAGATACCATAACAATAGTTAGTTATTTAATATATAAAAGCAAGACTCATTGAAAAAACTCATATATGTATTAAAAAACATTAGTTAACTACACCATAAAATGATTCCCCAATCAAGGGTCTACATTAATGGCACCAACTACTGATGATGACCATCATTTGTCAATAGTATACCCAAAACTTCTTCATTAATGATTCAGGTCGCACAATAGACCAATATATTGGTAAGTATAATTTCATTCCAATTTATGTGAGAAATAACAAAATTTGTGGTTACTAGAACATTAAATTACTAAACATAAGAAATAATTACCCATAAGGTATCCAACACATAGGCACCATGAAATTTATTAACATACTAGGGCCACTTAACATCTCGTTCATGAGGATTGATTCATCATCCAAATCGTTGAGTGTCCCACATTAAATCCACAAGAACCACCATTAGATGAAAATATGTATTCATCTCAATATAATTGAGTATAATTACACGATGTACATGTATATGAAAAAACATCTAGATTTTTGTTATCACATTAATTGGTTATACAGATTGTTAGTAATAAAATCACACAATAGAATGGATATAACAAGTGAAACCTATGGTCCATGTATGATGCGTGAGAAAATACATATTAGCTATACCTTCCAAGAGTCAAATTCAATTAACATCCTCTCAACAATGGGATGAGAGCCATTATTCTACAATAATCCATTAACTCCATATCACATGTTCATCATTCAAAGTGAAAAGCATGAAAAACTATAACATCACATATCAGGAATAGAAATCCAATATCATTATAAAGCATGATTTTTTACAGGATAATGCTTTTTCAATTCACCAATATAATATCCATTTTATGTTTCATAAAATACCTAATATTCGTGTATACCATATCCCAACTAGTAATATAATAAGAAATGAACCACTAAGAGACACATTTTTTACATCCGTGTATGAATCACTATATGAGTTGTAGCTGAACAAGTCACAGATAGAGCCTCAAGAGATTCTCCCTATATGCTCGGGGGAGCTGGCTAGTAAAGTGGAAATATATTAAGTCTTCTAGGTAACTATTCCCCTATATAAGAGTACGAAAATTTAATAATAATCAAATATCATCAATAGAAGTGAAAAAAATATTTGAGAAGAAATAAATACAAATAAGTCTATAATAAAGGATGTAATGTAAAATCCTAAATGTATGTGTCACCTATAAACAATTTATTTCCCATTATGTCGATCACATATACAAGAGTAAATAAAACCTATAGAAATAAATGATTCATGATCTTCTTCTAACTCAGGACAAACCAAATACCCAGTCTCTGAGACACTATCAAACTCCCCCAACCCGATCCTATAAAATCCAAATGATTGGATATTCTTGATTATACAACCATGGAACATTTCCTTTTGCACAACACATATGTTCTCAATTGAAAATTAGATACAACTTCCTCTCACAAAATAAGTGGCATGTATAGTGGGTGAGAAAAAAGTCTCATTAGGAAACCCCCAATAATAAACATAAAATATTATGTTAGATGTGCATGCTTGTGTAATATGCCAATCTGAGAAAAGACACAACTGTAATAAACAAAATATATAGTTGATATAGAGTACTGTGATCATAATTTACTAGAAATCTTGTAAAAAGGGAATTGGGTGTATTTAAAAACACTCAAGTTATGTATAAGCCTATCAATCCTTTGGTCCATGATCCTGATTAAAGATAGCCACATAACAAAGCACCATAATGTCTATTAAAAAACCATGTCACCAAATGTATATACATGCCATAACAGTATAATCAACTTTTCTCAACTTCGATAAATATTTTTATGAATTCCAGTTATCAATTAGACATCATATAAATACATCATCGTGAAGGATTTCATACCACTCAATCCATGTGTAATCCAGCCCAACGTTTATGTTCTAGGTCATATTTTATATATTATCATGAAATTGGGACATGGATAATACTAAAGGGGATTAACCTTAGAAAATATGTAAAAAATACTCTCTTAGGTAATAAATTTAATACTTAAATTACTAGCTCAAAATCCAATTATAGATAGCTCTTTAAAATTAAATAAGGTTTAAATGTTCAATCCAAAGAAGTATCCTATATATTGTAACAGATTCCACCATCAATACTTGGAAATGATAAAGGTAATTGGGTCCACCCTGTAATTTAAAATTGAAATAACTATGGAAGTGCGCCCACTGGAAAATAATACCTGGAATGCGTAGGAGAAGATCACCGACAATGGAAATATCATCGAAGTAAACTGATTAGAAAATGATGTTCATTACTCATGGAATCCTGATAGAGTAACATTGGAAAAATAAGGCTCATAAGTTATAACCCATTAATTACCTTTAGAAATACTTTTCATATATCACATCACATCATGATCATTATCCAATCAAAAGGAAGTACCTATATAAATAATAGATGTATTAATAGTAACAAAGTGAAATAATGAGACAAAGGGTGAGTCTGTATGAATTTTACAACAAGTAAATACTTAAATAGTTCATTGGGAATAAATTTTTTGTATTATTTCTATGTAAACACCTACTATAATCTATACCCAAGCCAACAACACATAGTCTAATGGTTTTTCAAACACTATGGAACCCATAGGGATTGCATATATTAAAACATAAGAGACTCATCTTACGTATGATCCCTATAGATCCAATATAAATAAATTCATCCCTATTGGGATTCTCAAATTAATCAAAAAATTATTGGAATCCCATTTGGAATCCTTTTATTTAGTAAAAAATAACTGGTATACCTCTTAGGACCCCTATATGCTAAAGTAAAAATACGCATCACACAGGGGTCCTCTAGGTCAATAGGTGAATAAGTCCACCCCTCATGAGATCCTCATAAATAATACCAAATAAGAGGCATCCCATCAAAGATATTCTTGTACATAACATAAGTCGATATATCCCTTTTGGAAAACAAGATTACAAACTAGTCTCTTGGGTATCCCATCTCACAACCCTATATGCAACAGATAATTATCTTATATTCTAAATGAGGAAATCCTTATGGTGGATATTTCATTATGTTAAAATCCACATTTCATCATTCTATGGATATGTCCCCGAGGCCATATCATTTCATCAGGTCCCTTAATATTTTTCCAAAAAAAAACCATCTTATCCATTTTGAAATGTCAAGTTAGATTCTCACTAACATAGGAATTTCCCATGGAATGTCACGAAAAAAGGCCTTCCAGATCTTGATCCATGTCCTCCATAAAATATTAAAACCCTTAGGGAGGTCTCTTCTCAGGTATCATTATCAATAGATAATAGAATCTATTTACAAGATAATGATCGTTGCAATTATATATTTCCCACACCAAAACAACTTCTAAGAGTCCTGAAATGACCCCATGGGATCCCCCACCATGTTCTATATTCAGAAATAGACAAAATTGTATCCAAAATTCTCCCATTCTAACTCCATGGTATAAAAAACCCAAAAAAAAATTTAGGGAGGAAGAATTACATGGTGTCTATAACCACGTACAAAATGTGAACTCTTAAATCACTACATGGGAATGTATTTTAGGGGAATATGGAATGTAAGTATATGGTATGTAATTCATGTGCATGGCGTGTTTCCCACATAGGGTCTATATGTATACCATACATGGCCAACATCCCATGTATGGGATTTCAATCCATGTACCCAGATTGGAAATGAGGGACACTACCTAGTGTGGGCTCTGAATACATGATTTTCAATCATAAAAACATTATCTACCCTTGTACATATCTACATGGTAAAGTACCACTAAAAAATTGGTACTTCATTAGATGATGTTTATTTCCTAAATTTCTTCCTCTATAAACATAAATAACTCCCATTGTCTGTTATATAAACCATATGAGGTGTGATTAGATTTTCTAAATAAAATACCCATGAAATTGGCCTCAAACAAACATTTTTTTTCTTTTATGCGTATTTCAACCCCATTAGTATATTTAGCAGTAATAATTGGTCCTTAAAATTAACTAATGGTTAATCAACTTAAAATTTATAACAATAATTATAAATAAAAATTTCCTTTCTTTTAATAGAATCTTATAAGGATTCATGTGATTCTGGGATATGTAGTTTCCGCACAATGATATAGCTCATCCCGAACACTATTACTGCACCTATATTCAAATCGCTTGTTCTATATCTCCCAATTTATATTCTATCCTATTAATTTAATGAGATGTCCATTGGGGTAATATATTAGAGGCCATAAGAGGATAGAAAGAAGGAATATCCAAAAGAAACATTTTTTAATGAAAAAAGGTGCCAGATCCTAGCCCTAATTCTTAACATGAGTTTATTCCTCAGCTATGTACAAATACCCCTTACAAATAAATAGAAACGATTTCATTTAAGTCCAATGATTGAATAGAAATATTCTCCATGCCAAGGAATGTTAATAAATTAATATTTAACTATTCCATGAAAATTTTAAAGTCTCATTAATCTAGAAAATTTTATATAAAAATTAAATACATTTCTAATGGACCAAAAAAGTTCTCATAAGAATTATCCAAGAACACTTATAATGGGTGAAAATATATTTTACCCCTCACGAGCATCTGAATGAAAAACATAAAATTTATCATCCTATTTGTATTCTTGAAAAACACTTCTCAATACACTACACATCATGTATGGTGGTTACACGATGAGTAGTTCTTCATAATGAGTGTCAGTCTATACAGATTTATACACTGGTCTTATTTTATTAGATCTTTGATCCATTTTCCTCAAATCAACATAATTTTATTCCTTGATAAATTCATTGAAACAACAATACATGATGTGTATAAAGGTAGTACACTTTGTGTACTCAATTTTCTCTAGGAAGAGACTTTGACACATCCTGATGATATTTTCAAATGTTTTTTCCAATTTTAATATTAATAGTTTATATGTAATGTCTTCAAGAATAAATATTAGAAGAGAAAATGATAATAATATTTAAATTAGTCTATATAATTACAACAATATTAAAACATTTGGAAAGAAATAAAAGAATAAAAAGTAATTAAAAATTTATAAATAAATCACTTTTACAAAAGTGTTATGTTCTAGGGGAAGCATAAGAATCCTTATATGGTATAGAAAAAATTTTAATTTTAATTTATAAGTACTAATTATCCAATTTTAATAAAATTTTAAAACCATAAGAGGAGGATATTCATCTTCTATTTACAATTAATTTTAAAAAAAAAATTAGATTTACATTAACATGAGATTATATCTTTTTGATGATCTAGTTGAATCGATATTTTTATACCATAATTTAACTATAAACTCAATGTGCATAATTCTTATAGCATTGATGCATATGTGAAAAAATACTATGTGTATCTATAGAATAATTAGGTTTTAGAAGAACCAATAATGATCACTTGTATTGTTCATGGTTGTTCACAATTGAATTGTTCTTGAATAAGAATGAACTCTTGATGTTATCTCGATGGCTTGAGAGAGGTGGAAGGTAGAGTTCACTCCAGCCTTCAAGATCTCTCTATAGGGATTGGTCGAATCTATCTCTATCCATTTTCACACCAAAAGTTATATAGAATGTGTTACAATAAGAAATTTATTATAGATATTATATTGTTTGAATAATTTTACACAAACCATTTCAACAATATCAATTATTAGATAAAAACATGTCCAACAATAAAAATAATAATATTATTAATTGATTAAAACTTATTATTAATATTAAGAAATATCTTCAATAATTTTTCCAATTGGACCTTTGATCTCAGTCCACATTCACTCATTGATATTTTATGATCCTTTGATAATGACTATTTATGTTAAAATTAAATTTCACAACATTAATCATCAATAAATATAATATTTATTTTATTTGGATAACATGTAAATAAATTACTATTATTATTATTTGAAACACTGAAAATTTATAATAAGTTTTTAATAAATTATGGTTATCACCCTATACTAAATAAATATTAATTATTACGCAATGTTTCAAAAAATACATTAATTGAGATGAGATAGTAGACACTATTAGTGTGAATCCATAAGAGCCCCTTTATTAGTGTAATTATGCATGAAAACCTAAATTCCAGGGTCAGCATGTAGAATCAAATGACCCAAATAATAATGAATGAATTTAACATCTCAATGAAAACTCAACCACACATGAGTATTCATTATGTACTGAAATACCATTATGGAGATGTCCCAAATAAAACAGGTTGCATGGTGATGCCATCATCCTATTTTATTGATGTCTCTTATGTTGAATTAATGATATTGAACTCACCCACCAAATACCATGACCAAGGATTTATACAGGCACTTCCATTTACATAAAAGGACATGAGAAATCATCTTTGTTAAATAGATAGAAGGGATAAACCCATTTTATCATTATAAATTAATATGATATCAATATTAATGCATTAAATGTCTACTACTACACTATGATCATATTATATCATAATTTCCATTAATTAATTAATCTCTATATGTATTGATTTCTATTAAAAATTATATTAAATTTTGTGGATGAATACTAAAGTTCGTTGATTGGAACATCCAAATTCCCATGGAAACGTCGATTTCTTATTGATGGGCCTATTATCATAACCAATTATATTGGATATTACGTAGGTAGAACACTATGTGATGGGTTTTTAATGTCTTATGAGCCTTATACACTATTTTAATGTATTTTATATGTCATTTTAGACAATATCATGATATTATATATTAATCATTATTGAAAATTGTTCATGAACCTCCAGTTTTCATCATAGAGGGGATATTATAAATCCCATTAGTGAGACAAATAGTTATCGAATATTATCACATACAAAATTCATTAAAATGAACTATTTTGATGCGATAGTAATCATTATTATTAATAAGAAGCATGAAATTGCCTTCAAATAAATATTTTTATTGGGCACCAATTCTATCATGTATTCTATGGGAAATCATAGTGTTGGAAATGATATAACCATTTCGAGAAATGAGATAATGATAATCTAAGGAATTTGTATTAAAATTGAAAATAATCAAGGAAATGAAATACACATCTGAATGTACCTTTAATATTTGAGGAATAAATATCAATTTCTTGAGGAATTTATGGAGACATATTATTTAATTGTTCATTGTATGTGAATTAATCTATATTTCATTTTAATGAGTTAGATTATAATTATAACATTTATTTTTATGGATAGTTTAAAAAATTTGTTTACCATCCACAACAATGAAGTTATCAATTTTATTCCATTAATTTATACACTTTTTATTATTTCTCTAGTAGGCTTCTCATGGTAACTTCAAAAAAATTGAATCTTGAAAACCCTTGTAAATAAAATAAAATATATATTCCTTTGGGAATTATATTTTATGGGAATGAGTTAGATTACCAAAATAATTAATTTTAATTAATGTGGAGTGATAAAAGATATTTAACAAAAACTACCCTAGAAAAGAAATAACATTTCATAAAAAAGAGAAAGTAGTTCCCATAATATAAACATGAGAAATATAATGTGAATGAAATATACCATGGCAAGGTATGAATTAATATATATAATGAAATTTGAAGGTGTAATAAAATAAAATAATATTTTTTAGAGTAAAATGAACTATCAGGGATGTGTTAATAGATCTATGATGGTATGAGTAGCCAAGGAAAAAAGACAATATCATTTTCATGATAAAAAAAGAGAAATACATAATATAATTAAGAGAATAATGATATTATCATAACTATTTATGATCTCAAGATTGATTGAAAATTTAAATATAACTAAAATAAGTTTTTCCTAGTGACACATTATCTTCTTCAGTATGCGGAAATGGAATGATCCTATTACATTATATATGTTTATATTTTTAGGAGTTATAGTTTTGGGTGAGATATTATCCATAATTTGATACTAATAAATTTCACAAGTATTATTGTGACAAGTGTAATTATTCCATGTTATGTTGGAATAGTGAAAGTGGTATCTTAATGAATCATTAATTTCATTTACCATAATATATCAATATGAATCAATGAAACAAAAATTTGGTATGAGGATCCAATTAATTTTTTTGTAACATATTATCCATTGAAATTGGAATGTGAATATAGATGAAAATTGTTTATAGATAATTAGAGACATAAAATATTTAATGGATTATTCTGTTTTTCTAAAACAAGTGGAATATTATAATTTTTCTTAGTGTATTAGATGTTTCCATTGATCAAATAGACAAAAGAAAACATTTATTTCAATATTAAAAAAAATAAGTCATTGAAAGAGACTATAATATACTATATGATGATATGAATAGTAGTATACTGTCATCCATGGAATTAAACTAGGTGCAGGTGTGAAGATTTGTATTTTATGTGAACAAATAATCATTAAATGAGGGATTTGGAAAGAATCAAAAAACATTTAATACATAGTTTGATAAAAAATTAATTTTGGAATGAGTGATTGATACCATGGATGGTGTTTCTTAGTAAAATATTAATATTATGAAGGATTGAAACTTTTGATAATATGAAAGTGTAATGGACAACTGTGATTTTATTAATATAATATCATGATTCATACACAGAGTAATAAATCACAACAGTTAGAGGTTTTTTTGGTACTTACTTCTATATTTTAATATAACTCATTATAAAAATTGAATAAATCATCCATATTTGATGGAAATTCATGAGATTGAAATTAAAATATGAAATGTTGGTTATGATATAATAATAGAGATGAATATTAATTTATCCTTGAATTCTAATATAATTATATGTATAGTTAATTTAAATTCGATGGACGTTTGATATTTCTAGGGGGAGAGAATATCTATTGATGATTCCCTTATTTGAATCCTAGAATTGTTTTTTCAAAAAAATTATTTTTAGGTAATATTTTCAACACTCTTGGAAGAAAATATTAAGGGTATAAATTTTTTAGACATTGTTTTTTTTTACATGATAAAGATATGGTGAGAATTTTTCTTATGATAAATGTTAAGTGACAGAACTATCAAGGCAAATGATTTCCAAATATTTTGTAGCTCTTATATTTAGATGATATTTTTCCTCCCTTTTAATTTCAAAAGGGAAGATAAATTGACATGATATTGATGATTTAAAACCAATGGGAAAAGATATATTATAGATCATATGAAGAATATAATTATATTGATGATTATTTTGTGGTGTAACCATGAGCGGGTTTACCAAAAATCCAAAGGGGAGACTATTTGAATCTAATTAAGGATTGGTTTTGGATTTGGATTTTCTTGAATCACTAATGGATTGATTTTTTATTCACATGTTAGTTGTAACATTTTGTTTATTTCATTGGTATGTAATCAATGATTAAATTTTCTAAAAGATCCCTTATTATGGATGTTATTCTAACTGTTTGTGTGTTTCATAATTTATTCTAGAAGATAAAATGATTACAAGTAGTAGATTGAAACATGGTTCATAAGTAGAGTATTATGAATCAATCATTCTAAAATAGGGGAAACTAAATTGGATTCTCCAAATTACAATATAGATATAATGAATGTCATAATAAGAAACCAAGATATAGAATCATATATATAACAATTAGTAGTGTTTATAAAAATATAAACAATGAATGAAACTCAAAAGAGTATATAAGATCCACTATATATGTAATATATTCATGTTACATTCATATTATTATATATAATGATATATAAATATAAAATACATTGAAAAATTTTATGGTGATATGTGATATCATCCATCAGATATAAAATATCTTTTGAATATATATAATTTCACATATTATATAAAAATGGGGAAATATACTGATATGTAAAGTTTACCAATCATATATATAAAGGTAATTAAATAGATATATAATGGTTAAAAGATTATATATTAAAGTTTTACACCCCAATATTCCACAATATGTTTATCATTGAATAATACAGTAGCGTGTATTGTAGGAAACTTCGAGTTCTAACACACACCACAACTAATAAAACTAGCTGTTATGAATAGTAATATCGACTTTTTGAAATTTTATACATTTTATCATTAAAAATGGAATTCATTTTTGGATTATAAAGATCAGAATTATCCTAGGGTAAAATTTTGGTACTTTTCAGATAACATTCATATTTTGATGAATAGTGAAAATTACTAAATTTTTATTAAAAACAACTTTTTTAATCGAAATAATTAATAGTGATAAATTATGAATTTGATTGAATTTAAATTATATTTATAACATATTTTTACCATTTAATACAAATTTGGTCATTGGACATAATTTCACATTTAAACCAGACCTAAACAAGTGTCAATATTTTGATAGTTATTATCTCTTAAAAACACGCTTTTTGTTTTGACAGTAAGAATTAATATTAAATTAATTTCTGCCACTTCTATGTTTTGAATTTGGAAAAATGGATTCCATATTTTGAATCAGGACCTCAAAATTGTGTAAATAGTTAACTTTTATTTTTAGACATTTTGAATAATTACTTCGGTAAATATTTTATTTACCATGGTTAAAGGGTAAATCTTGTAAATAAGGGTAAAAATAATATTATAATACTAATAAATTACTCTTAAACGTCTCTTTGCCCTATTTTTTGATACATATCTGACCATGGGAATCTTTGGGTCGATTTTGGGACCCCATGGATCCACATGTATGTGATAATGATACTTTATATTAATTATGTTAATGTAAATACAAAAATGACATAAGCCTATATAATTTAGCAAAACAATTTTTACATCGGGAAATATATGTTATATTTTCAACTATAAATATTAATTAGGGATATAAAAAAAATCCTACATAATGGTATTTTATTTATAATTTGTATACATTAAATAAGTTAATTTATTTATGACAAAATGATGACGCAGTAATTACAAAATTAATGAATGATTAAGATAATTGATATTATAAATACCGAAATAAATGTATTTTGAGACTTTTTTAGAAAATAAAATAATTTTTTAGGTTAATATTAAATATTATGATTGTTTATATTAATTTATTTCAAAGTAATAATGTTGTTATGAATTTATCAAAAACAAAATACCCAATAGTGTCAAAATTGACATAAAAGAGTTTTTAAAATAAACATTATATTATTAATTGATATTATATTCCTAAAAAACTAAGGATCGACCAAAGGACTTATATTAAGATAGTTTTATCATTAATGGACGACTTGGGGGGTCGATTGAATGTTTATAGTATGTTTATTAACTATATAATATAAAAATACAAAGTGACATGGTAAATGTTTAACTAATTAACTAAGAGAAAAAACTAAAATATAAGGTTAATATAATGACCCAAACCTGTCTAAAATCTATTTTGGAAAGGATTTAGACCCATACCAACTTTATATTTTGAATAATCCACTTTGGATCCATTGGAAACCGAATATGAATTTATTATAAATTTAAACTTTATGTTTTTTTCTAAAGATCCCCTCCTCCCCCTTATAAAAGGACATCACTTCTAACCAATTCCTCACAACTATCAAGACTTTTGGCTCGTCCAACCTATTCCCAATTAATCTATCTACATCCCTTTTATCCTTATAGAAGCCTTAACTTAGGAAGAAAGCACTCAAGAGTCTTTTTTGGTTCAAAGCAAAGAGAGTTACCCAAATTAAAGGTAACAATTTCTCTTAGATTCTTTTATTTTATTTTACTTCTCCAACCCCTAAAACTCTTATTATTATTTTCTTTCATGACAAAACCAGTATCCTCAATATACTATGAAATTTTTATGAGATTTATTTGAACTAAACATACACACACCTCCATATAATGGGTGAAGAACATAATGTATCTTTAGATGCCTACCAAACACCTCACGAAACGATGATTGTTCAATTATCTCCTACCACCTCTCATAGTGGCCATTATGATGTAACTATAATTAAATATGATAATAATGATATTTATTTTTTATATATAAGATCCTGTAATTTCATTTTATATCATACCATTATTCGTTTAATGTTGTATATATATACGATAATTTCATTTGAGGAAGTGCGGACTACCGCCCCCTCAAAGTGATATGAATTGTTAATACCATACATGGAACATATAAAGGATGGTGTTAATGAAATTAAATAACAAATATAAGATATTATATTATACTGGAATAATAATATACCAATGTATCATTCAGTTTTGATTCCTTTTAAAATGAAAAATGAAATGGAAGTAGCGTTCATGCGTACGTACGGATTACCACCTCCACGAATGCGATGAGATTCCTTTCCCCATAATATCCATTCAAGAATAATTATCATTTTATGATTAAAAGTAACGTTTAAGGACTTGATATCATTATGGATATGAATAAGAAACAACCTATCCATAACAAACATGGTGTAAGTAAAAAACTATATAAAGGAAAACGAATCAGTTAACACCCGAAATGACGACAATGATAAAATACTATTAACAAAACGATATTAAAAGATCATATATGATATCATATATATATATATGAATCATATATAATTTAAAAACAATGATTTAACTATTATACAGGAGGTTAACCTACCCTCATCCAAGGAAAAGTACAAGGTAAGGGGTTTTCATCTCACTCCTTATTCTCGTGAGATTCATGCCATATTGCCACTATTACCTTTTGTGTGGTATATGTACAGCCCATAATTGTATTATTTTTTTAATACACTTAAATTAATGAGTATTTATAGATTCATTGTTTGATACCTCTTTCATGGGGTGTATATTTCGTAAGTTACCAAATTTGTAAGGGTTAATTCATCAATCTCATTATTATCTGAGATTGTTTATGTGTATGTATTTACATGGACATTTTTATTATCCATGCCCATTTTTCATAAAAATTATTTCAAAATGAATATTTTAAGGATTTTTGAAAGGTACCCTTTATCAAGATCAGAATTGTAAATGTTGTAAAGATTTATCTTTCTAAATCATTTTAATTAATGTCCATGTTTTCAAAATGATTTTAAGGATTTATCTATATGGACATTAATGTTTTGAAATGATAATTCTTTTGAAAAGTTTCAAAGTGGTATGGGACACTTTTATTCAAAAAACTATTTTAAAATTACTTTGTTTATAAATGTGTGACTTTTAAATGATTTAAAAAAAGATATTTCTCTCAAATAATTTTCATTTCATTTATGTCAACATCCTTTGATGGATTTTAAGCTTATTTGAAGTTGGTTTATTATGATACAAAACATCGATATTGTATTGAAGGTTTTGTGATATGTTTGACTATGGATGTGTTATTTTTGTACCATTCATGGTTTATGGAGAATTTATTTACATTTCGTATTCTAGTTTTAATACAAATGTTTATGTTATGTTTAAACCTATTCATATGAGGAATGCATTGGACTTAATAAGTGACGGGTGGAGCACGCTATAGCTCCTCGATGCATCGGTAGGTCTTATGAGATAAATTAGTGTCTTGGCATGAGGCCTTGTCAAAAACTTATTTGTAGTCTTGGCACGAGACCTTGGCTACGTGGTTATGATAGTCTGTCATTATGCATTCCATCATTACGAAAGTGGTTAGTGATGTTGCATGTTATTATTCGACAAGTAGAATATCCATGTGAATAAGTAAATGGAATTATTTCATTTTATTTATTCCATCTTATACTGAAGTTCAAGTTTAAAAGGATTTTGTTTTAGTTATACATTTCCTTAAATGTTTATGCTTATTTATGAATGTTTCTGCTATATTGCTTACCCTTATTGAGCATTTTAGCTCACCCCTTTCTATGTTTTATTTTCCCCAGGATTCCAAGAAGTGTATTGTGATTGATATTCAGGGTTAATCCAAGGGAATAATGGTGTTCATAGTGATTATTTATGTTTTTTTGTATGTCATAAAGTGAAATTTAACATTCGTGTATGTAATCTATTTTCCAAGACCACTAAACTAATCGGTCCATTAAGACAAGATTCCTTGTGATCATGCCAATGTTATGTAATAATTCACCGACTCTGGGTAACTCGGGTCAGGGCGTTATAGTTGTTATTAAAGGAAGTTTAGAAATACCCTTGGAAGCAAGATTTAGATAAACTCTTATTAGAGCACATAGACCTAAGATGGACTTTTAGGATTAGTATGGAAGAACTTCCTAGAATTTTGGCATTGTAGAGATTTTTTGAGTTTCCCGAGCATTACATCCCTGTCTAGTTGCAAGCAGTTAGAGGCGGCTCTGGCACAAATGTACCTAGGGGTAAAACCCAGAAACACCACTTTGAGAAAGACTCGAATGGGAACTAGTGCACGACAACAGGCCTTACTGCACTTTTGGTTAAGAAAATCCCAGGGGATATGCTTAGGATAATTCTTGTTTTCTTTACAAGCCACTATGAAGGGTTTATGAGTATATAACACCTCAAAGAAAACATTTTTGTGATTATGGATTATATCCATAAATAGTTCAATTTATGTTAAGTGTTTTACAAGTATGGAATTATGTATCTTGATTCATAAATAAATCTAGTGTATGCCATTGAATAGAAATGGCACCCAGTAGAGGGAATGTAAACTCTAGTAATACATATGATACAAAGATTAAGAAGGATCATATCTTTCACGGTATTATGCCAACATTTAGAAGAGAAAATGTCTCCCATGTATTATCATCATTTGATGAAATAATATCATGTGTTGATATGATAAGTAAAGAGTTCTCGGAGTCCTATGGATTTGAAGGGAAGCCAGAGAAGAAAAGGATGGTAGGGAGAAAGACAGATAAAGGGAAGAAGGAAAAGTAGGATTTTCCCATATGAGATAACTGTGGAAAGAATATCCTTGGAAATTTCTTGAACAGTATGGGAGTGTGTTATAAGGGTGAAGAAAAAGGACACCATGTTCGTGATTGCGAGTGTAAGAAAAAGGTTTCAATTATACAATGCTTCATTTACAAGGAGTGGGGACACTATGCGAATCATTGTTCAAATAACCAGAGTATTCCCTAAATGATGATATAGGATAAAAATAAAGTTATGATACTACCAAAGATGAAGATGAATGACTAGTGTTATTATGTTGTTATTAACGAAATATTTCATTTTAGTGTTGTATCAACGATTTACTGGTTATATGAATTATGGGGTTAAATAAGGATTGTACTGCAAGACTATTTCATTGAGGATTTGAGATTATATGGACTATGATAAGTTACTCAACAGCAAGTTAATCTTTAAAAAAATGGTTGAATTAAAGTTAAACCATAATATGGTCTTTATACTGAGGTAGTAATGTTGGAATAATAGATGGTTGATTTGGATAAATTATATTGGATATTCTTAACTACCTTGGCACCGATTAATGGTTTGTTTATTTCCCCATTGTTGGAATATTCAATGATTTTAGAGAAGAGGAATATATCTATTATTCTATAAGGAATAAGGGAGCATGAATGTAATAAATAAGTTTTTATGGTAATTCAGGGTGTTACCATATTTTTAAAGAATACATGATGAATGTATTTACATGTTATTACGTGAAAAAAAGATCATCATTATATTTACCTTCCTTATAAATTTTTGACTGTGAGTTTGGAAATAAGTAATTTAGATAAGTCTAATAGTTGGAATGGATTACATTTCACATTTGATACAATTGTTAAGGTTAAATCATTTATGAATATTATTTTTGGATTGTTATAAAAAGGACAACCCGGAGGATGGGCGGCAACCTATCGCGTCCAGCAAGGCCGTGAGACTTGAACCTGCAACTGAAGGGAGACATGGGTGTATCACCTACCACTGACCCACATGATCTCCTAGATTGAATAATGTAGACTTTCTTTTAAAATTATGGTAGATGAATTATAAATTCATTTTGTTTGGAACCCTATATAAATAGGATAAATAGAATATTATTTTTATGTTCTATTATCATTTAGAGTAAAAGATGAGTTTGTGGTAGAAATTAGTTAAAGGACAAGACTCTACTTGTCAAGTATATATTTTCTTCTTCTATTATTATATGAAGAAATTAATTCTTATAAATTAGTGAAGGAATCATAAAAAAATGTGTTATCTTAATACCATATGTTTTTTTTCAACCAATGGTATTTTAAATCATCATAGATTGATGAATTTAAGGACCTCAATTTTACACTTGTTTGTGATCGATGAACTCAATTACTACCTATAAGTATTTATGTTTTTCCTCCAATTATATGTCTCTAATTTTCACCAATGTTCTCCTAATCGAGATCATAATTTTGTGGTGACCCTTTTATTTCCCTTTTCCTCTTATTAAGATTAAATTTTGTTAACCTAATTTCCGATGTGGGTTTTCCCAAAGGTATTTTCTATTTTCAAGCTTTAATTTTTGAAAAATAATTTCAAATTACAAGGAAACAATTTAATAAGCGGGGGGGGGGGGGGATGTTACACCCCATGATTCCATGGTACACTTCTCATTGAATAATACAGTAGCGTGTGTTGTACGCATCTTCGAGTTCTAACACACACCACAACTAAGAAAACTAACTGTTATGAATATTAATACCAACTTTTTGAAATTTTATACATTTTATCTTTCAAAATGGACTTCATTTTTGTATTTTAAATATCAAAATTATCCTAGGGTGAAATTCTGGTACTTTTCAGATAACTTTCATATTTTGATGAATAGTGAAAATTACTAAATTTTTATTAAAAACAACTTTTTAATCTAAATAATTAATTGTGATAAATTTTGAATTTGAGTGGTTTTAAATTATATTTACAATATATTTTTACCATTTAATATAATTTTGGTCATTTTACATAATTTCACATTTAAACCAGACATAAACAAGTGTCAATATTTTGATAGTTATTATCTCTTAAAAACACGTTTTTTGTTTTGATAGAGGGAATTAATTTTTAATTAATTTATGCCACTTATTTGTTTTGAATTTGTAAAAATGGACTCCAAATTTGGAATCAGGATATCCAAATTTTGTAAATAGGTAACTTTAATTTTTAGAAATTTTGAATAATTATTTCGGTAAATATTTTATTTACCATGGCTAAAGGGTAAATCCGGTAAATAAGGGAAAAATTAATATTATAATAATATTAAATTACCCTAAAACGTGTCTTACCCCTATTGTTAGATACGTGTCCGACAATGGGCATATTGGGGTCGATTTTGGGACCCCATGGATCCACTTTTAAGTGATAATGACACATTATATTAATTATGTTACAGTAAATACAAAAATGACATAAGCCTATATCTTTTAGAAAAGAATTTTTACATAGGGTTATATATGTTATATTTTCGACTATAAATATTAATTAGGAATCTAAAATTATTTCCTACATAATGGTATTTTATTTATATTTTTTAGAAATTAAATAAGTTAATTTATTTACGACACAATGATGATGCAGTAATTACCATATTAATGAAATATTAAGATAATTGATAATATAAATGCCCAAATAAATGTATTTTGAAACTTTTTATGAATTAAAATAATATTATAGGTTAATATTACATATTAGGATTGCTTATATATTTTTTTTTCTAAGTAATAATGCTGTTATGAATTTATCAAAAACAAAATACCCAATAGGGTCAAAATTGAAATAGAAGACATTTTAAAACAAATATTGTATTATTAATTGATATTATATTCCTAAAAAACAAAAGTTCAGACAAAGTACTTATAATATGATATAGGAATCATTAATGGACCACTTCGGGGGTCTATTGGTTGTTTATAGTATGTTTATTAAATATATAATATAAAAATACAAAGTGACATGGTAAATGTCAAACTAATTAACTAAGAATTAAAACTAAAATATATGGTTAATATAATGACCCAAACCTGTCTCAAATATATTAGTTGAAAATATTTCAACCCATACCCACCTAATACTTTGAATAATACACTTTTGAGCCATTAGAAACAAAATATGAATATATTAAAAATTAAAACTTTAAGTTTTTCCTAAAGATCCCCTCCTCCCCTTTATAAAAGGACACCACTTCTATCTAATTCCTCACACCTCTCAAGCCTTTTGGCTCATCCATCCTCTGCCAAATTAATCTCTCTACATCACAATCCTCCTCCTAGAAGACTTACCTTAGGCATAATACACACAAGAGTCCTTTTTGGTTCAAACCAAAGGGAGTAACCCAAATTAAAGGTTACGATTTATCTTAGCTTATTTTTTTTATTTTAATTCTACAACCCCTAAACTCATAATAATATTTAATTTTATGAAAAAAAGTATCCTAAATATACTAGGATCTTGTTATGAGAAGTATTCGAACTACACTTACACACACCTCCATCTAATGGGTGAAGAACATAATGTTTCTGTGGATGGCAACCAAACGCCTCACGAAACGATGATTATTCAATTATCTCCTAACACCTCTCATGGTGGCCATTATGTTGGAAATATAATTAAATATGTTATTACTGATATTTATTTTATATATATAATATTATTTAATTCCATTTTATAACATACCATTATTCGTTTCTTTTTGTATATATATACGATAATTTCATTTGAGGAACTGCGGACTACCGCCCCCTCAAAGTGATATGACTCGTTAATACCATACATGGAACATATAAAGGATGGAGTTAATGAACATAAGTAACACATATAAGATATTATATTATACTCGAATAATAATTTACCTATGTATCATTTTGTTTTGAATCCTTTTAAAATGAAAAATGAAATGGAAGTAGCATTCGTGCATATGTACAGATTACCATCTCCACGAACGCGATTAGATTCATTTCCCCATCATATCCATTCAAGAATAATTATAATTTGATGATTAAAAGTAATATTTAAGGACTTTATATAATTTTAGATATGAATAAGATACAAACTATCCATAACAAACACGGCTTATGTAACAAAGCATATAATGTAAAACGAACCAGTTAACACCCGAAACGACGATAATGATAAAATATTATTAACAAAACTATATTAAAAGATTATATATGATAACATATTTATATTTATTATTCTTTTATAATGAAATGGAAATTATTTAACTGTTATACAAGAGGTTAACCTACCCTGAACCAATGAAAAGTACTAGGTAAGGGGTTTTCATCTCACTCCTTATTCTCGTGAGATTCATTCCATATTGCCACTATTACATTTTCTGTGGTGTATGTACTGCACATAATTGTATTATTTGTGTAATACACATTGATTTATTAGTATTTACATATTCATTGTTTGATACCTCTTTCATGGGTTGTATGTTTTGTATGTTACCAAATTGGTAAGGGTTAATTCCTCTATCTCATTATTATCCGAGATTGTTTATGTGTAAGTATTTACTGCGATATTTTTGTTTTCCATGCCCATTCATCATAAAAATGATTTCAAAATGAATATTTTAAGGGTTTGTGAAAGGTACTCTATCAAGATCCTAATTTTTAATGTTGTAATGATTTATCTTTCTAAATCCTTTTAATTAAAATCCATGTTTTCAAAATTATTTTAATGATTTATCTATATGGACATTAATGTTTTGAAATGATAATTCTTTTCAAAAGTTTCAAATTGGTATGGGACACTTTGATTCCAAAATCGATTTTAAAATTACTTCCTTTATAAATGTGTGACTTTTAAATGATTTAAAAAAAGATATTTCTTTCAAATAGTATTGATTTCATCTATGTGAACATCCATTGCTGGATTTTATGCTTATTTGAACTTTATTTATTATGATACAAAATTTCCATATTTTATCAAAGGTTTTGTGAAATTTTTGACTGTGGATGTGTTATTTTTCTACAATTAATGGTTTATGGGGAAATTATTGACATTTCATATTCTAGTTTTAATACGAATGTTTATGTTATGTTTAAACGTATTCATATGAGGAATGCATTGGACTTAATATGTGACGGGTGGAGCCCGCTATAGCTCCTTGATGCATTGGTAGGTCTCATGAGACAAACTAGTGTCTTGGCAGGAGGCCTTGAGAAAATTCAATTTTTAGTCTTGGAACGAGGCCTTGGCTACGTGGTTATGATAGTCTTTCATTATGAATTCCATCATTATGAAAGTGTTTAGTGATGTTGCATGTGATTATTCGACTAGTAGAATATCCATGTGAATAATTAAATGGCATTATATCATTTTATTTTTGCCATATTATGTTGATGTTCATGTTTAAAAGACTTTTCTTTTAGTTATACATTTCCTTAAATGTTTATGCTTAATTATGAAGGTTTTTTCTGTATTGATTTCCCTTACTGAGCATTTGAGCTCACCTCTTTCTATGTATTATTTTTCCCAGGAATCCATGAAGTGTATTGTGATTGATATACAGGGTTAAGCCAAGGGAATAATGGTGTTCATAACGATTATTTATATTGTTTTGTAAGTCTTAAAGTGTAAGGTAACATTCGTGTATGTAATCTATTTTCCAAGACTGCTAAACCAATCGGTCCTTCGTGACTTGATTCCTTGTGATCATGACAATGTTATGTAATAAGGCACCGACTCTGGGTAACTCGGGTCGGGGCGTTACATAAAGTAACAATGGTGATACAATTGGATTCTAGACATAAAAATGGAACGGTTTTGAATTGTATTGAAATATGGAATTGTAAATTAGGAATATACCTATGAGTTAATAGACATAGAAAAATGACAAGTAGGGTTCACTCATTTTATATTATAAATCAAAACATTGGATTGATAATATAAAAACCCATGGTTTATGATATAAAACATATAAAAAGATATGTTTGATATTTTGGAAAAACCTGAATTTTGTCACAACATGGGAAGAATAGAGAGGCTATAATGATTTGAAGATAGATTTTACGGGATCTCCATATTTGGAGGTGTAAATGGAATGATTAGAAGAGTTATGTAGTAGTGTATATTTCATATTTCTATCCAGATTTATTTTTATGTTGAATATACCTTTTCGAGTGATCCATGAATTTATGTTGTTTTTTAGACTCAAAATTGGAAAATGTCACACTGTGGTGGTTCTACTAATGCAATAGTTTGGGTTTTTAGTTTTCTAAATTTAGGAAAATAACACTAAAACAAATCTATAATGGGGTGACTAAAAATTTAATTTATAATATAGGGAATATAGTGTAAGTGGTAACTAGGTTTGTATAAAATGAGATGTTCTCTAATATAGAGTCATGAGTGAAACAATCGAGGTGGTGGATGAATAGATCTAGGGAATTTGAATAAGGAAATGAAATATACAATACCAAAGGGATACACAAGTGAATGGGTCATGCATTACTTACCATTTATAATACAATCATAAAATTTTTAGATAAATATATTTCACTCATTAATATATTTAATGAATGGTTTAACAACATATTCCACTTTTAATCCTTAATCAATGTTGGATAATAGTAAAAAAATTCCTATAAAATTCATTTCCCAATTAAACTATTATTCATATATATAAAATTCAGATTGAATCACCCATGATTTACTTTCAAAATTCCCAATCCGACATTCTAATTATAATTTAACCAAGTTAGATCACAACCCCTTATTGACAGGATTAGTAATAAGTAAATACATTCTACTTAGTATTAAGAAAATCAATGAATTTTATCCCTTAATAATCAGAGGGAAGTTATAATTCCATAATCAATGAAATAATTATCGACCATTATTAATCAATAAAATATCACACTCAAATTAAATTGTGAAAAAAATAATGAAAAATTTGAAAAAAATAGATCAATGTTTTCAAAGTATTCTCTTAGACACAAGTATCTCAAATGTGTAACATCCCCTACCCTAATAAATTATGTTAGTCCAATGATAAGATGAAATAATGTTATGGTGGGGGTGAGTATGAATTTATATAAAGTTTAATTAATGAATTAAGAGTGATGACACCCACTATAATCACTATAATAGAATCTTATAATAAATTTGTCCCACCTTATGTCAAATACTAGTTATGAAGACTTTTCCTAATAGTGTTAAACCCCAAAAAATCCTATATTTCTCTATTAAGAGGCACAAGAAAAATAGTATTCTGTTTTCTCAAATAGGCACACCCCAATATCTGAATTTTTATTGGGAGATACAATCAAATTAAAATCCTTTTAATGGCTACTATAATAAATTACAATAATGAACATAGAAAAAGAATATTAAGATGAAAAAACCGCATGAATAGAAAAATACATCATAGTATGATAGTCAAGGTAGAAAGTAATTCTCCAAAAGTAATGGATTAAATTATTTATGTATGGTGGGTGAAAGTTGTTATTCACAAAAAAATAAGATTACATTTATAGACCAAGAATAAACACAAGATCATGTACTAACTTCTTTCTGGTTTGGTCAATTCTATTTTTATAGAGATTCTATATGTATGTCATCAGAAAAAATTTACGTCTATTGGATCTCTATTTTTCCTACTTACTATTTCAAATTTATCCATTCATGTTTTTTAGGTAATATTACAGGTGAAAATAATTCATATACAAAATGTCATATTCATGTATTTATTTCTGAATATTATATACAGAAAATTGATTCTAGTATATTAGAATTATTTAAACCAATTAATATAACAGTAACTTATTTGCAACAATATCCTTGTAGTACTTATGATAATCTATAATAAACATACAAATTCAATTCAATATGAATTTTAATATTTCTTGTTCCAAAATTTATATGTGAATAACCATACGCAATTAAACCCTTGGGAATCCCATTTAATTCTTCATTAATAAGTATTAAATATGCATATATATATATATATTATAAATAATTATTGTAGAAGTAAAACAATACCTATATCATAAATATGTTTGAAAAAATTGGAATGTTATGTATTATGTGATGAAAACATATTTACTAGTTTTATAATATTCTAGAGAAATTAAAATAACAACATAAGAAAATCTTTTAAGGGGAATTTCACGTATCCATTTATCTAAATTTAATATAATTGATATATTTGAATCTATAAAGCTGATTCATGTTAGAATATTCATATATAGAATTCAGCTATCTGATTTAAGGTAATTAAATTCACGTAAGGGAATAAACACAACCATTTTATGTAAGAAAAAACATGTAAAATATTTCACTATATTGGAAAATAATTTAAATTGTCAATAATTTTTACATAGCTTAATATTCATGTAATTATTTCTCACGTATGATAATTTGACACATACCTAAATCCATGTAACCAATTCTATAAATTTTAAAAAATATATTGACCTTTCGAAATTCACACCGAAAATTGTCCATGTATACTGTAGAATTAGCTTTCGTTCCAATTTAATTATATTTATAAAATTTCATTAAATTTCTAATTATATAAAAATAAAGTAATTTGTAATTATATATCTTAATTCATCATCAAAATATCTTATGAACATTATTCTAAAAACAATACATTCAAGATTAACAACTTATTTTAAAATCTAACATAATATAGAATATAATAAAGATTGATTCAGATTATTATGTCAACAAATTTAATGTAGATATGTTATTTATATTTTTAGAGAATCATGAATCACCTAATTTTGAGTTCTATATCACATTTTGGTGTTAAATTACCTATGGTAATTGATTAAATAAAATTAATAATGTTGTTCATGAATCATCTATGGGGATTATAAAATGACTATGTGGTTGAGCATTTGACTATGCTGATTCTGGAACATTTGCTTCGTGTAAATAGTACATAACTTCTATAAATTATTTTTGGATGATACATGTATCATATTTAGCATAGGAACTAAACATGAAACTTGGAGAATTTTTTTAATATTAAAAACTAGTAAACTATAACTATTAAAAGAAAATTATAATAAGGTTTAATAAATTTGATGTACACTATAAACAATAAAATATAAGATGTATCAAGACTATAAAAGGATATTAAACTTAGATAAATATTGTTAATAGTCAAATCATAATGTTTTTATACTAACCACTCAATATTTTACCACATTTTGATAGTTATAAAATCAATCATGGTCTCAAAACTTCTCTCCAATTTTGAAATTATTCAAAATATATAGTTTATTGAGAAAATTGATTCATTTAAATGTCAATTTTTTCGAAATATTTTTTTTAACATATTATATTCCCTAATAATTAAAATAAACAATATGAAAGCCATTTCCAATATGTATATTTCAAAATATTTTTCCTGGATCTACTTCAAAATGGGAATAATTTTTAATATATATTATGTTAATTATTGAAAAACCTCCCATAAACTATTCTTTTATAGAATATAACCTTTTATTAATTCTATTAACATCTTCTAGTTTGTTTGATAAGTCTTAAAATAATAGTATAATACACAAATATATATATAAATTAGGGAATAATATTCTAAAAAAACAAATTATAGCGTATTTAGATTACATTTAAATATACAAATATGATGATATTAACACAAAAAATCACCTTAAATTCATCCATACAAATGTAAATTCAAATCTCTATCACATCAAGTTAAAACATGACTTTCTCAAAATTATTAAAAATGTATTGAATAAAAAAGATATCTGCAAGTTGAATTTTTTATAAATAAATTCGAAACTTACATGTCATTTTTGTACAGGATAACCAATAAAATCACACTTAATATCAATGTTATTACTCCTATATTACTATAATATACATTTATAAATTTAAATTGAAGAATTATTGTCACATAACGTAGAACCATTTTGAAAAACAATAAAATAAAACAATGTTTTCTAAAATAATTATTATTGATCAAAAAATAATATAGTATTATTATATATACATTTGGAAGTATAAATTAAAAAAAATATTACTTCTTTGAATCTCATTAAACTAAATATTTAATGAGTGAATGGACATACCAAAAGATCTTTTTCTATCTATCTTTCATCCTCAAATTTAATAATCAGAACAACATACAAAATAAAACCTAGTTTTTTAGGGTTAAATAAAATAATATATAAATAATATTTAACAAATATAATAATATTTTTTTAAATAAATACCACATTCATTATGATCCATTTATACATACTAAAAATTAAATATGAACAAATAATTTTTTTCATAAAAGTAGTTAAATATAATAAACTTCCAATATTGTCTATATAGGTTTTAACATCAACAAATCTTCCAGATTTATCTAAATCATATATGTAAGTATTACTCATTGTAGTATTAGAACATTTAAAATAATATAATATAAATCTATTTACTAAATCTTTATCATATAGATATTAATTAGGGAAAATACCTTCATCCCTTTAATGTATATTCAATTAAATGATGAATTTAAATTCACACATAATTCTTATATATAATTCAGAATTCATATATTTTGAAAATTCATTAAAAAAATTTATTTGAAGATTAAAATATAACATCTTGTGAATAATTTTTTTGAAAATTAACGATTTATAAGAATATTTTAAAAACAATTTGTGATCAACCTTTAATTTATAATTTTCTTAGAACACAAAATAGTATCCTTTCAATCCAATATCATGGAAATTATTTTAAACAATATATAACTTTATATAGCTTATAAAAATTATTAGGATTCATTTCATTTAAAAAACCAGGGAAATTTCTAACAAAAACACATTCAAAAATACAACCACTTAGAAAATAATTGTTGACATCCATTTAAAATAATACATAACTATAAAAGTAATCATAGGAAAACAATATAATAATATGTCAAATCCTATAAAAAGCTAAAAAAAATATTGATTAAAATAATTCAATTTATCTTAAAAATATTCCTGATAAAATGATATGGATTTTTTCTTATCTATATTTCAGGATGCATAATTGTTTATTATAATTATCCACTTTATTTCAATAATATGTTAATAATTTCATGGAAAAACTAATATATCCACTCTATTCCTAGCAAACTTGTTTAGGTATTCTTTTATAGCCATCATCAAATTAACATCATCTAATGCTTGATCAATATTATATAGCCCAAAAATAGAAATAAATGTTTAATAAGAAGAAATATTCATAATTTATTTACTTGTTTGAATGTTTTAATCAAAATTTATAATCACATTATGTATAGGATGTTCTCTATGAGTATTCAATGATTCTTCATGAATAAGTTTATATTGAGGAGGAATATTTTCCCCCTAAATATTATTATCCCAAACATGAGGTACTTTATCATGATAATTAAAATATATAAATTCGTCCTCTTGTTTATTAATCTAATCATATATATTATTTAATGATTTCACATCAATCATAACGTGACTTGATTCTTCAACCGGTATATTTCTTTTATTATTTATTTTCGATTAATTACTTTGTTTGAATATCTTAAGAGAAATAGATCTCCATTTTTTATATAAAATTTATCCAAATACACATTTGAAATACAAATAAAATATTTACTTCCAAATATACTAAAATCACAAATTTTATGTCTTCTTCCTCCCAAATAATCAGAAATTTTATTTTTCACAACTGTCTTAAAACAATTATATTTTTTAAATAAAAACATATTCATGGATTATTACCCAAAATATTAATTTATTTTAAACATATTTATCAAGTAACTAGATATTTATTTAATTATTATATATTTACTTCTTGAAAAAAAAATTTGGGGTGAACCATGGTTTTGAAAATTATGAAAATTACAAAATTATTCCCAATTTTTGAAAAATTATTGATTTTTGAATTCACCACCATGGTCAATTATAGCAGTTTTGATGATGTTTTCTTTATTATTGGGAAAAAATTTACAAAACGTGATAAATTTAGAAAAACATTATTATTTATGAGTATGAAAAGTAAACCCATGAGAATATTATAATGTAGTCCATAATAGAAAAAACCTATATTATACCTCTTAAAATAGGTTCGTTAATATGTGTGAATAAATCTAAATGAATGTGATCAAGAGCTATTAATTATTGTAATTATTTTATTTACATACAACTTTTTCTTTTATTTATCTTTCAACAAATATTCACATATAATGGTGTTTTCAAATTTATGTTCATGTAACTATAGAATAATATGGTTCATTGGAAGCTTGTTCATCCACCAAAAAATAGCACATACGGACCTCCTATTATACATAATTTTATCATATTGTTACACATTTTCTTTTTCATTTTGATTATTTAATTTAGTAAAATTAATTTAATAAAAGTTAAATTTTATCTTTTCTAAAATCAAGATAGATTTTCCTTGAAAACTATACAATTATATATTTGAAATTTAATGGTCATTCCATCAACACATATTTTTCATATTTGTTTCCGACGCTTTCGTCGGGGCGCGTGCCCGTCCGTCCGTAGGGGGAGGACGTGCGGCGCTTTTGTTGCCCCGCATTCTCGCTTTCCAAAGGCGGGCGACATTCGCTCCTTATCCAGGGACGTCTGCTCCTTGATCAAAACGGGATGATGGGATGTCGGTTCTTCCTCCTGTGGATTCCTCCTCAGAACTCGTCACCTAGTCCGGGTCTCCCTCATAGATTTAATACGTAGTTCGTGAAACTCTTCCCAGTTCCATGTTTCCATGGGCGCCGGTTAATTACACTGCTTCTGTCGGGACATTCCAAAGGGTCCAGTCAGGGCAGCAACCTTCAGTCAGGGGAGTAGTCACGTTGATGCATCAGTAGCATGTCTGGATGCAGGGGTACCTGGCATGTCTGTCTGTTATCCTTGGCCACAAGGCTTCTCGAGGACGTGGAAGCCTGAGGCATCCCACATCGAGTGCAGGGAATTATATGTCATAGACACATATCTGAGGTTTTCCTCAGCTTCCCGTGTTCAACACAGGGTATGCCGCAAGTTTAACGTCCAGCGGTGACGGATCAACCCAACCAGAGCATTAGCTAGGATAGATCGGATTGAGGGATCCTCCTTAAAGGATGTCGATACCGGGGCCAGTCCATGGGCAGCTGTGAAGAAGGGCGTACCGACATGATCTCACCGGGATAAGACGGTCTGGGCGAGGATCAGGACGGGTGATGGGTTGAAGAATGGAGTGGAAGGAGAGTGAAATGGGACCATCGCAGGGGCGACGGTGAAGTTGGCCTTGAGCCTTGACGAGGCTTCCTACGTATCCCCGTGGCAGGGAATCAAAGTACGCGTAGTTCGGGATGACGCCGATAAACCGACGTGAAGGTGGACCTTGGCCCGATGAGCATCGTCAGTGCCTCGACGTGAAAGTAGACCCATGGGTCCACTAGTGGTGGGCTTGAACCTTAGGAAGGTTTCCTACATACCATGCCTTGGCATGGATCAAAGTCCCCGTAGTTCTAATGATAGAATATAGTTTAACATCTTGCGGGACGAGGGGGCATACAGTTTAACGTCATGCTGGACGAGGGCGAAACTCGACGTGAATGAACGACCGAGCAAGGTGGCTTTGTCGGCGAACTGACGTGAATGATGGACCTTGGTCCAATGAGTGGTGGGCTTGATCCTCTGAAGGGCTTCCTACGTACCATGCCTTGACATGGATCAAAGACCTCATAGTTCGGGTTAGTCACAACGGCTTGCCGTCGAACTAGAATTGCAGTTTAACATCGTGCTGGACATAGGTAGAACATGACGTGAATTCGATGATGGGTGGGCTTGAACCTCGTGGAGGCTTCCTACGTACCACGCCTTGACATGGATCAAAGACCTCATAGTTCAAATGGGATGGGTCGCAATGGCTTACCACTGGACCAGAATGCAGTTTAACGTCATGCTGGACGGGAATGAGACCCGACGTGGATGAGTGATGGGTGGGCTTGAACCTCATGGAGGTTTCCTACGTACCATGCCTTGACATGGATCAAAGTCCTCGTAGTTCGTTAAGATGGGTCGCAACGGCTTACCGCTGGACCAGAATGCAGTTTAACGTCATGCTGGATATGGGTGAGACCCAACGTGAAATGATGAGTGGGCTTGATCCTCATGGAGGTTTACTATGTACCATGCCTTGACATGGATCAAAGTCCTCGTAGTTCGTTAAGATGGGTCGCAATGGCTTACCGCTGGACTAGAATGCAGTTTAACGTCGTGCTGGACGTGGGTGAGACCCGACGTGAAATGACGGGTGGGCTTGAACCTCATGGAGGCTTCCTACATACCATTCCTTGACATGGATCAAAGTCCTTGTAGTTCGTTAAGGGTAGGGGTCAGGGTCGGTGCTCACTCTAAGCCCACGTGAGTCATGCTCGGTGTGAGAAACAAGAAGTTGCAAGGACCTGATGATCACGTCGCGAAGGATGCGACTGTGAGAAGCAAAGAGGGGATTACGCGTTAGGCGGCCCATGGTGCTGGGACTTACTCTAGGGTGGAGGCCCATGGTGCGACAAAGCGATGGAAAGATGGACCTTGGTCCAATGATGGGAGGTGCCTCATTCCCTATCACGCCCTCCACTGACCTTGGTAGTGGGGAAGTACGGAGATGCAGAGGTGCAGCCATCCGTTGGGGAACTAGGGTCGTCCTTCTCCTACGAACATACGCCACTCCGACAAGGAGGATATCATCCCATGTGAATGGGTGACTCCATTCCCATGGGGACGAGTGGGCGTAATGAATGTTCGAGCTGGGGGGACCGTTTGTGAGGGGCCCGAGGTCGGGTCACAGTTTAACGTCATGTGTTGAGGACGTGGTGCTTGGCAGTTTAACGTCCTGCAGCTCGGACGAGGGGGGTTCACTCCACACCCCTAGGACATACATTACTGGTACCCTCTGGTCCTTGAGGAAGGGAAGGTACTAGTAAGGCCATGGTTAAGGGGGGTCGTGGAACGAACCATCGAGGGGTCCACGTTAGCGTGGCTATGCGAAGAAGCAATAGCCGTTAGAGTGCCTATGCGAAGAAGCATGAGGCGAAGCAATGCTACGGGTGGTATTGTCCATGGGACTTTGAAATCACATCGTGCAAACCTGGAGGGTCGCACGGGAAGAGGAATTGCTAAGCAAAGAAGTGTGCTTCGCGAAGTGGAGTGCCCTGGCCTTAGCATTGGGCATAGGTGTGAGTGGAAGGTGCTTCGTGAAGTGGAACAGTGTTCGCGGAGCACTGCCTCGCGGAGAAGGGGTGCCTCGCGAAGCAGGGTCCTGCGAAGCAGTGTGCTTCACGATGTGTAGCGATCCTGCCTTAGCATAGGGATCACTAGCATGGGATGGGTGTTTCGCAAAGCATAAACGCTCCGCGGCTGCCCGGGTTCCCTTGGGAATCCCCTTCCTTCGCGAATGCCCTTGAGCTTCGTGAAGGGAATCCCTCTCGGAAGAGGGGCTCAAAACGAGACAATGCAGAGGACTCTCGCGAAGTAGAAATACCTCGCGGAGCTCATGATTCCCGGGGAAAAGCGTGCTTTGTGATTCAGGAGAGGAGAAGCTGAAAGGTCGGATTGTCCGTCCCCGGGACTCAGGGGGAGTCCAGTATTTATAGGGAAGGGGCGCCGCGAAGCAGAACTCGCGCGCCGCCTTCGGTGATTCGCGGCGCGCTCGCGAACGTCAACGTCGTCCGGGGATGCTTACCGCCTCTGGAGCTTCGCGGCGGCTTGCGAACGTCAAATGCGTTCGCGGAGCATTACCGCCTCAGGAGCTTCGCGGCGGCTCGCGAACGTCAAATGCGTTCGCGGAGCATTACCGCCTCAGGAGCTTTGCGGAAGCTCGTGAACGTCAAATGCGTTCGCAGAGCATTACCGCCTCCGGAGCTTCGTGAGGCCGCCATGTTCGGGGCGCTTCACGGCGGGGCTTTGCGTGGGTGCTTCGCGTGGGTGCTTCGCGGCGGTGCTTCGCGAAGCAGTGCGCTGGCCTTCTTTTTCGTTCCTTTCTTTCAGGCCATATTTTTGGCGCCAACAAATGCCCCCCCTCAGACTTGGAGACGCGGAGGGCTAAGGGTCGAAGTCTGAGGGAAAATCGCCAAAATCGTCGGTGGTTCGCGAAGCAGCTTCGCGAAGGGTGCCCGCGGTGCTGACCGGGGCCACAGATCTGGACGCGCCGCAATGCTCCTCGCGGTTGAGGCACGCCGCGATGCTCCGGGGTCGCCGCCTATAAATAGGGGGTCGACCTCTCTTTTTTCTTCACGTGCCTTCCTTGTCTTTTTGTGCTCTCGACTTCGCGAAGCTCCGCGTACTCCGCGACACCCTCCGCGAATCGAGCTTCACGGCGAACTGCGGGTCTCCGACTCCGCGTCTGCGCCAAGCGAACCTCTGCTTGTCGACCTTGGCCAGACTTCGCGGCTTGGTACCGCGACCGATCATCGCGATCCGGCTTCACGATTCAGCTTCGCGGTCGAGCTTCGCGATCCAGCCGAAAGAATTCTTTTCTGAGGGCCAGAGTTAAAATGGCCCATCAAGAGACTGTATTGGGGGTCCTTGTAGATGCTACTCGTCGAGATGAGATGGCCAGCTGTCCCGGCTTGGGGGAGATGATCCGGAGCCACTCGGACCACACTTCTTTGATAGATCTGCTCTCGGAGGGTCAGAAAGATTATCCGCAGTGCAGGAAACTGCCGTTGTACGGCTTCGGGATTAGGGATGATGTCTTTATCCCTGAGGCGAATAGGGATGAACCAGCTTGCTGGTTCAGGATCACACCATGCCAGCACAAATGGTTCAGAGCGGCCGATGGTCATGCGCGGGAGGACTTCACACCCGTTACCGCCGACTGTCTCTACAACCATGTGAACGACATTGACGGGAAGCCACTACAACCAGAGACTTCTCCTCCCCTTTACCGTACCATGCTGAAGGTGGCTCTGCAGGATTCGAAGAAAGGATGGTCCGATGAGTGGGACCTGCGCCAGGGCGGCAACTTTACTGATGACTAGGCCTGGGCCTACTGGGTAGGTGCCTCATGCGAGGAGTTTGGGGCCGAGCTGAGGAGAGTGCGGTTTAATGAGGCGGCATGGGCCTCCCAATTCCACATTTACCAACCGAAGCAGCTAATGTCAGAGTTGCTGAGTAGATGGTCATCTACGACCAACACTTTTCACCTGCATCACGGGGAGGTGGGCATCAGCCAGTGGGATGTCCACCAGATTTCTGGGGTCCCAATCTTGGGGGCCATGTATGAAGAATTCCTCCCCATTTCCAGCGCGTGGGGAGATGCGGAGCAAATGCCGTGACTGGCGTCGGCACTGATGGCACTTGTCCCTGGAGAGGACAAGGAGGCAGTGAGGGACGTCCACTTCAGGAGGTGGTTCAAATGCTTCCTGAATTTCCCAGAGAATCGAGAGTTCCCCCCGAGGCCTCGAACTTGTCCAAGGGCAGCCCAACGGGGCAAGGGGCACTCGTATTGGCGGGTCATGGAGGACAACCAATCGAAGACTTGGGGTTTCAGTGTCAGCACTGATCAACATCCGATAGTCAGGTTGGCGGCATTCATCGCGGCTCTCATATGTGGCTGGATCCTGCCGGTGAGAGATACAAGCATGGGGGTGTGGCCCAGCTCATTTATCATGGCGTCGGTGTTGGCCATGGGGCAGCGGATCAATCTGGGGATTCCGATGCTCACCAAACTGTACAGAATGCTGCGACATATTATCGAGGGCAAGAAGCCGCCAAGGATATGCGGGCCCTTCCAACTCCTGTATGGGTGGATCGCAGCGCATATCAGGGGGATTTACGAGTATCCAAACCCCATTTCACCGTCGGGATCGAACTTCCTCCCCTCCATCCTGAACGCGGTCGGGAGCTTCCCGTTCAAACTGGCCATTTCTATGGTGCTGAATAGGGTGTGGAGGGCGGATGAGTTTAACTTCCACCCCTTCCCATTGCCGACAGGGATGCTTACTAATGACGGACTGGGAACGGAAGAGCATCGGGCTTACCTCCTGGCCTTTCGAGGTGGAGTTTTGGTGGCACGAATATATCGTGAGCCGCTCTGCGAACCGTACACCCCTCATCGGTTTGCGAGGCAGTTCCGGTGCCTCCAGCGGCAGACCCCGCAGGTCTACTAGGAGGTGCGTCACGAGGAGAACCCGTGTGTGATGAGGGAGCTGTGGCTCATGTTCACACGGGAAGATGGAAAGATGCGGATCGCATTGCCTCCATCCATCGCCGCTTTCGGATTGGTGAATGAGTACGCCATCAGTTGGGAGGCTTCTTACCTAGGGGAGATGCTGAAGCAGCCAACGATTCGGGTTGGTGACGGTGGGCCTCCTCTATCTCGAGGTCAGGGTTGGAGGGCAACTAGGGCCGCTCGCGGTGGCGGGGATGCCATGGCGGCGAGACCCGCACCGGCCGAGGGTAAGGCAGCAGCGGTGGATCCGGTGATTCCGGAAGAGCAGGGTCATCCGGAGGGGCGGCCAACGAGGGGATTTCGTAGGATATCCACTCAGGCTCCGGGGAAGCGCTTGCATCACATTGACATGGTAGAGGATGCCGTCTTCCTGGAAGCTTGGGACATTTGGGATGTAAACCGGCAATTCCTCAGCCCACCAGAGATATGGGCCCACCTAAATCGCCTCGGGATGGAATTTTCGGGCATAGGCCCAGTTCGGACTGGATTCACGGCATCTCCGGCGGAGGCAGAACAGTACCTGGAAGAGATGGAGGATTACGTCCACTCTAGTGGTGTCCCTCGCCCAATGACAGACCGGGTGAGGGTACTGTTGAATCAGACGGTCCCCCCGCAGTTATCGGCTGCTGATCTGAGGGAGCGCTTCCCCTTGCCGGAGGAATCAGAGGACTCCTCTCGGGAGGATGAGGCTGGAGGAGGGAGCCCACTAGAGGAGGGAGAGGTCGGAGACCGAGGCTCAGAATCCGACGATTTCGCGGAGGCTCTCGAGGTAGCATTCCGAACTTCTCTCCTTACGATCTGTTCGTGGGTCCATATGGACTTCTCACCAATGTTTGAGCCACGCAGGAGGAACTTGTTCACATGCCTCTTTCTCGCTCCTTGGCGGGTGATGATGCGGGACCTTCAAAACCTGCGCCTATGGCTGCGTCCAGTTCCACGTCTGGTGGGACCAGGGCGCCCGAGGTGGCTCTTCCGGAATCTCCAGACCTTCCAACAGTATACGGGGGGCCTCGTCTCATGGTCCCGTCAGTACCAGCTCAAGATTAGTGCTCGGAGGTTGATTTCCGTAAGTCTCCTCTACCGGTCTCCTCGTTGTCACATGTAGACCATTCCAACTAATGTTTATCCATCTCTGTCGTACAGTTATTCGACTGGCATGGGCCGTCGCGGCAGGACTGGTCGGGATGTCTGCTGGCGTCCCTCCTAGGGGCATGCCGGTGATGGTGGCAATAGTCCCTCCATCTCCTCAAGCTGCGGCGCACATCATCACTGGCGGGTCCACCAGCAGGGCCGTACCCGAAGTTATTGAGGTGGACTCCGAGGAAGAGGATCAACCGGTCGGTCCCAGTTCTGTCGTGCCTGCTTCGGCGCCAGGTGTCGCACTGGATTCAACACAGGATGTTGATCCTGCCGAGGATTTCCTGCGGGCATATCCTGCGTACGAGCCTGCCAATCGTGCGGACTGGGACGAAACGACCTCCGATGAGGAAGACAGTAGCATAGTCCGTCGTCGGTCGTGGAAGCTGATCGCGCACTTTATCAACGACACTCCCCAAGCAAAATGGTTGGCCGAAATGGATAGGCTTCGCTCGCGGTTGCGCGAACTGTGCGCTGGGGGAGTGGATTCCCAACGTCCTTACACACTCATCCGAGAACTTATGGCTAAGAAGATCCGGGGGAATGATCGTGGGCTCAGCGTGGGCTGGCAGCGGAGGAAAGCGACCAGTATCAAGAAGCTCCAGGAGGCTGAAGGCGAGGTTCAACAGATGCAGACCCGAGAAGATGAGCTTTCAGCCTCTCTTGACGCACAATCTGAGCTGGTCTCACGGTTGAAGGCCCAGCTGGCGGAGGCAGAAGATCATATGAGGCAGACCTCTGGAGAGATGGCTGTCGTTCAAGCTGGCGTAGAGAGGGCCAAAGCCAGGACTGACGAACTGCGCCCCGCCGCTGCTGAGGAGGAGCGGGAGCTAGTTCAGCGGCAGCAAGCCTTGGATGCCACAAGCCAACGGGTGGCGGATCTGCAACGCTCTTTCGACGGGGTCAACCCGTCCATGGGGGAAGTCGACCCCCGAGTATTGTAACAAACCCAAAAACCTTTCATTGGTACTTTCGTGCTTCAAAAAATGTTTTCTTTTTTTTGAATGCCGTAGCGCGCACGATTTCCACTGTTGAATTGCCTTGTTACATCCCTACAATGTTTGCGGGACGTTCGACGACAATTACCTAGGCCCACATGGGTCGAGCCCGATGTCCGGGATTCGGATTACCAGTCCGGATTTTTGAGAGACGGGAGAGGCTTGATGGGAGAAGGAACTTTCCGGATGACGGAATTACCGTTTCTTCAACGTGCTCTTATGCACAAACGGGACAACGCCAGGGGTGCTGAAATCGGTTCAGACAGATGAAAATGGGAAGCGTGAATCACGATACCCAAGATTTGGAACACCGTGAGGATGTTGTGATAATAAGGGGAAACTGTTAACCTTGGAGAAGCGGTACCCTTAATGTGTTAGCCTGAAATGGGGACAACAAATGAGCATCGACCGCTGACCGTATTCGCAACACGGGATTTTATCAATTTTTCTTCGGTCAATCTTTCGGGATGTTGGCCCAGGACAGTAGGCGGACCATAGGTCAAACATCCATACTGTTAGGGGGTCCTTCCAGGTATGACCCGTCTTCCGGAACGTTGGCCCAGGACGGTAGGTGAGCCGATGCGGCATGAGACCAGGCCGTTAGGGGGTCCCTTTAGACATGAAAGAGGACGAGGGTCCGAATAAGGGGCACTCAAAGCGTGGAATATGGAGTGATGGTCTGTCCGAACAGAATCCAACACTTAGGTAGTTACACCACCGTGGTGGGAGTACGCCAGATAGGTGCATAGGTTTGATCATGGATCTTTCCTTCTTTCAGACAGGGCCTCTCTGGCGAGGGGGTCTGTCACTTCCCAGTGGGATCTTGGGGCATCCTGAACTTGTTTAGGGTAGAACCGCAGTTTAATGTCATGCGTTGAGGACACATAGACTCTTGTAGTTTAACGTCATACGATAGGACGTGGAATAAAATGGAAGGAAGCATGTGGTGCGGTAGATATGAAACCGACGTGAACGAGGACTTGGAGTCTAACTCATACCACATACCCCCGGAGGAAACTCTTCAGGTCGAGGGACCAAGAGTGAGGATTGGGCTGGGCCCGAAGCAGAGTGGTCGGGCGTTCCTACGTACCCCTTGCGGATGGGAATCAAGCCATACGTAGTTCTCAAAGTGCATTTTAACGTCATGCAGGACGAGCAGCCTGACCGCATTGGTACACATCCCGCCAAAACTAATAAGCCCACGTGAGGCGTGCTCGGTGTGAGAAACAAGAAGTAGTGGTGGGGATTTCCCGACACAGAAAGGGGCAGGTTAGGGAAAAGGGGCGCTCGGTGAATACCGGCCCAGTGACACTAACACGATCATTGTGGCGCACCTAGATGTGCGAAGAGAAAGAGCCGAGTATGATGGAATTCCACTTGAACATGAGGAAGTGGAAATGTGTGAATCATGGAGCTCAAGATTCAGATCACGATAATGGCGGCGTGACGATGGAGGATAACTGTTGACCATGGCGGAAACCCAGCATCCTGTTGCGTTAGCCTAGAATGGGGACAGACAAATGAGCATCGACCGCTGACCGTATTCGCAACGTGGGATTTTATCGATTTGTGGTCAAATATCCGTAGGGACATTGGCCCGAAACGATTGAAGGGACCTTAGGTCCATCATTCATGGAGAGCATTTAAGCTTAGTATCCATGTCGTCTGAGGGTCCTTTTGGATGTGGAAGAGGATGAGGATCCAAATAGCGAGCTCACGAAGCTTGGTCATGGGAGGAGGGGAATGTCCCTGTGAAAATCCCACACTTCGGGCCCTTTGTCGAAATGTATCGGAATACGGCAACAAAACGTATTAGAGAGAGGGAGCAGATTACTTTCCCTTGAGGGGATCTTAGTTTAGGGTCGTAGAATTCAGACCATGGGTGAGAGGAAACATAAGAGGCACATGGTGGAGTAACTCAAACACCTGGCGTGAACGGGAATAGGAGGTGTGTACGACGCGGTGAACAACTCAACGTGAATGAGGGCACAACCCCATATCACACCGCGAAACCTCCTTGGGAGAGGTTTTTGGTCAAGGGACCGAAAGGGAAAGTTAGGCTGGGCCCGCGGGGAAGTGCCCAGGCGCTCCTACGTATCTCATAAGGATGAGAATCAATCCATACATAGTTCTGAAGGGTGCCTTTGACCATAAATGGGTAATGGGAGCATGGGATGCATGGCGTCAAGACCTGACGCGAAGGAGGACCTAAGCCCTGCTTACCATGCGTTCTCTGGGGAAATGTTCAAGTCGAGGGACTGAACACAAAGGTTAGGCTGGGCCCGCAGGGAAGTGCATGGGCGCTCCTACGTATCTCATAAGGATGAGAATCAAGCCATATGTAGTTCTGGAGGATGACATGGTAGGATACCAGTGCCAGGGGAAAAAGGGAGTGCGGGCATGGCCCTTGCACTAAAAGAAGCGGAATTTGATGTATCTTGTTTGTTCTTTAAGGTGAATGGTTTTTTTTTGTGAAGCGACATGCCTAGAGTAATAGGCTGTGATGTCACCACAAGGATCAAGCCATGATGGGCGTTGAGAAATGGCATGGCACGTGACCAATACCCAACGTGATGTCCTCTACGAAGAGGTCACCAAAATGCAATGCCGTTTTTCGTCGTGCGGCCAGAACGATAATGTCACAGTTTAGGGTCGTATGATAGGACCAAGCATGCATTTTATCGTCATGCAGCGCAGACGTAGCAGAGACCATGCTAGGCGGGAAATGTGCACAGTGTTATAAAACACAATTGACGGAGACATGATCCCACATCAGATTGTACGCCATTCGGAGAAGGAAACCTTAGGCCGAGGGGTCTATACAGAGGGGAAACAGGGGGAGAGACTGGTTTCTTGAATGGGTTGTACCTGAAGACAGGGTGTCTCGGTGGTCCTACGTATCCCATGAGGATGAGAATCAAGTTAACGTAGTCCCGAATGGGTCTTAGTTTATTGTCTTAGATCTCGGACCATGGGAGCCCCAAAGGATGCCATATTGCAGCTTTGTCCCCCTGACACGCAAAGGTGCACTGAGGGATAGCGCCAAAAGTGTCGAGATTCCACCTGGACATGATGGGGTGGAAAATGATGTGAATCATGCAACCAGCATTCAAGGACTGAAGGGGATGGTGTGACGATAGAGGATTACTGCTAAACATGTTCGCAACACAGCATCCCGTCGCGTTAGCCTGAGATGAGGACAAACAAATGAGCATCGACCGCTGACCATATTCGCAACGCGGGATTTTATCTATTTGTTGTCCAAAACCCTCAAGGGAGTTGGCCCGTAACGGTAGGAGAGCCCTTGGGCATTGTATCCAGGCCGTTCTTGGGGTCCCTCTGGGTGTGAAAGGTGATGGAAGCCCGAATGGGGGGGAACACGAAGATTGACAAGTGGAAGGAACTTGATCAAGTTGAATCTGACACTCTTGGTGCTAGACCAGAGTACTCTTAATACATGGGAGAACCACTGCAATGAGTCAAGGGACTCAACCTTGAGGGTTATCGAGAGATGGAAGATTCCCAGGGGAAGGGGGCACGGTGCCCAAAACCCTGTATCATACCTACACATCCCCCTCTTGGAGAGGGACAGACCAAGTGGCCTAGGTGACCGGGAGATCAGGAGATCACTAAGAGGTGGGGCCGGACCCGAATCCAAGACATTCGGGTGGTCCTACGTATCCCATGAGGATGGGAATCAAGCCACACGTATTTCTGAATGGTGCCTTTTAATGTCATGCAGGACAAGGAATAGGAGGGCTAACTCTCAAAACGGGGTGCACGTGGTGCAGCTATTGCAAACCCGACGTAAATGAGGACATAGTCCTACACTACGCCACGTGGTCCCGTGGTCGGGGTCCTGAAGGCAGGACCAGAGAGGTGAACTTGCTGAACACAAGCTGGACCCAAAGAAAAGGGGTCTTGAACGTAGTTCCAGATGAGAATCTTAGTTTATGGTCTTAGAGCTCGGACCGTGGGTGGTGACAACTCCCGAGTAAGCACAGATGTCGACCCAATCCCTAATCCCACGTGAGATAAACTCGGTGTTGGAAACAAGGGGGGAAGATCCTTATCGCAATACTTGGGGAATCCATCAAAGGGGAGTCGGTGGAGAGTTTCGAAGGACACCTTTGATACAGCTTGTTCTCCCAACGCGCAGACGTGCACGGAGGAAAAGTACCAAGAGTTCTGAGATTCTACTTGGACATAATGAAGTGATGAAGGGTGTGAATCATGTACCCGACATTTTGGGCTTAATGGGTTGGCGTGGCGATAGAGGAAAACTGTTAACCATAGTGGAAACATGGCGTCCATATCGCGTTAGCCTGAGGTGGGAACAACAAATGAGCATCGACTGCTGACCATATTCGCAACGCAGGATTTTATCGATTTGTTGTCTGAAACCCTCGGGGGAATTGGCATGTAACGGTAGGAGAGCCCTTGGGCGTAGTATCCAGGCCGTTATTGGGGGTCCCTCCGGATGTGAGAGATTATGAAAGCCCTGATGCGGGGATACACAAAGCCTAGAAAGTGGGTGCGGATGTGTCCGAGTAAATCTTGGCATTCCAGGTAATAAACCCGAGTACTCTTAAGCACATTGGTGAACCGCCGAAAAAGAGATCGACGAAACAACCTAGTAGGGGGGGAACATGGCATGGTCATTACGGGACCTTCGTGAATGAGGACATAATACCACACCACACCATACGATCCTATAATATAGGACCTGGGCCGTGTCCTGGAAAGGCCAAGGGGCCTGAGGTTGAGCCTCGGTCAGGAAGGCCTGACTGGCTTGCAGTTTTAATGTCTTGCAAAGAGGATGAGGGGCCAGGGGCCCAAGGAGGCCAAGGGGCCTGAGGCCGGGCCTCGTAAATGGGGGGCGTACGTCATGGTACATGATCCCGACGTGAATGAGGACGTAGTCCTACACCACACCATACACCCCGGGTAAGAGATTGAGCGGAGAGGTCCGAGAAGGCCAAGGGGCATGAGGGTGGGCCTCGTAAGGGGAGGCGTACGACATGGTACATGATCCCAAAGTGTATGAGGACATAGTCCCACATCACACCGTACACCCCTGGGTAAGAGGGGACCTGGGCCGTGGCCCGGAAAGGCCAAGGGGCCTAAGGTCAGGCAACAGTCAGGAAGGCCTGACTGGTTTGCAGTTTAACGTCTTACATGAGGACGAGGGTTGGGGACCCGAGAAGGCCAAGGGGCATGAGGCTGGGCCTCGTAAAGGGAGGGCGTACGGCATGGTACATGATCCCGACGTGAATGAGGAAATAGTCCCACATCACACCGTACACCCCTGGGAGGAATCGGGACCGTGGGCCCAATCGCTAGCACCACCTGGGGGAAGTTTGTCACCTCGGGATGGGGCAGAATGAATCACTGCACTCGATGTCTGGGATATCTCGGGGTGGACCCGAAGATCCAGGATATTGTTGAACATATTCGACACACAGCGTTCCTATGGTGACCCGTATGGGAGCAACAAATGAGTGTCGACCGCTGACCAAATTCGCAACGCGGGACTTGTATCGGCTTGTTGCATGAAAACCCTCGGGGGCGTTGGCCCGTATCGGTAGGAGAGCCCTTGGGCATTGTATCCAGGCCGTCCTTGGGGGTCCCTCTGGTTGTGAAAAATGATGGAATCCCAGTCAAGGATTGGGTAAAGCATAGCTATATCCATCCACGAAAGGGGAAAACACCTCCAGGGGGTAATGTGCAGTCGGGTTGAGGCTTGCTCGATGCGGGTCGGGGCAGAAGCGTGCACCCTGCCATGTCTTGACCCGAGGGGAAGATTTTGGCTTTTGGGCTGGGCCAACGGAAGAAATGTCCAGGCGTTCCTACGTATCTCATAAGGATGAGAATCAAGCCATACGTTGTTCTTGAAGGCCATATAGTTTAGCGTCATGCGGTAAGGACGTGGAAGGAATAGAAGAACGGGAGCGGGCACATGGTGCGACCCTTACAATCCTTGTGCGAGCAGGGTTGCATACGCGGGGCCAAGAAAGCCTACTCCCGGGTACACAAAGATCATCCAAGGAGACTATACCCAGGGGGAATAGTGGAAGAGAGAAGCTTGGGGCTGGGCTCAAGACGAGGCGTCCGAGCGTTCCTACGTATCTCATAAGGATGAGAATCAAGCCATACGTAGTTCTGAAAATGCAGTTTAACGTCATGCGGGAAGATAAGAAGCATCTCATTTGGGGATATGTACGGTACGACGAGTAATCCGACGTGAATGAGGACGTAGTCCTGCACCATACCGTACAATCTTGCAAGAGAGTAGATCAGGGAAAACCAGGGGGCACATGGCCGGGCCGCGGTCAGGGAGACCTGACCAGCTTGCTGTTTAACATCTCGTGGTGAAGACGGGGCTGGGGGTCTGAGGAGGCCAAGGGGCCTGAGGCTGAGCCTCGGTCAAGAAGGCCTGACCGGATTGCAGTTTAACGTCTTGCAGTAAGGAAGGAGATGCAGTTTATGGTCGTGCAGGACTTTACAGTTTAGAGTCATGTTGGACCACAACGTGCAGTTTAAGGTCATGCGGGACTATTTCACAGTTTATCGTCTTGCAGGACGAAGATGCAGTTTAAGGTCATGCGGGGCCATTTTGCAGTTTAGGGTCATGCAGGACCCTTTTCGCCCTAGGAAAAGTATCGTTTGAGGAATTTGGCATTGGTGGGAGGGATTATACGCTTTCCATATGTGGTCACCAAGGAGTATGCTCCATTGGGGTAAACCTTATGGATGATATAAGGCCCTTCCAATTTGGGTTCTAATTTTGGCGGTTTCCTACCGGGAATCATTGGTGCTCGAAGGTCCAGTACCAGGTCGCCCTGTAGAAAAGAGCGAAGACGAACCTTCTTGTCAAAGGATCTCGCTATCTTGTCCTGATGCCTTTCCAGATTGTGCAGGGCATGAAGCCGGTTATCGTCCAGTGCTTCTAATTCAGCCAGACAGATCTTGGCTACCTCATCTGATGTCTGGTGGTCATAAACTGTAGTGCGTAACGATGGCAGCTGGATCTCAATGGGTAGGACGGCCTCAGCTCCATACACCAGGGAATATGGGGTCACCTGGGTAGAGTTGCGAGTCGTCGTCCGGTAAGCCCATAGGGCGTTGGGGAGCTTGTCCGGCCAACTTTTCTTGTTCTGACCAACCATCTTCTGCAGAATGTTAGAGAGGGTCTTATTGAACGCCTCGATCTGTCCATTCTCCTGCGCATGGTAGCGAGAGGTATGGTTCGACCGGATGTCGTACATAGCGTACAATTTCTTCAATTCAGCTGCTCGGAAGTTGGTGCCGTTATCGGTGAGGACGGCGTGAGGGACTCCAAACCGGTGGATAATGTTGGAGCTCACAAAGTCAAAGATGGAACAGGCCTTGACCTCTTTGAGCGGAACTGCCTCTGCCCACTTGCAGAAGAAATTTGTCGCAGTCAGGATGAACCTACACTGGCGGGCTGTTGTCGGTGGATATGGTCCTACTACATCAAGTCCCCATACCGCAAATGGCCAAGAGTACTTGGTGGGGTGGAGGGGCTCCGGCGGCCGATGCAAGAAGTTGGCATGTACTTGGCATGCGTGGCATCTCTTGGCATATCCAATACAATCGTGGATCATAGAGGGCCAAAAGTATTCTAACCTCCGGATTTGATAGGACAGTTTCGGACCAGCTTGATGGGCGCCACAGGAACCAGCGTGAACCTCTTGCATAACTTGATGTATCTCTCCTCCTTGGAGTCAACGGAGAAGGACACCATCGAAGCTCCTCTTATAAAGGATTTGTTCGAGACTGGGGCCGCTCTGGAGGGTAAATTGCAGCGCGTGGCGTCGGATTCGCTCGCGTTCGGCCCTGTCGTTCGGGAGCTGACCATTTTGGAGATACTCGACAAAAGGTGCTCTCCAGTCGGGGGTGGTTTCAACCACTGCGTCTGATGAACCTGGGACCCCCGATATGGAGGGTCCGGCGGTGAGATGGCTTACCCACAGGCCATCGTGGTCCTCTTGGGTGGCGGGGGCAATGACTCTCCGGTGGGCCACATATATGACCAAATCATCTTGCTCGGGTTCTGCGAGCGACACAGCTAAACCAGCCAGGGCGTCTGCTTGGCCATTCTGCGACCGTGGGACATGGGTAACCTCTGGTCGAGGGGATAACTGGGCCATTAGGCGGAGGGTGTACTCTAGCAACAGTGCGAGCTCCGGATTCCTGACGACGTAGTCGCCATTAACCTGTTTGATTACCATCTCGGAATATCCCTTCACATGTAGATGGGGCACATGGATCTCAAGGGCCAGCTCAAGGCCAGTGATGAGAGCTTGGTACTCTACCTCATTGTTTGTACAGCCTTCTGACAACAAGAACGAGTATGGCAGGACGGCTTTCGCCGGGGTAATGAAGACAATACCCAGGCCCACTCTGTTGAGCTTGGGATTGTTGAGCCTCCTACTGGTGGGGCTCCGGGAGGCGCTGTCGAAAAGCATTTTCCAACACGGGGTAGCATGGTCGACTGAGAGGATCATCTCATCAGAGAAATCCAGGTCCAGGGATTGATCCGTGGAGGTTGGATGGGCAGCTAAAAAGTCTGCTAATGCCTGTCCCTTAATGGCCTTCTGAGGTCCAAACCTGATATCAAACTGCTGGAGAATCACCGCCCACTGTGCTAGTCGGCCAGTCAGCATAGGGCGGTTCAGGATGTACTTCAGTGGGTCTACCCGGGAGACCAATTGCACTTCGTGGTGCTGTAGGTAATGTCGCAACTTCTGCATGGTGAAGACGAGCGCAAGGCAGCTCTTTTCGATGAGGGAGTATCTGACCTCTGTATCGAGAAGCATGCGGCTGAGATAGTAGAGACTGTTCTCAGTACCCTCATTATTCTTCTGGGCGAGTAGGGCACCGAGGGATCTCTCCCGGGAGGTCACATAAAGGACCAGCGGCTTTCCGGAGACGGGTGGCATCAAGACCGGAGGTTGGAGAAGATACTGCTTGATTTCCTCGAAGGTGGTCCAACACTCCTCATCCCATTCATAGGTGGCGCCCTTCTTCATGAGCCGGGAAAAGGGCTTACACTTGCCGGCCAGATTCGTGATGAATCAGCGTATATAGGCTAAGTGGCCTTGAAGGCATCGAAGCTCCCGAATGTTCCTCGGGGGAGGCATTTGGCTGATGGCCTTGATCTTCTCCGGGTCGATCTCGATACCTCAGTATCTGACAACAAAGCCCAGAAACTTCCCGGAGGTGACCCCGAAGGCACACATCAGCGGGTTCATCTTCAGGTGACGGGAATGGAGGAAACCAAACACTTTCTCACGGTCTTTGAGATGGTCCTGGCATTGGCATGATTTGACTACGAGGTCATCCACGTAGCATTCCACCAATGTCCCGAGAATCGGTTTGAATATGCGATTCATGGCCCTCTGATAAGTGGCACCTGCATTTTTCAAACCGAATGGCATTACCTGGTAGTAAAAGGTACCTTGGGGAGCCCTGAAGGTAGTGGACTCCTCGTCTTCGGGGGCCATCCGGATCTGGTTGTACCCGGAATACCCATCCATGAAAGATAGGGCTTGGAACCCGGCCGTGGCGTCAATCAACAGCTCCGTCACCGGGAGTGGGAAGTCATCCTTTGGGCAGTGGCGATTAAGATCGCGGATGTCGATGCGGACTCTGATCTGTCCATTCTTTTTCCTGACCGTCACAATGTTGGCAAGCCACTTGGGGTACTGGACCTCCTTGACGAAGTCGTCTTTGATTAGCTTGTCAACTTCGGCCTCAACCATAGCACCATGAGACGGGTGCATCTTCCTGGGAGGCTGCTTAAACCCGCGATGTTTTGCAGGGAGGCCCAGATGGTGAACAGCCACCTGGGGATCCAGCCCTGGAATCTCGTTGTAACTCCAAGCAAACACATCACGGTGCTGTTTGAGGATGTCTACATACTGCTGCCGCTCCTCGGGGGACATGGCTGCACTGACCAATGTGGGTTTCGTATCTGCCTCGCTACCAAGGTTCACCTGTACCAGTTCATCAACCGTGGTAGAGACGCCTTCTTCAAAGGCTGGGGGAGCATCCTCCAAGTCTTCCTCCCCACCAGTGGGGGGACTTCGCGCGACGGGGGGGGGGGGGGGGGGGACTTCTGGGCTATCAAAATCTGAGGGGCAGCTGGTTCCTGCTTGGGCAGCAGCGGTCATCACATCGGGAGACTCGCTTGCCATTGAGACCATAGCAATGAAGGCAGTCGACCCTATCCCATCTGGCCTTCGGTCTAAAGGGCCACGTTTGATGATATCAATGTAGTGGTGACGTTTCGGCCTGAGTCGGTTGATTCCGGCCCGACGGAAGAGATACGTATGGCGCACCGCCGTTGTCATAAGCTTGACGTCCCGGTACCGTACATGGGTAGGAGGTTCCAGGATGACTTGAGACTGGTTGATGTAGGAGTACGAGGTGATTTTCCGTCATCTCTTGGACACGGGAACATGCCTTCCTTGCGTACCCAAAACAACAAAACATTGTCCCATGTCGGGGGTCGTGGCCTCCAACCGGTGGATCGGGAGTATGTAGGCGTCATCCATGCTTGCCAAGGGATCACTTGTGACCCGGGCGGGTTCATCCTCGCTTACCAGGATTTTCTTGTCCTTACTTTTGTAATAACCTGCATCCAGATAGCGGGCCTCACAAGAAGCGAAAGGGGACGCGTCTCCTTGGAGCACGCCTACTCGATCGTTGAGCGAGTATTTGAGGCACTGGTGATACGACGAAGGGACCGCCGCATGCAGATGGAGCCATGGCCTACCCATCAATGCGTTATAGGCGGTGTCCTGAGAGACAACCATGAACTCGGTGCTGGCAATTAAGCCATCGAACTGAGTCTTCAGGCGGATCTTGCCGATTGGGGTTTGCTCTGTCCTGTCGTACCCCTGGATCCTGAGGTCAGAGGGAGTTAAATCACCTTCAGATAGACCCAGATTTCGCAACGTCCGGGTCGGAATTAGATTGATTCCGGAACCTGTGTCAATGAGGCAGCGGCGGACTTCCACACCATTGAAGTGGCCAGAAATGTACAGCGGGCGAATGTGCCCCTGTATAGAAGGGTCCTCATCTTCACCTGGGAACGAGATAACCGCCTGACATTCAGCGGTTTCGATCGTCTTGGTATGGAAGGCTTCTACAGCTGCTACCTCTGTCTCGAACTGGAGGGGGCTCCTTAGGGCCTCGTCAAGTGCCTCGTGCATTTCAGATGATAGGAGGAGGGCCTCAAGGATGGAAAGCCTCGCCGGAATGCCGGCCAGGTGCTTCAGGACATCGTACTTTCATGCCAAACGTGAACCTCTGCTTATAGGAGGCCGTTCGGCATTTGGAGGCATAGCGGATCCTACCGGCTGAACCGGCGATTGACAAGTACTGGGTACATATCACTGCCTACTAGTAGAATCCAGAAGAGTAGTCGCCAGACTGGGATCGGATAGCGGAGGCTGGCCTGTGGCCGGGCAAGACTGACCGTGATATGAACGAGGCAGCTCCCCCCGATCTAGTAGCACGAACGGCGGTGGAGGTAGAGCCGAGGGCATTAGATGGGTTTGCACGTGCTGAGATCTGCGCTGAGCCTGCTGCCTGGTCTCAGTAGCGTGCATGTCTTGGCTGAAAGTGCCTGCTGACGTACCTCGCTGACCGGCGCGGTTGTGATTCTGCTGACGTTGACGTCGGCTGGAAACGTTGGGGAGGTCTGCCTGGAGCTCCCCCTCGTCGGGACTCATATAGGGCTTTACCAGCTCCACGGTGTTAACCGAAGCGTACCGCTGGACATCGCTCGAGGATACATCCACCGTTGGGTGGATTCTGGGAGGAATCCCCATTTCAGGGGGCATAATGTCACCGAGAGTGCGGGGTGACGACAACACTGGCGGTGCGCGTTGCTTCTTCTTGCGTCGCCGCTGCTTGCCCTTTTGGGATGAGGCCGACTATGAAGATGATGCGAAAGCACCAGCTACTTCTTCTGAAGGTTCCGACTGCTTCAGGCACGCCCGGATGATACCATGGGCGCGGAAGACGGTTTTTCGAGCCATCCAGTCATCATATTTCTGGGATCCGCGGCTGGGGACCTGCTGCCACTCGCCTTCACTATCGCTGCTGATCTCTGATCCTGGAAAGACACCTGCCACTTGCGCTGGTGCTGGGCCCAACATGACTATGTTGTTGTTGACCTGGTCCTGAAGCCAGTCTTTAAACACATAGCATTGCTTGAGGGTGTTCCCCAGGATCCGATGATAAGGGCAGTAGTTGGGTTGATCGGTGAGATGCGCCTCTTCCGGCCTTCTGCACTCAGGCAGACGCACAATCCCTTGCTCTAGGGCGCTTCAGAAGTAGCCAGGGACCTGATTTTCGTTGAACGAATAGGTCTGGTACCTTCTTTCCGGATAGGGGGCCCAGGGGGCCTGGCCCTAACGAGGGGCCGGAGGGGCCTGCCGAGGAGGCGGAGCCTGATTGTCTCGCCTAGGTGGCGGTGGCGCGTTGTGCGGGGGAACCTGTCGGTTCTGAGGCGGTCGCTGCTGGGCAGGAGCATGTGCTTGAGGTGGAGGACCTCTGCGGGGTTGCGGGGGTGGTGCCACCGGAAGCAACTCCAGCTACCTCGGGGCTTCTATTTGAGCCACCGTGGCGGGTTCAGCCCGGGCGGTCCTCCTGGCCGGGGATCATAGGGGGCAACAAACGTGCCTGACTGGCCTGTTGCAGGGCTTCCTCGAGGCGTTGAGCCTTATCCGAGAAATCTCTGAACCGTCCAGGGTAGTTCTGGGTAATCAAGGAGGGTACCAGCTCTGTCTTGACATTCCCCACACACATCGTCAGTAATTTCTCCTGAGTCAGTGGCATATCGAGGGAATACGTAAGTCCCTTCCACCGGGCGATGAAGTCTGCAACTTGCTCATCAGGCCTTTGCTTGCACTTGAAGAGGTCTGCAATGCTGGTCTTTCGCGTGGTGGAGCTGAACTGGTATAAGAACTGCCGGCGAAGATCCTCCCAACCGGTCACCGATCCGATAGGGAGCTGGCTATACCAGACGAATGTCGGACCTTCCAATGTCTGTACGAAACATCGGAGCTTGGCGGCTTCTTGCTGAGCCGGGGTCCCCAGCATGGGGCCACACCTGGAAGAAAAATGACCCAAGTGCTGCGGCGGGTCCCCTGTCCCGTTAAAAGGCGAGAAAGTGGGGTTCCCAAAACCCGGAGGTGCGGGCATATCATCCACCCACACGGGATATGGCTTTCCATCCGGTGGGACCGCCACCTGCCGCGTTTCCAATGCTTCAAGGCGAGCTGTGAGCGCTGCAATAAGATCCTCTGGGTGGGGGTCCCTGCCTTGACGGGGATCCCTAACCACAAGTGCATTTCCAGGTTCTTCAACATGGTAGACGGCTTCGGCCACTCGTGTGTCAACTGGCTGGACGACCTGCAGGGCGACTGGGGGAACCCGGATTGGATTCTTCAGATTGCCCCGTCGCTCGGGGGGGGGGGGGGGGGGGGGGGGTTGGCGAGACGTATCGCACCCTCTTTCCGTACGTTCCGGATTCTGCCCTTTCTACGGCAGTACCATGATCAGGGTGTCCTGGAGGCATCTCACCGCAGGGAAATTGTTCCTGCCCATGTTGCCCCGGCCTGTGATTACCATAGTCGGGTAGCTGCTCTGCGGCGCGTTCAGCCAAGAGTTCGTCCACCAGCTTCTTCTATTCAGCAAGCAGCTGGCGTAACGTGGCCTTCTTAGGATCCTCGTCCATTTTAGGCATAGAGGCGGATGGGTTGGAGTGCTTGGCTGTTCCGACGTGCTCCTTACCCTTGCCAGCGTTTCGACCGAGTACCAGCGACTCGGTGGGTACGGGGAGACCTAGCAGGTTCCTCTGCTGACGGGTAACTCTCCCTGATGGGTCGAGCAGCGGCGGTACACCCTCGGGTGGTAAGTCTCCATCCCGGAATTCAAGCTCATCTTCCTTATCCGCAACGTCGGCTAGGTGGACTGCGACCCCTCTTGAGGGCATGTCCTCGATGTCGCATAGCGAATCGGGCTGACGTCGGATAGGGTCGAAGAGGAGAGCGGCATAGTGTCCCCAACCACGGACTTGCACATGGGGGGTGGCTTCCCTGACGATTCTGCGGAGTGCTTTAAGACTCTGAACGCATTTTCATTGAAGGGCACTCTGGTGGCCTGGCGACTCAGGGTGCTGGGCCACAAGAAGTGCGGCCGCATCGATTAGGCGGCACTGCTCGCCGATTTCTTCGAAGTGCTCTTGACTTCTAGGGTACACAACCCGTTCATAACGGAGGCGGAAGTGTGTCGCCCATAGGGTTCGTCAAAAGAACCCCACATCTTCAGGGGTAAGAGACTTTGGTATGTGGAAATTCAGCGTCGCCGTTGGCCAGAACTTCTCCGGGAAGTAATCTGCTGCAAGGATACTCCAGAAGCTCCTCGGCTCGGACTCAGGTTCTGGCCCTGTGTTGCCCCACTCGTCAACCGGGGGCAGCTGAGGGACCGATAGTGGTACCGAGGCAGACCTCTGAGATAGTAAGCTCGGCGGTGGAGAATACGGAAAACGAGCTAATTGGCCACCGAATTTTGGGCCATCCTCTGAAGAGTGAGGTGACCTGGCCATGATGTCACGATACGACGGGCTGATGACCACATCTTCCGGAACAGGAGCTGTGGCTATCAGCAACAGGTCGCGTCATCTCTCTACCATCGTTGGCCCCCAAAATAACTCTCTGTGATCTTTGGAAGAGGTAGAGGGCTCTTCTGGTGACCGAGGCGGTGATTGCGCGGTCGAGACCTGCGGAATTCCCAAGATTTCTTACTCTTGGATGTACCTGCGGAGAGAGACGTGAATCTGGTGGACCTAAAATTCCGGGAGAATGAGGCTAATGCATCTGGTTCCTGCCCCAGTCCTTGATACGGAGGAGCGAGGAGAAGGTTCCATCGCTGAATCGCATTCTGCTTCCGAGTCGGAGAAGCGGGCAGGTCTGATCTCCACCTGGGCCTTCCCAGGATTCTTCTTGTTGCGGCGACGACCCGCTCTCCTGCCCCGGGGTGGCTCTTCGGTACAGGGTTGACCCCTATCAGGCAGCCTCGGGGCGGCGCTGGCGCCCTGGCGAAGAGGGCCCCCACTCGAGATAGCAGGGGTGGGAGGGGCACCGGGGCAGATGTCGAAGGGTACATGGGGAGGAGTACCCATGTGGGAAGGGCCTCTGTTGGAACCGGCATGAGCATGCGGGAGGACCTCCATGGTCGATGCGGGTGGAGCGAGGCTGAACATCACTCCTCAAGTTGCTGGGGTGAGGAGGACCTTTGCCGGTTGCAGAGAGGACGTAGGGAGGGCCCCCACGTTGGAGAAGGACCAGATGGACGGTGCCTTCAGATTGGCGGTCGGGGGTAGGAGGATGGACTCCATACCCTGTATAGTGGGCGCGGGAAATGTTTCCGCGTTGAGCGTCATGGCCGCGGGGCAGGTCTTCCTGCGGGATGGGGGTATCACGAGGCATTCCTCCATGACGAACCTCAAAGCGGGGAAGGCCCACGCTCTGTGGAGTAGTGGTACGGGGAGGACTTCCGTACGGGGTGACACTACCGTTGGTTAGCTCGCGGCGATCACCACTTGGGCCTGCAACCCGGAGAGTCAACCCAGCCTGCCCGTGGGGCGGTTGGGGTCTCGATCCTGGTTGGGTGAAGGAGTGCCCCTGCTCAGTATATGCAGGGGATTCACGATGCACGTCGGCGGCGGCTCGGGCCACTGTATCTATCGACTTTGACGCGCCTGGGCGAGCGTCCTCAGCCCGAGCCCGGCGCTGACATCGGGTCAGGCGAACCGGTGCAGGTGGTGCAGGGAAGTAGCCTGCCTGCTCTTCCTGCGGGGCCGGATGGCGGCGCTGACGCGGCCGGGCGGGAGTTCTCGCCTAGAGCCCTTGGGTCGGGGCCCTGAGAAGGCTGAGACGGACGGCGCCCACCTCTTCAGTGTAAGGCGAGGAGTCGTCAAGGCGTTCCGGAGACAAGCTCCCGAAACGGTTGAATGTTGGGGTGGGGAGCAGGGGATCCCTGCGCGGCCTGTTAGGGTGGCGCTGACGGCAGGGCCTGGAGGCCTCCAGGTCCAAGCGGGCCATATCCCGGGTTGGGATGACCCCTTCTTCCTCGTACCTGCGCACGAGGTTGTTGATCACCCTTCTCTGGATGACCTCTGATGGGGAAAGGGGGCGTGGGCGCCCTGTATTCCGCGATGTGGCGGCCGTCGTGGCGGTAGCGGCGCTACGTGGGGTGGCCGTGGCGGTGTTTCCCCTGCCCCTGCGTGGGCGAGGAGCAGATGGCGGCCGCATCTCTGTAACAGCAACCTGGTTCGTGAGAAACGAAGGGATCAACTCATCAGTACTGAGAGGAAAAGGATCGACAGCCAGTGCCCCAGCGTCCTTCCATTCTCCACGTCTATAAGAAGGATCCACGCCAACACACTATAGAATGGAGGGCCCCACGTTCTACTGCCCTGACTTCAGGTGAGTTTCACGACAGGCCCACTATTTGCTTGGCGGGTCCAGGCACCAGATATCTGGATCCAGTGACACGTCAATCCACTGGTGTCTCGAACGCTACTAATCTCCATATTGAGGAGAAGAATTTCACGTCGGGTTCACCATTTCGGTTTCCGATGCTTTTGCCGGGGCGCGCGCCCGTCCGTCCGTAGGGGGAGGACACGCGGCGCTTTTGTTGCCCCGCATTCCTGCTTTCCAAAGGCGGGTGGCATTCGCTCCTTATCCAGGGACGTCTGCTCCTTGATTGAAACGGGATGATGGGATGTCGGTTCTTCCTCCTGTGGATTTCTCCTCAGAACTCGTCACTTAGTCCTGGTCTCCCTCATAGATTTAATACGTAGTTCGTGAAACTCTTCCCAGTGCCATGTTACCATGGGCTCCGGTTAATTTCACTACTTCTGTCGGGACATTCCAAAGGGTCCAGTCAGGGCAGCAACCTTCAGTCAGGGGAGTAGTCACGTTGAGGCATCAGTAGCGTGTCTGGATGCTGGGGTACCTGGCATGTCTGTCTGTTATCCTTGTCCACAAGGCTTCTCGAGGGCGTGGAAGCCCGAGGCATCCCACATCGACCGCGGGGAATTATATGTCATAGACACATATCTGAGGTTTTCCTCAGCTTCCCGTGTTTAACACAGGGTATGCCGCAAGTTTAACGTCCAGTGGCGACGGATCAACCTAACCAGAGCATCAGCTAGGATAGATCAGATTGAGGGATCCTCCTTGAAGGGATGTCGATACCGGGGCCAGTCCATGGGCGGCTGTGAAGAAGGGTGTACTGACATGATCTCACCGGGATAAGACAGTCCGGGCGAGGATCTGGACTGGTGATGGGTTGATGAATGGAGTGGAAGGAGAGTGAAATGGGACCATCGCAGGGGCGACAGTGAAGTTGGGCTTGAGCCTTGACGATGCTTCCTACGTATCCCTGTGGCAGGGAATCAAAGTCTGCGTAGTTCGGGATGACACCGATAAACCGACGTGAAGGTGGACCTTGGCCCGATGAGCATCGTCAGCGCACCGACGTGAAAGTAGACCCGTGGGTCCACTAGTGGTGGGCTTGAACCATAGGAAGGTTTCCTACGTACCATGCCTTGGCATGGATCAAAGTCCCCGTAGTTCGAATGATGGAATACAGTTTAACGTCTTGCGGGACGAGGGGGCATACAGTTTAACGTCATGCTGGAAGAGGGAAAAACTCGATGTGATTGAATGACTGAGCAAGGTGGCTTTGTCAGCGAACCGACGTGAATGATGGACCTTGGTCCAATGAGTGGTGGGATTGAACCTCTGAAGGGCTTCCTACGTACCATGCCTTGACATGGATCAAAGACCTCGTAGTTCGGGTTAGTCACAACGGGTTGCCGTCGAACTAGAATTGCAGTTTAACATCGTGCTGGACATAGGTAGAACACGACGTGAATTGGATGATGGGTGGGCTTGAACCTCGTGGAGGCTTCCTACGTACCACGCCTTGACATGGATCAAAGACCTCGTAGTTCAAATGGGATGGGTCGCAATGGCTTACCGCTGGACCAGAATGCAGTTTAACGTCATGCTGGACGGGAATGAGACCCGACGTGGATGAGTGACGGGTGGGCTTGAACCTCATGGAGGTTCCCTACGTACCATGCCTTGACATTGATCAAATTCCTCGTAGTTCGTGAAGATGGGTCGCAACGGCTTACTGCTGGACCAGAATGCAGTTTAACATCATGCTGGACGTGGGTGAGACCCAACGTGAAATGACGGGTGGGATTGAACCTCATGGAGGTTTCCTACGTACCATGCCTTGACATGTATCAAAGTCCTCGTAGTTCGTTAAGATGGGTCGCAACGGCTTACCGCTGGACCAGAATGCAGTTTAACGTCGTGCTGGACGTGGGTGAGACCCGACGTGAAATGAAGGGTGGGCTTGAACCTCATGGAGGCTTCCTACGTACCATGCTTTGACATGGATCAAAGTACTCGTAGTTCGTTAAGGGTAGGGGTCAGGGTCGGTGCTCACTCTAAGACCACGTGAGTCATGCTCGGTGTGAGAAACAAGAGGTTGCAAGGACCTGACGATCACGTCGTGAAGGATGCGTCCGTGAGAAGCGAAAGGGGCTTACGCGTTAGGCGGCCCATGGTGCTGGGACTTACTCCATGGTGGAGGCCTATGGTGCGACAAAGCACGGGAAAGATGGACCATGGTCCAATGATGGGAGGTGCCTCGTTCCCTATCACGCCCTCCACTGACATTGGTAGTGGGGAAGTACGAAGATGCAGAGGTGCAGCCATCCGTTGGGGAACTAGGTTCGTCCTTCTCCTACGAACATACACCACTCCGACAAGGAGGATCTCATCCCATGTGAATGGGTGATTCCATTCCCGTGGAGACGAGTGAGCGTAATGAATGTTCGAGCTAGGGGGACCCTTTGTGAGGGGCACGAGGTCGGGTCACAGTTTAACGTCATGTGTTGAGGACGTGGTGCTTGGCAGTTTAACGTCCTGCAGCTCGGACGAGGGGGGTTCACTCCACACCCCTAGGACATACATAACCGGTACCCTCTGGTCCTTGGGGAAGGGAAGGTACCAGTAAGGCCATGGTTAATGGGGGTCATGGAACGAACCATCGAGGGGTCCACGTTCGTGTGGCTATGCGAAGAACCAATAGCCGTTAGCGTGCCTATGCGAAGAAGCATGAGGCGAAGCAACGCTACGAGTGGTATTGTCCATGGGACTTTGAAATCACATCATGAAAACCTGGAGGGTCGCACGGGAAGAGGAATCGCTAAGAAAAGCAGTGTGCTTCACGAAGTGGAGTGCCCTGGCCTTAGCATGGGGCATAGGTGTGAGTGGAAGGTGCTTCGCGAAGTGGAACAGTGTTCGCGGAGCACTGCCTCACGGAGAAGGGGTGCCTCACGAAGCAGGGTCCTGCGAAGCAGTGTGCTTCGCGATGTGTAGCGATCCTGCCTTAGCATAGGGATCACTAGCATGGGTTGGGTGTTTCGCGAAGCATAAACGCTCCGCGGCTGCCCGGGTTCCCTTGGGAATCCCCTTCCATCGCGAATTCCCTTGAGCTTCGCAAAGGGCATCCCTCTCGGAAGAGGGGCTCAAAATGAGACAATGCGGAGGAGTCTCGCGAAGTAGAAATACCTCGCGGAGCTCATGATTCCCGGGGCAAAGCGTGCTTCGCGATTCGGGAGAGGAGAAGCCGAAAGGTCGGATTGTCCGTCCCCGAGACTCAGGGTGAGTCCAGTATTTATAGGGAAGGGGCACCGAGAAGCAGAACTTGTGCGCCGCCTTCGGTGCTTCGCGGCGCGCTCGCGAATGTCAACGTCGTCCGGGGAGGCTTACCGCCTCTGGAGCTTCGCGGCGGCTCGCGAACGTCAAATGCGTTCGCAGAGCATTACCGCCTCAGGAGCTTCGCGGTGGCTCGTGAACGTCAAATGCGTTCACGGAGCATTACTGCCTCAGGAGCTTCGCGGCGTCTCACGAACGTCAAATGCGTTCGCGGAGCATTACCGCCTCCAGAGCTTCGTGAGGCCGCCATGGTCGGGGCGCTTCGCGGCGGGGCTTCGCGTGGGTGCTTCGCGTGGGTGCTTCGCAGCGGTGCTTCGTGAGGCAGCACACCGGCCTTCTTTTTCGTTCCTTTCTTTCGGGCCATATTTTTGGCGCCAACTATATTATTATTAAAATATGTTTCGATTCTTATTCATACAGATCATTAAAAATAATAATAGAATCTGAAATTTAAATATCAGAAAAACAATTTTCTATTCCCTTAAAATTATAACCTAACACAAAATTACCACCATAATTTTTTTAATTCTATAAAATATGATATATCACCAGTAATGTGTCTTGTGAATCCACAATCTATGTACCAAACATTTTTTTTTATTTTCCCATGACTAAGGTCAAACAAAAAATAACTGAAGTGATTTTTTCCCATTTAAAATTGTATACCAAGGGATTAGTATATGAAATATTAGTAGTCATAATAGATTTCAAACCATTGATTTTATGATACCAGGAAGAGAAATATTTAGAAATTAAATCCATATTATACACAAGATATAGTGGAAAATCCAATGAACATTCATATTCACAATGACCCATTAATTGAAATCTAATTCATATAGCTATAGATGTACTTACATTAGTTCATTTAAGATTGAATTTACTATACATGTCAGGAAAACTACTATCATTACAATTCCTAGTTCTATTTTCAATAATTTTTTTAAATCAAATGTTAATAAATTTTTTCTCTACCTCGAACAAAAATAGAAATATTTGACTTTAATATTTATATTTCAGTTTGGAGTATGTCATTGTAGTTAAAAACATCAATATTCCCTATTTTATCCTATGGAAACATAACATTAAATCAACATGTCTATTTAATTTATTAGTTTATAATAGTGACTATTTTTAATATTTTATTGTGCAATTTCTAAAAACTATATTAGAATAATTTTTATCATCATGGAAAATTTTCTTCATTTTTTACTCACCTTTAGAACATCGTTATGTTGTCTCTATAGATTCTTATATAAACCATTGAATTTTTTGATTTAATAATTTTTTCTATATTTTTCATTATTATTTTCTAAAATAATGAGTTTTTATTATTCAGATTTAAATGATGAAGAATAATTAGTGGGACTAACTTCATCTAAAAAATCCACAAAACAATAGTTTTTTATATCTTTTTCAGAAATAGATTATTAAGAAGTACCTTAATCTATTGTAAAATTCCATATATCATTCATTTTATTCATATATTTATATAATTTATTTATCTTCTTATTTTTTGAATTTATTCTTGTGAAATCATGATTTACATTCCATCTCTTTCTACAGTCATAACAAATGACACTATGTGAATCATTTGAAAAGAAAATACCATTCTAATTTTCATTATGATATTCTTCTATGACTGTCTTTTTAAAATATCATGTAGTAAAATTTCATCCCTTTTCATCATCATTTTTTAATATATGTGGGATCATTATTGTAACTACCTTCTCACCAAGAATAATAGGATTCAATAGATGCATTTGAATTAAAATAAATATTTTTCTTCATTGAATTGTCATTAACATAAATATTTTCTATCTCTAAATCATATTGTAATAGTGATAAAACAATCTCATAAATATTGTGTTCCATGATGTTCTTACTTTCATGTCTACGTTCCTTTCTAGCATGACACCACCTATGATGTTCTATAACAACTATTTTAACAATAACACATTTATCAAAATTCTCTCAGAAATAACACAAACCATTTACAAAACAAATTTATTCTATGAAATGTTTTTTAATGATATCATATTCAATCAATATAAAATTATTATATTATGCTTTTAACATTCCCATCATATTCTAAATAAACTCGTACAATGAAAGAAGTGTAAATTTTTGAATTTTGAAAATGTAATGAGAAATATTTGTATTGAAGTATAACTATACAAATTTTGATTTTTTTAACAATATAATATATTCATCACAATATAATATATCATATAATTTACCACATAATTTCTGAATAAATATTAGATTTCATCAATGGGTAGAGTTTAGGAAATATTAATTATTTTCTAATTTTCATTGTAATGTTACTTCCAGAATTCTTTATTTCTAAATTTCCTCTATACGTAAGTAATGCCAGCATCATGAGGAGGTTTTTTAGGTATCCATAAATCATTGGAACATATTACGACTATATAAACTATGATCGTTTCACCGTTATAGTTTTTTTAGGATATAATTAATAAAAAAATGAAAGTATATATGGTGTGGTTAGTGTTAATATGTAAAACCAATTATATCACCAAGTTTTAGATGAATAAATGTGCATGATGCAAGGTGAATTGACATTTCTTTAAATATTGAGTACATGATTTTAAAATTTTGTAAGCCAAATTATGTTAACTAATTAGAAATAAATGAAATGAAAATATTAATCTTTTATAGTGGTTTAGATATAAATGATCCAATCTCACCCTTCACCCCTCTCATGAACTGAGAATGCTGACACCGATTTAACTGAAATAATCAAATAATAAAATGAAATTTTTCCACATGTACTCATAATAAAATTCCATGTCTTTACACACAATGGATAAACCCCCAAAAATCATTTTCTTGTATACCTATAGGAACAACCTGCACAATCGCCCTTTTTCCCCAAGTGGCATAACATAGTTTTATGTTATTATTTATGAGGAATAAACTAATTACATACATTTTAATTGGTAATATAATTCATTAAAATGATTAAAATAGAAGAATATTAGGAATAAGTAAAAACACTAATACTAGATTAAGGATACATATTCAGAGAGTCAAGGGAATAATAAATTCTATAGAAAAAATGGATAAAATTTATTTAATTTAGTGGAGACTAATAGTTTATCACCAGAAAAATGACTTAATTTTATTGTTCAATAATATACTCCACCAAGAAAATCTCCCTTCATTCTAGTGCTATATAAATTATTTTTATAGATATATTTTATGCCAAAAATCCAATATATTTTATGTCCATTACATAACTATTTTTCATCAAACTACCTCTTATTTTTTATTATTTTTTCCCGCTTAATATACCTTGTATAAATATATCATAAAAAAAAAGTAATATTAATTTGTGTTATTTTAATTAATATATAAAAAAATACAGTAAAATGAGAAAAATAAAAAAAATTATATAGTATTACATAATTAGAATTATTATACTTGTGAAAAATTCTAAAGATAATTATGGTTCACCCATCAAGAATTCATTCAATTTGAATATAATATTTATTGATTAAAAATTTCAGGGTGAATATACATACCTTGATAAATACATAAGAATACCATTTAATTAATAATAAAACAAATTAAAATAAAAATTCATCAATTAATAATAATTATTAATTAATTATCCAACAGATAAAACAATAATTATACATATAATAATCTTAGAGAAAATGGTAATGTCATGTATTACATAAAATAGAATATATGTCAATGTTTTAGAATATTATATAAAAATTCATAAAACCATCAATGAATATATGTATAAGGGATTTTCACATAGTCCTATCTCCATACATTAGAAAAATGACTTACCTAAAATAATACCGCATGTTTTTTATGAATTATTTCAATTTAAATAATGTGATTTCATTAATAAATTTATATAACACCATACATTAATTTTAGAAGAAACGCCTAAGAATATTAATTTATTATTTATAACCAATACATTAGTGGGAATGAATAAAAATAGATATATTATGAAAAAATATATGCTCTATAATTTTGGTCAAATGAATACTTTATTTATCATATTATTATGAAAAATAATTATTCAATATAAAATATGTTTGTTAAAATATTTTTTTTATCAATGAAATGAAGTTTTTATCTATAAATTAAATTAAACCGTATTTTTGAATAATTTTACTTAAATTAATACTTTAGTTTTTTAATAAAATGTTTTCCTCAATGAAAAAATATATATTCATATGATAATAATTAATCCATTTTTATGATTAACACATGTAAAATTTTCTTCAGAAAAGTAGTTTGTGTCACATGTTTCACACATTAAAAATATTTTTCTCCATATAGATAATTGTACTTTGTAAAATTGATTTATTATTTAGAAACATATAGAACATATTTTTTATATAGGCTACATTTATATTTTCAATTATGAACAATATCTGTGGAAAACAAATTCACCTCTGTAAAGGAAAATCAGGTGAATCTTGGTCAAAAATAAGAGATAAGGCCCCATTTATTCATCATAATTCTTATAATCGGAGTTTCAATTTAATCTGAAAACTTTTTTATCTAACTTTATACTTTAATGGAAGATATTCAATGAAATTTATTTTTTAAGAATTAAATAAAATAATGTTATAAAATGTCACTCACTTCATTTTTAATATCTAATATATGTACCCATCAGTTATAAAGTATGGAATGAATGAGTATAAGTATATATATTGATATTAATCTGATTATTTTAATGAATATTATTATAAATATTTTTGATTTATATAATTTCATAAACATATTATTCAACACCAAAGTAGTATTTATTAGTTTAATAAAAATAATATAGGAAATAGTGTTAAAAATAGTTAAAGTGAAATATGTTTTGAGTGAATGTGCCCCCCAAATTTTATAGATCCATATATAATTTTAGAAACTTGGAAACCATTATATTCTAATTTTTGAATTTTCTTAATTTTTATAAATTTAAATTAAATAAATATTTTCAAAATTTGAAATAATGATATTTTAACAGAATAATTTTTTTTTAGATTATTGAAAATTATTATAAATCCTAAAATAATTAAACATTGTTATTATGTAGATTAAAATATCATTACTTTAATATTTATAATCTAATTTTTACCTTGTAAGTAAATATCAAAACCTTTTAATATTTGAAATATTATTATAGTAGTTACGATTAATATATTTTAATTAATGTTAATCCTAAATATGAGGTTTAAAATTTTACCAAAACATTTATAAATTATAATTTTAAGGTTATAACAACCCTATAACACATTATTTTAAATACTGTTCAATTTGTAGGAATTTTTTTGAGAGTGAATTTATTATAACTAAATATCTTGATAAATTTTTCACTTGCCCCTCACCTCAATAATTAAATAGAACATCATCCCAAACATTACTACACCAAATTGAGCATTGTCACTATAAAAATCACAACTAATTTCTCTTATCGACTACCATTGTCATGTTATAGACGAATTTTTCTTCGAAAAAATACCAACCATATAGTCCTTTTGAGGGGGTGTAAATGAATCAAATCAAAGAAGAATTAATTTCCAAAATAGATCAATTTCATTTTATACACTTCATTCCCTCCACTAAATTTAAGTTATTTACAATATAACAATAAATTTAGTATCAACAAAATTCGTAAATATATATATAATTATTAAAACATAACTATACACCCACTTTCCCATTACGTGGCATGTAAAAGTGTCATTTATGCATACTTATGAATAACCGTATCTATTTAGTGAAACAATTCAATTATCATCCCCATATTTTATGGAATGATATTATTATGGGACTAATTTATTTATATGACATTAATTAAACAATAATAATTTTTGAAAAATAATATCATGTATATATTTTTACCATTGAATCCCTTTTAATGAGATAACATTGTTTGTGGGTACATGTGGACTACCGCCACCATGATGTTATATGATTATTTTTTCTGATATATTCCACATAGATGGAAATAAGGATTAATTTTATAAATATATTTGATATATATGATATTATAATTATTCTAAATGTTACATTATTATTTAAATTTCTTTCATTCCATTATGGATAAAATAAAAACCGTGTTCATGCACACACACAACCTATCATCTCCATGAATAGTGTAATGCATTTTTCGATATATATAATTTATATAAAATATTATAAATACATATATAAAGAATGAATATTATTTTTATACCAAGCATCATATTCTATAAATGATTAATCTCTAAACAATACATAAGAACCTTGATTGAAAAATAGATACATCCATGAAACATGATATCGTTATCAGCCAAAATAGTGATTCTAATAAAATATTATTAATAAATGAGTGATAATATGTCATAATAAATCATAAATTATATGATATATATTAATATTTATTTTTAATAAATGAATAATAATTCCATATTTAAAATATAGTTGGTTTGAATGCAATCGATTAAAGGTGAGACTTACAGTAAGCATTTTATATCACAATTTCATCAGAATTAGAGAATTTTTATATTATATAATCGTATAGGAAATATTTGAATTACTGATCAATATTTTCTTAATAATGATTTTAAAGAATAATTATATTAATCTCCATTGATATAGTAACGACATTATTACACATATTTGAATTCTTTAAATTAGTTTGAAACAAATCATTGTTTCATTTTTGGAATGTTGTACTTTTTGAAAATTGTAAAAACATATGGAAATAATGTTTTTCTAAATTTTTTTCCTGAATATAATTTCCCAGAGTCATGAATAAATGTATATTCGAATATTCGGTTATAATTTTAAATGGATTATTTTGAATAATTTTTTCCATTATAAAGGATCATTTATTAAAAAAATGTTTATTTCAATGTGGGTAGACAATATTCTTGAATAATTATTTAAAGCCATTTTTAGAATCATTATTAAAAAAAGTTGACTTAATTTGACTTAAGTAATGAATTACTAGGGATATTATCCAATTAAAACATTCTTACTCTTTATTTCTATGGTTTATATTTATGTACAATACATTTATATTTCATGGTTAATTAATTGATGAAATAGTTATGGGACACATTTTTATTATATATGTTATGATATAATGATGAGATGAATATTCATCATAGAAGAACATAAATGTATGGTTTTTATTATGCGATTGGTGGGACAAATATATACCTATAATATATATGTTTAAGAATTATATCACATGAGATATTTATGGGGAACTAATCAAAGTACCTGATCCATTATGGGAATCAACTCGATGTGTCTGGTCCATTATATGAAACAAGTTGATGCGCCTCATCCAATTTGGGGAAAATGTGTTGATTAATGAATTAACTTTCATGGTATTTACATTGTCATATGAAGTGGTATCTATACTTATTTTTGTGTGACACAAATTTATTACCAAAATATGTGGTTCAGGATTGAGTTATGAAGAGTTCTCATTAATATGATTTATATCATTTGAAATGATAATGTTTTGTTACAAAATTCATTATTATGATTTTTTTCATATATTATTTAAAATTTGAATGATATGGTAATTATATAATACCCACATTATTATATTATTCTTTCATATAACCATATAAGGATATCTTTCAAGCCAATCACAATGAAGCATCTGAGCTCACCCTTTTCTTATGATTATTTTACCCTGGTTATGCAGAAAAATTCTACAAGAGTATGCCTATAAAATGTAATATGAGGGAATATATTTATTGGAGATTATTATGATATTTTATAAAATTAGATTATCATATATTTTGTCCCGAAATATAGTAGGTCTTCATGGTTTTCGAATTGATAGAATTTATATATATTTAATACTCATATAAATTGATGCAATATTTATGAATGAAAAAACATAGTCCATTATATAGTATTATAGTATTTTTTATTCAATCATAGGAGAATAATGTAATAAAAATTCTATCAAATACCAATGGATATTAATTTTTATAGTATAAAATCCTAATATTTTGGTAATAATTACGAATGACCTCAGTTATATCTAAGGTAGAAGATGTTGGGGCGATTTAGTCACACAATAAATGATTTGTATGATTTTTGAGGGTTTCTACTATGATTACTGAATATGAAACCATAAATTTTAGTTTCAATCAATGGTTGAAACATGAAATAATAATTTATATTCTTAATATGGTATAATATTTAATTATATCACACATGAAAAACCAAATGTTATGGTAGCTAGAATATAGAATCATTCTCTTATGATCACAAAAATATCCCAGGATAAAAATCAGTATTAGTTTCCATATGATGAAAGTAGGTGAAAATGTATACTTTAATATTTCAAGAGTAAACATCCAATTCCTTTTAATGGGTCATTTCATCTACTAGTGGTTAGACTATGGATCAACACCATTGAGAAAATATTTTTTTTTGTTCTTCAATGATAGGGACATGGAATGTTTTTCCTGGTTGTTTATCATCTAAAAGGAAAATAGGATTAATGTTGGAATGATATAAAAATAAAAGGTATATAAAGAAATATAATCCATGGGATACAATATTTTAAAGTGATATTCTTCATTAAATACATTTATTGTATTCTATGTTAAAATCTCAACAAAATAAATTTAAGATGAACCAAACAGATGAAAAATGCATTTGTAGTTATGAGGAAAATAATACATGGATTGAAGGGTATACCTATAGTTTAATTATTAACAATGAAATTATAATTGTTTAATTATTTAGTATCTTAAAACCCAGTATTAGAATGGATTTTCCAATACGATTCTTAAGAAAATATGAAGAAAAAAAATCTATTTACACTGAATGTATAATTGGAAATTATAGATTCCCAAAATTAAATTTTTTTTCTAAGAAACTAAAGATTGATTCTCATGGAATCTCAAAGAAATCACATGGTGGAATGAAATTCAAGCTGTCTACATGCCAAAAACGTGGGAAGAAACATCAAGGGTTTTGATTGAATGGAACAGTGATTTACATTAATTTTGAATTGATAGGCCATAAATCCTATTAATAAAAAATGTTGATGAATAAGTATGTTAATGAAATATAGGAATAAAAAACGAAACTATTTTTCAACCCATGATTTTATGATTCAAATACAAGGAGTCTGGGCATTGTTCCAACTACATCACAAATCGGATGGATTTTGAAGAGCAGTTTCAACAACCTCTTAACCCAAAATAAAAACATAAATATCACTTGATCATTACTGCAAATTTCTTACATGATAATGATATGATGATAGGTAAAAATATCATCAAATATTGTGTAACTAATGTCTTATTTGTTTATAGATCCACCCTGTCATTTATTTCTAGAGAACTTTATAAGGGTATGACCATATCACATTAATGAATAGATTTTGAGTTACATGTGAAATAATTTTAATTTTAGAATATTATCATCTCATGTCAATAGTTATTATCCGATTGATGTTTTTAGGGAAATGATTCTTTTCGATCTTTCTATTCTTCATTTAATTGAATTTTATGATATTATTTCCTTGGATTCGATTTTTTATATGTGTTACATATCACATACTGAGGAACAGATGTCACATTTTATATTATGTGTGAACCTTTGATCATTTATTGATTAAATAATTAATATAAACTTCTAATGTAAATTTAATCCATCTTTTGGGTAATAGTTCTTATACACAAGGTAATCTAGCTCATATGGTTGGAGAGAAAATAATAATTAAGGGTACACTAATTGTTCACGAGTTTTTTTATGTCTTTCTTAATCAATTGACAAGTCTTCCGTTAAATCATGAAATTTATTTTATAAAATAACTCTTACTAAATGAAATTTCTATTCCAAATACTCCTTATATAATTCACCAAGTTTGTTTTAGCAATTTATGAATAAACGATAAAAAAATATTAAAAAGGGATTCAAATATCCTATTTCTTCCCCATGGAATAATGATATTATTTTTAATAAGAAGATATATGGGTTGTTGCATCTTTGTGTTGATATTCTAGAGCATAACTAAATCACATTAAAGATAATGTATCTTCTTCCTCATATTTATTAAATATTTGATCAAATATGTTATAGTCAATATTTTTCCAAGAATGAAATTCACTCTAAATATCATTAATTGTTGGTCAAGAAATAGGATATTGGAAACATATAAATCTATACATGGTACATACACTATGATTTTATAATGTTTACTTTTGGTCATACCAATTCACCATATATCTTCATGAATATAATTAATAGAGACTTTGGTATATAATTTTTTCATTTTTTAATTATTTATATAGATATTAATTTATATTAAAAAATAGAGAATGATGATAACTTTATTATTGTTATGGGGACCCTAATGAATGATATGATTTATAAAAAATTATCTATTTTATAATTTTGTCTTTAGAAAGGTTCATTTATTGTGTATATAATATCAAGTGAGGGTATATCATTCAATACTCTATATAAAAAGTTTATTATGAAATTGCCTATATCAACATCAAAAAATGAGATCATTAGCATTCCTAGGTTGGATTGATATTATTAATGATACCTCCTGATTATACAATAAACTCAATAATTTGACTCGGATAGAAGTTAAGGACATTGGAATGTGAAAATAATTTCCATGAGTTGAATGTTTGGTTGGTCTGTTAAACTATACTCACTCTAACCATTAATGTATAATGGTTTTTGATATATAGTGATACATACAAAATAAATTGGGATGTGTTCTCCTGAAAAATTAAATTATGATAGATTATGAGTCAAAATAATGATGGGTTTGGAGGAAAATTATCCAACTCATTAGTTTGAGTTATCTCTTTTAATTTTTAACTTAATAACATGGGGGAAATAACTATAAATAGAATAATTTCACAAATACACTAACCAAAATTTTTTATTGTTTACATTCACTAAAAAAGATATGAATATAATATTAAGAAGATGTTTGGAGAATATTAAATATTATGACTTCCTAAAAACTACCTCCATGGGTTAGATAACAAGGTATCATATGATTGGATTTGAAAGAATCAAGATAGCTTATATATGACAAGGATTAAAAGGACTAATTATTAATAAGAGGATTTATTTTTAAATCTTAATGGAACATGATAAATAATTTCTTTCACAAATTAATGTTTATCCATTTATCCAAGGAAATAATAATAATGCATATAAGGTAGATGCTGAGGATCCAAAAAGTGATAAATTTTAAGAGATTCATCCTTGACTATGATGGTATAACATGTTTTTGTTTACATGCATGTGGAAATTGTATAATTATTTTAAATAAAGGAATGATCGATGAATCTCATTGTTCTACATTCTCTATTCATCATGGACATATGATGATGTATTGATATTTAAAATAGTTTTTCTAATTAGATGTCATATAGAGAAATATTATAGAGTATGTTTCTCAGTGAGTTGTATCTCAGAAAGTTATGGAAAAGAGAGTGAAGTCTAAGGGGATCTTTCAAAAATTACCCATACTAGAAAATAAAATATTACAATGCTCACTTTTATCACATTAACATTACATACCATTTGCAGAATACTTAAAACATTACAGAAATAGACACCCAAATAATGTATTAGTCTAGTGAATTTGAAAAAATGGAACAAAAAACTTCTATCTAAATTAATGATGTTCAATGTTTCCCACAAAGATATACCCCTAAGTAATTATAATTAAAAACCTATCTTTATAACTAGTAGAAAGGAAAGATAAGAAATGGGTGAAAGGAATTTCTCAATAATTTTTAATAAAGGAAACGTTTAATCATATCATGAACAAAAGGTTATAATAATAAGATCAAAATAATTTGACGGTTATACCCAATATATAAAAGATGACAAACATGAATCATGGAATAAAGATTGGAGGCTCATAAGACATAAATCATAAGAAAATAAATAGCATAATCCATGAAATCATAACATATTAATATGATATGTAATAGTAGAATTAACATCAAAATATAAAATAGTGAACAAGTAATAGTTGAAACAATTTCATATATTATGTAAAAGGACATGAAATCAGGTCTTCTCATAGACATATGGATATGGAACTGGGTCCATGCATAATGTTGTAAACATGAAATATGATTCACACAAAACATTGTGAATATTAAATCAAGTAAACCCATATTATTTTGAACATATAATAAGATTCACTCATAACATTTTGATCAGGTAATTAGGCCCACACATAAATATATAGGCATTCGACCAGGTCTATGCATAACATTGTGAACATGTAATCCAGTTGAAACATAAAATTTATACATATGATTAATCCATTATTACCAAATTCCACTGAGAGATACATAGGTCCCACCTATTGCATAATAGAATAATAGAAACAGGTTCTAGAAAACATTCATCATTTCATAACCCATGAATGAAATGTGTTTCATAAAAATAAAATCATAACCCATGGAATAAAATGGGTATCATTGATATTTCATCACTTCATAACCTATGGAATGTATATAGGTATCATAACCATTTCATCAAATAATAACCTGTGAAATGAAGTGGGTTTCATAACCATAAAACCCATGAATGAGAAATATGTTTCATAAAATTCTTACATATAAAGGAGAAACAAGTTTCATTGAACATCATGCCATCAAAATGAAAACAATTCATGACAGGTTATGAATGGACCATGGGAATCAATTTTTATAACATAATGTGTAACATCAATGGATTTCATCCTATATGGAAAATAATTTGGTAGGATAGTTTGAAACAAAATCTCGAGGACAATACACTCCTTTTTATTAAAAGTGATATTTAAATCCTCAAAAAACATATAACCATTTTCTTGATAATAAAAAATTAATTTTATTAAAAAAACATAAAAAAAATATAGAAACATTTCTCTTGGAAAAAATATAATTTGATCTTGAAAACAATTTGAAATCCATTTTTATAAAATAGTTTTAAAACATACAAATAAGTCTTGAAAATAATTTGAAAAATATTTATCTTGAAAACCTATTGATAATCATGAAAACATTTTGAAAACAATTTTTATCAAAATCAAATATTAATAAAGTTTTCAAAAAATTAACAATTTAAAAAATTAAAGGATTTTACATAAAAATGATGGTGATAAAATTTGTACATGTTGTACAATGAGAGAAGAATAGTCCTTTAACAAAGAAAAATGTTAGAAATAAATTCAAAATTCTGAAGGAGACATGAATATTCCTTTTAAAACAATGGTAAATGAAAAAAGGTCAATCATGCCATTTAATTGTTATCATAGAACAATAAATTGTTCTTGGGGTACCATCTTAGAAAACAGTGTTTTGACATAACATAGATTTCTAACCGATTAGATTGTAAAGTCAGGCATTCGTAAAAAATACTTTATTAACTATCTTAAGTAACAAAGTGTATAAAATGGAACTAATACATGAATTAATCCTGAATAACAAAGGGAAAATATGATTCATTCTTGTTCATGGGTAATGGATTATAATATTTCATCAAAGGATGCATAAATATAAGAAATATCGAAAATAAAGTAGATTATTTCAATAAACTCTCACCACTTGGTAACATTCAACCATACTACCCATGAAAGAAAATGAAATCATAAAAATAATAAAATATCATGAAATTATATATATTCATTATATAACATTTCAAATTCCGAATATACACCTAATGTAAAATTATAGGTGAATTAGATGGGATGTGTCCTAAAGAAGGAAAATTGTTAAAACATTATTTTAGAGATGTGTTATCTTTTGAAACATAAATCCTATAAAAGAAATTTAATTAATTGGATAAGTAAATGCCCATAAATTTATGATTATAAATCATATAATACATCCATTGGTAGTATATACAGCACCCAAAAGGAATAGGTTTTGGATAAATAATCTATCTCAATGGAATAAAAAGTGAGATTTAATTCCCTTCCGTTTTGTGTTGACTCTAGTCGTACTCACAAAAACCATCAAAATAATAAATATAATAATATTAGACATAAATAACGGAAAAATATTCTAATATAAAATACCATATATGGTATTATTATGAAATTATAATACCCTTTTATTAATAGTTCTATGTTAAGGATAAGTTTCAGGTAATATTATCCTTGTTTTTCCCATGGGTCTTAATTTTTTATATCATTGGTCCTTATACACATATAATGATTTAAATAATATAAAACGAGGTATAAAAATTATTTATATTTAGTATATTTTTACTATAATAATATATAGAATAAAGATGTATGTTCTATAATAAACCATTTATAGAGACAGTAGGTCATACGTACACATGGATGGTGTTACTATTTAATTGTTTTATTGAATGAAATAAGTAAAATTCCATATGTATATATATATATATGTGTGTGTGTATATGTATTATTATTCTAGTAGAATTATAATATGGACCTAGCCGTAAACATTACATAATATTAAATTATGTTAACAATTCACATAGAAAATATTTTCAGGTTTAGAGTTTCAGAGAATTAGGCCATAAATATTAAATTACATCTAATAAATTACTAAGTATACACTTTTACTACATATCTAATTTTCATAAAATTATATTCTTAAAAGAAAAAAATAATATTTTTCAGGATATAAATCTTTCTGAATTTTTATTTTCTCATACCTGACCTTATACACTGTGAAAAACATTTCAAAAACATGGGATGTAAATTAACTTCCCATTAAGGGTTATAAAATAATGAAATAAAACATTAGTTCATCAATACATAGAAAACATAAACTCTATAATGTACCTCATAAAATCGTAATATTTATGAATAACACATAAATATCATAAATAATAAAGGTATCTTGTGGCATCAATATCAAACTTACATTATAGCTTTCACATCTACGTAGGTAGTTACGTTTTGAATACCCATTAAATTATATTAACTAAATCTATTTGAAAAAACGTTAACGTTTACCTTCATCATATCACCCAATAAATTTTAGAGCTATCTCGAGCTCACCCTCCCTAGGTATATCATGAAACCACCCAAATATGAGAGAAATTCCCATTAACCATAACAAAATCATAAAATTTAAAAAAGAATATAGGGAATATAGCCTTTCTACATTGCAATCAGAGTATATAATTTCATGATGTTGAGAAAATCAATTATTTTTCAAACCATTATCAAAACCATTTAAAACATTTTATAAAGATATTTTTCAATCAAAGTGTCCCGTAACACATTGAATCAATTGATGAACATTTTAATTTCAAAATAGTCACGTCTATACAAATTAATCCTTAAAATCATTTTTTAAACATGGACATTAATTAATAAGTTTTAGATGAATAAATCTTTAAAACTTTTAAAATGATTTTTATGATAAAGAGTTCCAACCCAAATGAGAGATGCTTGAGTAAAAAAAATTAGTCGAATAACATTAATCAAAGCATATAATATCATGAGAATAAGGATATTCATGGTATAATATGATGAAGGGTAGTATATACACCATATAAACGTGAATTTGTGTATAAAAATGAATAATTTCCAATATAATGTAAATTGAGATAAAGTCCCTTGCAAAGAATCTATCCTTAGATTAAAGAAATATCAATGACAAAATTATGTGTGATAAATAATAATACATCCAATATAAGTGTAAATTAAGTTTAAAACAATTAGATTTCATTCACACATATTCACAACACAACATAATCAAGAAGTAGATGTTTGACCCAACAAATTGAAATTGGGATAAGATGTTCTTTTACAGAAATTTGATAGCCTAACGACGTCACATTAAAATTATGAAAATGAGTTTATAAAAGAGGATAGGGTCCCTCATAACATAGAAATAAATTTTACAGCAATCACGATATATAATAACATATCCCAAAATAATAAAATGGAAATTTAAAAGACATAAAAAAGTATTTAACTAAAAGAGTACAGTGAAAGGTTACCTCACCAATTTGGAAACATACTAATCATAAACCACATGAATAAAGTAGTGTAGAATAAATATTTAAATTCCCGTAAATTAAATTATATTCTATAAATAATAAAATCATGGGAAGTACATTCCACACACAAGCAGAAATAATGGAAACTATAGCACGAATCACACGAGAATAAAAAGTGAGATGATAACCCCTTACCTAATGTTCAACTTGACTCGTATGTTTTGTGTTATTCCTGAATAATAAACTAATGTTAATTTTAATTCATCAAGAAATTTTTTAATTTTTAATTATTTTTTATCACTTATTTCAATGATATAACAATTATTTAATTATTTAAGTTCATTTCGAACATTTTTTTCAGTGTTTAGAACTTTAGTAAAAAATGAAATTGTTATAATTAAAAATTGTCAATATGGTCAAAAGTACATTACATCCAGAATGATACTAATTTCTTATATATCATATATATCATATATATTAATTTTATGTGTATTTATAATATTCCATATCATTTGGAGTTATGAAATGAAACACACCGTTTATTGAGAGGTAAGACGTACGTACGCATGAACACTACTTTCATTTTTATTTTATGTTTAAAGGAATAAAAATTTAATAATAAATATGTATATTATAATTCTAGTATAATATATATGTAATTTAATTTAATTAAATCTATCCTTTATACATTCCATGTATGACATGAACTAGTCAAATCACATTGACGGGGCGGTAGTCTGAACTTTCTCAAATGAAATTATACTATTTAGCCTTTAATGAAACCATAATGGATTGATATAAATAAAAAATAAGGAAGTATATAGACAATATAAATATAATATATATCACATGTAAATATACTTCCATCTTAATTTCCACATATGATGTGGTACGAGAATATTGAACAATCATCATTTTGTGAGGCATTAGTTCACCATGTGTGTTCTTTACCCATTATACGGAGGTGTGTGTATATTCAGTTAAAATCTATATCATATAAACAACCTATTATATTGATAATATTGGTGTTGTTATAAAATAAAGGAATAAAATGAGTTTATGGGGTTGGAGAAGTAAAATAAAAGAAATAAACTTAAGATAATACATTACATTTAAATCCTGTAACTCCCTTTGGTTTGAACAAAAAAGATTTCTTGAAGTGCCTTATGCATAAGGTAAATACTTTAGGTGGAATAGAGGGATCTTTAGAGATTATATTGGTTTAGTTTGAAAGATAAATGGGGCTTTATATGTTTGAGTAATTGGTTAGAGGTGACGTCTTTTTATAAGGGAGAGGAGGGGCTCTTTAGAAAAGTTTGAAAATATTATTTTATTATATATTGATTTTCGGTTTATAAAGTTCAAAAACATAATAAAGGTTAATATAATATGATTCTTGTTCTAAATATAATCATCCAATAAGAATGGGATAGTTTTTGGATTTTTATAATCATTATAATCTTATTTATTTAAATCATTCGTTAATGAGATAAATACTGCATCCTTACTGTGTCATAAATAATTTTATTTACATGATATCTAAAAATTATAAAAAAAATACCATAATGTCAGAAATAGTTTTATCTTTCAAATTAATTATTATTGTTTAAGAGATAACTTATATAACCCAATGTGATAATGGATTTACTAAAAGATATATGTTTTTGTCATTTTCTCATTATTTTTAATAAATTAATAGAATCTATCATTATCACTATTATGTGGATCCGTGGGGTCCTAGAATAGACCAAAGTATGAAAAAGTCATAAATGTATCATCCAATAGGATTAATACACACGTTAGGTTAATTTAATATTATAATAACATTAATTATATCTTAAATTACCATATTGACCTGTAATAGTGGTAATTAAAAGTCAAAAGTTAATATTAACCAAATATTATTTTCATCTTAATGAAATAAATTTTACTTACTAATAACAACCATGTATGTCAAATATTCAAAATTAAATTCATAGAAGTAGTAAAATATCATTTAAATGAAAAATTTGATTTTTTATCTATTACTTAGTGTTTTCATTATTCATCAAAAATTGATGTTTTTCAGAAAAATACCAAAACTTCAGCCAAAACTAAATTTAATGTTTATTATTATAAAATGATGTATATTTTAACTAATTTAAAACATAGAAGTTGATTTATTTAATTTAAAATTAATTTCATTTGTCAAAATAAAAAACAAGTTTTTTAAGAAACATTAACTATTATAAGATTGAATTTTGTTTGTGTTCAATTTCAATGTGAAATTACTTCCAATGACAAAAATTTGATTCAATGGTAAAAATATAATCTAATTGCACTTAAAACCAATTAAAAAGATAATCTAACGATATAAATATATTATATTAAAAGACAGTTTTGAATTAAGATACATTATTTTTTACTATTCATTAAAAATGATTATTTTCATAAAAATACCAAAAATTTACCTGTAGTAAATTTTGATGTCTTAATTATAAAGAAAAATATTATTTTCCCAAATAAAACATATAAAAGTGAAAAAAACTAGATTAAAATAGGGTTCACCACCAAAAGGTGGAAAATCATCATTTTAAAGAATATTAGAGTGTTTACTTAAAATTATATTCATTCACATTTTAATCCGATATATTTTATTAGATAAATGTAAAAACATTTAACAAACATGTTTAGTCATCATATGGATAGTTTTTTTCATTCCTTCCAATACAATTTCTAGACATTAACTACCAATTAAAATAATTTTATATTATTTTTTTATTATGACCCAACGTTTTGTGCAATGTATGATTTCAAGGAAACGCGTTGTTGCATATCAGGTACGCCATCTAACATAGAATCCCATTTAAAGTAAAATAAAATTTTAATTTACAAATATTAATAAATATGAAAATGTATAATTCTTTATTTACTTGGGATGTTACATCCTTCCCCCCACCCATATAGAAATTGTATCCTAACAATTTTAAAACTAAGAATTGAGACTTCATTAAAATTACCACATTAGAAAAAGAGTCAATAAAACAATCAAAATAAAAGAAGGAAAGAGAAATACAAACATTACTCGGGATAACCTGTACTAGGTTCCCTTGAAAACTTGGATATAGAATAGAATCTATGTGTCAATTTCTGTTGGAGTGAGATAGAAAACATGATTACGATATAGTTAGCCACCAGAAAATCACAAACCTGTGATAAGTTAAATGGTTTTTGGTTTCATAGTTGGAAAAGTAAACAAACAACAATGTTTTGTTTTAAGTTCCTTTTCATAATGTTGGAGAATTGTTAATAATAAATTGACTAAGGACATAAGGAAATATATTTTTATTTCATGTAGAGTTTCATTAATTAATATGTTTCTACAAAAAAAACTCATCTTTTCTCCAAATGATTATTATTCAATAAGACTTGTTCACTTCTCAAGAGATAGAATCATCTTCTAGATAATCACATAATCTACAAAAGATGAACTCTATATTTTCCTTGTCTTTAAACATTAACCAAAACCAAAATGGTTAGTATAACATTAGATAATCCCCAAAAAAATCATTTATAAAAAAAATATTATTCCTAAAATCCAAAATTCGACAAACAATACCCAAAGTTCAACAAAGACCCTTCAATAAACAATTCTTGCAAAAATTCATCAATGTAAACCAAACTAAGATTGAAACCCAAAACTTAGAAGGATTTAATCACATAGTCTCCCAAATTAATCCTTAACATTTATCTATAAATAAAATCAACAACTAGTATTGTCTCATACAAAAGTTTAATTAACACAATCACATATTCTCTATGATAGGTTATTCATTTCCATTAATAATCCAAATAGCCATAAAACATATAATCTTCAAAAATTAAATTTCAACGATTATTCTACAAATAAAATCACCTTGTATTCTATTTTCCATAGGCTAATAGATATTTTTCAAAATAGATAAAGTCTTCCAAAATAATCTTTATCACATAATGAACTAATCATTTCTATATACTAAGGATATCCATTTGATAAAACATAAGTTCCCAAAATCAACATATTATTGATAAATAAAATCATTTTCATGAAATAATAACTTATAATAACTTGGGACATCATGTAGGATAGTGGTAGGTGATGCGCCCTAATCTCCCTTCGGTATTGGGGTTGATTCATATAGCCTTTCCAGATGTGACGGGTTGTCACTCATCTTACAAGTTTTCTTCTGTATAAAAATAAAAACTTTCCCTATCATATTTTAACCTCAATGGTTGTCTTATATATATCATTTTCATCCCATTTCATTAAGACATCATCATATTAATGAAGACTTATATATAATTTCATTTTTTATTTCACCATCATCTGATAAAATAAATCTATTCCCAAAATTAATAACATCATACCTTGATCATGGTGTCCACATGGTTTCATTGTCATCTTGTGCACATAGGTAAAAGGCCTATTCATTGTAATAATTCTTTGTATATCCTTGAAAACAATTTTCTTCCTTCATCCAAATAAAACTTGTACAACTTGGGTCATATGGGTGTTCACAAGAAAAATAGTTTCAGAAAATAATCATATATAACATACAATTTCAAAACATCTATTAAGACATGATTTTTATAAAAACAATTGACTAAGTTTGAGTAGTAGTATCTAATAAATTTTCCTTCTAAAATAAAATATGTATGTACTGAAAGAATATAATTTGAAATCAAATATAAATAGGTTTCTCAAGGGTCTTCTTCTTCAATATATTTTTAAAAATCTTAAAAGACATCAAAATCTAGTGAAAATGTAAAATATTTGAAAATTGATGATAATATTTACCTTTCTTTAAAATATAATAATTTTTTGAAAATATTATTTGATTAAATATAACCCATGATCCAAAATGATATTGAGGTATTTTTGAGGTGTTTGATATCTCAAACAACATCTTTTAAGTGCTTTGTATGATAGAAAACATTTCACAATCATCCAAACATGAATTTGCAATAATTTTTGCACACATGTAATCAGAACGATATAGGAATGTTGTTTGAGATCATCCTCCATCCATTTGTAACTGAATTTCATTGAACTGAAAAAGTTATTAAACAAGGATTTAACATAAAGAGTAGAAATAGATACAAACCGTATGTCTAATAAAAACTCTTAATCCCTACGTTTGTCTAAACTGACCTTCGATAACAACTATAAGGCCCTATCCATAAACATTGCATAATCTTGAATTGAGTTAATAATTAAAATTTTGGATATTTTAGGGTTTATATTTTTATTGAATGAGGCCATCAATTTTACATTACTTCTCAATAATTACAAATTAGACACCTCTACTCAGTATCCATTTTTTAGTAAAATATAAATTCTAAAAAAATACAATAAATCTTTTCTGGGTATAAATATTCGTGAGTTAATATTTTCTATTACCCCCCTTATACACTTTGAAAAACATTTCAAAAATTTATATGTGTATAAAAAATCATAGTAAGGGTTATAGAATAAAGAATAAAACATTAGTTCATCAATATATACAAATCATAAGCTCTTGGACATACCTCATGATAACATAATATCCATGAATAACACATAGATATCATAAATACAAAAGGTAACTTGTGGCATCCTTATAAAACATACAATGTATATTTTACAGCTACGTATGGAGTTACATTTGGAATACACATCATAGTATATTTCATAAATCTCTTAGGTGAAACATTAACAATTACCTCCTTCACATTATCCAATGCATTGGAGAGCTATCTCAGGCACACCCATCCAAGGTTTATTATGGAACCACCCTTATATGTGAAAAATGCTCAATAACCATAACATATTCATAAAAAATAAAACATAAATAATGGAAATATAACATTTCCACTTGGGAATCACAATATATCATTTCAAGATATTGACATAATAAATACTTTATCAAACCATTTTTAAAAACTTTTAAAATAGTAAATAAAGATATTTTTGAAACAAAGTGTCACATACCACATTGAATCTTTTGAAAGAAATTATAATTTCAAAACCTTCACATCTATATAAATAAATCATTAGAAACATTTTTAAAAGAGGAAATTATTTAAAATGTTTTATAAGAATAAATCTTCAAAACATTTAAAATGATATTTTATTTAAAGAGTGCGAAACCAGATGAGAGATTCTTGAATACCAATATTTGAGGAATAAAATTAATAAAATATTATAATATAAGGAGAATAAGGATATTATTTATATAATATGTCAAAGGGAAGTATATACACCATATAATAGTGAATTTGTGTATAACAACAAATAAGCCTCAATGGAATGTAAATTGAGATAAAGTCCCTTACAAAGATCTTATCCATTGATTAAAGATAAATCAGTGACACAAATATTTGAAAAAAATAAGAATACATCCAATATAACTATAAATTATGTGTAAAAAAATCATAGGTCATTCACACATACTCATTGTATGACATAACAAATATTTAGAAGTTTAACCCAATGAATTGAAATTGGATTAAGAAGTTCTGTTACAGAAATTTGACAGGCAAACGACGTCTCATTTGATGTGCACTGTGTTGCATTTGTTGTCAATAAGGTGTCAAGGATTAAATGGATGACATGGAATGTCAATATGTGAATGACAAAGGATGTGATAGTGATGGTGATGTTGTCAATAAGGTGTAAAGGATTGAATGGATGACAAGGAGTGTCAATATCTGAATGACAAAGGAAGTGATGGTGATTGTGATGTTGTCAATAAGGTGTCAAGGATTGAATGGATGAAAGGGAGTGTCAATATGTGAATGATAATGAAATTGATTATATGAGAATGACCATGGTACTACGAAGCATTTCACTTATGAGAATCACTAAGTGACATAGGAGGTAATGGTTGAAACATTATCCATAAAAATCCAATGATTGTTGAGCTGATACTAAGTTTAATGAACTTTTATCAAGAAGATACAATGTCACAAAATTGTTAGAAGTCCATGAATCGTCTTCACAATGCATGAGGATATCCATCCATATTACTAAGTGGATAAAGTTTAGATGAACCATCCATAGCTACTAAGTGGATAAAGTGGTTTGAAAAAGGCCATGTACTATCTCTTAGTGCATGAGGATTTGAAGATGATCCAACCTCATCTATGATTGGATCAAAGAAGAGCATCGTAGATCAAGTGATTTATAATTAATAGTTGATGAAGATACTTGAGAGATTATTGGGAATTCCATCTCTTAATAGGAGATGAAGAAGAGATGTTGAAGAAGCTAGATGGAGAAGTGAAGAAGAGGAAAATGGCATGAAGAAGACTTTTTCCTATTTGGTTTAACAATGTATACAAGTGGAGCTTATGTAAAAAATGGGGCCTTCCCACGAGATATCTACCCAAGCTTCAACCCAAGGCACATGCAAGACCACAAGGGGTTGACCGTGCCCATGAGGAGGCCTAGGCATAGCCAGCCCGCAGGAGGTCGGGCCATGTGTATGCCCGAGCCGCGCAGTGGTCAAGCCCGCGCAGCGTGGGCACCAAGGGTGCGCCCGTGGAGGAGAATAGTGGCCGCTAGAGAGCGCCCGCAGGAGAACCGGTGTGGGGCAGCACCGGAGGGGGAGGGGAGATTTCTGAACCAATGCTGGGAGGAACTCATTGATAAACCGCGCGAAAACTTCAGCACGTTTCGATGTAGGACAAGTTTTTAAAAATGCGGAGGAAATCCTGGCCTCTCATCTAAACGCACGCTGATCTGAACCGTCCGCTGCATCTGTGGTGCTGTGTTATAATCCCAGTCATCCATCATCATTAAATGTTGATCCAACGACTTGGGAGTTGTCTCCTACATCTCGCCGAGATGAAGAGCCTCCTGATGCCTCCCGCGAACCAGTGGCATCTTGTATGAGGTAGATGGAGCTCCCAACCACCTCTGATGAAGTTGAAGCCTCCAAGATGATCGGTTGGGTGTACTGAAGAAATTAATGTGTTAAAAAGTCGCATGCATGCAACGAGATTAAGAATTCGAACTCGGATAAGGAAAATAGAGTCAATGAGGCCACGTGGAACCATGCGAGATTCATTCACGAGAATTGTCCATACGATCTTCAATCCACACGCCCATAACTAAAGATCCCGTGGTTGAAAAAGAAAAAGGAAACAACCGGGATTCTAGAATCTCATGTTCCAAATTTTGAAGCTGAATATCTCAGGCATTCAAAAGCCCGATATTCATAGATCTTGATCGCCCTCCTATCCTACAAAAGAAGTATCCCTAACCGAGAAGAATGTTGCTGAGCATTTTTTTTGAAGAAGTCCCGTGAAGCTCCTCGGCATCGCGAAGCTTGAAGCTCCACGCACCACTTGCGCGAAAAAATAGCCCGAAACCACTCGAGGCTCTGGGATTTCCTTTCATTCTTCCCCTACGTGGAATAAGTGAAGAGCAGGCCTCCCTGCACACTCCCCTTGCACAATAGGGAAGAAGACGAGCCGCATGAACTTGCGCGCCCGCTGTGTGCAACACTTGCATGGTAGCAAGTGGGCCACACCCCGCGTGCCCTCTATGCCTGCGAACTCGCGCGGCAGGAGGAAGCCACCAAACCACCTGTGCAGTAGGAGGGAGCTTCCGCACCTGCGCGGCAGAAGGAGTTGTTGTGCCACTTGCACGGTAGAAGCTGCCTCACCCTGCGCGGTTGAAGATAGGAGTTGGCCACATCATTTTCGCGCCCTCCGTTGGTGAGGTGTACGGGATAAAGAGGAAGTGCACTCCTACAGGTTGTGTTTTCATTGGTTGAATAAGTAGTGTGTTCACAATTGGAGTATTCACACTTTTAAGAAGAAGAAATAAATAATCATTTGTGTGTGTGCAAAAGGAGAGGAAGGCTACACCATCTTTAAGTGTGTGTGTGTGCAAAGAAACAAGAAGGCCGAAGCCTTAGTGTGTGCACAAGTGAAGGAGGACATACCTCTTGTGTGTGCCCAAGTGAAGGAATAAGATTCATGCATGTCCATGAATGTATGAATAAGTGAACAAGTGGGTGAACACCTTGAGAAAAAAGATAGAAGGACAAATTCAATCAAAATAACAACACACAATTTGGTGTGTGTGAGAAAGAATAAAATATTGTGACTCGAAGAAGAAGGTGTGTGTGCTAAAAGAGATTACACCCTTTGAGGGTTTATCAAACCAAGAAGAAAAGGGGAGATAATGATTGCATGCATGAACATGAAAAAGTAAACAATGTTTAAGTCAATGTGTGTGCATTTGAGAAGTCCAAGAACAAAAGTTCTTGAAGATATTTGAGATTCCATGGAAGTCATGCATAGAGATTGAGATGCCATGAAAACATTGCATGAAGATTCAGAGATGCCATACTCTCAGTGCATGAAGTTGAATTGAAGAGATACTGAAGTCGGACTGAAGTTAAAGACATTATTTATCTAAGTTTTCAGAATTTGAGAAGACCAAGAAGATTGAGTGGGCGTACTCACTGCAAGAACATATTTCCCCAAAAAGATTCTTAAAGAATGAGGCCAGATAATCCGTAGAAGAGGGAGACAAAGTCAGATCAAAGAAGAGGATTCTTGATCACCACAAGTGATTATGAAGAAGTGAGAAAAGCCAACAAACCTTATCCATTGCTGTTGAAGACTCTTGAAGATATTCAAAAGAAGAAGAGCTACTCGTGTGACTCGAGGAGCCAGGAGAAGACCCCCTGTGAGACTCAGGGTGGAGAAGTCTTCAGTGGAAGATGAAGCAGGCCAGTGGGACTCTGGAAACAATGTGGGATGCAGTATAAAGACCCTCATGTGGGACTCAAGAGAGGTATAGTGTGACTCGGTACCGACCGTTGTAATTGTGAAAGATTATAGTGGAGAATCCATATTGGGGCGTTTAACCAACATGGCAATGATGTAGGCCTTTGGAGCCGAACCTTGTAAATCCTTGTGTCCTGTGCCTTTACATTTACTAAATCACTCAAGGAAAGTCTATGAGATACAAGAATAGTGGATCGAGGCCATAACAATCCATATAGGTTTAATTGATAAAGAATCAATTAGTAAAAAGATAAAAAGGATCACTGATTCACCCCTCCCCCTCTCAATGATCACACGGATCCAAGAACTTCAATTGGTATCAAATGGAGGTTACCTCTAAAATATCCAAGGGAGTATTTATGATGTGAAGATTTGAGGAAATAGGAAAACACCCTAAAATAGAGATATCAAAAAAGACTCAGAAAAATAGAAAGAAGAAACCGGACAAGAAGATGAAGAAGAAGGTTTCTACTAATAGAGAAACACCTTCAATTGAAGTTAATGTGAATGTCACAATAGATTAAAATTCCTTTTATCACTCTTCAAATGAATCCTTCTCTAGCTATGATGATGATAGAATTATCAAGGATATTCTAAATGCACTCAAATATCTTCAGAAGATTGTCCCCAGGGAAGTGGAAATGTGTATTGCTATTAGTATCCATGATCTTCAAGAAGAAAAATTACAGGTAGAAGTAGAAGCCAATTCTATAGAAGATCAATTGGCAAGAAGGGTTGGTATAACCAAAACTCTCACAAAGGTTGTGAAATCCATGGATGAAACAATTTCCCTTTGCAATTAATGAATTGAAGATGTTAGTGAAGAATTGCAAAGAAGCATTTGTGAGTAAGAATTCATTGAGATGGTATTCAGAGATGTTTTCCATGCACTGGAAAAGTGGCATAGAGTGTCAATGGTTGACAAAGATGCTCAACTAGAAGAAAAAGTATAAAGGGTAAAAGAGCTTGACAATTCATTGTACGAAATGAATAAGGTGCATGAAGACCAGATGAAATAACTGAAATAGAATTTGGAAGGAAGGATAAGATTTGTTGAGCATGAGAATAACTCTCTCAACAACAAATTCTTATAACTAGAGGTGATTTGAAAAATCAGAAATCACCCAATGCTGAAACCCCCTAGTCAGCTGGAAGTATGAATTTTTCCACTCATGTGTGCATTGAGAAGGATGATTCCAAAAGAAGGACATCCTTTAAATAAATGGCAACATCTACTAAGAAGAAGGTACCATCCATCCCATCTTGTGCTCATTATTCTAATTGTGTTTACACAAAAAGTGCAGGATGAAAGTGTAACTCTAAACAAGTATGGATGAATATGATGAAGAAAGAGAGCTCTCCTGAAAAAACACTGCATTTCAAGAGAAAGACTCAACAATTAGAAGAAGTCAAGAAGACAAGATTTTTGGGTCAATGTTGGTATTGCAACAAGTATGGGAATTGTGCAATGGATTTTTGGTCAATCATTTAAATGTAAAAGCACAAAGGAAGCCCATTCCAAAGGGGAGAAATCCAGAGAAGAAGAAGCAACATCCACAGGTCCAGAATCACGTGTTTACTGCAAACAGATTTGGAATGTTTGATAACATCTGTGATGAATGCAAAAGTGGTCACAAGAATGATACATACCAATCTCCAAATGTATCTAAAGTTGAATAGAAGAGAAGATCATGGAACTGATCTAAGAAAGAAGAAGTATCCTTGGGAAGAAAACAGAATAAATTTGAAAATTCTCCCAAGATGTTTTTTCAAATGAAATAGATGACCTTAGATTTCAAATCCAAGAAGGGTGATGCATCCAGAAGGACCACCAAGAAAAAATGCTTCTACTGTGGAAAGAAATTTCATACCATGGATCTTTGTAAACAAGCCATGGAACTAAATTGAAGCAAACTGCACTCAACATGACAATAAATACAGAAGAAGAAAAAGGGATTGATTGAAAATAATTTTCCTAAGAAAGGTAACTTAAAATAATCAAAGGAACCATGTGGAACATCCAAATCTGATGCCTCACTTCCAAATGACATATTAATCATATGTCCGGAAGACTTGGAAATAATGAGAAAGGTAGAAAATAAACATGCCAAAGCTAGTGCAAAGGAAAAACAATGGATTTCACATGAATATGAAGTTATGTGTGTGAGGTGCAATAAAGCTGGTCATATTTGTAATAAGTGCATGACACTCATTCCTGCTCAAAAATAATTCTTCAAGAGAATTAAGATTGCACCAGGAGATTCTAGTGCTCAGAAGGCACTTAGAAAGAAAGGAGTCACACACAAAGAAGATGAAGAGGTGTTAAGATCCACACCAGAACAAACATCATTGAAGATCAAATGTGTAAGTATGAAGAATGGAGAAAGTGGAACATCTTGGTTGAGATAATCTTATCATCCTTGTTGTTCTAACTGATGAACCAATGAGGTTCCATCTTATACCATAATCACTGGTATATACATGTGCATATATTTCAGGGAATTGAAGATTATTATGACTATTAAATTGAGAATGGTATGGACAGAATTGAGTGCACCCCTTGGGGGGGACCCAATCTGTAGAAGATGATATTTTGAGATTCAGGAAGGTATTCCAATCACACTTACATCCCTTGTTTCTTAATTGTATTTAACATGTTAATTAAGGGGTAGTAATTTATTAAAGACAAATGGATGAAAGGGGGAGCTTTATCTTTGCACCTGAACATTCTAATGAGTTTGGTGAAGTATGTGCAGGATTTAGCAATTCATTGATATATCTGAAAAATTTCAACCCCTTGATGCCTAAGCATGATCTCACATGTATAGTGAATTGTGGACAACATTGAATTCCTTGGTTACATCACTATTGTTTTCTACACCGGGTTAGCCATAGTAGACTTGGAGATGATTTACTAAAGGCTCTTTTCTAAAGTAAACATTTGACATCATCCCTCTCATAGTGATTTTCAAGAAGATTCTATTCAAAATGAGGAAGAAATATTTTAAAGATAACCACACCACACCTTTGCATTTGGTTTCCAATAAGGGGGAGAAAATCTTGGCACACTTATTGACCCATTCATATGTGCTCTAGTGATATTCACAACAAATACAAAGGGGGAGATTTTTTTGCACTATGTTGCATTTGTTGTCAATAAGGTGTCAAGGATTGAATGGATGACAAGGAATGTCAATATGTGAATGACAAAGGAACTGATGGTGATAGTGATGTTGTCAATAAGGTTTCAAAGATTGAATGGATGACAAGGAGTGTCAATATGTAAATGAAAAAGAATGTTATGGTGATGGAGATGTTGTCAATAAGGTGTCAATGATTGAATGGATGACAAGGAGTGTCAATATGTGATTGAAAAAGAAAGTGATGATGGGATAATGACCATGGTACTAAGAAGAATTTCACTTAGGATAATCACTACGTGGAATAGTAGGCAATGGATGAAACATTCTCCATAAAAATCAGACAATTGTTGAGCTGATCTTAAGTTCAACAAACTTGTATAAAAAAGATACAATGTCAAAACACTATTAGAAGTCCATGAATTGTCTTCACAATGCATGAGGGGATCCATCCATCTTACTACGTGGATGATGTTTAGATGAAACATCCACAACTACTAAGTGGATAAAGTGGTTTGAAGTAGACCATGCACTATCTCTTAGTGCATGAGGATTTGAAGATGATCCAACCACATATATGATTGGATCAAAGAAAAACATTGAAGATGAAGTGATTTTTGATTAATAGTTGATGAAGATACTTGAGAGATTCTTGGGAATTCCATCTCCTAATAGGAGAAAAGAAGAGATGTTGAAGAAGATAGAGGAAGTTCTTAAGAATATGGAGAAGTGAAGAAGAGGAAAATGGAATAAAGAAGACTTGTTCTTATTTAGTTTAACCAAGTATACATGTGAAGCTTATGTAAAAAATGGGGCATGCCCACGAGTTAGCTACCCAAGCATCAACCCAAGGCACATGTGGGACCACAAGGGGTCGACCATGCCCATGAGGAGGCCTAGGCAGAGCCATACCATAGGAGGTCGGGCTGTGTCTAAGCCCAAGCCACGCGGAGGTCAAGCCCGCCCATCATGGGCACCAAGGGCGCGCCTGTGGAGGAGCATAGTGGGTGCTAGAGCACGCGCACAAGAAAACCAGTGTGGGAAGAACCAGAGGGGGTGGGGGGAGGAGATTTATGAACCAATGCTGGGAGGAACTGATTGATAAACCACTCGAAAACCTCGACACGTTTCGAGGTGGGATGAGTTTCTAAAAACACGGAGGAAATCCTGGCCGCTCATCTGATAGCGCGCTGATCCGAACCGTCTGATGCATCTGCGGCACTGCCTTATAATCTCATCCATTCATCATCATCATTAAATGATGATCCAATGGCTTGGGAGTTTTCTCCTACCACTCTCTAGGCCAAGGAGCCTCCCAATGCCTCCCGCGAACCAGTGGCATCCCATATGAGGGAGACTAAGCCCCGGACAACCTTCGATGAAGGTGAAGCCTCCAAGATGACTGGATGGGTGTACTAAACGCATGCATGCGTTAAAAAGTCACATGCATGCAACGAGATTAAGAATTTGACCACAGCCAAGGAAAACGGAGTTGCCGAGGCCACGTGTAACCGTGCGAGATTCATGCACGAGAATCGGCCATACGATCTTGAATCTGGACGCCAAGAACGAATGATCCCGTGGTTGAAAAAGAAAAAGGAAACAACCTGGATTCTAGTATCTCGTGTTCCAAATTTTGAAGCCGAAGATCTCAGGCATTCAAAAGCCCAATATTCATGGATCTTGTTCTCCCTCCTTTCCTACAAAAGAAGAAACTCGAACCGAGAAGAATGTTGCTAAGCATTTTTTTAAGAAGTCCCACAAAGCTCCTGATCATGGAGAAGCTTGAAGCTCCGCTCACCACTTGCATGACAGAACAACCAGGAGCCACCCGAGGATCCAAGAGTTCCTTTCGTGCTATCCCTGGGCGGAAGAAGTGAAGAGTAGGCCTCCCTATGCACTCCCCTAACGCAACAGGGAAGAAGTTGAGCCTCACGAACTTGCGCACCCGCTGCCCGTAACACTTGTGCGGTAGCAAGTTAGCCGCACCTTCCACGCCCTCTGTGCCCGTGAACATGCGCGGAAGGTGGAAGCCACCATTCCACATGGGTGGTAGGAGGTAGCTTCCCCACCTGCATGGTAGAAGGAGTTTCCACTCCACCTATGCAGTAGAAGCTACCGCACCCAGCGTGGTTGAAGATAGGAGTTGGCCGCATCATTTGCGCGCCCTCCGATGGTGAGGTGTATGGGATAAAGAGGAATTGCATGCCTATGGGTTGTGTGTTCATGGGTTGAAGAAGGAGTGTGTGCACAAGTGGAGTATTCACAATTTGAAGAATAAGAAATAAATAATCATTTTTGTGTGTGCAAAAGGAAAGGAAGGCCACACCATCTTTGAGTTTGTGTGTGCAAAGAAACAAGAAGGCCAAACCCTTAGTGTGTGCACGAGTGAAGGAGGCCATACCTCTTGTGTGTGCCAATGCGAAGGAAGAAGATACATGCATGTCCATGAATGTATGAATAAGTGAACAAGTGGGTGAAAACCTTGAGATGAAAGAGAGAAGGATAAATTCACACTAAAGAACAACACACAATTTAGTGTGTGTGAGAAAGAATAAAAGAGTGTGACTCCAAGAAGAAGGTGTGTGTGATAAAAGAGATTACACCCTTTGAGGGTTTATCACACCAAGAAGAAAATGGGAGAGCATTCTTGCATGCATGCACATGAACACGTAAACAAAGTTTAAGTCAGTTTTTGTGCATTTGAGAAGTCCATGAATAAAGGTTCTTAAAGATATTTGAGATTCCATGCAAGTCATGGAAAAATATTGAGATTCCATGCAAACATTGCATGAAGATTCAGAGATTCCATGCTCTCAGTGTATGAAGTTGGTTTGAAGAGTGAATGAATCCATACTGAAGATAAGGACATCATTTATCTGAGCTTTCAGTTGTTGGGAAGACCAAGAAAATTGGGAGGGCGTACCCAGTGCAAGAACATATTTCCCCGTCAAGATTCTTGAAGACAGAGGCCGGATCATCCTTAGAATAAAGAGATAAAGCCTGATCAAAGAAGAGGAGTCTTCATCACCACAAGTGATCAGAAGAAGTGAGCATGGGCACCAGACCTTATCCAAGGCTGGTGAAGAATCTTGAAGAGCTTGAAAATAAGAAGAGCTACTTGTGTGACCCGAGGAGTCAGGAGAAGACCCCCTGTGAGACTCAGGGTGGATAAGTCTTCGGTGGAAGCTGAAGTAGGCCAATGGGACTCTGGAAACACTGTGGGGTGCAGTATAAAGGCCCTCCTGTGTTACTCAAGAGAGGTATAGTGTGACTATGTACCAACCATTGTAATTGTGAAATATTATAGTGGAGAATTCATGTTGGGGCATTTAACCAACATGGCAAGGACGTAGGCCTTTGGAGCCGAACCTTGTAAATCCTTGTGTCCTGTGCCTTCACATTTACTGCATCACTCAAGGAAAGGCTGTGAGATACAAGAAGAGTGGACCGAGGCCTTAACAACCATCGTGGTTTAACTGATAACGAATCAATTAGTACGAAGTTAAAAAGGATAACTGATTCACCCCCTCCCCCTCTCACTGATCACACTAATCTGGCACATCAACATTAAAATTCATAAAACGCATTGATGAGAGATAAAAGGGTCTCTCATCACATAGAATAAAAATTTATAGTAATATGGATATATAAGAACATATCCCAATATAATAAAATGGATATTAAAAAGACATAAAAGAAGACTTTAACTAAAATAATATAGTGAAAGGTTCCCTTGTTGATTAGGCAACTTTCAAAACATAAGCAACATAAAAGAAAGAGAATAAAATGAAGATTTTAATATCAATAAATTAATTTATATTAATCAAATAATATAATCATGGGCAGTACATGCACCACAAAAAATAAAATAATGGAAAATATATCATGAGTCTCATGGGAATAAAATGTGGGATGAAAACCCCTTACCTCAAGTCTGGCTTGACTTGTATGTTATGTGTTCTTCCTGAATAATAATATTAACATTATTTATACATAAATGAAATAAATTTAATGTTTATTATTCCATTTATATCACTTATTTCCTTTATAAAACAATTATTTAATTATTTGAGATCAAATCGGGCATTTTTTCAATGTTCAGAACATTAGTCTAAAATGAAGTTGATATAATATCATATTGTCCATGTGGTCAAAATTACATTATCTAAATTATTATATTAATGATATAGATATCATAGATATCATATATATAATATATATCTTTCTTATATGTGTTTATAATATTCCATATCATTTGAAGTTTAGAAATGAAATGCACTATTCTTGGAGACTGTAAGTCGTACGTACGCATGAAAACTAATTTAATTTATATTTTATATTTAAAGGAATGAAAATATATTAATGAAAATATATATTATAAATCTATTATAATATCTATGTTATTTAATTTTATTAACTCCATCCTTTTTACATTTCATATATGGCATTAATGAGTCATATCACTTTGAAAGGGCGGTAGTCCACACTTCCTCAAATGAAATTCTCAAATTTATCCATTATGGAAACATAATGGTATGATATGAAGGAAATATAAAGAAATATAGAGAAAATATAAATAAAATATATATAACATGTAAATAAAGTTCCATTTTAATGGCCACCATAAAAGGTAGTCAAAGAATATTGCACAATCATCGTTTTGTGAGAAAATATTTCACTGTCTACAGAAACAGTATGTTCTTCACCCATTAAATATAGGTGTGTGTATGTGTATTATTAATACATATCATATCAACAACATATTATATTTAAGATACATTTTTTATAAATTAAAGTAATAAAATGATTTTAGGGGGTTTAAGAAGTAAAATAAAAGAAAAGAACTTAAGAGAAGACTTTACCTTTAAATAGGTTAGTCCATTTGGTTTGATCCAAAAGGATTTCGTGAAGTGACTTTTGCGTAAGTAATGGCCTATAAGTGTAATAGATGAATAATCAGATATTATATGGGCCAAGTTCAGATGATCCACTAGACTTGAGATGTGTGAGTAATGGGTAAGAGTTAATAAATTTTTACAAGGTGGAGGAGGTTCTCTTTAGGAATGTTTGAAAAAATAATTTTATTACATAATGATTTTCAGTTTATAAAGGTAAAAAACATATTAAGGTAGGATATAACATGACTCTTGTTTTAAGTGAAATCCTCCAATTATAATTTTATAGGTTTTTCATATTGTTTTAATATTTAAAATTTTGGTTGTCTAAATCATTCATTAATGAGGTAAACACAACATCATTATTGCGTCATAAATAATTATATTTATTTGATATATAAAAATTATAAAACATATATCATGATTTAGGAAATAAGTTTTTATTTAAAATGAATATTTACAGTCGAAGAGATAACTTATAAAACTCATATAATAATTGATTTACAAAAAGATATATGATTAAGTCATTTTGGTCATTGTTTTAAATTAATAAATATAAAGTGTCATTATCACTCTTAAGTGCCTCCATGGGGTCCCAAAATATATCTAAGGATTCCTAAGGTCATAGATGTACCAAAAAATTTTATTAGGACAAAATTTAGGGCAGTTTAATATTAATATAAAATTATTTTTACCATGAATTACGCTACTTATCTTTAACCGTGTGAAATAAATGTCGAAAGTTACTATTCAAAAAAAATTATATTCATCTTATTGAAAAAAAAATTACATACTAATAAAAACAATGTATGTCAATTTTTGAATTTCAATTCACCGTAGTAGTAAAATTTCATTAAAATGAAAATGTTAGTTTTTTAACTTTTACTTAGTGTTATCACTATTCATCAAAAATTGAACATTTTTAAAAAATATCAAAAAATATACCAAATATATATTTGATATTCTGAATTAAAATATTATGTCTATTTTACCAAATTCAAAACATATGTATTTCATTAATTAATTTAAAGTTAATTCCAGTTTTCAAAACAAAAAGTATGTTGTTTAATAAATAATAACTATCAAAATATTGACACTTGTTTACGTTCAATTTGAATGTGAAATTACTTCCAATGTCCAAAATAAGATTAAATTGTAAAAATATAATCTAATTGAACTTTAAAATCATTTAAAATGAAAATATAACCATATAAAAAATTATATTAAAGGGAATTTTTGAATCAAGATACTGTATATTTCACTTTTCATTAAAAATTAATTTTATCAAAAAACACCAAAAAATTACCCCAAGTAAATTTTAATGTTCTTATTCTAAAGAATAATTTTAATTTTCAAATTGATCATTTTAATGTTACTATAACAAGATTTAATGATGTTTTTTCTTCAAAAGCCGGTAAATTGACCTTTTAATGAGTATTAGAGTATTTATGCTTAAAATTAGATTCATTAACTTTTTATGCATCCAAATTTTATAGGAAAAATGTCAAAACATTTATGAAATAGGTCGAATCATAATATGGTTACTTCTTTTCATTCACACAAATACAACAGCTAGGCATTTACTACCATTTAAAATAAAATTATATTATTATTTTCCAGTGTGACCCAACATAGTGTGCAGTGTAATATTTTAAAGAAACCCGTTGTTGCGTATTGGGTATGCCATTGAAAATAACATCCCCTTTAAAGTAAAATTAATATTTAATTCAAAAATAATAATAAATATGAAAATTTGGTATAAATATTGATTAAAAATCATTTGAAAAACATTTTCCTTGAAAACCTTTTGAGAATCTTGAAAACATTTTAAACACAATTTTCCTTGATATTTACTTTTTAAAATTTTACATATTAAATAACATTTTGGAAAATAAAGGAAGGTCAATAAAAATGATGGTGGGAATGTTCGTACATGTTGTACAAGGTATGCGGAACACTCCTTTAATAAGGGAAAAGGTTAGAAAAATGCCTTATTCTGAAGGTGACAAGAATAATTTTTTCAAAACATTGGTAAATTAAAAAAGACAAAACATGTCGTTTAATGAGTATCGTAGAATAATAGATTATTCTTGGGTCCCCTTTTTAGAGAACATTGTTTTGAAGTAACAAAGATTTCGAACCGATGGGAGGGTAAAGTTATGCATTCTTAAAAAATACTTTATTAAATATCTTAAGTACCAAAGTTTATAAAATGGAACTAATTAGTGAATTAATCCATAATATCCATGGGAAGAGAAGATTCATGAATGTCCATAGGTGATGTTTTATAGGACTCTTATTAAAGGAATCATAAATATAAGAAATCTCAAAAAGAAAGTAGATTGTTTCAATACACACTTACCACTTGTTAACATTGAACCATACTCCACATGAAATAAAATGAAATTATATGATGCATAAAATATCATTAAAGTATTTTTATTCCTGATATAGCATATCAATTTCAATATATACACCTAATATAAAATTATAGGTGCATTAGGTGGTTTGTGTCTCAAAGACAAAAAAAATTATGACAAAATTATTTTACTTATTTGGTGTATTTTGAATCATAAATCCCAGGAAATAAATTTAATGATTTGGATATGTAAATACCCATATATTTATGATTTTGAATCATATAAGTCATCCATGGGCTGTATACACACAACCCAAAAGGAATAGGTGCTGGAAAAATAATGTATCTCAATAGAATAAAAATTAAGACAAAATCCCCTTACCTTATGTCTTGACTCTTATTGAACTCATGAAAACCATCATTATTATAAATATAAATATATTTGAAATAAATTGCAGAAAAATATTCTAATATCAAATACCATATATGATTTTATTAAGAAATTATAATACCTTCTTATTAATAGATACATGTAAAGGTTATATTTCGGGTATTATTAGCCTTGGTTTTTTCAGGTGTCTTAATTTGTTATATATTAGGTCCTTATAACAATATAAAGATTTTCAAAATATAAAACATGATATAAAAATATTTTATATTCAGTATATTTTTACTATAATAATATGTAGAATAGAGATGTATGTATCGTAATAAAATCTTCATGGAGACAGTAGGTCGTACGTATGGAAGGATGTTGTTTCTGTTTAATTGTTATATTGATTGAAATAAGGTAAATTGCATATATATATATATATATATATCTGTGTGTGTGTGTGTAAATTATTATTCCAGTACAGTTATTATAAGGCCCAAACCTGATACATTACATAATCTTATATAATGTTAATAATTCATATTGAGGATCTTTCCTGGTTTAGATTTTTAGAGAATTAGGCCATAAATATTAAATTACATCTCAAAATTTTATATGTAGAAACTTCTACTAAAAATCTATTATTTTATAAAATAAAAATTCTTAAAATAAAACTATAATTATTTTCTTGACATAAATATTCTTCGTTCTTCATTTCTCTTACCCTGCCTTATACCCTATGAAAATCATTTCAAAAACATAGGATGAGCATAAAAATCTCAGAAAAGTTTATAAAATAAATAAAGAAAAAACTAGTTCATCAATACATACAAAACATAAGCTCTTTAACATTACTCATGAAATCATATGATTAATGAATAACACATAGAAGTCATAAACAAAAATTTAAATTGAGGCATCTATATCAAACAGACATTATATCTTTCACAGTTATATAGGGAGTTAAATTTGAAATACCTATCACAATATATTTTTTAAATCGCTTAGGATAAAATATGACATTTAATTTTGTCATGTTACCCATGTATGGGAGAGATATCTCGGGATCACCCATAATAGTTTTATCATGGAACCACTAATATAATTGAAAATTTCCATTAACCATAACATATTCATGACACATAAAACCAAAATAAAGGAAAGATAAAATTTCCAAATTGCAATAACAATATATAATTTCAAGATATTTACAAAATCAATGCTTTATCAAACCATTTTAAAATCCAGTTAAATAATTTGATAAAGATATTTTTTAATTAATGTGTCCCAAACAACATTGGATCATTTGGAAGAAATTATAATTTCAAACCACAAAAGTCAATATAAATAAATCCTTAAAATCATTTTTAAAACGTGGAAATTAATAAAAATGATTTATAGTAATAAATCGTTAAATTATTTAAAATGATATTATAGTTAAAGAGTTTCTAACCAAAAGATAGACGCTTAAACAAAATATTTGAAGAATAACATTAATCGAATATTATAATATCATTAGAATAAGTATTTTCATGATATAATATGTCAATGGTCAGTATATTGACTATATAAAAGTGAATTGGTGTATAAAAATGAATAAGTCTCAATGGAATGTAAATTGAGTTAATGTCCAGTGCAAAGAACATATACTTAGATTAAGGAAAAACCAATGAAACAATTATGTGTGAAAAATAAGAATATACCCAATAATAGTATTAGTTAAGTGTAAAATAATAATAGTTCATTCACACATATTCATATCACGACATAATCAAGAAGTATAAGTTTAACCCAATGAATAGAAATTGGTTTAAGAAGTTCTCTTATAGAAATTTGAAAGCATAAAGACGTCTCTTTAAAATTAAAAAAAATGTGTTTATAAGGGAGAAAATGGTCTCTCATCACATTAATATAAAATGTACAAAAATAATGATATAAAAAAACAAATACCAACCTAATAAAATATATATTAAAAATATATAAAAGTAGTCTTTAACTAAAATAGCATGGTGAACAATTCTCTTACCGATTTGCAAACATAAAAAACATTAAATACATGAAAGAAGAAGCATAAAGTGAATATGTAAATTCCCATAAATTAATTTATATTAAACAAATAATACAATCATGGGAAGTATATACACCACAGAAATGATAATAGTTGAAAATATAACATGAATTTCACGAGAATAAAAAGTGATATGAAAACCCCTTACCTCGTTTCCGACTTGACTTGTATGTTCCATGTTCTTCCTAAATAAAACAATTATGTTAATTTATAATTCCTTGAGAACATTTTTTATTTTTATTATTCCTTTTATATCACTTATTACCTTTCTATAAAAATTGTTTAATTATTTGTGTTCATATCAGACATTTTTTTGATATTCGGATCTTTAGTTAAAAATGAAATGGTTATAATTAAATATTGTACATGTGGTCAAATATCAAATATCTCAATAATTATATTTCTGATTTATATATCATATATTTCATAAATATCCAGTTTATATGTATTTATAATATTCCAAATCATTTCGAGTTATGAAATGAACCGCATCGTTCATGGAGACTGTAAGCCAGGCGTATGTATGGACGCTACTTTCATTTCTATTTTATAATTAATGGAATGAAAATATAATAATTAATAGGTATATTATAATTCTAGTATAATATCTATGTTATGTAATTTAATAAAATCTATCCTTTATACATTTCATATATGGCCTGAACAAGTCAAATAACTTTCAAGGGGTGGTAGTCATCACTTTGTCAAATGAAATTATCATATTTACCCATTATGGAAACCATAAAGGTATGATATAAACGAAAAATACTGAACTATATAGAAAATATAAATATAATATATATCACATGTAAATATAGTTCCATATTAATTTCCACATAAGAGGTGGAAGGATAATATAGAATAATCATCGTTTTGTGAGGTAGTAGTTCGTCATCCACAGAAACTGTATGTTCTATACCAATTAGAAGGAGGTGTGCGTAAGTTTAGTTAGAATCCTACTGATATAAACAACCTAGTATATTTAATATTCATGTTTTGTGATAAAAAAGAAATAAAAATAGTTTAGGGGGGTTAGAGAATTAAAATAATATAAAAGAACTTAAGAGAAGATGTTACCTTCAAATCAGGAAACTCCCTTTTGTTTGAACCAAAAGTGTCTCATGAAGTGAATTCTACTTAAGGTAAGTCCTCTAGGTAGAATATATGGATCATTATATATTATTTGGGTAGATGATGGAATTGAAATGGGGATTGAGAGTTGTTATTAATGGGTTAGACTTGAGGGATTTTTATAAGGGGGGGAGTGTCTCTTTAAGAATGTTTGAAAATGTTATTTTATTATATAATTATTTTCAGTTTCTAAAGTACAAGAAACTATTAAATGAGATGATAATATTCCTATTGTTCGATATAAAATAATCCAATAATAATTATATAGGTTATGGATATTTCTTTATTCTTTATAATATTATTTATTTAAATCATTCATTAATGAGGTAAACACTGCATCATTATTTTGTCATATATAATTTTATTTATTTAATATCAAAAAACTATAAAACAAATACCATGATGTATTAAATCTTTTAATATTTCAATTGAATATATATAGTCAAATAGATAAATTATAATACCCCACATATGAATTTATTTACTAAAAGAAATATGATTATAATAATTTTGTAATTATTTTAAATTAATTAATATAAAGTGTCATTATCCCTCTTAAGAGGAACCATGGGGTCCCAATACAGATCCAATGATTCCAAAGTCGTAAATGTGTCATCCAATAGGATTAATACACATGTTAGAATAAATTAATATTATTATAACATTATTTTTACCTTGAATTACCCTATTTACCTTGAACCGCAGTAAATAATAGTCAGAAGTTACTAATCTAAAAAAAACACATCTACATCTTAATGGACCAAAATTTACTTAATAATAACAACTATATATGTTGAATTTTTGAAATTCAATTCATATATGTAGAAAAATTTCATATAAATGTAAAATTCAGTTTTTAATATACTACTCAGTGTTTTCACTATTCATCAAATATTGATGTTTTTCAAGAAAAATACAAAATATTACGCCTAGACTATATTTGATATTAAAAATTAGATAATGATGTATATTTAACCTATTTCAACAAATGTATGTTTCATTAATTAATTTAAAATTAATTCCAATTATCAAAACAATAAGCTTATTTTTTAAGAAACAACAACTATCAAAAGATTAACACCTCTTTATATACAATTTCTCTGTGAAATTACTTCCAACGACCAAAGTTGGATTAAATTGTAAAAATATAATCTTATTACACATTAAACCCAATTAAAAAAAATATACACATATAAATATATTATATTAGAAGGTAGTTTGGAATTAAGATACATTATTTTTCACTACTCATTAAAAAAATTAATTTTATATGAATAATACCAAATATTTACCCAAAGTAAATTTTGATGTATCGATTCTAAATAAGAATTTTATTTTGTCAAATAAAACATATAAAAGTGAAAAAAACAATATTTAAGGAGGGGTTTCCCCCAAAAGGTTGTAAATCGACCTTTTAATGAATATTAAAGTATTTATGCTTAAAATTACATTCATTCACATTTTTATCCATATACTATTATTGGATAAATGTAAAAACTTTTAAGAAACATGTTTCATTATAATATAGTTAGTTCTTTTTACTGATACAATTATAATGGAAAGGTGTTAACTACAATTAAAAATAATATTATATTATTACTTTTTAGTATAACCCAACATTGTGTGCAATGTAATATTACAAAGAAACCCATTGTTGCATATCATTTACACCATCGAACATAGAATCCCATTTAATTTAAAATAAACATTTAATTTTCAAATATTAATAATTATGAAAATTTATTTTTATTTATTTACATGGGATGTTATATCTATCCTCCATTTAGAAATTTTATCCTTACAATTTAAAAATTGTGCTCGGAAACGTCCTAAAAATTCTTACCTTGGAAATAGAGTCAAAAAAACTATCACTTTAAAAGAAATGATGAGAAATAAAAATGTCACCCGAGATAACCCATACTAGGATTCCATGTAAACATAGATATGGAGGAGAAACTATGTGTCATGTTCTAATGGAGAGTTTTATAAAACATGATTAAGATAAATTCAACCACAAGAAAATAAAAAACATGTCATAGGTTAAATGGATATTGGTTTCCCAATAAAAAATCAAACCTACAACATATTTTTTGTTTTATTTTCTTTTTCATAAAGTTGGATAATTGTTTTATGATATAGAATAAGGACATAAGAAAATATACATAAATTTCAAGTTGAGTTTAATCCTTTAATAATTTTCTACCAGAAACTCATCCTTTCTTCAAAGGATGAGTATTCTAGAAGACTAATTCACATATGATGTTTGAGAATCACCTTCTATAGAATCACATAATCCACAAAAGATGAACTTTATATTTTATCTATCTATAGACATTAAACAAAACAAAAATGGTTAGTAAAAGATCACATAATCCAAAAAAAGAAATATTATTCCTAATATCCAAAATTCGTGAAACAATAACCAAATTTCAACAAAGGCCATTCAATTAACAATTGTCATAAAAATTATTCAAATTAAACCTAACTATGATTGAATCCCAAATCTCAAAAGGATTTAATAAAAAATTCTTCCACATTAAATTTGAACATTTATCACCAAATAACTTGGACTAGTCTTATTGTCTCATACTGAATTGTAATTAACCTAATCACATATTCTCTTTGATAAGTTCATAAATTACATAAATAAACCAAATTTCCATAAAAAATAGATTCTTAAAATCTTAACCATTATTCCAGAAATTAAATCCCATTGTATTCTATTTTTTTAGGCATATAGTATTTCCTCAAAATAGAGAAAGTATTCCAAAATAACCTTTATCACTTATTTTCCAAATCATTTTCCTAAACTAAGGATATAAATTAGTTAAAAAATATGTTCCGAAAATCATATTATTCTTGATCCATAAAATAACATAACTAAAGGAATAACTCATACTAACTAGGGAAATCACGTAGGCAAGTGGTAGGCAATCCACCCTTGACTCCCTTCAGCATTGGGTTCAATTCCCATGGCCTTGTTGGACATGACTTGTTGTCACCCATATTATGGGTTGTCGTTTTTATAAATCTAAAATATAACCCAAACATATTTTAACCTCAAAGGTTTTCTTATACCTATCATTTTCATCCAAACTCATTATGTCCTCAAAATATTTATAATGTCTTATATATATTTACATTTTTTATTACACCTTTGTGTGATAAAATAAAACTATTCCATAAAGAAATAACATCATACCTTGATCATGGTGTCCACATGGTTTCATTGTCATATTGTCCACGTAGGTAAAAGGTCCATGCATTGTAACAATGATTTAGATAACCTTCAAAATAATTTTCGTACTTCATTTAAATACACCTTGTACAGCTTAGGTCATATGTTTGTTCACAAAAAAATTAATTTCTTAAAATATTCTTGTATAACATATAATTTCAAAACATTAGATAAAACACACTTTTTTATAAAACAATTAGACTGAGTTTGAGTATAAACATTCCACAAATTGTAATTTTAAAATACAATAAGTATGTGCTTAAATACTATAATTTTAAATGAAATTTAAATAGGTAGAGCAAGGATATCCTTCTTTAGTAACTTATTTGAAATAATAATATACATTAGAATCTTCTGATTAGGTAAAATATTTGAAAATTACTTGATAACATTTACCTTTCTTGAAAATATATGAATATTGTGGAAATTGGATATGATTAAATACAACCCATGATCCATGATGATATTATTGTATAGTGGAGGTGTTTGATGTCTCAAACCACTTCTTTGAAGTGAGTTGTATGCTTGAAAAAGATTCACAATATTCTGAACATGACATGACAATAGTTATTGGAAGCATGTCATCATGATGAGATAGGAATGTTGTTTGAGATCCTCATACTTCCATTTGTAAATGACTTTCCTTGATTTGAAAAATTTACAAAACCAAGATTTAACAAAAAGAGTAGTAATAGAGACTAACCACGTGTCTAAAAAACACTTAATCCCAAAATTTGTCTAAATTGAACTTTGATACCAACTTTACACCCTAATCCTTAAACATTACATAATCTAGAATTTAGTTAACAATTGACATTTTAGGATCTTTTCATGTTTAGAGTTTTGGAGAATTTGGACATAACTATTACATTACACCTTAATAATTACAAAGTAGACTCAACTACTCAGTATCCATGTTTTCATAAAATATAAATTCTAAATGGTAAAAAATATTTCTTTTCATGATATAAATATTATTATGTTCTTATTTAATCATAAGAACCTTATACCCTATGAAAAACATTTCAATAAATTGGGATGAGTGTAAAAATATCAGTAAGATTTATAAAATAAAGATGAAAACAGTAGTTTATCAATATATACAAAACCAAAGCACATTAGCATACCTCATGAGATCATAATATTTATGAATAACACATAGAAATCATAAATCATAAATGTTTCATGTGGATTCCATATAAAACATTCATTGTATCTTTCAGCACTACAAAGGGAGTCACATTTGGAGTATCCAACATAGTATATTCCCTAAATCTCTTAGGAGAAACTTTAACGTTTACCTCCTTCATGTTACCTAATGGATTAGAGAGCTATCTCAGCCTCACCCGCCCTAGGATTATCCTAGAACCACCCGTATATTTATAAAATTCCCAATAACCATAACATATTCATAAAAAATAAAAAATATCCTAATGGAAAGATAAAATATCTACATTGAAATCACAATATACCATTCCAAGATATTGACATAATCCATGCATTACCAAATTTTTTTTAAAAACATTTAAAACATTTAATTATTATATTTTTGAACCAATGTGTCCCATAACACTTTGACGCTTTTAAAAAAAATTAATTTTAAAAAATTCATGTCCATATAAAAATATACTTAAAACCATTTTTAAAACATGTACATTAATGAAAAAATTTTAGAAGAATAAATCTTTAAAAGTTTTAAAATGGTATTTATGTTAAAGGATTCCAAACCAAATAGGAGACACTTGAATACTGTTATTTGAGGAATAATATTGATAAAATAATATTATATAATGAGAATAAGGAGATTAATGATATAATTTGTCAAGGGGCAGTATATACACCATATAAATGTGAATTGAGGTATAACAATGAATAAGTCTCACTAGAATGTAAATTGTGATAAAGCCCCTTGCAAAGATCATATGCTTAGATAAAAGACAAATCAATGAAATAATTATTTGTGAAAAATGTTAATACACCCAATAAAAGTGTAAATTTAGTGTAAAACAATACGTTTTCATTCACACATAATTATAGAACAACTTAGTCAAGATGCATAAGTTTAACACAAATAATTTAAATTGGGTTAAGAAGTTATCTTACAGAAATTCTACAGCACAATGACATCGCATTAGAAATCAGAAAATGAGTTGATGAGAGATAAAGGGGTATCCCATCACATGGAAATGAAATTTACAGTAATAATGATATATAAGAACATATCTAAACAAAACAAAATGGAAATTTAAAAGACCTAAAAGAAGTCTTTAACTAAAAGAGTATGGTGAAAGGTTCCCTTGCTGATTTGGTATCATATGAAACCTAAAAAACATGATAGAAGGGGATTAAAATGAAGAAGCAAATTCACATAAATTAAATTATATTTAAAAAAAATACAATCATCGGCAGTACATACACCACACAAATAAAAATAGTGGAAAATATCACATGAATCTCATGAGAATAAAAAGTGATATTAAAACCCATTACCTCATGTCTGAATTGACTTGCATGTTTCGTGTTCTTCCTGAATAATAAACATAATTTAATTTAAACATACTTAGGAATATTTTTAATGTTTATTATTACTTTAATATCACTCCACACATTTCTATAAAGATTAGTTAATTATTTGTGTTCATATCAGGCATTTTGTCGATGTTCGGAACATTAGTCAAAAATGAACTTGTTATAATTTAATATTGTCCATGTGGTCAAAAGTGCATTATATCAAGAATGATATTCATAATTTAGATATCATATATATCATATATATCCAGTGTATATGTATTTACAATAAAGGATATCGTTTGGAGTTATGAAATTAAATGCAGCGTTCATGGAGACGGTAAGTCTTACGTACGCATGACCACTATTTTCATTTATATTTTATAATTAATGAAATTAAAACCTAATAATAAATATGGATATTATAATTCCAGTATAATATCAATGTTATGTAATTTAATTAACTCCATCCTTTATATAATCCATGTATGGTATTAATGAGTCATATCACTTTGAGGGGGTATTAGTCTGCACTTCCTGAAAAGAAATTAACGTATTTATCCATTATAAAAAAAATAATGTTATGATATAAATGATAAATACATAAATATAGAAACAATATAAATATAATATATATTTCAATTAAATATTGGGCCTTATTAATGCGCACCATAAGAGGTGGTATGGGAATATTGAACAATCATCGTTTCTTGAGGTAGTAGTTTTCCATCCATAGAAATAGTATGTTATTTACACATTAGATATAGGTGTGTGTTAGTGTAGTTTGAATAATTCTCATATAAACAACCTAATATTGTTAGTATACTGGTGTTGTTATAAAATAAAATAATAAAAAGTGTTTAGGGTGTTGGAGAAGTATAATAAAAGAAAAGAACTTAAGAAAAGATGTTATCCTTAAATCGGGTAACTCCCATTGGATTAAACCAAATGGATTTCTTGATGTGACTTATTCCTATATTTAGGACCCTATATGGAATAGATAGATATAGAGAGCTTATTTGGTTCAATTTTGGGTATTCCATAGGGCTTGAGATGTCTGATTAATGGGTTATAGGTGAGGGATTTTTTTATGGTGGAGGAGGGGCTCTTTAGGAAGGTTAGAAAATATTATTTTATTTAATAAGGTTTTCATTTTCTAAAGGACCAAAACTTATATGTTTGAAGATATGATGAGACTTTTTTATGTAAAATCATCCAATAATATTTAGATAGGGTTTGTATACTATTTTAATCTTTATAATCTTATTTATTTAAATCATTCATCAATGAAATTAACATATTGTCATTATTTTGTCATAAATATTTTTATTTATTTGATTTATAAAAAGTATAAAACATATACCATGAAGTATGAAATATTTTTGTCTTCCAAATGAATTTTTATATTAGAAGAGAAAACATAGATAACCCTTTGTAAGAATTGATTTACCAAAATATATATGTTTATGTCATTTTTTTAATTAAATTAAATTAATTAATATAAAGTGTCGTTATCACTCATAAGTGCATCCATGGGGTCCCAAAATAGAACCAAGGATTCCCATGGTCAGAAATGTATCAACCAATTGGATTAGGACACATGTTAGACTAATTTAATATTATTATAATATTATTTTTACCTTGAATTACCCCATTTATCTTTAACTGTGGTAAATAAAAGTCAAATGTTACTATTCTCAAAAATTATGTTCATCTTATTGAAAAAAGATTTAATTTATAATAATAATTATATTTGTAAATTTTATAAATTCAATTCGCAGAATAAGTAAAATTTCAGTTAAATGAAATAGTCATTTTTTTATCTTCTACTCATTGTTTTGAATATTCATCAAAAATTGATGTTATTCAGAAAAATATCAAAAATTAATCCTAAGCTATATTTGATATTCCATATTAAAATATTATGTATGTTTAACCAAATTCAGAATATATATTTTTCATTAATTAATTTAAAATTAATTCTTGTTGTCCAAACAAAAATCTCGTTTTTTAGAAATAATAACTATCAAAAGATTGACACTTGTTTATGTTCAATTTCCAAGAGAAATTACATCCAATGGCCTCCAATGGATTTAATGTTATAAATAATAATCTAATTAAAAATTAAAACCAATTAAACAGATAATATAACAATATAAATAAAATAGATTAAAATGTTTTTTTAATTAAGTTACTGTATTTTTCACTATTCATTAAAAATTAATTTTATCCGAAAAATTCCAAAAATTTACCCAACGGAAATTTTTAATGTCCTGATTATAAAGAAGAAATTTATTTTTTCAAATAGAATATATAAATGTGACCAAAACATGATTTAAATTATGTTTTCTATTGAAAGGTGGTAAATCAAATTTTTAATGAATATTAATGTATTTATACTAAAAATTAAATTCATTCACATTTAAGCTTCTAACATTTATTGTATAAATCTAAAAACTATTAAAAAAACATGTTTAATAATAATATGGTTAGTTATGTCCAATCCCACTAACACAATGTCTAGGAATTAAATACCATTTAAAATAATTTCATGTTATTACTTTTCAGTATGATCGAATTTTATGTGAAATGTATAATTTTAAATAAATCCTTTGTTGTGTATCGGGTATGCCATTGAACATAAAATCCCCTTTAAAGTAAAAATTATATTAATTCACAAATATTAATAAATAAGATAATTTATTAATCTTTATTTACATGGTATGTTACAATTATTACATCAGATATATCAAATAATTTTACTAAACCCATCCTAAATACATGTCATGTAGTGTGTGAATGAAGCACACCTTTTTGAGGGGGTGGTTGTCCACACTTCCTGAAATGGAATTATCATATTAAATAAAATGGAATGTATAAATATTCTGTGATGTAAAATTATTAAAAATAAAAAATATATAATAGATATATGGTATAACATATATAAACATTGTTTCCATCATATTTTCAAATGTGAGAGGTGGTAAAGAAAAACTAAACAATCTGCATATCACCGTACACATAAATAGAATGTTCATTACCCATTAGATGGATGTATGTATATATATAGGTATTTAACTTATCATAAATAAGAATATTATCTATTATTAATTGAATGTTTTATGATATAATTGTATAAATAGTGTGGAGGGGTGGAGAAAGAAAATAAAACAGAGGAGCTTGAGAGAATAGGTTTCCTCTTAACCTGTTAAATCGTTTTGGTAGTGCAAAATCATTCGATGGATTTCATTATTCCAAAGGGGATGATTTTATGAGTAAGGGAGGGATTTTTGGAAGTGTATGGGACATATATAGGACTATCCTAAGAGGTTTTATATTCGTGAAGAAGTTGGATAGGTGGAAACCACTAATAGGAAAGAGAAAGGACTCAGTTGGAATTTTTGAAAACATAATAGGTTTACCCAAGTTTCTAACTAAAAAATGTCATACCAAACCAAAAAAACTAAAGGATATAAGGTTCAATGCTTAATATTAGATATAAAATGGGTTTTGGACAAGTTTATATGCCATATTTCCTTATATTTATGGTTTTTTATATTATTAACCTAATTTTACTCCAAATCATTTTAATTAATTTCAACAACCATCACTAATATTTTTCAACAAAAGCAATGTTGAAATTTTTAAACATTATAAACTTTTCTGATTCCTAATAAGTAATCTCTTTTTATATTTTAAACATAGAAGTTCAGAAATTTATTTATATTTAATCCCATAGTCTAGTTTAAAATTCAAGGATTTAAAACAAGAATAATCAAAAGCATACAATGTTTTTATATCCAATTGAAATGTGAAACTAGTTATATTGTCCTAAATTGAATATATTGATAAAAATATTATATAATTAAACTTTTAATACAATTTAAAATATAATTAATCCTTCTAAATATGTTATATGGATACTAATAGTGAATTAATATCATGTATTTTCAACAATTCATTTAAAAATGAAACCGTACAACAAATTACCAAACATTTATCGAAACTTAATTTTTATGTTTTAAATCCAAATATTATTTTTATTTTTTAATGTTAAATATATTAATGTTATAAACATTTGATTAAAATGGGTTTTCCATCAACTGGTGGTAAAACATCATTTATAAAAAATATATTTTTTATGCATAAAGTTGGGTTTTCACTTGTCTTATGTCTATCGAATATATTGGATGAATATCAAAATTATATAATTCAATATATAACTTATATATTATGTTAAAATCACTCACTGCTTTAAAATAAATAAATTTAATAGGGTTAAATAGCTTTTTGAGCATAAAAATATTAATATTTTAATTTATATAGAAATGATTTTCATATTTATTTCAAATTAATTACTAACCTTTGAATTCATCATATATTTGTGTAAAGAATATATTTTCAAAAACAAATTTATTTCATATTCATAACCTTTAATTTAACAACAAGTTAATATCTTATTATAATAAATAATAAAATTTTTATGATATACTATTATTCGATAATACTCATTCTTACGTGTTAAGCATGACATTGAGGAATATAATTGTTGCATGAAATATAAGATATCTTTGGTGTTCAATGAATGATAAGATAAAATTTATGTTCAATGTAGTGTTTTATTTACTTGTTTTTACAAAAAATGAATCCAAACATAGTTCTTTAATATAAAATAGACTATTTTTAGCGTTGCGTGAAATGAAAAATATCAAAAAGGAAAACACAGTTCAAAAAAAATTCAAATAATATAAGGGTATTACATTTTACCCCACTTAAATTTTTTTCTCCCTCAAAATTCTTATTTTTTATCAATGGTATAGTACTTAAAATTTTCATTCATAGAATATCATTCCGAAAAAATAACAGTAAAACCTCTTTTAAAAATGAATGTTGAAACAATAATGGATACTCATAGTTAAACATAGGTGGGATTCATTTACGATAAATATATGGAATATGAAAACATGGGCATTGAAGAGAAATCTGTCTATCATGTTCTTGACTAGAGTGATAGAAGGCATGGTGAGGATAATGTTAACAATCACAAAGACCAAAATCTATGATGATATAAGGGACCACTTGATTCATTGGAAAACAAGGAATTTGGATATTATTTTCGGTTTCCTGATTCATTATTTATTGTTTAATAATCTCTATGAAAATATATACTTAGGTGATTTTATTTCATTTTATATGAAAAATCTTAAAATTTTATTATTCATTGATAGATTTCCATTTAATCTCATTCCCAACAAAATTAATTAGATTTTTTTATTAATTCATCAAGCACTAGAAGATCATGAGATTCATGATAAGTCATACCATATATCTTCAGCTATGACAACCTGGTTATAAAATTTGTATTAGTCCTCATGTGGTGAGAAAATACAAGAAACTAAAAAAACATTACTTGTAATATTGAATAAAATTTCCATAAATTGTAAACATTATAAACCATGGGAAATATAAATCACCCTTTTTCACTAAATATTATTTTATATTATACAAAAAAAAATTATTGGATTTCTGGGTTTATCCTTGCAAAGATGGAACATTAAATGTTATTTTCTTATTAACAAATCTTGGTAGAGGGAGATAAATACATGAAACTTCACTGAAGGATTAACATTATGATTATTATACGGATTAATCATACAATATAAAAAAAGATTTTACAAACATTAGTGGGGGGAGTTTTCCCTTAATTTCCATTATTCACTTAATCCATTGTGATTTCATATGATTTTCCTTTTTAATTTATTCCTCTGTGATTATTATGAATTATCATCCATATTATCCTTTATATTGGGGAATTCATTCTCATAATGCCCAAAATCTATTCACATGAAACATCGATGTGTGGTGCATTTATTCAGTTGAGTATTCCCTGCACTTTTTATTCATTTTCTTATTATCATAATCTATAAATTCTATTGCTCAATGAATATTATTCCCTCACATGAAACTTGTTTTTATTCTTTTCAGGAACTCTCCTATGATTCCTTTCCGACAACTTTAGAAAGTATGAGTTTGAATCTTTTTCTCTCCACCATGGTTTCTGGATTCCACATTGAAATCTATCTTCCTATTATTTATGAAACCTTGAGATTGATATATATCTCTAACATCTATTTCAAATATTATTCCATAACCCATAATTTATTCGTATATACTAATGTCTATTATGTCCAACACCATTATGATTCTTGGTTTTAATCCATGAATGAACATTATAATTTTACCTTCAGCGTGGATGATAATACCAAAAGTGTACATCGAATGTATTGAGAAAGTATCTTCAAAGGTATTAATAGATTCATAATCTGTTTGTTTCAATATGAGATACTCATTTTTCATCATCGTATGAGGTACACAATAAAAGTATTTATTTCAGAATAAGTTATTAAAGTGATACCAATCCAAGGATTCAATTTCTTCTTGCATCCCCTAATTCTAAATTAGACATCACCACTAGTCTTCTTCACCATCGTACATATAAATAGCCATAATTACTTTCTCAAGATCAAAACACTTGATAATGGATAATATCCTTTTAGTAGTATTGATCTATTTTTCTATGAAAAGTGGATAAAAATACATGCTGAAAGATGTTTGATGTTACATCATGGAGGACACAATAGAACATTTTCCCCTCCTTTTCTCATTTGGATGATCAACAATATTCAAAGCTTTAGAAATATATGAGAGTATATAGATGGGGTTTTTTATTCCATCCCCCATAGCATTTGAATATTCTGGAGAACAATAATTTCATTTTCCATCATAATCATCTATTACATAGTGCCTTCACGTTCCACCCATTAACTAAATCAAAAATAATCGAGTAATAAATATTTATCAAATTTAGGATAATCATTTAATATATTGTATATATTTTTACACCATCTCTATATAGGACACATTAGGTTTATCCAAGGTTATTCATAATAATATTCTATTTAAATTTATTACGATAGTCCATGAAAAGATTGTAACTTCCCAAAGATTATCCCCCAAGAGTGTCAAACTAGGTGGGTTGTGAGGCCCGTTATCTTGTACAGGATTCATCGGAGTCAGGATTGAGAAAACTTTTCAGATTTGTTACCCCTATGAACATGTATTATAGAGCCTCATCAACTTTTAGTATCCTGACATGGATTTATTTCTATAAAGCCACTCATTATATCCTTAACAAAAATTACTGGACACTTTAATCGAAGTTTAAACATCCTAATAATTATCTATAATAAAATACCTAGACATATCCTTGTAATTATACCGATGGACCTCACTAATGTTTCCTTATCCTAGTTACCAAAGGATAAAATATCATTTTCTCTGACACCGTATATAACAACACTCACTTTTCATAAATTAACAATATAAATTTTTTTCATTAATACATAACACATTCTACAAAAAAATGTCGGAAGTCCATATTAATCAAGTTCATTTGGAACCATGGAACAAAAATATTTTAGCCCAGTGAATGATCATAGATTTTTTGCACAATGTGCTTCTAAATTAGTAATTATAATTAAAAAATATTTCTTCATATCTTGTGGAATGTAAACATATGGAAGGGTTGAGATCAAATTATTAGTAACAGTAAATAAAGGAAATATTTATTCATATCATGAAATAAGGTTATAATAACATGATTATAATAATAAGAATATCATACCCTACATTTTGAAGATCAAAAAGATGAATCATGGAATAAAAAATTTCAGTTTAGAAGGCATAAATAATAAGAAATCAGGAGAATAATCTACGAAATAATAACATCAGAATAAGACATAGAATAGTGTTATACACATAAACATAGAACATAGTGAACATGTATAAAGAGAAAAATATTAACACATTAGGTTAAAGACATAAAATCATGCCGTGACATTCACTTATGGAAATGAAATGAGATCCACACATAATTTTGTGGACCTGAAATCAAGTTCATGCATAATATTGTGAATATGAAATAAATTTCACACATAATATTGTTAACATATAATAAGGGTCAGTCATAACATTTTGAACATGTAATCGGATTCATGCATAATCTGAGGGACATGAAAATAGGTCAATGAAAAACATTGTGAATATGTAATCCGATCCACGCATAATATCTATACTCATGAGTCATCCACCATTACCCAATGCATTAGAGGGTGACATTGGTCCCACCCAACACAAAACAAAATTATACATACATTTTGCACAAAATATAAATCATATAATGAAATATAAAAGATATGGGTTTTATATACATAAAACTATAAACAACGCAATGAAATAGGGTACATTAAAATTTAATCACATCATAACCTATGTAAATTAGATAGGGTTTATTAATATTTCATGAATGAATATATTTTTAAAAGAAGTAGTTTTAATAATCATAAATTCTATGAATGTGAAAAGAGTTTCATAATCATATAACCTATGAATGAGGAAATAGTTTCATTATCATCATTCCATAAAAACTCAAACCATTCATGAAATGATATTAATTTAAACATTGGATCATTTATTTCTAGGTAATGAGTAACATCAACTGATTCCATATTTGATGGAAAATAAATTAGAATGATATTTTGAAAACATTTCATAAGGAAAATATCCTTTACACTTTGAATCATTGTCTTTAATGCATTAATATCCCATTAAAAAAATATATTGAAAAAATCATGGCTTATGTATAAAAATTTGAAAACCATTCTTTTTGAAAACATATAAATATATATTGAAAACAATTTGAAAACCATTTCTTTGAAAATACTTAAAAAACTTATAAATATGAATGAAAATTATCTAAAAACCATTTTACATAAATACTTAAAAATATGCTTGAAATCATTTTGAAAAAAAAAATCATTGAAAATTAATTATAAAAAAAATTTCTAAACATTATTCTTTAAAACATGCAGGTGATTCTTCATAGAAATGACAGTGGGAAATTCTAACTTATCGCATGTGGTAGGAAAAGCATTACTTTTACATGGTAAAATATCATAAAAAATTGACTTTATTTGAAAGGGACATGACAATTCTATTGAAAAAATTGTTAGAAAATGGAAAAAATGTATTTTATACATTATCCGAGAATATTACAATATTCTTGGAGACCCATTTCAGAAAAAATGGTTTTCAAGAAACATTGATTTCTGACCGAAGAGAGGGTACAATCATGCATTCTTAATTTTTTTACTATAGTATGTTCCACTGTTTAGAAAATAATACCTATACATGAATAAATCATGAATAAATATAGTATTTTTATATTCCTCAATGTTCATGTGGGATAGATAAAACTATTTTATCAATGGAAGCATAAACATAATCACTCACAAAAAGTGATGAGATTGTTTCAAAAATATCATACCACTTGGTAAATATGATCAAATAATCATAGTATAAGAAAATAAAATTTAATTAAGCTTAATAAATAATGAAAATAAGGATTTTAATGATATAAAATTCAAAATATAATTTATACACTTAATGGAAGAATATAAATGCATAAGATCAAATGTGTCTCAAAGAAGAAAAATTGAGATAAAATTATTTTACCGACATTGTATCTTTTGAAACACAAATCCCAATAAAAATAAATGTCATAAAATGGATATCAAAATACGCATAAATATATGTATAAGAAAAATATAATTCATCCATGGGTAATATACAAACCAATCAAAAGGAATGGGTGGTAAATAAAACATGTATCTCACAAAAATAAAAAGTGGTATGAAATCCTCTAACCATGGGGCATGCCACTCATTGTACTCATTCAAACATCTTATATAAAATATATAAATTTATTATAAATATATCATAAAACTATATTGTTATATATAATACCATATATTATTTTATTATGACTTTATTTTACATTCTGGTTTATAATTCCATGTTCAGGTTAAGCATAAGGTAATATTCTATTTGTTTTTGACATATGCCTTAATTTGTTATTTATTTGGTCCGTATAATCATATCATGATTTATGAAAAATAATTTGATATAAATATCATTTATAATTTTTATATTTGTTTTATAATAATCTATATAATATAAATTTATTGATTGGAATACAACATTCATGGAGACGTTAGGCCGTATGTATGCATGGACTTTGTTTTCGTTTAATTTTCATATTGATAAAATGAAGGAAAATAACAAATATGTATATATTTGTAGATATATCAGTATTAATTTAGTATTACTATTTCATATATATCATATATGTTCACTGAACGCATTCTTAATACATTCTATGGAGTGTGTGAATGAGTCACATCGCATTGAGGGGGTAGTAGTCCAAACTATATCACAATATATTGTCATATTTACACCAAATGGAATGTATAAAGATATGTGTGGTAAAATTATAAAAGAATATTAAATACATAATAAACCTAATATATAAAATATATAAACTTATTATCCTTTATTATGTTCATAATGAGAGGCCAAAAAATGAACAATCATCGTTTAGTGAGGCGGTAGTTCACCGCACAGATAAACAATATGTTTGTTATCCATTAGTTAGAAATTACTCTAATTTTAGGTCTAAACATTATAAAAAAATAGTATATTTAATATTATTGTTTTTTTATAAATTCCTATAAAAAAAATATTAGGATGAATGGGGAATGAAAATAAAATAAATGAGCTTTAGAGAAGACATTGCCTCTTAACCAGGTAAATCATTTTATTTTGTGACAAAAGGCTTCCTTGTATTGATTTATGCGCAATGGTATAATTATATAAGGAAGGTAGGGATGTTAGTAAATGGATTGGGTAGTTCTTGGCCGATCCAATGTGTTTTTAGAGTTTTGGAGAAGAGGGGGATGTGGTTTACTTTTATATGGAATGGAAAGGATACACTTGAAATTGATGAAAAATATTACGTGTACCCATGTTTTTACATTAAAAAAGACATACAAAAAACTAATTATGGAAATTAAATTAATTATTAATGGACATATAATGGATTTTGGACAATTTTATAGGTTTTTTGGGTCATAAATGTAATTTTAATATTTTGTTATCATAATATTTCTCTTTATAGTTGTAATTAATATTAATCACTTTCACCATTACCTTTGGTAAAAAACTATGTTAAAATTATTAGAAAAAAGTACTTATTCTGATTCCAAATATTGAATCCATTTTAAAAAATTCCATAAAAAAATAAGTGGAATAAATTAATTTAAATCGAATCCCACATTCAGGTTGACAAAGTGGGTTTTTAATGTAAAAATGATAAAATGTTTTCAATGTTTTTATATCCAATTTCAATGTCAAATTTATTATAATGACCTGAATTATATTAGTCGATAAAAATATTATACAATCAAAAATTTTAAAATATTTTAAAATATAATTTATACTTTCAAATAAATTATATGAAAATATGATTTTAATTAAAATCATTTATTTATAACTTTTTATTAAAATATAAAACATTATAGAAAGAAGCCAAAAATTTATCCCCACCTAATTTTATGAATCACATCCCAAGATGAGTTTATTTTTAAATTTAAAATATATAAAACATTCAAAAGTTTTATTTAAAATGGGTTCTCAATTAAAATGTGGTTAACAACCTTTATAAAAAGTATAGGTTTTTATGCATAAAATTGGGTTAATTTTTTTATTATTTATTTAAAATATATTGGATGAATATTATTTTTTATAGAATATATAACGCATATATTAAATTAACATCAATCAATAATTGTAATAAATGTAATTAATTTGGGTAAAAAGATTTCTAACCTTAAAAATAATAGTACATTGATTTATATTCAATCGAGTTTCAAAGTTAGTTCTAATTACATAGTATCCTATGAATATATATTATATTTGTTTAAAACAAAAATTTTCATAAATTTGGTAATACTATTCATAACTTCTAATTTTAAAGCGATTTTATAAATTATTATATTAAATAATCATATTTTAACGATATACTATTATTTGGTAAAGCTCAACCGTGCATGTTATGAAAGACATAGAGGAATGTTATTGTTGCTTTAAACACAAGATAACCTCACTGTTTTATGTAGAGAAATATATCATTTATGATATTTAAATTTTAGGATTAACTTGCTGTTGAATATTAAAAAAATTCAATCATAGTGATTTAATATAAAATAAACTATTTTTAGTGTTTCCAGAAATTCTAAAATTAAAACGGGAAAGACAATTTGAATAAAATAATTCAAAAAATCATAGGGGATTACAAAAATGGGAAATCATCACCATGGATATTTTCATCAGAACACCTAAAACATATAAAGAGAATGAAACCATACATGTAATAGATGATAACCATTTGGTGTCAACACTCGTCTTTGATATAAGAAAATATGTATCCCTTTGATCAGCTTAAAGAAATATGTATTAATGAAATTATAATATTTTGAGGATTACCATTATCATTTATATCTAATAAGGATATGATTTTTACCTCACCCTTTTGGAGAATTATGATATTGTCTATAGATATAGTGTTATGTTTCAATACTTCTTATCATCCACAAATATATTTTCATCCAGAAAGGACCATTAAAACTCTAGAAGACTTTTTGAGATCATGTTATATGGATTTCAATGGTGGTTGGGATTATCAAGTTCCTTTGGTGGAATTTTCCTATGAAAAAAAATCACTCAAACATTCTTATGAATAATTATAAATTACTCTTTAGTTGTATATGATGGCCTCTAACATTCATGAATTAATTTTGAGAAATAAAACTATTGGAACCCAATCTAGTAGAGGAAATGACGGAGAAGGCTAGATCCATTCAATATTACGTAACAGTAAAGAAGTGTGGTCACACAATTTATGATGTCAATCATCCAAAAGATATAGAGTCTGAAGTTCGTGACGAGGTATTCCAATGAATATATCCATATGAAAGGATGATGAAATTTGGGATAAAATGAATGTTATTCTATAGATATATCATCCATTTTAAAATACATGATCATATTAAGATGATAGTTTATTGATTGGAACTACCATCAATTCTCTCTTAATTTCATGGTGTTTTCTATATATCTATCATGAGGAAGTATATACAAGATCCTTAACAAGTACTAATCTTAATGGTCATACTATTAAACAAAGATCATTCATATGAAGAAAAAATAGTAGATATTCTAGATCATAGAGATAATTTAATACAAAACAAGACCACTGTCCTAGTTAATGGTCTATGGTGAATCCACCAATATGTGGAAGCTATCTCTAAACCAGATGATGTGAGGAGGAGGAATTATCCTCATATTTTTGTATAAAAATGAATAATTTTTATGTAAAAGTTCATTTTAGGAAGGTATAATGTTACTACATGATGATTTTATCAAATATTTCAAAAAAAAATTATTTTAATGATAACCTATGGTACACGAAAGAACCAGCATAGATGATCCATGTATCATTATTAAAATATTAAGAACAGTTGTATAAATGGAGGATATAAATAGTAAAAACTAACAAATTAAATAGATATTTTCAATAAATTTGTAAATGTAATTATTAAATTTGATGTGATTATAATTTTAAGAAAAGTATTTGATAATAAAAGTGATGTATTTTTTAAAAAATGTTTTTAAAGGTGAATAGTATATTATTTGAATACATTAAATTAAACACACTTGGTGAATGACTATAAATATATATATATATTTTATTTACTTGAATAAATTTTTTAGATGATTAATTTATAATTTTCTAAGTGTAATATATGAATCATTCATGGTCTATACTGAAAAATGTATTTTCTCTCTCTAAAAAGTAGTTTTGTGGAATTTTGTGAATTGAAATTAATATTTACTATGCCACTTATTGAAATTATTTTTAGTAAAATCTATTTAATATTTTAAATTTGGATATCCAAATTCGGTAAATATTTCCCTTTTATTATTAGCATTATGATTAATAATCCTGATAAAATTTATCACCTTAGTAAATGGTAAATAAAGTTAATATAGATTCAAAATACGTTGAAAGACCATATATATTAATAAAATTTATTATTTTTTAAAGGAAATTTGCCCATTAAAACAATAAAATGAAATTGTAATCGTTTAATTGACACTTCTGAAAAAATATCACTTATTTAATATTTAAATAAAATAATGTTACAATATATAACTCTATTTTTTTTAGCTTCTAATATGTGTGAACATAAAGAAAAAAAATTCATCTATGATTGAATATAAGGGTCTATTATTATAGTAATAAAATTATTTTCATTGTAGAAATTTATTAATAATTTTTAGTAGTTATATAGTGAACTAAATTTGTTATTCAACACCAATGCAATATTTACTCAATTAATAAAAAAATAATAAATGATATTATAAATATTAAAAGTAAAATAATTTTAAAGTTTTAGGGTGTCACACTAGTTATATAGATTAATATTTAATAATAGGTTTCTTTGAAATAATTTTATTCAAATTCCCCCTTTTCATTATGTATTTAACATAAAATTAAATGAATACTGTCAATGTTGACAAGATTGGTATTTTATCAAAATAATAATTTATTAAATTATAATAAAATAACAATAAAATTCATATAATACATTTTTTTAATAAATATTATAAAATTTCATAAATTTTTTATTTATGGTCCAATTTATACCTTATAAGAAAAAATTACATCCTTTTAAATTTGATTTTTTTGATTATGTTGTTATAATTTGAAGATGTTAGTTAAGGGATAATCAAAATGATAAGGTTTAATATTAAAAAAAAGAATTAATACATTAATGTTTTTCGGTAATTACATCTTTATCACACCTTATTGTCAAATATTTTTTATTAAGTTGTATTTTTGTCAATAACAAATTTATTATAACTTAATCTTTTCGAGAAATTTAAAAATGTTCACTCATCTCAATAATAAAAGAGAACCTCTTCCCTCACTTAATTACAATGAATTTATTTCTATTGATCAACCATACAATTCCAATTTCTATTCTTCACTTCATTATCCACATTATATTGTTTTCGGTATTATTAGAAGGCCAAACATAGAGCCCTTTAGAGGACATCTAAACGTGTTATTTCGATGAAGAGATAATCTAACTGACTAACCAGTTTCTTTTTATAATCTCTTTGACTCCTATAAATATATGTTATTTATCATAAAATAATATATTCAGTATACTAAATATGATTAAATTTCATTTTTATGATAAATACACCATTATACACCGCCTTTACCAACAAATGAGAACTGAAAGTGGCAATCCTTCTTATGTACGGATTACCATCTATATGTATCGATACAATTCATTTTTAATCACAATTGTTTATATATTCATATTATGATAGATTTAATGTTTTTATATGATATTTATGAAACAATTATTATAATTTTATATTAATACGTGGTCTATCTTTATACCATTTACTTCGTTGGGAAATAAATACTTCATTTGTGCCCACAAGTGGACAACAAACTTCGTGCTACAATGTGATTTATTTTTCACTCATATATTACATGGAATGTAATGAGGATTAATTTAATTAATATATATTATATATATTATATTATAATGGTTATATAATGTATTTATTTTTTTACCTTACTTTCATTCAATCATTTAATAAATGAAACATCGTTCAAGTGTTCATATGGCTTATCGTCTACATGAACGGTGTAATTCATTTTTTGAAACATTAATTTTTTATATTGGATTACAAATATTTATATAATGAATATATTATTTTATAACATTATTAAAATTATGTAAATAATGAACATATGATCAATATATAATGATTGGGACCGCCTAACTAAAACATTCATGAAAAAACACTTATCACCCAGAATAATAACTTTAATAAAAAATTATTAATAAATGGGTGATAATATGTCATAAATAAAGCCACAATTTTTTGATATATATAAATATTTTTATTAAATACATTAATAATAAATCCAAATTTATTTAACATGAGTTTTGAACAAGAATTAATAATGGTGATACTTGAGGTAATGGATTTATATCACAATCAGATAACTATTCCAGATTGTTTATGTTAACTCACAGTTTGGAGAATATTTTTCTACTCTATCCATATTTTCTATAAATTATATTAAATTTATAATTTTGTCTCTCTCTATTTATCAATTAATCACATTGATACAGATGTTTGATTATTTTACAGAATAGTCGGAAAAAAACATATTGTCGTTTTTTGAATGAGGTAATTTTTGACACTTGTTATTTTTTAAAAGAATATTTTCATAATATATATGGAATGAATGTATTTTCACATCATACTTACTAATATTTTATTTTAATGTTAATTTACATCTTCATATATAGATTTTCGATGAATATTTTTATACACATATAGTTTTTTTAAATAAATAACTGATTTCAATGTGGGGAGGATGTTTTCTTTAAGATGTTTTCAAAGTGATTTTTAAAAATGAAATTCTATTTAATATATAATTGTTACAAATTATTTTCTGGTGAAATAGTATAATTAATCTATTTTTTATATGGTTATTATTTATGTTAAACAATTTATATTTCATGGGTAAAATTTGATGAAATATTTTTAATTCATATTTAATTTAATGTGTTATGAAATTATTATATGATTAATGTTTTATATTTTATAACACATATATATGATATAAATTATGTTATAGGTCGGAATTATATCTCCCTCTAATTAATTGGGTAAATAATTATATCTCATGATAATATTGTTGGAAATATATCAAAATGCATGTTATGTTATGGGAATGAATTCAATGTCCATGATCTATTATGGTAAATGATGTGGTCATGGAATTGTTATGTACCACTAATATGGGGTTAATTCAGTGGTATGAAATTTTTAAAAATTCTATTACTTTTGATTAAAACATTCTTACTGATTAATGACTTGATCGAACTTATTTAAAACTCTTCCCAACCCTTCCAGAAATCACTATAAATTTAGAACACAACATAAATGGATTTACATGTTTCGGTAAAAAAATACTCCTTATCGTCTTGGTAATAACCACAACACATATTTTACACAATTTCAAAGGGTTATTATAAGAGTTATTGGCTAGAACCCTCAACTAAAAACTGGTTATACCCCCACTTCTAATCAACCTTCAATAGTTAGTTAGACCACCCAAAAATACCTTCTTCACGGTGATGGTACATACCCCATGATCACAATATTCCTAAACTGGTTAGAACCCCCCCAATTGAATCCATTGATATTATATTTTTGATCCATTATAGAAAGATCAATCAGATAGTCTCCTCCAAAAGATTACGGGACCATAAGTGCTCATGTAAAACATCATGTTTCTTTATACTGATGCTGGACATTCTCTAATAATATATGATCACGGTATAAAATTAGATGTCTCAATAAAACAATGATTATACTGGAATTATCTCTTCTATAAAATAACCAGCCTCAGTGAACACCAAAAACTCAGATATAAAAATTACTCTAAAAAACTGATATTAAAACATTCATGGATTTAGACTCAAATGTCATCACACTGATTTGGAAATTTATATTACATATTCACTTCATCAAACTTCATGCATGTATAATCTAAAATTCATAATTGTCATATATTGTTCAATAACACACATGCATAAGTTACTCTCTTTTCGTATTTGTTTCTTTCCACACAAATATATTATAAAAACACATAGTCTAATATTTCTTTCATTTTGAAGCAATATATGTGTTTTATTCATTCAAATCCTAATTTTAATTTTTAGACAAGAATTCGTTCATGTGAGGTTTATTTTATGAAATCTAAATATACATTCCCCTTCTTTCAAATGCATGTACCACTAGTATTTTGTTTTCAAAATCATATGACTTTATCAAATCCTTCGCACACACAGACTGTTCACAATTGTTTTAATGCATTCACTCTCTTATTCCCACTTCCCCTTAACAAAAAAAATATTGCACCATCAGTACCTTGCACGACACTCTATTTTTAGAATAAGTAATCAAAATATATATTTACATTAAAATGGTTTCAAGCATAAGTATTTTAATCTCATTTCTACATAATATTTCTTATAAAATACATTAGAACATTTTACATAAAATATAGGCAATAATGGGTTCAAGGTTAATTTTAAGAACTATGGTGATCTAGTAAAGATTTCAAGATCCCAAGTGTCTTTGTGGAACATTTCTATCTACAAAGCATCATGAGTGTTCTATATACAGGTTGAGTACTCATGAACACATCCTTATATGAATTCTTGATTAGAGGCTTCTCTTTTAGATAATATAGTGTCATATGCTCATCATTTATTTCCTTTGATTCATGCCTCATCCTTTGTAGTGACATGCTATACCAGTATGAATAATATTTATGACCAAACACACCACAACACAAAATGCATGGTTAGAACCATGATCATCTAGAACGATAGAATTTTCCTCTAAGGATTGATGTTGTTTCCATTTCATAGACTATTGATATATCTTTTTAGGATGTAAATATTTTCACTGGATGAGTTAATTCTTCATTTGTGGATGTTGATTTTTTAATTTTTGATTGTTGTTTATTTTGATTTAGTATTTTCTTTTAGACCTATATTTTTAAAAATTCCAAATGTAAATTGATATTCATTTGGTTTATAATGATCCTTTTTCTTGGAGTCCATTATCTAGTCAGCTTTAGAAGATTAAACCATAATCTAAAAAACATTAGTGAAGTCTTATATTATCATCATCAATTTACATTGAGCTAAAAGACACAATTATTGTCTCAGATAATTCGTCCTCTTTCACCAAATGATTTTCTTCCGCATTTGTCACCATTTTCTAAAATTAAACTAATTTAAATCTATCTATTTAATCTCCTCAACAAATTTTGATTCTTCCAACAAATGATTTTTATTTCCAAAAAATTGGGGTTTATTTCTATCTCGTGTATCTCCATCATGATTCTACCCATATTATTAATTTAATCTTATTATTTCTTGACACGTTTTTTTTAGAGGAATTCTTGTCAATTTTATTCTGCATTTTTTCTTTTTTATAAAGTTTATCATTTTCCCCAAGCGTAGATTCTATATTTTATTTTTAACATCTATTCCTAATCAGTTATATAGTCACATTATTATTGTTCAAATGTGTCTCTATATTTATTATATTTACCCATAAATCATAGTAAATTATTTTAATATCTTCCTTATTTGGATTCACCACTTGATGATGTAAATTAATCTATTTTTCTACTCATCTAATTTTTGTTATTACATGTAATCCTATTATTATTCTATTCTACTTATTTTACTAATATTTCTTACTCTCTTAAACCTATACAATATCATTAGCCTTATTCTTTGGATAGTTAAAAGAAAAAAGACAACTATTGTGACTATTCTGGAAAATTGGTTTTATTTTTATTTCCATTGCATATTACACTTTTAATCATTCTTGTAAACAAGTACATCATTTTTTAAAGTCATATTCAACTCAATAATCCTCAAAATCACATTAATTAGGTTCATATTTTATTTTAGTATTACTTATAATCATGGATTCAAATTCTATCTCATTACATACATTTTTCCTCATCACTGAAAATTTTCATATTTAAAAAAAACGAGAGTTTTATAATGTTAATCCAATGATAGATACCCTCTCTCTTATAGTGTAGAAATATTTATGCTAAATAAATTTGGGAAAATTATCATAAGGGATTTCACTATAGTATAATCATCCATCTTCTCTCAATAACATTAGAAATCGATGACAATTTCATTTACTATTGTAATGCAGTTATCAATACATTTACCATCACAAATTTGATATCATAAAATTTGATTCTCTAGATATGTAACATCGATTATGTGACATTAAGATCCCCATAAAAAATTATTCTCAGTTTTTCCAAAATCACCTTGGCAGCTTGGTGACCCATTACATTAGTGTAAGCATTTTTAGATAAATTCATCAATATGTTATTCTGGATATTTCCATAAACATTCATATTTATCTTATTAGATTGATTCATATCAAAACCCATATTGATAGGTGGGAAACCCATTATATCCACATCTCCAACTTAAATTCCAATAGATCAAATGTAAGGAATCATATTCCTCCAAACATTGTAGTTATTGGCATCTAATGTAAGAATTACATGATTTATCACTGAATTGAAATTCTCTATTTTATTGATTATTTTTGGGATCTATAGTTTTTAGCATGTCCTATAATACAAATTTCAATTTCCAAGGATCCATTAGATACCACCGGGAGGGGGGGGGGTGAATCAGTGGCACAATCTTTTTAAAAAATACATTTATTTTTTATGTAAACTCTATGACATTTTTATATTTTGATACCTCATCTTTAATACCCATCCTCACCCTACAAGAAATAAAAATAAATTAAAAAAAGAAGCTTGGGATTTACAAGGTTTGGTAAAAAAATAATCACTCTTTTTTTGTTTCTTTGACCCACAAAATGGATACTCTACTATATAATAAAGGGATTAACATTGTAATTAGTTAGATAATCAATATTAAACTGGTTAATCCCCCTTTTCCAATCAACCATAAATAATTTATTAGATCCCCCAAATATACCTTCTTTATAGTGATTGGGTGGACCCCCCCAATCACAATCATAAAAAACTGAATACACCCCCCACCTTCAGCCTTTAACATTAGATGTTGGATCCATTGTAGAAATATTAATTGAAAATCCTCCTCCAAAACCATGTTGAATCATATAGGCTCATGTAAAACATCAACTTCCTTACCGTTGATGTTGCACATACTCACATAATATCTTATCGCTGTATAAAATCAGATGTCTCAGTAAAGCAATTCATGATAAATATTACATTCTTCAATAGAAGACCCGACCTTACTGAGAATAGAAAAGCAAGGTAGAAAATTATTCTGAATCATTTATAGAATAAATGCACCGACTTAAGTCTCAAATATTAGCACACTGATTATTAAATTTATATTTTATATAAAATTATTCAAAATTCATGCATGTGTTGACTACAATGCATAATTATCACACATTGATCAATAACACCCATGAACATGTTCCCCAATTTTATTCTTTTTATCTTTACACAAACATATATTATAAACTCACAATGTCCAACGTTTATTTAATTTGGATACAATGTATGTGGTTTATGCATGTGAATCCACATATACATGGTCACCCAAGAATTCCCTGATGTTATGTTATACTTATGAAATCCAAACACTGTACCACATTCTTTAAATAAATTTCACATGTGTATTTTTTTTCTCAATGCATGTTTCCTTCTCCAAAAACTCCTACAGACATATTGTTCACACTAATTTTAGTGAATTCACTATATCTTTTTCACTTCCCCATCACGAAACTGTAAAAAAACAATATTACTTTTCACACAATTAACCTAATTTCCCCAATATTGACAAACACAGTATTACATGAAGAGGTATTTTCACATGATTATGTAAATCACTATTCCCATTTAATATATCATAAATAATGCCTTGGAAACCTCCACATGTAAGAATAGAAAGAATGGGTCTGAGGATCACTATAAAAAATAAAGAGAACTCATAAGGATATTAATCTTAGAATTGTATACACAAAAAATGATTTTTTTGAAGTAGATCGAGTGAGAAATACACAGGTCCAGTACTCATGGACACTACCTTCAACATCAAACTAAACAAGTGGTTTTGCAGAACCCTTCATGAACTAGGTCGATTCATGGAACCTCAAATTCACCTAAAAAAATCCAATAAAACCAAAAAAATAAAACAAGTTTTTAGTCATTTGTATTTATAAGAAATGAACCACCATGATGGAACCATGTTACTCTATTCTTTGCAAAAAAAGGTTTACTGTCATGTAAAACCAAACATCTTCATACAGTGACGCATCAATTTGTTAACCAAAATTTTATGAAATCGATGTTTCATTATGATTTTGATCTCATTTAGATTATCAAAACACTCAGATGATGTTCATAGATAATGACTCGAGCAATAGTCAATGTACTATGGAATCCCCAGTGAATTGATCTCTTGGGCATGAGATGAGGTTGAATATTTTGTGACTGAATATATCAGACTATCTATCTTATCAAATTTGCAGATCAAATAATTTAAATGAATGATCAATCCATACGAGGAATACATTCTCTTTTTCTACTATAATATGTGATCCAAAATTGACGTAATGAGGTATTTATCACTTCCTTATATTATAATAAACATGAGGAACTTCTTTGAAATCAGATACCACATACAACCTCCTACCATTTTCACCACTCTATTCTAGAATCTTCTTTTTTCAGAATGCTTCGACAGACGATATCTCACCTCGACTCATGAACCTATAATAGACACTCCTTAATGAATTATTTAATCATTATACTAGATTTTTATTGTTCTTGAGCGTGGATTCCCACAGTGGTTATACACCTCTTCACTGATAGTCTTGATGGAATATATGTTTTAAATCCTTATATATATATATATAATATTTTTTATATAAAACATAACAACCACATCCTTCTCAAAAATTCATCACGAAAGAAAAATATTTTTAATGGTCATAATATTTCTTCTTTATTTTATATCCACAATTAATGAATCATTTTACAATTAAGAATCAAAGATCATAAGAAAATTATCCATCATCAATTTTTGAACATCTCCACATCATACTAATCAATAATCAATATCATAAGGTCTTCTCCAAATGTAAAAAAACAATGTAAAATATCATAATGTAATTTTCACATGTTTTTGTCAATAATAACATCTCAAAAATAATCACATTTACATCATTAATACAATTTGAAATATTTCATCAAATACTAATTAAAAACTGATGAAATTAAATAAACATTTCAGAAAAAAAGTCGATGTAGTTTATCTAATAGGGTAATTAGGTGTTGATTCATCATCTAATTATCATAGAATATATCCTTGATTTTTAAAATGGGTTATAAACTTATGTTTGTTCCACATAGATGAATTTGTGGTTCGTGATTGAGTTATGATGTGATTTTATTCAAATTATTTATATCTATTTAATTGAAAATGTTATATACTATTACTCATGTTTATGATATAAATAAGATTTGTCATGACATTGTTATATTATAGTCATATTCTCAATGAAATATTCCTATAATATGTTTTGATATGATCATCAATTTATATCTCAAATGGTTACCTTTTATGAGCATCTGAGATCACAATTTTTTATGTTTCCATTTTCAATGTTAAGAAAGAAATTTTTAATAGGGTTTCTCTATAAAGATTAATTTTAGGGAAGATTTTTTATGGCAGTGTTGAAATTTGTTTATATAATATGATTGGTGAATATATTGTCTATAATGACTATAAAACATTTTGGTTCTATTATTTATCATACAGTAATGTATTAAATATTCAAGTTAATAGATTTAATATTTATGTATGGAAACATCAAGATTTGAAAGACATATATAAAATGTTTTTTCATGTATGGGAATTCAACAAAACGTTCAATATATGTGTAATCACATATGTGAAATCACATAGTTATCTGATATATGCAAATTCATGTAACAATTTTTTAAAATATTGGGATATTTTTGACATAGTAAATACTTCTCAGGTAATCGATTATCCCATTTTTCATTTCCCAGATAAGATAATTTCTCTATTATTTGAATTCAGATATTTATTTCTAGAAATTTGAATAATATATTACCTTATAAAATTATTGTGATTAATCAAACCATCAAAAATGCATAATTATATTTTTTTAGATGATTTTTAATTACAAAATTTCAATATATTATCAAATAATATGGAATAAACATAATACAAATTAATTATCTTATATAATCATAAAAATATAGTATCACCCTTAATTTTAGATTAATATATTTCAAACAGAAATCATCTTATAAATTATAATATAATTTAGAACATTATATTTATCAATTTGGAGGTTTTAGTTCAATACTTAAATGTAGATAATGTTTTTGGATTTCAAAATAATAATGAATTAATAAATAAAGAGTTATTTAGCCATAGTTATGTTCAAAATATAGATGGTAACTAATTCTAAAATTTAAATTACATAGTTTAGAAATTCTCTATGTGGATTATCCAAAGTACAGTATGTTAAGAATATTCTTATTTGAATTCGGGAAAACCGGATGCATGGGAATAATAAAAAATATGTATAAATTATATTTATATGTACCAAATTACATATTAATCCTATGTACTCTACATGAATAAAGAAGAATATAGTTATAATAAAAAAATAATTAAATATAATGATATTTTAATAAAAATACGACAACATAAAATCATAGTCAACAATGCATTTATCCAAACACTATACAAATTATCAATAATATTAGTGAAAATAAAACTCACATAAATCATTGTAATTTTCAAAATTTAATGTGGTTCAAGTATCCACATAAGAATTTTCCCTTTTTGATAATTAAAAAACAAGCATCATTTCAAAAAATTTCCCCATTTTAACAATATAAAATATTTAATGTTTTAATAATGTAAATTATTTCCTTGAAGGGATAAATTTTTCATACTCAAATTGTTTGACATATTATATTTCATAATTATGTATATAGTTTTATTTAAATAAATTTCTAAACAATTATTTTTAAGAAAATACAAATGTAGAAACTTAACAAGGATCCTAATTTTGTAAAAACTGTTTATGGGAATAAAGAAAAAACATCATAAAACATCTATTTATTCAAACTAAAAGTTGATAATGTTAGTTAAAATAATGTTGTATTTATTATTAGTATAAAAATAGTAACATAACACAAGAATGTGTATAAATATTCAGCAATAGTAATCTAATAAATAGATTTCAAAATTTTCAAATTACATGTAAATATTAAAATTTACAAAAATAAACACACAAACAACCACAAAATTCATTTCATCTAAATGTAAATTTTAATATCCGTAATAATAATGATAACATATAATTTTTGAAATTTGTCAAAATTCATGATCTAAGTAATTATATCACCATGTTTCTTTTATATTGAAATAAATAAATACTTTTGTATCCTTTTTGTACATGATCATTAATAAAATGAAACATAACATCGATGTAGTTATTCTGTAAGGGTTGTAAGGTATTTTTTGAAATAGAAATAAAACAATAATATCACATAAAATATAATCTATATCAAAATTAAAAACTAAATTAGTAAATGTTTAATTATGAAATTAAGATTTACCATAATATGACTCAATTGCAATATATTATGATTTAGAAGATAAAATTGTAATTGTTTTGATATTTTTTCAAGTCCCTAATAATATATATTTACTAGGTAAATTTCCTATAACTGAATTTCACTTTCTATATATAATTCATCCTCCTAATATTTAATATAAATTGATTATCAAAATAAAATAAAATAAAATTATTGGGTAAAATAAACAAATATTATTAAAGACTTTATCATATCTAATATTACTATCATAATATTTAATTATACATTATATATTTTTACATTGTCATCTAACACACTTCAAAATAGAAAATATGAAATTAGGGCTATAATATTATATATATATATATATATATATATTGAAATTTCAATAAATTTTCAATGTTTTTTAACATCAAAATTTTAACATTATTTATCAAAATATAATTTTCATGTAGAACTTATTAAAGTATTTTTAGTTTTACAGTAATTTAAACTAAATCTCTGAAATAACTATTTGGAATACTTATATTCATATAAAAAATACCATAGTCTCATGGAAATAACTTTAAACCATATATGGATTCCAATTCCCCAATCACAATCATATTAATTTCAGAATACATAAATTCTGAGAATTCTTTACAATGATTTTCATTTAATGTTATAAGTATAATATCATTAACTTATAAATTTTTTATTCAAATATAATTTTTGAAATTTTATAGACAATTAATGTAGGATCAACAATTCCTTTATGGGAAATTTTTTTCAAAATAAAACTATTTATGATTTCATACCAAGCTCGAGGTGCATGTTAAAACCATAAAAAGCTTCACATTGTTTTAAAACATTATAATGAATATTTTTATTTCTAAAACAAGGGGTTGTATAATATACACTTTTTCAGAATTATAAAAATTTAGAAAATAAATGTATAAATCTATTATAAATAATTCATACTATTTTATAGCATTATTGTTCAATAATAATCATTATTCTTCTAAAATAGTAATATGTAAAAAAGATTCCTCAAAATAAATGCCTTTCAATTGAGAATATATCGATGATAATAATATAGATTTTTTCATAACTATATTTTCATATCCTTCTTGATAATTTCAAAATATCTATTTTGTTCCCATAATATTAAAATCATTATATAGTTTAAATAATTCCACACACTATTCCATTTGAAATGATTTAAATCATCATGAATCAGAAAATCCAAATTATAATTATCTAAAGCCTCATAAATTCTCTTTGATGTAATATCATAAATAAAACCATGATAAGAAAAAATATTAATATAATATTTTCTAATTTGAACATTTGAGTCAACATTACTAATCACATTAACTATTTGATGATCGTTATGAGTCGTATACATTTTTTCAACTATATGATCAGATCGGGATGAAAAATCTCCCCTTTAAAAAGACAATATTTTTCTAAATGTTGTTCTTCTTCAATTTTGAATTATTGAAATTCTTCTACAAGTGATTAATATCATCATCAACTTTTTGTAATGATTTTCAGTCATACATAACACAAAAATATTTTCCAACAATCATAGATATTTTTTAAAATCTATATTCCCTACTATTATTTGAATATCCTTATAAAAATCCTTCATCATATTCTGAATAAATTTTATAAAATGAATCCTTTGTATTAAGAATAAAATATTTACGCCAAAAGACATTAAACTATCACATTTTTTGTTTTCTTCCCTTCCATATCATTGAAGCTATATTTTTCAATAGTTTGCATAAAATAATTCTCATTGTTAAATAACAAAAAGTACACATAGGTTTATTCAAGAAATATTTAGGTATCCTTAACTCAGTAATGATGCCCCTATAAATTTCATAATGTAATTTATTTTTATTTTAAGGAACACCATTTTCGTATTGAGAACATGGGGATAACTTTTTTGAAAATACTTATTTTCCACAAAAATGATAAAATTATTATTTTGGAATTCACTGCAACTATGAATTTTAATTGTTTTAACTATGTATTATTTCTCATTTTCAACCATTTTTAAAAAATTAATAAACATTGATTTTTTTCAGATTTTAGAGTATGAAATAAAACCCATGTAAATCATGTAAAATCATCATTAATAAAAAATAATATCTCTTACGAACCAAACTAGTTGTATAATAAAAAAATTCTAAATAAACGTCATTAACAGGCCATATAGTTTTTACATATTATATTTAATTGAAACTAATTTTCTGTCGTTACTATTAATGAATGATTGACATACAAAGGCATGGTTTACATTATGTTTCAGTAATTATAGAATATATTAGATCTTCAAATTATTTTGAACTACATTAAATTATCATTTATCAACTAACTAGGACACAAAATGTAATCATACTGTATAGTATTTAATCTCATGAAATTAAAAGTATATAATTCAAAAATATTTATTAATGAAATTTTTATCATTTATATTTTCATAAAACAAAATAAAATAATCCTAGAAAAAAATTACATTTATAATTTTTATATCTAATATACATTCTATAATAATATTTTTTTCAAATTATGATTAAATTTTGATTTTCTCAATCAATATATAAAACATAATAAATAGTAATATAATTTGAAATCCCAACCTCAACAACCATCTACCATTCCATCAATATTATCACTGAACGTAAAATTACTTCCATCCCATTTATTTAATTATATAATATTTTAGACTTCATCAATCTAATGTCATGAAAATCCATTTTCAATATACCAAACATCAATTTTTAGTGTCCAAAATCATAGAATGTAGAAAATAGATTTAATATATTTTTTTCCCATGGAAATTTCATTCTAATGTGATTAGGATATGAGTTTTTGGGAATCCTAAAATATTTGTTTTTTAATATTATATTTTGATGTTATATGTTATGAAAAAAAAATTATGACAAATAGTTGTTGGAAAATCTCAACAAACAATTATTTTCATAATTAGCATTCATTTGAGAAATAAAACTTTAAGATATACATGTGACTTAATTAATGCTTTGAAAAAATGATTATACTTTTTAGATAATTTATTATCATAAATAGGGAAAGTACTATTTTTTAAAATTTTATTAAAACTCATCATTTTATCAAATGTTTCCCTACTTTGAACAAGAATTGGTAGTTTTTTTATTGAAGAATATACACCTTTTTATCTATTAATTCCCATAATTAGTGTTTTCAAAATATCAAATTTATTCTGAATTAATCATAAACATGAACTAAAACTCTATATTTAACTTTTAATTTTGAGAATGATCCTTTTTTTGGGATTTACATGTGATATTTATACATCTTCAAGAGTAAAACGTTTATCATATTGAAATTATTTATTTGTATTTTCTCTCTACTTATGAACATTTATGTGTTGTCCAATATGGTTCTTTTATAAACCCCTAAATTTCTAAAATTTAGGTTCTTATATATAATATTCCATAAGAAATTCCTCCAGAGTGGGTTTTTTATATTTCTATTTAGAAGATGAATTATTAATAGAGTCACTTACATGATTTTAGGAATCCATTAAAAACACGTTTTCCATATCTTTTTTAGAACCATATTATTTCATCGTAATTTAATATCCAATACAACTCCATATTACTATCTTTTTAAACATTAATTTTAAATACCAATCAGTATTGTTTTTTTCCTTTTTCTATACTGGTATATCATGATTTATGCGACCTCTCATCCTACTCTCATAATAATTACATCATGTGTATCATTAGAAATTAAATTACATTTCTTCTACTGGTTAAAATAATCCTTAAGTTAATCTTTTCCAGACATCCATGTGTATCCATCTTCCATGTATATCCTTTTGTTGTTACATATGATGTATCCATCCATTAAATACTATGTAACTATGAATTAAATGTGTAAGTAGATAAATTTTACATAAAATAAATATCATTCTTCAAGGAATTATCTTATTCAAATATTTTTTTATTGTAAAACTCATACTGTAATAGTGATATAATAATCTCATCATGGGTATATTCACTAATGTTTTGAATTTCATATATAGATACCTAGTTATACTTTCACATTATATGAAGTGATATAAGAACATTTTCTTCATAAACATGACTATCCGGAGTCCCTCACAATGAAATAATACAATTTACAATACTAGTGAATCTATCATACATTTGATGAACAAATTTATATTTCTCCATTTTAAATTTTTCATATTATGATCATGGAATTCCCAATATAGTACTAATAATATTATCCAAACAAATATGGGAAAATTTCATATTTATCAATATGTCATGAGTAGTTTTATATACATAAAAATCTACATACAGATTTCTGTTTATTAAGCAGTATTGGTTATTCATCACCTTATAATTCAAAACATACATGATCACATCATTATAGAAAAAATACATTGGTTCAACATTTAGAAAATTGTATGAAGTTTCTGTGATTTTCCACTAACCAATGCTATGTTGCTTTAAGAGAGAATCCATTTGATATTACGAGTATCTTTAATCACTGAAATCAAAATGAAGTGGTTTTTTGATGTATAAATCCACCATTTCTACTTTCTTCATCCATATATTGAAATATTTTTTCCTCTTTAGGGTTCTGTTAGAAAAATAAATAAGCACAAAGAAGATATATACAGTGAGATTGGTGTTAAGATTTGAAACCAATAGTTGGTCTGAGGCTAAGATGAAAAAATAGACAAGAGGGGGGGGGGGTTATTTTGTCTTTAAATAAAAATTGAAATAATGAATATAATATTAAATCATATTTATTAAAATCTATTTATGTTTTTGAAATATAATAAATTTACACATTATATTTTTACAGTGGTTCAAATCTAAATGATCCTCGTCCACTCTTCATTCCTCTCTTGAACATAGTGTAATGACACCCACTATAACCACCATAATTGAATCATAAAACGAATTTACCCCAAAAAGATATTGAACACATTTGAAAATACTTTTTTCTTATATAATAATTAAGTTGCCTAAATCCTAACTTATTTTATGTAGAGGAGAAAACTAAATAGTCCTCAATTTCCACATGGAGGCAAAACATAGTGCCTGATTTTTTTAGGATTCACACCCCAATTTACAATCTTTTATGGAATACTATAAACCATTAAAATTACACACATATATGAATAATAAGAATAAGTAAAAACAAATAAATGGGATAAGTTATTCATAGTGAAGATGTCATGGTCGAAAGAAATTATCTAAAAGAAGAAAAAAAATATTTCCATTCAAATGGTAGTTCTAAATTGTCAAAAGAAAAATATAGTACTTTTACATTTCAACAATTTCCTCAAACGTGTGCTTATTTCAGATTATAGGTTATATCGACTCTATTTTAATAGAGTTTATATTTTCACAACATTATAAAAAATTTAATATCTATTGCATCACTTTTTCCCAATGAAGTACATTATAGTTTCTAATTCTCTCTTTAAAGATTACATTCCATGTGTGAATATTTCATAATGAAAGTGTAATAATTTAATGAGTATTTATTAATATTTAGTAATATAAACATATAATGTAACTTGTATCTTAATTGAAAAATTCATATAGTGTTAACTAATAATAATTAATATACTTGGAATGATTCCCAATGATATATGTTATTACCCTATAATTCACATTTTATTTGTATTTTAATAGTTCAAGTTCCATATTTCTTCTTGAATATACATACATGCATAAACTAATGAGAATATACTTTAATTCATTATAAAAAAATAATATAAGATCACATGGATTATAAATAATTATTGATTTATTGTAAATGAAATAATACACCAATGATAACTATTATAAACTGGATGAAAATTAAAATGTAATGTATTGCATAAAATTGTGATTATTTTTGGGTTTTAGAACATCCTACAGAAGTTAACATTATCAAATAATAAAATCCACACAAGGTATTTTATTTTACATATTTTTCCTACATAATTGTAATCAGTATAGGTAGATCTTCCTATCAGATTAATATAAGTGAATTATCAAAGCTTTTTAATTTACCCAATTTCATTTAAGTGAAATAAATATTTTGAATTCACGTAGGTATTTCATATATGAAAATTCATGTAACTATTTTCTAGTACATATCTATGTCACTCATATTGAAAATAATTTTTAGGTACGGGATTATCCATTTACTAGTTTCTCATGTAATGAAATTTACTACAAACAATAATTCATGTAACTGATTTTATAAATATGAAAAATGGTGTTCCTTATCATATTTCAAAATAATAATATAACTTATAATTGAAATTATTATATTTTGTTCTAAATAACGTATATTTTTTAAATTTAATTATCTCTATAATGAATAGATTATATAATTAAAATGAATTATTTATCTCAATTCATCATCAAAATAAATTAGAAAAAATGTTCTAAGAAAATACATATTTCATAATGAAAACAATAAGTACATCATGTTCTAATTTACAACATTATAGTGACCAAGTTTGAGTTTTATATCTTCTAAAAAACATTGATTTATTTTTTATCTTTACAAATAAGCTAGAATCAATTATTTTGGAGTTTTCCCCATTTTTATTAAAATATTGAGGATATTAGATTCCTGAAAATGGGATAAATGGTTTAAAAATAGTCAACATTGATTATCTAACAGCTTTTTTTATGGATTTCACAATATTGAATTTTGTAAAATTCTCTACATTTTAATAGTAAATTACATGACTAAATGCTATTTTGATGTCAAAAAGAATTAATTTAACATAGGAAATTAATATCCAAAATAATTTAAATAGTTTTAAAAATCAAAATATTATATACTAATATATTAAAAGAAATTAATAATAAGATATAATCAATGTTATAAATAATTAATGTAAAACCCAATAAAAAAATTCCAAAATTGTAAAGGAAATAAAAAACAAATAAATCATTGTAACTATCAAGAAATAATGTAATTTAAGAATTAGATCAATAAAATAATATTTCTACCACTGTATTAAATTTGAATCAATTGTGTTTTGAGGGGTGGAATAAATTTTATAAATAAAATTGAATATAATATGAGAAGAAATATTGGGCAATAGCAAGTTGTTCATCTAGGAATGCCTTCTCCACATGTTCCTCAATTTGAGGTCTCCCATTCCATTTTTTGAATATATTTATTCCCCACATTAAAAAGAATAGGGTATTTAGGTATCTATATTATAAACTCCATGTATGATCTTCAAAACAATATAACTATGATCTATCCTTCAGAATATATTTTTAAACGAATTGAAATTTGTTAGTGGGTCATCATTGTTTTAATGAGATTCTTTACTCCTTGTGTACGTAAATGAACACCATGTATATGTTCCTAAATTATCACAGTGACATGGTCGTAATACCATAGATATCTTATGGATCTTGAGTTTTTGAAATTACAGTGTGAAATGTACAATATCAAGGAGAAAAACATAAGGATTACTCAGCAACATTTTTTTTCATTCATGCATGCATGTAAATGGAATCAACATAGTCATCTCACCAACATCCATATATAATTATCATTAATTAACTCACAAAATACATTTTTCATACCTCTACATCATAGATATGATCCCTGGAATAACCTACTGCCTTCCTCATTTCCATGCTACATCTAATTCTGGAATCTTCAAAATATAGAAGAATACTCTTGGGTTTTTCCTCCCAAAATCAATATTATTGTATTATATCCATGTTTTATCACCCATAAAATGATGTAGAGTGTTCATAATCAGTTTATCATTCAGTGACATCCTTCTTGAAATGATAGCTTGTAGGGTGGCTACACATTAATTTCAGGTGCCGCTGAGCACTTCATCCGGGGTGGTCATGGAATATAATGGTGTAGTAGTAGTGGAAATGAAATAAAAACGTTTTTGTTATTAAAATTATTCATATATCCTTTATAGTGGCGAGATCAGTTTCATTTTCCTTTACATGTCATTGCTTTATCCTATTAGAGGATACATCGTGCTATAATGGTCATCCAAGTTCCTCCAACCCGTAGAGTTTTATTTTGGATAGAGATCAAGCACCTAGAGTATTACACATGGAATTTTAAAGTGAGATACAATGTTAGTACAACGATATCACGGGTGGATGGTGGGAATGGGTTTTTTGAGATAATTTCCAATTTAGGGAGCTGTGTTCTGTGGTTATAATTGTCTCTCTTTTTATAATGAAAAAACATTCCTTTAAAAACCCACCCTACAATTTTATTTACACAAGATCCAAAAATCTCATAACTAATATTGTTTCAATCTCTTGTAAATTGATTCATACTTGATCTATTGGAATTCTACTAGAACTCATGCCTACCCTCACCCAAGAGGATTTCTTGCCACCATCACATAATGTGCCCTCATGCATTGTTGTGCTATTATACGAATGTTTACACCATCATGAGAATTCTATAAACCACATATCCCACCTCCTCATAAAAATAATCAATCCTTCAACACTATAATGGATGGTTGGTCCATAGAGCTAGATATGGGTCTTTTTATGGTGGTTGTGGGTAGAAAAAGGTGTCTTGATGTTTTTAAAAAAATAATCATTAAACACATCAAATTATTTCAACCAAAATTTCAAAATAAAAATAAAATAATTCAACTTTTAAATTTATTATTTCCATCATGAATTTATTAATAGTATTAGTAATATGGGAAAATAATTAAAAACATTAAAACAACTTTTAAAAAAATCATGAAAAATGAGGGAATCACTACCCACACACTTGACCATTTCATGTCCCCATGAATTGAATATTAATGTTAAATTTAATGGAGAAAAATGATTACAATATTTAAATTTAAATTTTATTAAATTAAAAAAATATCAACAATAAATTAATCTTTATGTTACCCCTAAAATTTAAATTTAAATTCACAATTATCAAAAGAATAATAATCCTAAGTATTTTACTTTTTCCAGTTCCATATTTTTGAATTTTCTAAAATATTTCATTCACATATAAGAATTCATTTTTATTATAAATTTAATGTTTTTATGATCTTTAAAATATATTTATCTCAATATTAACGTAATGTATCAAATTATACGGAGTTATTCTCAAACCATGGGATCATGATCCTTACATTTGAAAGAAAGGGACCAAAAATCATCCCTTGGTAATGTAAAAAATCCCATTGAATCCTAAGGACTTTTAAATTAATCTTTTAATGACTTTTCAGATGCATGTGGGTAGGTAATTATTTTTAAATACTTGTGGTTCAATGAAGTGGTCTACTCTATATCATAATTAATAATATCTAAAGTAAAGGTAAATAAAAATATATTAATCAAAATTGTAAAAAAAACCTCATCCTAATTAAAAAGTAAGAGAAAAGATTAAAAAATAATTATTATTTTACAACCAAATGAATTTTCAATATTTAATTTTTTAAATAATTATTTTATATTAATTTTTAAATTTTTTTTCATGAATGATTCTTGTATCAATCACAGGATCATGTATGATACAATCTTATGTCATGATAAAGTTGATTTGTGATTCACCAATTTAAATACCCATTCTATTTTCCTTCCTTATTTTATCAATTTTCTATTTCTTCATGAGGGATATATGTGAAATAATATAAATTAAAAAGAAACATTTATAATAAAAAAAATAAAACCAACACACAAATATTCATTTCAATGTTGTGAATCCCTTTCTCTATGACTTATCTAATCTCAAGACATTATAATTAATTTATTAAACAAAATACTTACTATTTGGATGTGATGGAATAGTTTTTCTTATTAAATTACTTATTACTAACATGGACACAAAATTATTCTATAGGATATGTTATTATTAATTTGAAAGGTGGTCTTATAGATAATTTGTAAAAAAAATAAATCTTAAAAACAAATTAATTTCCTATTATTTACATAATATCTTTGATATATTCTAACTGAAAGTTATAGAAGCTGGAATTTTTCATGTTTTATCAAGAGATGTCCTTAAGATAAATGGTAATATATTTATATTAGAATTACTAAAGGAAGTGGAGAAATATTTTTGGGTCAGTAATTCATAGAATAAATTATAATAGAAAATCAATCCAAAATAATTTCCTAAATTCAATGTAATAGTAATATTAGGAAATTGTTCCCTTACATGAACCAACATATTCACCTAAAACACAATTCATGAAATTAAAATCTATGCACAACTATAATAATTAACCTATCTATAGTAATCAATAAATATTAATATCAATAAACTATAAAATATAGAATCATAAGTTTACTATGAAATTAAGGACTCATAGATTAGTCATGTATTGAAAAAATACTATGAGTGGGGATGAAACTTCCTCTTAGATGTATTAAATCAATTTTTTAAAAAAATATAAGGAGTTAAAAGGAAATGAATGCAAAATTGAAATAACATTACCATTAATCTTGTTTCATCATACTTATCCCCTTATTACTGTTTTTGGACTACCTTATTCAATTAATCAATGATGGACTAATGCAAATTAGTCAACTCGTAAAATATAAACACCAATTCATATAATTGTTTTTGATAAATTAAAAGGGGTGATATATACAAAATTCCAATTTCCAATGAAATCCTGCAACCTAGGGTTTCTATCTTGAATTTTTTTATCATCATAGGTTAAACCTATCATAGAGAAAAGTTATTAGAATATAGGTATTAGTATTGTGAGATCCTTCATGAGTTCTTGTGGTATGTTTACATGGTACTTTTTTAGACCATTCAGGTTGGTGGAAAATTGGTTCCCCTCACCTCTTTTAATAATCTGTAAAATATGAAAATCATATACATGAGTAATAATAAATGGTTAGACTCACCTAGAAAAAGCCTACCAAAATTTAACATCAATATATATTTATGGATTGATAGATAGTATCCATGATATAATATTGTTTTGGATAGACTTTCATTGTCCACTCATGTTTATTATTTTTAAATTCTATAATGTATGAAATCCAGTTTTCTAATTTCATCCCACACATGTAGATTAAATTTCCTATTTTCTAGTGCATTCAAAAATCATAATATATTTTATTTATAGACCAATATGATTGGTTCTTAATCTTCTCTAGTAAATGAATCCCTTTTCGATAAGTTAATTGATGTGGCATCATAACAATAGGTGTCTTATTAGCTATTTCTTAATCCAATAAGGCATATTCCATACTTTATCTACATTCATTCCAATTGGGATTAGTTTTTTTTATAAAATAATTTTAATTTCCATGTTGGACACATAAGATTGGCTATTTGATTAGGTATGGTAATATTTATATGTATTTGGTGAAAACCCATAATCAATTAGTATTCTCTCCATTATTCAATTTAAAATGATAGTTCCATGGTTAATAATGATGCCACATGACACTCCAAACATAAAAAATATTATACTTTCCAATATAGAATATAATTATGGCCCTATTAGTTGTGGATTAATTTTACTACACCCATTTTGAAAGATAATAAATAGAAATATGAAATTAAAAATATTTAACATGAATTGGAAAGAGTATTATAAAATCTATTCCCCATGATTCAAATAATGTTATTGAAAAATAATTTTTTCGGGAATGTCTTATAATTTATAAATATTTCCATAAAATTTCCATTTCCATTATTCATAAAATATTACCGATCTTTTTTAAATTAAATGAGCTATCTTATTCATGATTCAAAATATTTTTTATAGTTTCATGAGGTATAACGTTTCATCCAAAATAAGTTCTATAAAAAAGGTAAAAATATTTTATATTTAAATAATAGTCATGAAACATGTTATAACTTTATCATTGAAAATTATTCAAATGAATGGATCCTAAAAATTAAAAAATAATGAATGAGATTTTATTTTATAATTTGGATAGGAGTTCATACGTAAAGGTACCCGAGATGTCAAAAAATAATTAACTGTAAAAACACACTATAGATAATCTCATTCAATAATTTAGAGTTTTTTATAATGTACATGAACAATCAATGGGTTCAGATCTGAGACATAAAATTAAGTAGTGTTGGGTAGTAAAATTAGTCTATCTTCCTCCTAATTATAAATTCTATTGTTTTATTTGAACTCTTACTTTATCTCATTCAAGAGAATAATCCATATTGATAGAATTGTATTGGTATCGAAATTATTGTTGAAGTGCACAAGTTATGCTAGAATGGAAAATTCAAATACATTACATTCAGTGAAAAATATTTGAATTTATCTAATGCATAAAAAAGTATAATAAACTCATTTTCATTTTTCGTGTAAATGAGTACAGTTACATAAAACATACATGTGGAATATTTTAATACATTTAGTTTTCTTTCAATCCTTCATGAAGGGGATTCTCCCAATGAATTCATTAATACTTCACAAAGTAACTCAACTTGATGTTACCATTTTAGGGGTTGAATTATTTGGGGTGCAATAATCCTTTTCTTCATCTCATCTAATTAAATCCTATAAAAATAGTTAAATTAAAATTCATCTTCATTTAAAATTAATATAATATATTGATGCTTGATCTTACTGAAATACTTGATTAATCTGCTATATAATATGAAATGGTGTATGAAATATCTATTTTGTTTTACAAAAGTGGGATATGAAAAATAATTTATCACATTAACCATGGATTTATCTACCACATTACAATTTTTTGAAATTATTTTTCTTAATATTATCCTGTTATGAACCATTAAGTGAATAATTCAAATATTCAAAAAAAAATTCATATTAATGATATTTTTTCAGGAATTTATCTATATTTTCCAATATGTGAGCATAATAATTATCGAAAATGATAATTTCATCAAGAAATTCCACCCTAAAATCAATGATATGTTATGAAAATATAATTTCCAAAATCAATTGGAATGTACATGGAGAGTTTCACAACCTAGATACTTTATTTGTTTTGGAAAATAAAATAATTAAATGTAATGGCTATATTATATTGATCACTCTAAGAAATGGGTAACTAAAACAAATCCTAAAAATCAATCAAATAATAAATAATGATTTATACTCTATAGAATAACCAACATTTTATTAATGAAATCTATAGGGTAGTTCTATATTTTATTGGATTTATTTAGCTTTCTATAATAATTATAAACTCTCCACCTATTATAAACTCTAATGGGAATCAATTCATTTTAAAAATTATATACAATGGTGGAACATATTTTCATGGGAATTACCTAGATACGGTTATCCAAATCTAAAAAAGACATTTTTAATTGTTTTTAGTTCCTATATATTTATCCTAATATTTATATAATAACTCAATAATGCTGGGTTTTACCATCATTCAGGTTTGAGTAGGAGTTTTGGAATACCCCACTAAAAACATTTATGAGCATTCATTGGGGTTATTTTTAGGGATATCATCTCAACTCCACCCTACAACTTCTATGTTTATTTCAAAATGCTAAATAAAATATTGTTCATGGGTATTAGACATGTTGTTTAATATTATTTGGAAATATATCTCCTACATGTGGTATACAAACATCATATCGCATGGGAGTGGTATAAATTCTATATTTTGGGGTTATTTAGGATATTATATTGAATTTAGATTCCCCACATTTGAAGTTGTAATATAAAATAGAGATGAAATCATATTAGTATCTTCATCAACTAACAATTTATCAAATAAATTAGATTTATCTATTTTTTCAACATGGTATCAAAACATACATATTCATGGGCACTCACATGTTCCATGGTATTTTAATTTCATAATGTAATCTCATATGGAGAATAATTATTTAAAAAATAATTATATCATCAATATGATTAAATCATTATTCATTAGAGATGGAAAATTAAAATGTTTTTTTTGGAATGGGTTTCATGGAGTCCGGAATGATATTGTGATAAGTGTTATCACGTAGTTCTATATTAGTGGTTACATCATGTAAAATTAATATTATATTGGATATATTGTAGAATAAAATTTATAAAATGATAGGTAAATTCCCCTGTTATTTTTCTTCATCTATATTTAGAACATATATGTTGGATAATAAAATATTTCCCCTCCATATCTTTCATGTGTTGTAAGAATCCTTCATAAAAAAAGTGGAACTATTTTCGTGGTGAACCACTACTCTAGTTGAATTTTATTATACACTTTACAAATATAAGAACATAGGAAAATGAATGAAATTTATAGAATCATAATGATATTATAAGCTATAGAAAAATAAAATAATTGATTATTTTGGGAATATAAAATATCCCTTGATCATGAAATTTATTAATTCTTTTTCACATGATATGATAACAAAAAAGTCATTCAAAACATATTTTTTCATTCATATAAAGTACTCGTTATTTAGTGAAAATATATTTGAGAAATTTTGTATACATTAGATTTTTTTGAAATCATCTTAAATATGGATCTCAATTTCTGATATTTTAATGTTTTTAGGAATTTCTTATTGAATTTTTTATTGATCAATATTAATTGACTCATTTATCCAAGAATTGAATGGTTTTTTAAAATCCTCATTATGCCTTTATTTCTATTACAAGACCATTTCAGTTCATTTATTCATAAACCATGTACTAGTTTCTTCATTCTTTATTTTATCCTTTTGTTTGATAGATTATTCTTTGGAATTATATAATTAATTTTTTATTTAATTATTCAATATTATGTGTAAAATTTTTTGTTTCGAGGTGATGAATCTTCTTGACACTAATTCTATTAATAATCCTTACACATTCAAATCCATTTGTGTCTATTTAGGATAGTGGTTTCACTAAATGTTTATTTACTATGTATGTAAGATTTACGAATAGATTTTATTTATTTTACATATTATATTATATCCCCTCAATTTTGATCTATAGATATTCATTATCATATAATGGTTCACCCATTAATCTATTTTCATAACGTTGTTGTAGAAGGGGATATACCAGATAAAAAACTAGACTGTATAACAATATGTATTGTTGTCAGAATAGTTATGGGTTTTATATTTCTATAAGCATGGTGTTTTTTGGGCTATTTATTTTGATAAAATGTTCTCGATTAATGTTGGGCTTGAAAACATTGTTTCTATTTTGAATCATACTTCATTGGATGATTTTAAATAACACTCTATGATTAGAATGCTTCCATAGAACACTATGTACCTAAAATTTCATCAAATTATTTAATAAAGTTATTCGTTGAATAACACTAATATCATACTAGAGGGGTTGTAGTTCACAAACTTCATTCGCTGCCAATTGTCACACTAAACATTTAAGTTGTTCATATATGGTTTTATTTAAAGGCTTTGAATGTAAATTTCTAATGTTATTAAACCCATTTGTATATGAATCTATTACTCTTAATTTATGGATTTTTTTGTAGATGATTTAATTAGGCACCAAGCTTCCTTTTTGGACCTTTTAGTTAATGTTATTTTTTATTATGAATCCAATATATTCAAGTCATTTTCCAATAATACATGATATAATAACCTAATTATCATAAGGTTGAACACATATTGATTTGGGAACCATAAAAAATCTTCTTGAATATTCTCCAATACACAAATAGTGATTCTCTGGTAGTTTATAAGATGGTATAATGGTCATCCATTATTGCTATGTTTTGTGATGTTTGGAATATTTTTTTCATGAAAGTACAATAGTGGTCTTCCCCATCATGGGTATCTCCCAATTATAGGATATATAATCATTCCATTTAAGATCCATGAAGTGAAATTTTCAATTCCTTCCCCTTGACATTATCATTATATACTACCCTTACTTTGAGTCATGAACACATAATGGGGAATTCTTGAATACACCATTATTGATATTGACCTAAATGGACATGGTTTTGGATTATTTATATATCTATGGAATTGATATCGAAATTAAACTAATCACATGTGTCCTCTACCTAATTTAAAAAATATATTTTATTTTAATTAATCATCTTAATTCTATTTATAATGGTTCAATACATTTCAGGATCAAAATTAAATAATTATAAATTATGGGCCTTACTCAAACAAAAAATAATATAGATTAGAACTCAATTATAAGTACTATTCCATGATTTGATGCACAACATTAATAGGTTTGTAAAATAATATTAATTTCTTATGGAATATATTATTAGTGTTAACATAAGATGCCCCCAAATAGGAGTGGTTTAATCAAGTTTCATGTTTGAAAACAAAAAATAATAAGATAATTAATTTTAAGACCAGTGAATAATAAGAAAATATGAAATAAACCAATGAGATATATGATTTATCAAGTTTGAATTCGATTTCCATTTTTAATGATATCATAGACTTCATAAAAAATCATATTTAATTTTCAATTGATATAATGAATGATTTCATAATCACTTCACTTTTTCATCATTGAAAAAGTCTATAAAAGTTAAAAATGTACTATAATATTAATTCCATTGGATAAATAATATTCTGATATGGGATGTTTAAAATTATTCTCCCTTCATTTACCTCGGTAAGACATAATTAGGTATTTCTCTTCCCAAATAATAATGTTATATATTAAACACTTATTCATGTATTTAGTAATCACTAATCACTCACTACATAGTATTATAAAAATCAATTGATATGATACAAAAATAGTTAGAGTGACATAATAATTTCACAATAAAACATATATTAAATAACCATAATTAATAAATAAAAGAAATCACATATATGTTAAATTCATAAATCTATTATTGAAAAACTATTTAAAAATAAAGGGAAAAATTGTTTCAAAAGTAATCTTCAGACTCAAGTATCTCGAGTAGTTTAGATCCACTTCACCACTCAATAAAAAGTTTTAACCTTATATTAAATAATATTCAATTATATTTTTAGTGGTATAAATCATTTTATGAATTAAATAGAGGATAATACCGTAGAAATCTTAAGGAGCAGTATGTTGAACCTCTATCTAATCGAGTTCCACCTCTACCTATATTCGATACCTCCCATTACCATAATTTTTATCCTAATATAGTTAAACCTTTATATTTGTTGGCATAGTTTTATTTTGTTTCTTCCTTTTTATATTTACATAAATTCTTCTATTCCTCTAATCCATATTCCATCTTTCCCTTTGTATTTTAATAAAACAAATTAGTGATATGGGTTATTATTTTTTAATAGTATGTTGACACCATGTGGGCATTATATTCCCATATAAATATGTTTCAAAAATTATTCTCGAGAATTAAGGTGTATCCTACAAATATCCTAATGATAAAATCAATTCAAAATTACAGTCTGAAACCATCTGTGGTGTAGAGAAAAACATAATGGTTCAGCCCTCATCACATGTGATTTTTCATGCCTACCCCTACAAGAATATAGCGCAAAATTCTACATCATTTAATTAACTCTTTCTTCCTCTTGAAATCACCACTATTATTTTTGGAACCAATATGGAATAGAAATGATCCACAATGGTGCCTCAATTATTTTTATTTTCCATGATACTATAATTTCTTTGGAATCTCCAAAACATAAGAGATATCCTACGTTGTAGTATATCATCAGATATACTAGTAATTTCTACACTTGGTGTAGCATATGTACTTTGTTAAACCACTTCTTCATTATACAATCCTTTAATGTATTTCATGAAAGAATTCTGTAATGTGTTGTGGGTTCTATTTAATTTTTATAGTTACTAGGTCTTCATTCTAGATAAACATATGACAATATATGATAGCATCATTCGAAATGGCATAGCCAAGTCCATTATCTTTTATATTCCCTATATGACCCTCATAGTGTCCAGATAATGATCTTTATTATTTACCATGTGTTTATTCATCCACACATAGGATGCATTCTTCTCCTATAATGATAAATTGTGCTTTAAAGCCTATGATTAAAACATGTTCTCATGCCAAACTATTATAGAATATTCCATGGAATCTTCTAATGATATGTAATCGTCATATAGAGTTATCAAGGGAATATAGAGACAACATTGCATTGGAGGAAATTTTTGAGATAGGGGATCAACAAGAAATGGACGAAAAGTTGTCATATTTTTTAATGATGTATAATACTATGGAAAAAATAATAAAACATCAGTTATTTACATGGGACCAATATTCTATATTATTCATGTTATTTCCACAGATAGCAAATTGAGCTTGAATAAAGCAGGTGTATTCAAACAGTCTCTCATGCCTACCCACCCCAGGGAGGCTTTCTAGCCACTACTAGACATATAATTCTAGTTCATCAGTGCACTCATTTTACAATGTGTGAATCTTCTTTTATATGTTAAATGAATCTTATTTTTTCTACATAGACACCTTAGTTTCCCCTACCATCAAGATTAGTTGGAAAACCCAAGGGTTTGATTTGTGACTTCCATTTTTCGATTAGGGATAACCATGATGTTATCCAATATATTACCTAAAAATGTATCAAACACATTGAGAAAATTAAATAAAAATTTCATAATTAATTTAAAACACTCATATTTAGGATTTCTTTTCTTTTTTACCAAAAAAATTAATATAAATAATAATTACATGGAAAAATTATTAAAAACATTGTAATTAATTTCCAAAATTTAAATCAAATTGCATTAAAAATTGGGGGTAGCATGCACTTTGATGATACTTTTCATTATCTTAAAAAGATAAGTCCAACTGTTTCTATATTTATATTATAATTCATTTTAGAAGTGAAATATAAATTTTTTTGATGATTGGACTTGGTTTTGAAGGATGTTTTTAGTTTTATGTTCTATGCATAGTAATAATGAATAATATAACATTGATGAGGAAATATAGGGAATTTTTCAAGGAATAAATATTGGAAAATGTTATTATAAATAATTATATAAATTATAATTACTATAAATAATGATAATTACATGTTTGAAAAATAAGAGGAATATATTGTAATAATGGCATATGTGGTACTAAGAAGAAAAAGAAAAAAAAACATAAATGAAGAAATCATTTCAAATGGTAGTACAGTTTCCCAACCAAAGAAGGTGTAGTGTCCATGATGACTAGTTTAAGAAGTTGAGGATGTTATTATGATGTTGACTCTAGGTTTTTGAAATAACATAACATGGAGATCAATGGGCAGTTATCGACACTTATTTTTTCAATAAAAATGGTGATATTTTTTGTGATTAATTTCAATCCAAATTTTTTATCCATTCATGAATTTTCAAGATAGAGAGAAGGAAATCTAAGTGACCATAAGTGGTATTGAAAAACAATGAATAATTATAAGTGGTAACCCCATTTTTTGTGTTATAAGTATTATAAGTATTATATAACATTGATTTTTTTGGATTATATTACATCGATACATTTTCATTTCCTATCCCATATTTCTTCTATGTAGGTGAACCAATTAAAATAATTGTTTCTTAAGGTTATGATTTTTAAATTCTATAATTAATAAATTGTTGATAATGGGACAAAAAATAATTTATCATATTTTGTTAAGTAAAAGGAATGCGAAATTTTAATCAAATCAGTTTCCAAACATGAATATATCTCTGACCCTAATAATAATTTGTTCAAAATCATTTAGGATAATGATTATTTGGGAAACATGTCAATATGTTCATATAAGTTTCATCCCCTAATTCACCATAGCCTCTCAAAGAATAACCTATTATAAAACCCTGTGGGATTGAAAAATTTCATTTTACATAATGTATTATCTATTCCTTTTTTAAATGATTCCATTCTATTATGAAAAATTTCTACATTTTTAGTTTATATTGATCATTTATATTAATCATTTTCAATATTGATCCCGTTATTCTATGGGAAACTATATGAAATTTATAAAATCTATCCAAAGATTATATAATTAAATGAGTTTTTTTCTTTTTATTTATATTCACTAATGGTATTATTGTATAAAATAATGTTATGAATTTAAAAAATATATTTTTTAGAGTATTTAATAGAAAAATAAATATGATAACTCATTGGTAAAATTTTTTTCAACAATTTGGATGATTTATATGTATCCAATTTTTCATATTATACTTATCACCTCAAGTGTGGGCCTCATTTAATATCAAAATTATACATTTATTTTTAGGATTATATGTTCTCCACTTTTAATATTAATTTCCCATAAGGGAATAAATGACCAAATAAAATTTACATAGGAGAATATAAGAAAATATCATCATCTCTATATAATATTGAAGAATGATTTGATAAAATTTAATTGAGGATATAGTGTTTTCACCTAAATGAAAAAAACTTCCACTGAATCGTCATCTCTTAATAAAATATACTATAATTTACCTCTATGTTCCTTTATATATGAATTTACTACTTTCATATTTCCATCAATGATATCATTTATTTTCTTCCTTATTCAATATTGTTTTTATATACCATTAACATATTTCAGAACATTAACATGTGGGATTATAGTATCACATTCCACACACTCTCATTCATTTAATTATTTTTCTAATCATTCATTTGATAGACAGTACCAACATTCGGAAGATGTAAAATATTATGGATAATGTATAGAACTTAAAATCCAAGAGGAAACACATATATAACCATCCTATTGATCTATATATAGAAGTAATTCACCTATAAAATTTGAACTACATTTCATTTTATATGTGTTCATTATTTTCATAGATTTGTTCGATCAAAAAATGTTATAATTAAATAAAAATGTTCTCATCAATCATAAAATATATATATTTACATTATGAAGACACTGATACCATGTATTATAACATGGAGAGAGTAGAAAAGAATTGAGAGGGGATGAATCTGGTCTTATAAAAATATATATTTGAAACACATTTCCACTTTGATTTTTAGAGTGATAATATCATAATTAATAATTATGTGAGCATGAGTGATATAAAAAGAATTAATGCATAAAAAATATTGGTTATTATTAATAGTTTAGTCACCCTATTTTTCCAGATGAAAATCTTTATTATCTAAATGTTTCGATCTTATTAGAGATATTTATGTCAAATTATCATAAAATACATGGAATGGATCAGAAATAATCTCAAAAAATAAGAAATATATCAGTGAATCGACAAGTTAATATGTTTTCTTCCCTACATGAGTGTTATTATATGTTTAATCAAATGTGCACCATAGAGCTTCTAATATTTCATGATTGAAAAATCACCTTGAATACTCACTTAGGTTTATGGTTTGATACTGTAATGTATTTTTGATCAATTTAATACAATTTCTACGATTATATATTTCTATTTTTCAATAGGCCCAAAACGCATCATGGTATGTTGATTTTTGTTGTAGTGTGGTATATAGTGGTAAAAAGATGTGGAATATGTAACTTTTTAAATTCTCAAATAGATCCATAATAATTTATCCACCATTTTGTCCTGGATAATTGAATTATTCAATGGTCTAATTATCTCCACAACTCTGTTAAAAAAAAACATTTATAGTAGATTATATTGTTGGTTGAATTACTATGTTATCATGTAGTAACCTAGATTTTAGAGTGGATATTCTATCATCAACTGACATAACCAAACAAAATTTTTGACTTCATTATATTTTAGTTAGTTCTTATAACTATAAATTATTATATAAATATTTTCAATATAAAATGGATGATTTTTTATTTCCTAAATAAGTAGATAGTTATTTATATTTTTCAATAGTCCCTAGTTCGATGACTTTCTTCACACCATGATTATCTTTGGCTCAAGAATTTTTTTCCCTTCTAACACTTTCTCAACATAATTGTTTATCCAAATCATCTTGGATTATTTTTATAATAAATATAACATGAAAACTTCTTCATGGATTATTATTAAATGTTCTCAATAAAATATTCATTGAATTCCTATAACGTTGAAGATTTATAACAACTACATCATTAGATTTTATAATGTTTTTGAAATTTCTCTAAATATTTGTGTAAATAACATAACCACATTGAATTTGTCCTTTAAGACATAAACTCATGACTCCCCCTTTATCAATTTACATCAAATGGAATATTCATCACTATGGATTATCAATTCTGTAAATAAAAAAAGGATCTTTAATTTCCCCTAGGGGATATTAGATAATTTTCATATATCAATCAAATATGGACATAGAAATTCCATGATTGATTCAACAAAGAGTTAATATATTATATTATATTATATTTTGAAAAATAATTTTATTTTAATATATGAGAAAATACAGTTCATCATTTGATGATATATCTATATTGAGATTAAATATAAATTTATCAAGGAAAATTGGGGGATAGTGTGTTGAAATGAGAATATATTCTAATATAAGACCAAAAAAATGTATTATTACAAAAGGATTACTAAAAGATAGTATAAAGAAGAATATGTTGATCCTTGGAATTTAAATACCTCCAAATACATGATGAATTTAAAGTCACTCTCCTACCATTAAATTTTTATTCATGTAAATTCTAAATGACAAAAATGATATTTTTTTGAAGGATGTTTATATTAATGAAGTCTTATCATGTTAACATTACTGTCAAAACATTTAATTAAAAAATATTTATCGTAAACAATGTATAATTATAATTATTTATTACCTCAATATCCTAAGAAATTAATTATTCTGCTTCTATTAAAAAATAATGAAAAATATATCAAAGGATATTATTATGTGTAAAATACATAATGGAAAATGTCATTTGGGGGATACACAAATTGTGAGATGTGATAATTTATTATTAGTTAAGAGGATATTAAGTTGATTTTTTCAGGTTATTCTTTCATTATAGGGGATTAAAAGTATGATTAAGAATGATGGTGATGATTTGAATATTAAGGGGACAGTTTCATTTTTCCCATATTTATCATAAAGATGTCAAATTCTATGGGATTGGATTGAATAAATGTTGAAAAAAATTAATTATAAAAAAGCTACATTGGACATTGATGTTGACTACAAATAATTGTCAAGTGGGATAAATGTGAAAATTATTTTCATGGGGTTCGTACTATCCTAAATGGGGTTATCTTCAAAAAAACCAAGTGAAATTATTATTATTTTGTTTGTATTGGGATAGTTAAACTATGAACCTTCAATATATATATAGATATTATAATTGATTTATCATTTGATATATTATTAGGATTTTTAGAAGATTTAAAAACATTTTTTATATAATCAAAAACCTAATTCATTAAGAAAAACTACATCATGGTTCTTCATGTCGATTTAAAAAAACTAATATGTTGTTGATGAGGTTATATTAGATGTTTCTTTGATTAATTTTTTACCAACCAAATTCCAAAAAACCATTTTAAAATTTATCTTATAGAGTAGTGGAACAATTGAAATTTATATATTTGAAGTTGGTAGATGATGAATTTACTTGGTGTTCAATTTTATTCTCTAATAAAAACAATAAAAACCAGTTTATATCATATCTTAAATGTTGTTTATATATGAATCATTGAATTTTTTATAACATTGTTTATGTAAATATACAAAATTATGGTTCATGTCAGGGTCCAATTTAAAATTTTCACCATAGATCATCAAAATAATAGCTCAATCATAGTCATACGAGTGGATCTAAATATTTTACAATTGAAATACATTGTCCAAATTCAAAAGAATATATATTATAAATTTATAGAGAATAATTCTTAGGAATATGTATATATGTATTCCAGAATAAATGAATATTAAATGTATCAGAACTTTGAATATTTGGTGAACATGGATTATAATGTCAATAATTTACAAATGAAACATCATTATTATGTATGAAAGAACATCATGATTTAAAAGATATTTTTATAGAACATAAATTTTTTATATACATTAATGGAAAAAACATGGAAATATATTAGTATTTCACTATGATTTTGATTACTATTTAATAGTTTTAACCAGTTAAAACTCACTTAGTGAAGGAATTCCTCAATGATAAATCATGGGAAATATATATTAACATGAAACATTATTAATCATCATGGTTATTGACCAAAAATGATAAAATTTTAGTTATAGAGATATTCTATAATAACTAGGAAAAAATATAGTTTATCATTCATTCATATAGTCTAATAAATATGGATGGAAAGTTGGTGTTAATATTGATACCCATGCTATTCATAAATACCACTTACATTTTTACATTATATGTTACAAAAATATTCTATATAGTCTCAAAGGATGCTATATAATTAATTATATACCCATAATAAATTTTAATTATTTTTTACCTTATCGCATAGGGTATGTTTTGTTTCATGGTCATGAAAATATACCCCATATAATTTCTAATTTAAAAAACATTAAAACAATTTTCTTATTGTTAAAAACATTATAAAAGTGATGTTAATGTCATCACATATTATTATTTATGATAATAAATAATTTTCTCATGGTATGAATCATTGATATGGGTTTTCATTTTGAAACAAATATATTTTATTTTAGAATAGATATTTTTATATATTTTTTGAGTATATATAAATAAAATAATTTTAATTTATTTAATAAAAATATTATAAAAATAAATTAATATTTTTCTTCAAAATTGTATAAATATGTTTTATTATTATATTTTTAATTTTTCTAATATGGAGTCTTGGGTAAATATAAGAAAATATAGTTTTCACAATTTTTATTTACATTTATAATAAAATCATAAAAGAAGAATGACATAAATTTTTTTGAATTATTTTTTATAGAATGAATAAGTAATTTTATATTGGAATAAATTATTAAAAAATATTATGATTAGTTTAGGAACAATGATTGACATAATAAAACCGATGTGATGTTTCTATTCTTATAAGTGATCTGTATTTATTATATTATTATATTCATTATGTCAATCATTGTTTCCTAAATTAATCAAAATATTTTTTAATTATTTATTCCAATATAAAATTACTTATTCATTCTATAAAAAATAATTCAAAAACATTTATGTCATTCTTCTTTCATGATTTTATTATAAATGTAAATAAAAATTGTGAAAACTATATTTTCTCATATTTAGCCAAGACACCAAATTAGAAAAATTAAAAATATAATAATAAAATATATTTATACAATTTTGAAGCAAAATATTAATTTATTTTATGTTTCTATTCTTATAAGTGATCTGTATTTATTATATTATTATATTCAGTATTTTTAGTGTTAAATTTGGATATATATTTTTTTAATGTAACATAATACACATTTATATATTAAAATACCAATTTACGACATGGATATTATTTATATATGTGGACATAGTGTAAATTAATATTTATTCTTAAAAGAACAATTTTTCTCAAAAAAATGTATCCTTGTGTTTTTAATAAATATATTATAAGTAATTTTTCCACTTTAAGAAAAAATATATTGAAAAATGGTGTCCATATTTTATTTTTACTATATTAATATTATTTATATGATTCAGTTGAATTTTTTCATAAAAATATGTTACCTAGGTAAAAATAGATTAACAATAGTAATGCCAAAATGATGTAAAAAGGATTAAAAATTGTTGTAAAAGAATAAAATATCCAAAACTCCCAATATTAAAATTGATTATTAAATAATTTAATTACCTTTAAAAAAATTTAAAAATTATTTATCAATTTAACTAAAACTTTTCGTAAAAATAACATATTTTTTATATTATGATTTTTTTGTTTACAAGAGCACCACATCTATCACATATAAAAGGAGCCCCTCAAAAACCTATAACCCACACAATATATGAGATCCTATGATAATGATATTTAATTCCTTAAAAAATTCATATTAATTTAATAAAATGTATTGTTATTGAGAATTATCTATAAACAACACAGAACTAAAATGAAACCGGTATACCATATCTTAAGTTAAAATGATATGTATTAGAATTTAGTTATTACAACATACCCTTTTAATTGGAGGGTGTTAACAAAATTAACTATTGTTTATAATATAGGATAAAATTATTATATATTTAGTCCTTAAATTTAATTATTAAATTTGAGGATTATTTTAATGAGCATAGAAAATAGGTAATGTTACAAAGGTGTTTCCTAGAAAAATGATAATAAATTCAATGAAAAATATGGTTTTCTAATAATTTCATATGAGATAATTTCAATCTCAAATGAATTTCAATGAGACCACTACATTATAAATAACCAACATTTATTTTCACTCGGTCTTATCTTATCATTATTCCTTATCTAGAGATCTTCATGGGTTTTTTAAGTCCTAGTTAAGATGATATAAACATATAATGATTGATACAATAAGATAATTTAATATGTACCATTTATTGTATACATTTCACTCATTAACAATTTATTTTAATATATTTTTCATTTTAATACTATTTACATTATAAATTTCAATTTGTATATCTAAATAATGAATTGAATCATTTTATACATGAAAATTTATGTATTAAAAAATTGGATTATGTTGGATAATGATTTTAATTTATATAAAATTTTTAAATTTTGGTTAAGTGGTGATAATATATATTACTTAATAATAAAATTATATAATTTATCATAATGTAAACTAGAACATTTACTATATGAAAAATTAATTTTTCTATATTTGAAATTTATTAATATATTGTAAATTTTTATTTAAATATTAAATTCTTACATTTTATAATTCCAATTTAAAAAATGATATTTTTCTGATTTAACATAACTAAATTAGATTTGGATTAATATTTAGTGTTTCTCTTGACAATAATAATTTTTATATGAATATTGAAAAATAATGTTTTTAAAAATATGATGACTTTAATGAATAATTTAGGATATAAGGATAAATTAAAAAAATGAAACATTTTATAGATAATATATGTATTTTTATGGGAGAATATAAATTTCAAATTATTATTTCAAACTGACAGGCCTATATTTTTCATTTTATAACAGAAGTTATATTTTTTCTAATGTTTTTTATGTGTTATATGTTCCTTAATTTGAATTATAATTTTAACAGTTGTATAAAATTAATATTATTAAATGATTTTAATATTTTCATATTGATGTTTAATTTTATTTTATTTTAGAAGAATAATTTACTATTGTTAAATAAATTTCTAACATTGTAAAATTAGGTTATTTTTAAGGAAAATACTAAAGAGAAAACAATGATAAATTATATAAACCTTATCAAAAAAATGTCTTGTTAAAGGGTTACGCAACTCATGCCTGAGAAAATATTATATATTAAAAAATTGTGGACTCGCATGCTTGTAATTTTTATATGTCCTTTTATATTATTTATAAAATTATAAAATTATAAATTATAAATGGAGGCTTCCACCACCAATTCATATATATATTAAGAATTATAATTCTTTATAAATGTGTTCAATTTTTTCATCACCTTTATAAGTCTAATACATTTTTTATCCCCTTTAAAAAATAAATTCCATAAATCTACAATTATAAGTGGTAGAGAATATTCAAACTCAAAATTTGGGTAGTAATAATTTCATACCCTTTTTCATTATTCTCTATTTTATCCTATAAATATATTATTCCCATTATAAAATAATTTTATCGATATTAAAAATATAATTAAATGACATTAAGTTAATTTTAAAACCATATCCTACCCTCCAAAATTCATCTAACAAATGAGATCATCATTCCTTCGTACATGTGGACTACCAGACCCATGAAACACCATATTTATATTTTCCCAACATACCCAAATACATGGTTTAAAAAGAATATTTAATGTTAAAATATGTTATTTTAAACCTGATTAAGTTTCTAATAAATTATTTTATTTTCTACCATTTTCTCTTTCAATGGAAAAAAGATAACATCATCTATGTGTACATGCAGACTACCACCTTCCAAGAGTGACATAGTTTAAATTTCCTCATTTTAAAAGTTCTATAGTTCAATGAATGTAATAAATAAATACATATGATTTAGAAGGAACTATTTGGTGTTGTATCAGAATAGTTGTAGTACTATAGTAGGTATTTTAGTGTGGACTGAAGTAAGAACTTTTTTGGCACTATTTGGCACAGCAGCAGTCAGGAATAATATTCCATTTGGGCCTTCAGGCGACCAATTTGGTCCCCGAGTCATTTAAGTCCTTCGGGCCACCCAAGCCTTCGGGTCTGTAAGGCCTTGGGGCCTCCTCAAGGCCTTCGGGCCACCATAAGTGCAGATTCAAACCAGACAACCTACATGGAACAAGTTTCAGAAAGTAGATTAGCAAGAAGATTTCATCATAGTAGATTCTTAACAGATTGCAAGAATGAGAAGATATGGAACCTTCCATCAAGACAAGACTTTTCATGAATGGGAAAGCCTCGTTGAACTATCATGCGAAGGTGGAGAGCTGATTTCACGATTAAGATTATAGGGATAAGCAGTTTTAAGTAGTTAGTCTTGGTTGTATGTAATGTTTGTAGCCTACGGGCAATGAATTCCATTAAGTCCTATAGTCTATGTAATACACACAGCTATGGGCCTTATAAGTGTTCCACCTCACCTCATGAATGGTAGATTATCAAAATCAATTAAAAATAAAGGCCTTCGGTCCATTGGAGTAAAATTTAATGAATCTACCTTTCATTAAATTCCAGTATAATAAATAATCTAAAAACATATAATGAAATAGTAAATTATTGGTCATTATGGATCATATATATCATTACCTGAAAATATCTTTGGAATGAATAAATTTTTATCCAACAATGTAAAATGACATTAAAATTTTAATGTATGCATAAAATAATAGAAATTTCTATCACCCAGTGATGAATGTATACTATATCTGATAAATTTAAAAAATTTAGAATAATTATAGAGTATATATTAAAATATATATGAATAATTACATTAAATAGTTTATTATGGTAGTTATGTTAATTCTTCTAATGGTTGAAGATCATTTGAGGATGTCAAGTTTAAAATTTAGGGGGTTTCTGGACTCAGCATATTTATTGAGACATAATGATAAATCATTTTGGAATGGTTTATTCAATCATTTATTCCTCATTCCATTGATTATATTATATTTTCCTTTATCATTTACTTTTTATAATTAATTTGGGAACATTATGAGACCAGGTGCAGAGACGGTGGGAAATTCTAAACACTGATGTTCTGTAACAATTTGATTAAAAATGATACCTTTTTAATAGTGTGTGGATGATAATTTTCTTAAAAAGGGATATAAAATTTACGTGTTATCCCTAATAAAAAATCTAAGGCCACCATTGAGCTTTTAATAGGGGATTTTCTCTAGTAACAACCTAAACATGGTCAGCGCGAGTCCACTGTAAAAAATCCCCTAGGGGTGTAACTATCAATAAAATAATTAAATTATTTTACATTACTTGAAAGTCCATGTAAAGTATAAAAGAAGACTATGATTATAAATCTGAGTTCATTGTGGTTTTTTATTGTTCTATTTTTTTAGACATGTCCTAATATTGGACGGTGTGGGATGGCTATAAAAGTGACTTTTTGGATGTAAACGTCATAAAAATATTTTATTCATGATGAATGGGCTTTTATTCTTTTAATACACACTAATAGATTAATTAAAGGGGTATAACCATAATTCATTAATTACTCTCGGGTAATAGGATGAACCTCTCTCGATGAAAAGTGGTGGATCATGGATTGAAGATCAAAGAAAAACCTCATATGTAAAGGATATTCACCAACAGTAAGGACGTGATGAATTTTCTTCATCAACATTCGTATTGAATTGAGGAAGGAATTTTTTTGATTTTATTTATTCCACCATTCATGAATTCTATGGTGAATGGAAACCAATCAATAGAAATATTTCACTACGGATTGATCATTGTTGTCAAATGGGATTTACATTGGAGGGGTTTTGATGTGATAACAATTTTATGATGATTTATTGGATTTAGAGTACCTTTATAACAACATGAACCACGATCCACATGATCAGTGATCATGGTTCGTTTCTCCTGGGATATTTATTCTTTTCCTCCCCCCTACTTCATTCTTCTTATACATTCACTTTTTTCCATGTGAATCGACATGTTGTGATTGTTTGATCGTTGCACACTTGATCCTTAGCACAATGATCTGATAGAGAAGATTTGGGATCGGCATGGCATAACGGTGGTGCAAGGATGATGGTGATGGATAGATCTAGTAGTTTTAGGGATATTACTATTTGAGTACCATTTCATTGGATTATACGATGAAATTTATCCAAGCCTAGGGCAGTGAAGAACATGACCATGGGATCTCAGAATTGCCGCCATTTTAAAAAATGAATTATTGGAAGAGAACCCATGGCCCACAGAAGTGATGTCCAGTGTGGGTGATAGTGGATAATATTTTCGATAGTGCACTATGTGAGAGGTATACATGAACTATGGCTTTGTCACAGTTAGAGGAGACCATGATAGTGGGGGCTGTGGGAGAAGCAGTTGATGGTCTGACCGTGTGGAGCCACGACGGCAGGGGCCGCGACGGGGACCAAGGATGCGGTGGCCAACCCTGTGAACTCGATGGCCTACGTTGTTGAATGTGGCAGTACCACATTGACCTATAGACATGGGGGTAACCATGTGGTCAGGGTGGACAATGTAGACCAAGGGCACAACCAGGGCATGATATATTCAATGGAGTAAACCACATAGCATGTCGTAAGCTGTACAAGGGTTGTTGGACCACTCCAGAGGCCCTGCAGGCTGGACGTGATGGCCTAGTGGGGTGGGTCAGGTCAATAGGACTAGGTCAGGTAAGTCGGCGGGTCAGGCTTGGTCTATCGGGTCTATTCAGAATTGAACTAGAACCAGGTCTGAATGTTTTAATAAACTACCATTACATTCAAAGTGTGTGTGTGTTTGACCATCCATTTACAATGTTGGGACCCTTATGACGTAATGGTCCTTGTGAGATACTGTACATGTTTTTTTTTTGCATTTTATCATACAAAATAATGGCTCGAGGAGTAGTCTCCCTCGGTAGAAGCCCTCTACAATAAAAATCATGTGGCTAGCTATAACCTGGTGACTACATGACATGGGGGTTGCATGGCTTACTGTAACAACATGTGTAATGAAAACTCCATGTGTTACCAACACTCCATGTGTTACCGACACTCCATGTGTTACTGAAACTCCATGTCTTACCAACACTACGTGTGTTAGAAACACTCCATGTGTTAACGACTCTCCGTGTGTTACAGACTCTCCATATGTTATGGACACTCCGTGTGTTATCTAAACTTATGGTGTTACTTTCACTATGTGTGTTACCAAAACTCCATGTACTTTCACTCCATTTTTTATTGATACTACGTGTGTTACCAACACTTTATGTTTAAGGACACTCTGTGTGTTACCGACTATTAGTGTGTCACTAATACTTTGTATGATTTTGAATCACCATGTCTTATCAAGACTGTATGTCTCAGGGAATGTATGTAACCTTTGGAGACCCTAGTTGTTTCTATGGTATGTTTGGTTGACCTACTCTTTAATATTCTATCATATACCTTGAGAAGTTAGATCTATAGGGATGAGCATGCTATGAGTGGAACAATGTTTCTAGAAGTGATGAGACATTTATTCATGTAATCCTTTATGAGAATAAAATTTTGTTCTTATTATATGTTTTATAGACATATTCCAGTGTTTAGCTCACAATATCCTCTTAGTGGTGTTTTCCCTTTGTGGTATTTTTGTTTTTTATCTTATTTATAGTGCTTCCTCTTTGGTATTCATTTGTGTTTTTGGGGTGTCCAATTGAGTATAGTTTTACTTTCCCCTACATTGGAAATTTCATCACGTGTAGTGTCTTGTTCAAATGTTCAAACATGAAATGTAGTTCCATGTGGACTAGGAAAAGTCTATGCGGGTTGAGTTCAGACAGACCATGGTGTTATCCTATGACTACAAACATCATTCAAAGTAACATAATTTAATGGATAGACATTCAAGTTTGGATAATATTTTTGGTGGGCTTTTATTTTGGCCCAGTTGTACTTTACTAAACATTACATTCAGGTTGTAATTTATAGGTTTAGATATAGTGGTATTCATGAATTTTTTTACATAGTGTTTTTACATTTTATTATTTTGGCCTTATGGATGTGTGTGTTTTTTGTGTACATTTACTTAGGAAAATGCCTCCCAGGTGTGTGATGTCCCTACATGGTGAAATTCACCAACCCCTGGATTATTAGTGGCGGTCTTGGGGTAGTCACGACATGGGACCCTCTAGGACTGGTCATGATAATGTGGTATCAAAGGGGATTCAGATCTACATTTGTACTAGGAGTCTCTGAGATTGGTTTGGTGAAATAGTGTTAAGTGTTTCATGTTCCACCTTCAGGCCAAGGACTCCAATGTTGGTGACACATTTGACATATCCATACTCCAAGACTCTGAACACCCTCTTTTCAACACAGTACATGAAAACTTATGTTTTAGGAAAAAATTAAGGTACACACATCATATAGGAATGGGTTGTGTTTTCCATGTCCTTATTGAGTCAGCTGGCCAGGTATACTCTTTTAACCATGATACATCATTTTTTAATTACATGATGTATTCATGATGTAAGCTAGCGAGGTTTCCAATATATGATCAGGAGTTCTAAAAGTATTTTGACGAGGCATCCTAGATGAGATCCAGACATGGAGCATTTTTTATTCCGGATGGTCAGCAAGTTGTACATTCTCTTATTGACTAGTTCGTAGAACCACCTCTAGTGGTTCATGTGGAATAATCTTTACATACCGAGTTGTGTAAGGATCTTTTGGTGATAGATGTGGATATCTAGGTTTCTGAACTCATATCATGGGATTCTGAGGAAGGGATCTCCCAGGATGTAGGGTCAACATGACCTATTAATAAAAGGTGTGTGACGTAAGCTGCAGAACAATAGGTTTTGTCAAAAGTTTCATGGGTTTGTTAATTCCTCAAGCAATAGGCTTTGACATTCTTGTCGTGGGAAGGGAAATTCCACACAAGATTGTCAAACTATTCATGTTGCATTTTCATAGGGGGTTTATCAACTTCTAAGGTGGAGGCAATGTAATGAGAAAACAGATCCATCTGGCAGTGGATGTGGTCAAGGAGCAAGGGTAGTTGTTTGAGGCGACAACGTTTAAACATGTTACCCCCCACCCCCATGAGTTCCATACCATTCATAGAGAGCTGGAGGATGGGAGAGGAGAAAAATATAGGTGGTCGAGGCTTATGAACCTAGGAATCCATGAATGGGTTCAAGTTACAATGTGTGTATTTCTACTTAAGTTGCGATATTGATAGACACTTGTGAAAGTGATTTCCATTCATTCAACTTTTCTTGTTTGATAATTAGTGAATTCAGTTAAACCATTGAATTGACTCTAACATTTAGAGTCTTCTACTCGAGTATATGTAATGATCAAACAGTTGTACTAATAGTATGACCTGACTCATAAAGGACTGAGTTTCGGTTGGGATATTTTGGTATTTGCATCAAGGGCTTACGATGTCATTATTTTTATAGACCAACTGCCACAATTCATGATCATATTGTTCATTAGAGGAAAATGGTGCAGTTCATCTATGATAAGAGAACTAGATTTAGCTTTTTATCGGCGAAGTGAAATCCTTGTAGCATAGGATGGACTCACACTTAGGAGGGTGTCGCAGATTACACCTTAGTTTTATATCCTTGCCCAGAGCGTGATAGATGTTTTGTGTCCACATTGTTTGGTAACAGTGAAAGAGTATATTGAAAAAATAGCTAAATAATCTCTAGGTTTACCTCCCCATGATGAGATAGAATTATGTGTTGATCTACACCATTAGATCATACCAATATCTACAATTGCATATCATATTTTTCACAAAGAACATCATGAGATTATGATGTAATTGGAGGAATTTCAAGGTAATGTCTTTGTGAGACTTAGTTTTTCACCTTGGGAAGCCTGAGGAGGTATTATTTGATAACGTCCATGTTTACTAGGAGTCCAAGAAAGAGAACACTAGACACATGGGGATTGTTCTGGACACACCTCATGAGAAAATACATTATGGTAAGATCATGAAGTTTCGATTATGGATTCAAGAGTTCCCTTTTTTGGTATCCATAATATCAGATAATGGAGATGAAATGGATCCAATGATGGTTGAGGAAGTTTTTGATGAGCACAACCCTCTTGAGGCTTCTAGTGGTTGGTGTTGAGTTCATTGTTTCTATGAATCATTAGGAAATGTTCTTGGTTGTTTTTTGATGCAGAAATAATAATTGATAGCCTATGATTCCAACCCATTAAAATCACATGAGAATAACTATACGACCTAGGAATGTGAGTTAGAATTAGTATTCTTCACCTTGATGATGTGGTGACACTACCCGATATGAAAAAATTTATCGTATACTTCATCCATAAGAGTCTCTTGTATATCTTTTCTTAGATGGATGGGAACATCATATAGAGGTGATGTATTGAGTTATTCTATGATAGTGAATTAGAGATTTTCTATAATCATGGGATGTGGAACATGGTAGAAGACACTCTCTATTGGGGATCTACCTTACAGTCATTAAACGGGGCATCAAAGAAGCACGTTTATTTCCTAATATCTATTATTGATGGACATGTAGTAGCTTATCTATAATAAATAGTGGTCACCTCTCCACTCTTATAATTATATAGGGAGTTAAATCATAGGGATAATGATGGGAAGTCTCTACATTCTCATATGTCTAATAGTCATTCCCATGAAGGATATTCAAAATTTTGGGAGAAACTTTTTCATTCCAAACAATGCATGATGATATTACTGTCATTGTGAGAGGAGGTTCTTTGGAAGATTCATGAATCCTCATTAGAGGTACATCAATGTGTGTAAATGATTTACTAGGATATCTGATGACAGTTCAGTGGATAGGGACAAAAAAATATGTTTTATAGATTGTGTCTTGATAGAAAATATGTCAAAAAATGATGACTGATCATCGGGCTCCAGGGGATTGAGTCAACCCCTTGAGGTGTGGTAATAGATGTGGGAAGGGAGAACAATATACATCATTGTGGGTTTACCATTTACATCTAGGGAGAATGCTTCTATCTCGGTAATCGTTGACTGACTCACCGTGGATGACCACATTATATCTATCTTGGAGAATATTTCAATAGAGAGTTGTGGATACCCCTATGTATATGATATATTTTGGAATCCTATATTTCCATAGTCGATTTTTCGTGACTATAAACCTTGATTCACATCTCAGTTGTGTAAGGTATTTAATGAGGTGGGTGGGATTATATTACGCAAGATCATAATGTTTCATCCCCCAACATATGTCTAGATGGAGAGGACCATTCAGGTTTGGTGTGAAATTATTTGGGAATGCATGATATGTTTTAGATATAGTTGGGAGGATTTCCAACATCATGTGGAATTTGTGTACAATAATAGCTACCCCTCCACCATTGGTTTCTCATTTTTTGAGGCTCTGTATGAGGAAAACCTATAGGTTACAAAAAATTCTCAAATGACTTGGAGTGTCAGTTCTCCAGGGCCTAGAGTAGGAGAAAGAAACATTAGAGAAGGTGTAAGTCATCCCAAAGTTGATTAATAATATAAAAAGATGTCATAAATCTTATACTGATAAGCGACATTTGCCTTTGTGTTTTGAGGGGTGAGACTGTGTGTTTTTTCGGGTCTCTCTAAGACATGGAATATAGAGAATTGGCTAGGACAATAAGTTATCCTTGAGATTCATCAGCATATTCCTGATACTGTGTCGAGTTTTCAAGGTGTAATTACACAAGGACCTACACCCTTATCTGGACTCAGTACACTATGTCTTACACGTGTCTCAACTGAGGAGATACAATAATTATTCATCCCACATCATTAACCAGGGTGAATTTTCTTGATCACCATATGGAGTTCAAGGATCAAATGAAGGGTATCATTTGTGGGTGGTATATTACTCTATTGATTATTTGGTGGTATAATGGGAATATAAAAGGTAGGACATGGGTGTATAAAGCATTGCTTCATGTTAAATACCCTTAATTTGTGGATTAACCAATTGTTATGGTTCTCATGGGCATAAATCCATAAGTTGGGGAGTATTTAATTACTCATATATTCATGATTTTATTTTAAGATATTATTTGTGAATATTTTGAGTCTAGGAGTGGATATAGAGTGTAATTTGGAGGGAAGGTGTGATAGGAACAATTCAATTACAAATGTAATGTTTTTAATCGCATGGGTGGATCACATTTCATAAAAATTAAAATTACTTTTATGCATTTTCCTAGATCAAAAATATGAGGGGACCATTGAGCTGAGAAAAGTGGATATCCCTAGGACCGCCCTAAACATGGCTAATATGGGTTATCAATAGAAAAAGACAAAAGGGGTTTAACAGTAAATGAAATAATTAAATAGAATTATTTTTTGTAAAAAAATAATAACTCATAATTGGTACTCAGATTGGAAACTGGAGACCACCATTATGTTATTAAGGGGGTGCATTTCATTAGCGAGGCTTAACATCAACACATGTGGGAGAACTATGAAATATAGTATTGGGATGTAAACATAAATAACATATTTTATATAAAACATATTACCCTTGACACAACAAAACATTTTCATTTAGTAATAATTTTCCATAGAATTCAGGATCTTCACCATAACCCTATAATTTCTATGAGGAATGGAGACATGGCCATCTAGATGAATGATGGAAAATCGAGGATTGATGATAAATGAGAGACCTTGTTTTTGAAGGATGTTCACCCACGCCAATGACACGATGACAATTCTTCATCAACAATAGAACTGTATCGAGGTTGGGAAATTTTTGATTGATTTCATTTCCCCATTCCTGAATTCCATATTTAACAAAAACATATCAGCAAACCGATTGAACCAAAAATCAATTGGTGTTCTGGTGTGGGATTTAACATTCCGGGGTATTGATGGAAGAATGATATTATAATTATTTGATAGATATTGATTATCATTCAAATTGAATATAACCAAAATAGAAACAAACATTGATAAATGTTCATTCTTATTGGTTTATTAATTATCATCATCCCTTGTTCTTCATTCATCATGGGAATTATTCATTTTAACAATGACATGAAATGTGGAGATCAATCGATCATTGCACAATCGATCTACAATGAAAATATCGAGAATTATAGATTTATGATTAGAAGATCCTGATTGAGGTGTGATGACTATAACGACAAACATATTGATGAAGTTCAGGAGATATCATAGTATGAGTGTATTTTGGTCAGAATGCACTCTGATGTCGATTCAAGGCAAGGTCAACGAAGAACATGAACCTATGATTGCATACATGCATCTATTTAAAACAATGGTGCATTAGAGGGGAAATGGATCACACAGAAGTGGCCAATAGAATGCTAGTACCGATGACTAGTGCCCAAAGTGGAAAGTGGTGGTGGAACAGGATGGTGGAATGAATAACTGCCTTGTGTGGGAGGTGGCATGTGTTGGTTATGCTATACGGAATAGTCAGCCACGTGAACCATGGATTGACCTTGGTTGGAGGATCCCTTGGTGATGGGGTCTATGAAAGTAGGTAGCGGTGGCCAGACCATGTTGACGGCTCAACCATACAATGTGGATATGCAGTGGTCGAGAGCATTGAATGTGCTGGTGCCACACTGATAAAAAAAAGGGGGCAGCAACATGGCTGGGGTGGACCATGTGGACCAGTGAGATGTGGAATCAGCATGCCGTTTCTAGTGGAGGAAACCATACCTCATGATTTGTGACGAGTCAAGCCAGCTGAGCCAAGTGAATCAGACTAGACTAGACTAGTCCTAGTCGGGACAGACGAATTGGTTCAGGTCGGCATGTAGGTTGGGCCAGGTCTGGAAGGTCGGGTCAGTACTAGACCAGACCATGGTCAGACATTTTTTAGAAAATATCCATAACATTAAAATAGTCGATCAGTTTGATGATCCATTTGTGGCATTGAGACCCTTGTGATTGGGTGGTACTTTTGATATAATCAATGTGGCATGTTTTGGAATATGGAATATATCCAAATAGCAAGAGGAATTGGTTCACCTGGTACAAGTGTGAATCAAGAGGAATCAAGTGGCTAGTTATGAATTGGTGTCTACGTGACTTGGGGTTTCCTGAAATAGCGACACATTATGTGTTACCAAAAATCCATGTGTTACCAACACTCCACCTTTTAATAAAACACTATGTGTTACCAAAACATCATGTGTTAACGAAACCCAATGAGTTAATAAGAATCTATATTTTACTGGAACTCGTATGTAACCAGCATTCCATGGGTTATCAGAACATCGTGTGTTACCAACACTCTGTGTGTTATTAAAACATATTGTCTTTGCGAGACTGGATATCCCAAAAAACTATATAACATTTCATGTCAGTAGTTTTCTTTTATGTACATTTGGTAACCTGATCTACATGCTTCTATCAGATAGATCAAGGAGTTAGATATCCCAGGAGGACTGTGCTACAAGAGGATCCACGTAGCTGGAAGTGGATGAGAATTTGAATTTTGAATCTATTATGAGTATACATGGTTGTTATTTTTATATACTATATAGATATATACATGTGTTGATCTGACTATATCATTTTATTGGGTTTTTTCATTTGTGGTATTTCTGTGTGGTATCTTCTTCGTGTTATTTCCTCTATGGTATTACATTGTGTTTTCTTGGTATCCTACTGAGTATTTATGTAATCGCCCCTTTATGGTATTTTCTAGAAAATTTCATGTCTTGTGTAGATGTTCGACCTTATTACGTAGTTCCATGCAGACCAAGACCAGATGGTTCTTGGTGAGTTCAGATAGACCACAATGTGCCCCTATGACTACAGATAATAGTCCTTGTACCATTTTTATAGTTTAGACATTATGGTTTGACAAATATTTTTGATGGGTATGTATTTTTAACTCGTGGTTCATTACTACACTATAAATTCATGTCATAATATATTGGGAGAGATATAGTTGCATACATGCATTTTTTACATATAATTTTTTACTATTTATTATTATTTGGTCAGAGATGTGTGAGTGTGTAAAAGTATTTATGAAAATTCCTCAAATTTTTGGGATATTCCCAATCAAAATTAGTCACCAACCTGTGGCCTATAAATGGTTTTATTGTGGTATTTATATCACAATCTCCCTAGGACGGGTCATGAAATTCAAAAATAAACAATCCCAAATAACGATGTGATTGTGAAATATACCCTTACAATTTCAGTAACTTCTGACTTGTAAGCCCTGTAAAAGAAAAAACATAAAATTAAACTTTAAAAACTATAAATATAAATATTTTCATTAAATTACATATTAATGGGGAAATACATACACCACATAATAAAATTTATGGGTGAATATGGAATATGTCTACCGATAATAATAGTGTGATGACAAATCCTTATAACTCGTTACACTTACTTAATATGTGTTTGAAAATACAATATAATAAATATATATTTATTAAAAATTCATATAATAAACAACATTTTATTTATAATACCCTAAATTAATTAATTACTATCTTTTATAACTCATTTATTAAAAACTTTTTGTTAAAAACTCCTTTTTAGGTTATAATTACTTTGTTTTTCTAGTATGTTTAGTTTCATCATAATTGGTGATTTTAATTTGCTCGTAGTTACAAATTTTTAAAAATGTTAATCATGATATAAATAAAATATATATTTACTCTATATTTATTTTTATTAATCTACAAATTCTAGAAATAGAATATGGAATATGCTATTCTTTAATATGGTAGGTCGTATGTATGCCGGAACATTATCTCCATTTTTTTGACAGATGGAATGAATGGAAAGAATTTATTAATTTATAATCATTGAATCATTTTTATTCAATATATATAAATTATATTAATAAAATATATCATTTTTATAATCCATGTAAATATTAAATTAAAACATTTCAAATATCTTTATGGAGGTTGTAGCCCATATGTACACACGAGCAATGTTGTTGCATTCAAACGGATTGGAAGGTAATAAGTTAGAAGTGATATTATATTTAAAGATGTGTTTTTGATCATTAATATCACATATATTGTTTAAATTTTATCATTACTATATTGTATTTAACAAATAATGAAAAATGAATCACATCGCTCTTTGCGGAGGTTGTCTGTCGTTTATACGAGAGATGTTATCATATCACCAACAAATTGGAATGAAATATGGTATATGTGATATAATAAATATATAATTATAATAATATAATAAATATCACATAAATAATTTAAATACATCATTATATACAACCTTTAAGTGTGATGATGGAAAACAAATCACATTAGAATGTGAGGTCGTAGTCCCTATACACATGAATGATTATTTTGTAACACATTTCATGGAAGAGTAGAAGGTTTGAGGTTATTAAATTAAAATAATAACCCCAGTAAATCTAATATACAATTTTTTTTATTTAATCATGTTTTAGTAAAAATTTAATGAGTTGGAGGGTGAAATAAAATAAAGAACTTGGTTGGGGTTGTTATCTCTTTTTCACACAAGTTCTTTTATTTTCACCAAAATGATTCTTAGGATAGATTTATGAAAACATTAATGTTTATAATAATATAATAGAAAATTAATTAAATTATTATGGTAGGTATTGGATGAACCAATTTTTTATATGTGATTTTTGGATAAGAAAGTTGGGGGCCTATTAGAAGTGACATTGGTGGAACACAAATAATTATTGAAATGAAATAGGTATACTGTCAGTTTTCAAATATCACATGCTATAAAATTATATATAATACACCTTGGAACTAAAATATTTAAATATGAACAAATAATTTGTACGAGACAATTCTTTGTCATTTTTATCCCATATCAATTTGAATAATAGTAAATAATAACATTCTTATATTAACCATGGTAAATAATTTTTACTATTTTTTCTAATCATAATGGTCAAAATTTAATATTAAAATTTTAGAGAATATAAATTATTCCAATTCCAAATATTTAATAAATTTTTATAAGCTAAATTATTTAAGGATAAAATTTTAATTTAAAATTAATCTTACAGACTGGATGAGAAAATGATGTTTTGATGAGAAAATGTTTAATATTTCACATTGTATATGTATCAAAAATAAATTTGAATTTTATTATAATGACCTCAAATAGATAAATGATATTATAATTTAACTAATTTTAAATTATTATCAATTAAAAATATAATGTAACATTAAAATTAATTTAAACAGAAAATCATATTTGAATTAAAAATTATTATATTACACTATTTATAAAAAATAAAACTTTTCTAAAAAATCCAAAAAAAAATAATGTTATAATAATTATGGAATTTTTATACAAAAATTAAGAAAATATTAATACATAAATTTTCAATTATATTTATAGCCTAATTTTCAATTATGTTTACTAATCGCAACAAATCCTCCATTTTGAAAAAAATATGGATTCTTAAAAATTGCATTCCCTTTAAAAGACCTTTTATTTTATTTATAATAAATATATAACCATTGAATTTAATTTATTCATATATAAACCTTAGAATTTCAATAATTTATTTTTTGTCTCATTACCACTGATATAATGGGTAGGTAATATTAGTCATGTTCAAAGAATAATATTTTAAATGACATTCTCTTTTCATCTGAACTTGATTTGGTGTTCATCACAAGAAATCAATAGAAGTGAATTTATTTTAAAATAAATAAATTGAAATGTCTAATGGGGTTAAATTTTCTTCTATTCTTGGTTTTATAGTGTCATAAGCTTCTCATACAATGATATTACCTATTTTAAAATGAATATTATTTATATTATCAAAATACATGCATGGGTACCATAATTGTTTTGTTCCTTATAAAACATGGAATAGAATCATCTAATTCCATGAATGACCTTTAATTAATCCCATAATTATGCTCCCCTATATTAGTCCATCTTAAAAACCCATTATACATAGCTGGGGGAAACAAAACATAAGAAAAGATGGACTCATATGATTATTAAGGTAAATAATAGAGATACATAAGAATAATATGAGAATAAGGCTTTGATAACATGCACATAACATTTGAAAATGATTAACTACATATCAAACATAATAATATAGAGTAAATAATTTAATATAAGTAGTTAATTAGATATTATTCATAAAGGATTAAAATAGATAAAACAAAAGATAATAACATTGTAATAAGATATAATATTATGGAATACATATAGGCTTATAAAATAATTTCCATATCTGATAAGGCTCATTTCCAATGTTATGGTTGTAGTATGGTTTCACTCCCCAAAATAATATAGTAGTCAAGTATTACTCTAAAGATCATTATATTGAAAAATGTCCCTTACCAAACCTGGAACACTCCACATTCTAGTCCAATCTATCTCAATTGATATAAATATTTACCTAAATAATTTGAGGTAGATATAGCTTCCACATGTCACATAATGATAATCATATGTATGTGTGAAAAAATATCAAAAAAAATTCTTTATATCATAACCCATTTAAAAGAAATGTGTTCCACAAAAATTTCTTCATACCATATGTACCACCCTGACCCCAGTTACCCAGAGTCGGTGCATTATTACAAAACATTGGCATGATCACAAAAATGATCAAATCTCGAAATACTGATTAGTTTAGTAGCCTTGGAAACACTAGATAAATTCATAAAGTATTACATTACATCAGAAAAACGAAAACTACAACAACATAGTCTCCATAGTTCACACTCTTATCCCCTAATACTATCCTTGACGGTCATTCATAATTTATTTCTTCACATCCTGGGAAAAATAAAACATAGAAAAGGGGTGAGCTCAATTTCCCAGTAAGGATAACAATATAGCCGAAACATTCATAAAGAAGAATAAACATTTAAGGCAATGTATATTAAAACAAAATCCTTTTAAACATGAACTTCAACATAGTTTGCAAAAAATAAAATGAAAAAATTCCATTTAATTATTCACATGGATATTCTACTAATCGAATAATCACATTAAATATCAATAACAACTTTCATAACAATGGAATGCATAATGCCAGACTATCATAACCACATAGCCAAGGCCTTCTGCCAAGACTAAAAATAATATTTTGCCAAGGCCTTGATCCAAGACACTAGTTTGTCTCATGAGACCTACCGATGCATCAAGGAGCTATAGGGGGCTCCACCCGTCACATATTAAGTTCAATGCATTCTCATATGAAAAGTTTTAAACATAACTTAAACATTCGTATTAAAACTAGCATATGAAATATAAATACTTCATCCATAAAACATGAATGTTATAAAAATAACACATCCATAGTCAAATATATCACAAAACCTTCAATAAATTTTATAAGTTTTGTATCATAATAAATCAACTTCCAATAAGCGTAAAATCCATCAAAGGATGTTGACATAGATGAAATCAAAACTATTTTTAGAGAAATATCTATTTTTATTTTGAAATCATTTAAGAGTCATAAATTTATAATATAAAACATTTTCTTTGAAAATATTCTTATAATCTTGTAATGGAAGCTTTGATGATTTTATAACAGCGTAAAATAGCCACACCAACCATATAAGTTAAAAAAACATTCTTACTTTAATTCTGTCGAAAAGGTTAAAAAGGACCTTGTTTGGAAAAAGATAGAAAGATTCCCTTAGAAACCACTTATACAAGTCAACAAGGGTATAAATGAATTTAACCCATATTCTAGTAAATAGTAATAATGTTTTGAAATACATTTTTATGAAACATGGATTTGGATGATAAAGAAGTCCCAGTATATTATTACGTATAAACAACCTCGGATAATGAAGAGATTGCGAAATAAACCCTTAACATGTACTTTTCCTTTGTTGAGGGTAGGTTAAACTCCTGTATAACGGTGAAATAATTGTTATTAAATTATACAATAATCATATTCATTAATATGATATCATATATGATCTTTTAACATTGATTTGTTAATAATATCTTAGTATTATCATTGTTTCACATGTTAACTTACTCATTTTCTTTTACATTTTTTGTTACGTAAGCCATGTTTTTCATGGATAGGTTGTATCTAAATCTTATCCAGAATGATATCAAGTACTTAAACATTATTTTTAAATAATCAAATGATAATTATATTTGAATGGATACGATGGAGAATTAATGTCATCACGTTTGTGGAGACGGTAGTCCGTACGTATGCACGAGCGACAATATCATTCTTCTGATATTAAAATAATATATAATTGGATGGTATATCATATATAAATAATCATTATAATGTTATATTTATAATTTAAATAAATTAAAAATCATTATTATACCCATCCAAATAATAATATATTGAACAACAATTACACCACGACGTGGAGACGGTAAGCCGTACGTACGCACATATGGTGACATGTCATTCAAAGGATTGATAGAATAATGAATATGGTTGTACCATATTTATAATAATATTACAGTATAAGGGAGATACTGGATTCATTATTTTATAATGGGAATAACTAAGAAAGAATAAGTTGAAGAAGAAATGAATTTGAAAAAGGGTGGTGAAAACATTACTTCTTCTTCGGGTTATTCTTTTTGATTTGATCAAAAGGTCTCTTTATGTTGGATTTCTAACTAAATGAAGGCCTCTAGGATGATGTGAGGGAAGTTGAGAGCATGATTGGGAAGAGTTTGTCTGAACCAAAAGGCTTTTACGGTGTGAATTAATGAGAAGGGGGAGTTCCCTTTTATAAGAGGGGTGAAGGGCACCTTTGGAAAAGCTAGAAATATTATTTTATGATAAATTCATATTCTGTTTCTAATGGATCAAAAGTTTATTTTTTAAAGGTTAAGGTGGGTATGGGTCGAAAACCACTCAACCAATAGAATTTAGATAGGTTTGGGTCATTATATTAACCTTATCTTTTAGTTTTAACACATAGTTAATTAGTTTGACACTTACCATGTCACTTTGTATTTTTATATTATATAGTTAATAAACGTACTATATACCAATAAGAGAACCCCAATTGGTCCATTAATGATACACCTATCATGATATAAGTCTCTTTGCCGAACCTTATATTTTTAGGAATTGAATATCAATTAATAATATAATATTCGTTTTAAAACTCTTTTATGTCAATTTTGACACTATTTGGAAAATTGATTTTTGTGAAACTCATAACAGAATGATTACTTCGAAAAAAGATAATTAAATCAATCCCAACATGTCATAGTAACATAATTAATTTGTGAAATTCAAAAAAAGTCACAAATTACATTTATTTGAATATTTATAATATCAATTATTTTAATAGTTCATTAGTTAGGTAGTTACTACATCACCATTGCTTCATAAAGAAATTAAATTAGTTAAGGTCTAAAAATTATAAATAAAATAAAATTATGTAGGAAATCGTGTTATCTTTCTAATGAATATTTATAATCGAATTTATCTTATATATAACCCTATATAAATTTTTTTTTAGTAATTAAGCTTTGATTTTAACTTTTCTTTGAATTAAATAATAATAAATGTCCTAATCTAATCCAAGTGGGCCAAAATGATAATATTTTATTCCTAAGGTTGTTTTTGGTCGACATACACTTGTCCAATATAATTAGGACATGTGTTAAGGTAATATTAATATCATATTTACCCTTAATTACCCTATTTACTTTTAACCGTGGTAAATAAAAGTAAAAAGTTACTATTCAACAAAAATTATTTTCATCTCAATGAACCACATTTTACTCCTTGATATTAACCGTGTCTTTCATATTTTCTAAATTCCAGTCACAGAAGAGTTAATATTAAGTTTTATGAAAAATTCAGTTTTTTTAACTACCACATAGTGGTTTCACTATTCATCAAAAAATGAAGTTTTTCAGAAAAATACAAAAAATTCACCCTAGGCTAATTTCAATATTCCGAATCCAAAAATGAAGACCATTTTGAAAAATAAAATTTATAAATTTCAAAAAGTGGGTATTACTATTCATATGGCTAGTTTGATTGGTTGTGGTGTGTTGGAACTCGATGTTGCGTACAACACAGGCTATTGCATTATTCAAAGAGAATCGTACCATAGAAGATTGGGGTGTTACATTCTCCCCTCCTTCAAATAATTTCGTCCTCGAAATTTCTAGAATACTACCGCATGAGAAGACTCGGGTTGTTCTTCATCATAAGTTCCTCGGGTTCCCTCGTTGCGTCTTCCATCTTATGGTTTATCCACAAGACTTTTACCAGATGAGTCATCCAGTTTTTTAGTACATGTTCTCTCGTATCAAGAATATTGATGTGATCTTCTCAATTAGACTAATTGGGTTCCAGTTCTAATTCATCATAGGTGTGTACATGCGTTGGGTTAAGCTTGTATTTCCTCAATAGTGATACATCGAACACATCGTGAACTTTTGGGATATTTGGTGGCATTTCCAAACGGTAAGCTACAGACCCAATTCATTCTATAATTTCAAAAGGTCCGATGTACCGGGGATTCAATTTACCTTTCTTACGAAAACGTATGACTCCCTTCCATGGAGATACCTTCAAGAAAACATGATCACAAGCTTGAAATTTCAAATTCGTCCTTCGATTATCGGCATAGCTCTTCTGCCTACTTTGAGCTGCATTGATGTGGTTTTGGATTACCATCACCTTTTCCATCGTTTCTTCCCCTAGTTATGGGCCTACATGTTTTCTTTCACCAACGTAATCCCAACAAGTTGGTGTGCGACATCTCTTTCTGTATAACTCTTCATATGGTGCCATATGAATACTCGAATGGAAGCTATTGTTATAGGAAAATTCTACCAGAGGTAAATATTGATCCCACATACCCTGAAAGTAAAGTGAGTAGGATATTAACATGTCTTATAAGGTTTGAATATTTCTTTCTGATTGTCCATCTGTTTGAGGGTGGTAGGCAGTGCTCAAATGAAGTTCAGTATCCAAGGCTTTCTGAAGACTTTTCCAGAATATTGAAGTAAAATGGGGATAATGATCAGAATCAATCGATAGGGGTACTCCATGAAGTCTCACAACTTCATTAATATATAGTCTTGCTAGACATTCCAGTGGTAGATCTTATCTTATAGCAAGAAAATGTGCCGACATGGTAAGATGATCAACAATAACCCATATTGCATCGTTTCTTCTAGGAGTCTTTGGTATCCCCATGAAAAAGTCTATCGTAATATTTTCCCATTTCTACTCTAGTATGGGAAGAGGTTGCAAGACTCCTCGAGGATGTTACCTTCCAGTATTCACTTGTTGACAAACCATACATCTTGACACAAAATCAGCAATCTCCCTCTTCATATTGTCCCACTAAAAATGTTCCTTCAAGTCTCTATCTATTTTGGTGCTCCAAGGGTGTATAGTGGAATTGGAACTATGAGCATCATCCAGCAATTCCATTTTTAGATCAGGTATATCGAGAACAGAAAGTCTCTTCCCAAATTTCAAAATTCCATCTTAATACACAAAGTCTCTCAATCTCCCATCATTCACAGCTTTAATCTTGTTTTGAAATTCTTCATCATCAGTCTAAGAACTCTTAATCCTTTCTAGTAAAGATGTTTTGGAAACCATTTGAAAAAGCATTGATGATTCACCTTCCCTGGTTATTCCCATGTCCATCTTCACTAGATCCATGAAAATTGGATCCCTTTAGATTCTCATATTGTTGCAAACTCCATGGTCTTTTCTGCTCAAAGAATCTTCCACCTTGTTTGCTTCCCCTGGGTGGTAGTGTATCGTACAATCATAATCCTTGAGTAATTCAAGCCATCTCCTTTGCCTCATGTTGAGTTCTTTTTTTGAGAAAATATACTTCAAACTATTCTGATCATTATAAATCTCACATTTTTCACCATAGAGGTAGTGCCTCCATATCATCAAAAGAAATGATCACAGCTACAAATTCGATATCATGAGTAGTATAGTTTAGTTCATGAATTTTCAACTGTCGTGATGCATAGGCAATATCTCTATCATTCTGCATAAGGACACAACCAAGTCCTTTCTTTGATGCATCACTATAAATAATGAACCCATCATTCTCAACGGTAGAGTCAATATAGGAGCATTGACTAATATTCTCTTCAGGTCATCGAAACATTCTTCACACTCTTTTGTCCAAACAAATTTAACCCCTTTGCGTGTGAGCTTTGTTAATGGGTTAGCCAACCAGGAAAAATTCTGGACAGAATGTCGATAATAACCTTCTAAACCAATAAAACTATGTACCTCACTTATACTCGTCGGTGCAGGCCATTCTTGGATTGCCTTGGTCTTAGAAGGATCAACTGAAATTCCATCCTTATGGACAATATGGCCAAGAAAATAAATCTCTTGAAGCCTCAATTCACACTTGCTAAACATCCCATATAATTAATGTCTTCTCATAGTCTTCAATATAATGCGCAAGTGATTTTCATGAACTTTGTAGCTTTTGGTGTATACCAAGATATCATCAATAAATACCACCACAAATTCATCGAGATATTCCTTGAAAACTCTATTAATCAGATCCATGAATATATAGGGTGCATTAGTCAATCCGAAAGGCATTAATGTAAACTCATAATGCCCGTACCTGGTTCGAAATGATGTCTACAGAATGTCTTCCTTCTTCACACATAACTAATGGTATCCAGAATGAAGGTCAATCTTTGAAAATTATTGAGCTCCATGCAGTTGGTCAAATAAATCATCAATGCGAGGTAGGGGATACTTGTTCTTTATTGTTATAGTATTGATCTCCCTGTAGTCAATAAATAATCTCATAGATCCATATTTCTTTTTAACAAAAAGAACAGGGGCTCCCCATGGAGAAACACTAGGGAGAATAAATCCCTTATTACTCAATTCCTCTAGTTGTTTCTTTAGTTCAACTAATTCTACAGTGTCCATTCTATAAGGGGTCTTCAATATAGGCCTTGATCTAGGAATTAAATCAATGGAAAACTCAACTTTTCGTTCTGTAGGATGTCCAGGTAAATATTCTGGAAACACATCTACATATTCTTTCACAATAGGTACATCCTCTATTTGAACATTCATTTCCTCACCCACTGTAATTTCATCCACTTCCTCCCCAATAATTGAATTTAGTTGAGCTACTGGGGGTGGATCTAGACAAGAATTATATGGTTAAAATTTTGCTATAAAGATACGGTGTTCCTTATCATCATCATCAAAAATTGTAACCTCCTTCTTCTAACAATAAATATTCGCATCATGGTTTGAAATCCAATCCATATCATTGATTATATCAAACTCATTCATAGGTATGACGATGAGATCAGTGGATAAAGAACATTTATGTTCTATAATGGGGATTGATTCACAAAACATTGTTGCATTGATACATCCCTTAGGAGTTTTATGAGACAAATCCCTTATTAAATCAAATTGGAAATATCTAATTTTCTTAGTAAACTAGGAAGATATGAAAAAATGAGATGATCTATAATCAAATAATGAATTTTCTATACTTGAGGAAACCATTAAATTACCTTCCACCACGTCTTTCGGAGCTTCTACCTCAGCAGTAGTGATAACATAAGCTTGGCCTTGATCCCTTGGCCTTTTCTGAGGTATGTTCCCCTGAAGCTTAGTAAATTCATTTGAATAATGTCCCATCTCCCTGCAATTGTAGCACTGAACATCGGTAGCTTCCTTCTTCCCCTTGAAATCACGAGCATGGTGTCCTTTTTCACCACACTTGTAACATACACCCATTCCCTTCAAGCAAGTACCGGGGTGTTTCTTCCCACATTTACCATAGGATGGATATTCATCTTTTCCCTTATTCCCCTTATTTCCATTCCCTGATTGATCAGTAGATCCTTTCTTCTCTTGCTTTTCTTTAAATTCATATGAAATAGAGAATTCTTTCTCTATCTTGATAGCACATGAGACAATGTCTTCGTATGACGAGAAGGATTGTGAGACTAATGCTCGACAGAGAAATGGTTTTAACCCATCAAAGAAAAAATCAATCTTACTTCTTTGGTTACGTATATAATCTCTAGAATACCTTCATATCCTTTTAATTTTAGCTTCATACATTGCGACATTCTCATCCTCCTTTTCTCTCAGACTCAGAAATTGCCTTTCCATATCTACATGATGGTCATGAGGAAAGTATGTTTCTAAAAATATATTTTTGAACTCCCTCCATTCCATATTGGATACTTCATCATCTTCCTTCATGTTTTGAATCAATACCCACCATTGATCAACATATCTAGTGAGGCGGTAAACTACCATGATAACATTTTCCCTTTCGCTACATCCAAAAGCCTGAAATATTTTCTCTAGGGAACTTATCCATTGCTCAGCTACCAATGGATTTTTACTCCCATTGAATGTTGGTGGTTGTTGCCTCATGAAGCGATCTAACATTGATCCTCCACACTGTGGATCAAGGTGCTCCATACGGGTAAGGATATAATTAATAACATGAGTGAGTTGTCCCAGTATAGTGATAAGCTGATCAGCACCAGTTGTATCACCAGCTCCACTATAATTATCTTTAGAAGGAGGGAAATACCTACATGGAGTGCCTATATTGATACGGTTTCCATTTCTTTCACTAGGTTCCATTTCTAAATAAAGGTATAAACTAGATCAGTTTATGAATCAAAATACATAATTCCATACTTATAAAACACTTAACATAAATTGAACTATTTATGGATATAATCGATAATCATAAAAATGTTTTCTTTGAGGACATATATACTCATAAACTATTCGTAATTATTTGTGAAGAAAATATGAGTTATCCGAAGCATATCTCCCAGGAGTGTCGTAACCAAGAGTGCAGCAAGGCCCGTTGTCGTGCATCAGTTCCCATTCGAGTCTATCTCAAAGCAGTGCTTTCGGGTTTTACCCCTAGGTACATCTGTTCCAGAGCCGCCTCTACCTGCTCGTATCCAGACAGGGATGTATTGCTCGGAAACCTCACAAAATCTCTACAATACCTAAAATCTAGGAAGTTCTTCTATACCAATCCTCAATGTTAATCTTAAATCATTGTGATCTAATCAGAGATTATCTAAATATAGATTCCAAGGTTTGTACTAAACTTCCTTTGATACTAATTGTAACGCCTCGACCCCAGTTACCTAGAGTGGGTGCATTATTACATAACATTGGAATGATCACAAGAAAGATCAAATCTCGAAAGACCGATTAGTTTACTACCCTTGGAAACACTAGATATATTCATAATGGTTTACATCACATCATAAAAATGAAAACTACAAAAACATAGTCTCCATACTCCACAATCTTATCCCCTCATACTATCCCTGAAGGTCATTCATAATTTACTTCTTCACATCCTGGGAAATATTAAACATAGAAACGGGGTGAGCTCAAATGCCCAGTAAGGATAACAATATAGAAGAAACGTTCGTAAATAAGAATAAACATTTAAAGGTAATGTATAACTAAAACAAAAGCCTTTTAAACTTGAACATCAACATAGTATGGAAAAAATAAAATGAAATAATTCCATTTACTTATTCACATGGATATTCTACTAATTGAATAATCACATGCAATATCAATAACCACATTCATAATGATGGAATGCATAATTCCATACTATCATAACCACATAGCCAATGACTCATGCCAAGACTACAAATAATATTTTCCCAAGGCCTTGTCCCAAGACCCTAGTTTGTCTCATGAGACATACCGATGCATCGAGGAGCTATATCGGGCTCCACCCGTCACATATTATGTCCAATTCATTCCCATATGAAAAGGTTTAAACATAACATAAACATTCGTATTAAAAATACCATACAAAATGTAAATACTTCATCCATAAACCATGAATGGTATAAAAATAACACATACATTGTCAAAAATATCACAAAACCTTCAATATAATATAGAAGTTTTGTATCATAATAAATAAACTTCAAATAAGTGTAAAATCCATCAAAGGATGTTGACACAGATGAAATCAAAACTATTTTTAGAGAAATATCTCTTTTTATTTTGAAATCATTTAAGAGTCATATATTTATAATATAAAACATTTTCTTTGAAAATATTATTATAAGTTTGTAAGTTAAGCTTCAATGATTTTATGACGGCAGAAAATAACCGCACCCGCCGTATAAGTTAAAAAAAACATTCTTACCTTAATTCTGTCAAAAAGGTTCAAAAGGACCTTATTTAGAAAACGATGGAAGGATTCCCTTATAAACAACTTATAAAAGTAAACAAGGGTATAAATGACATTAACCCATATTCAAGTAAATAGTAAAAATGTTTTGAAATACATTTTTAAGAAATATGGATGTGGATGATAAAGAGGTCCCAGTATATTATTACATATAAACAACCTCAGATAATGAAGAGATTGCGAAATAAACCCATACATTGTACTTTTCCATTGTGGAGGGTAGGTTAACCTCTAGTATAATGGTGAAATAATTTTTATTAAATTATACAAGAATAATATACATTAATATGATATCATATATGATCTTTTAACATTGATTTGTTAATAATATCTTAGTATTATCATTGATTCGGGTGTTAACTTACTCATTTTCTTTTATATGTTTTGTTACGTAAGTCGTCTTTTTCATGGATAGGTTATATCTTAATCATATCCATAATGATATCACGTCCTTAAAAATTATTTTTAAATCATCAAATGATAATTATATTAGAATGGATACGATGGAGAATGAATCTCATTGCGTTTGTGGAGACGGTAGTCCGTACGTACGCACAAGCGATAATATCATTCTTCTGATATTAAAATAATATATAATTGGATGTTATATCATATATAAAAAATCATTATCATGTTATATTTATTATTTACATGAATTAAAAATCATTATTTTACCCATCCATGTAATAATATATTGAATACCAATTCCACCACGACGTGGAGACGGTAAGCCGTACGTATGCACGTACGGTGACATGTCATTCAATGGATGGATATAATAATGAGTATGGTTGTACCATATTTATAATAATATTACAGTATATAGGAGATACTGGATTAATTATTTTAGAATTGGAATAACAAAGAAAGAAGAAGATGAAGAAGAAATGAATTTGAAAAAGGGTGGTGAAATCATTACCTCTTCTTCGGGTTCTTCCATTTGATTTGATCAAAAGGGCTCCTTAGATTGGATTTATGACTACAGAAAGGCTTCTAGGATGAAGTGAGGGATGTTGGGAGAGTATTTGGGTAGAGTTCGGCCGAACAAAAAGGTTTTTAAGGTGTGAATTAATGAGAAGGGGGAGTTCTCTTTTTTAAGAGGGTTGAGGGGCACCTTTGGAAAAGCTAGAAATATTATTTTATAATAAATTAATATTCGGTTTCTAATGGCTAAAAAGTGGATTATTTAAAGGTTAAGGTGGGGATTGGTCGAAAACCACTCAACCAATATAATTTAGACAGGTTTGGGTCATTATATTAACCTTATCGTTTAGTTTTAACACATAGTTAATTAGTTTGACACTTACCATTTCACTTTGTATTTTTATATTATATAGTTAATAAACATACTATATACCACCAGGAGACCCCCTAGTGGTCCATTAATGATACACCTATCATGATATAGGTCTCTTGTCTGAACCTTAGATTTTTAAGAATTTAATTTCAATTAATAATATAATATTTGTTTTTAAAACTCTTTTATGTCAATTTTGACAGTATTTGGAAAATTGATTTTTGGAAAATCATAACAGAATGATTACTTCAAAAAAAGTTAATTAAATCAATCCTAACATGTCATATTAACCTAGATAAATTATTTTAATTCATTAAAAGTCTCAAATTACATTTATTTGGATATTTATAATATCAATTATTTTAATATTTCGATAATTAGGAAATTACTGCATCACTATTGTGTCATAAATAAAATAAATTATTTAAATCTAAAAATTATAAATAAAATACCATTATGTAGTAAATCTTGTTATCTTTCTAATGAAAATTCAAAATCTAATTTATATTATGTATAACCCTATATTAAAAATGCCTTAATAATTTAACTTTGATTTTAACTCTTTTAACTCTTCTTTGAATTAAATAATAATAAATGTCCTAATCTAATCCAAGTGGACCTAAATGATAATATTTTATTCCTAAGGTTGTTTTTGGTCGAGATACACTTGTCCAATAGAATTAGGACATGTGTTAGTGTAATATTAATATCATTTTTACCCTTAATTACCCTATTTACTTTTAACCGTGGTAAATAAAAGTAAAAAGTTACTATTCACCAAAATTTATTTTCATCTCAAGGAACCACATTTTACTCCTTGATATTAACAGTGTCTCTCATATTTTTAAAATTCCACTCACAAAAGCGGTAAAATTATTTTTTAGGAAAAATTCAGTTTTTTTACTACCACTTAGTGGTATCACTATTCATCAAAAAATGAGATTTTTCAGAAAAATACCAAAAATTAACTCTAGGCTAATTTCGATATTCCGAATCCAAAAATGAAGTCCATTTTAAAAATAAAATTTATAAATTTCAAAAAGTGGGTATTACTATTCATAACAGCTAGTTTGATTGGTTGTGGTGTGTTAGAACTTGATGTTGCGTACAACACACGCTATTGAATTATTCAAAGAGAAGCGTACCATAGAAGATTGGGGTGTTACAGCATAAATTTTGGAGAAGAGACATGTTTCATAATAATTTAAAATTTTCATCATTTCATAACTTATAGTAAATGAAGCTTGTTTCATAAAATTTTTTTTCTAGGTATAACCCATGGAATTGAGAAGGGTTTCATAAACATCTAGTAATTATAAAAAATTCTAAGAATTAATAGAATGGTTATCCTTGGTTTGTATCCCTATTAAGGCATTTGTTACATTAATGGATGTCATCATAAATTGAATAATATTATAAATAATCATTTAAAACATTTCCAATGGAAAATAAATAATTATTTTAAGATAAAGTTTCTATTAAAATAATCATTAAAACTTATAACGGAAACATTATATCATTTATTAAGTAAAATTTCGTTTCATCTATGAAAAAAACTTTTAAAAAATTTAAAACATTAAATATCCTATTATCATTTTAATCATTTGTTTCTAATATAAAAATTTCTTATATATTATGGAAATGATTTTTTTTGAAAAATAAAATAAAATTTTTAAAATAAAATTAAAATAATTGAGTAGTCATGATAGAAAGAAATATTGTTTATGTGAAAAATGAATAACATTGCTTCTTGAGGTGGTTGTCCTCCATACACATATGCGATGTTATTGAATCCCTCAAGAAATGAATAGTAAGAAGGTATACGAAATATGATAATTATAGAAGTATAATAATATTATAAATATAATTTAAATATGAAAAATCATTCATTACATATTGAATTGAATGGTGGTGATGTAAAATGACTGACATTGGTTAATGAGGTTATAACCTGCCCAAAACAAAAATTAGTATTACATAATCTTTTTGATGGAAAAGGATAATTAAATAGGTTATTAAATTAACATAATAAAACATATTTAAATATACTATACTAATATTATTATATAATTTTAGTATTATTATAATTTATTAAGGTGTATGAGTAAATAAGACAAAATTCATTGTTAGAGAAATGAAATGTTTCTCAGAAAACATATTGAATTTCAATGTGAAGGAATATTTGGATGGGATTCAGACTAAAATAAGGATTATAGGATATTAGGTGGGATGTATAGAAGTTATTTGTTAGTTCTAATAAAAACCAAGTGATTTTTCATGTGTTTAGAGGATAAGATATTTTGGCGGCCTATTATATGTGAGGTGAGTGACACACTTAATTTTTTTTTGAAAAGAACAAGGTGGTAAACATTTTTCATCTTCCAAAAGGCTCCGAAATGGGAAAATATCAAAAAAAGTGATAATATATAAATATAAAATTTAAATAGGCATTCTACAAGTTTGTTTCGTATTTAACATTTATCTTTTTATCTTACCCCATAATAAATAGATTATTATGATAACCATGGAAACAAAGATTTTCTATTTTACAATTCATTAAGGTCAAAATTTATGTTTAAATTATTACATAATATATTATATACTTATTCATAATATTTAATCCATTTTATTAAATTACATTCACCAAATATTCAAAATTTAATTTAAAGCTAATCAAGAAGATGAAATGTTAAATAAGGTTTTCAATGAAAAATTGTTCAAAGGATTAAAATGTTTTTATATCCAAATTAAATATAATGTTGATTAAAATTACTAAAATTGGATAATACATAATATTATTGAACTAATGTTACATAATATAAATCCAAAAACATTACTTATTAATTAACATAACAATAAAATATTTTTCAATTAAAAAGGAATATTTTTTGATATGCATCAAAAAATGCAACTTTTCAAAAAAATATAATATAAATTAAATATATTATAATTATGATAAGATGATTTAATAAACAATGATAATTTTTTCAATTAAAATTTATATATGTGGTTAAAATTAATTTGAAATTTTGTACAGAAAGTGTTACTAATCTATCGTTATGAAAAATATATCTTCTTCAGATAACATTTATTTCTCACTTGAATTGTTCATATATTATTTCAAATAAATATATAAAAATTTAATTTATTTTCTTCATTTGTAAAAATTATAATTTCAATTATTTTTTTATTTCTATTCACATGCACCAAATTAATGTCCAGGTTTTAATAAATATTCTTAAATAATAATATTTTAATAGAGCTTCATGTTTCAATTAAAATCAATGTTTCTTGCATCACATGTAATACTAGAGATTTAATTTATTTAAAAATAAATATTTCTTAATTTATTCAGGTGTGAAATCTTCTTCTAAACATTGCTCTATATGTTATAGATACTATCAAATAGGAATATCATGTATTAAAATCTTGTGGTGCTATATAACTAAGATTGAATTGGGGATAGATTACTATGATTTTCAAAAGACCCAACAAGGAAAAACCTACCACTGAGATGGAGAGGGTTAATTAGTTGTATCATTTTGATTTATATCAACTTTATAAGATTAAAACCATCACACCCTATTAAATAATATACACATTTTGAAAATAACATTCAAACATCCATAGGAACACATGTATTTATTTGGTTCAGTACTCTATAATATTATATATTCCTCAGAATGTTTTAGAAACAATACAATACCTAAAAATCCTCTAGAAAATTGTCATTTTTTATGGATAGAACAAGTTTGAAATACCCTTATTATATTGTATCACTATTATCAATACAATAATGCATCTTCTTATTGTAGCATTAATTATGTTAAAAACGTTTTCTACCTAGTTAAGAAACCTTCACTAGTTTGTTACAAACAAGACAATATGCCTCCATAAAAGCATTTGATTATGTATTTGTTCAGGAAAATTAATTCATCATTACCTTAGACTATAGTAGGAAAAAAATTTGTGGAGTTTGTATGAAATATATGTTTGTTTCTTCAGTCTGATTGACCTGTCATGAAAATATATAATACATTATACATTGGAAACAATTTTCAATGACTAGTCCCAATGGGGATAATGTCACAACTCCCCATGCTCGTCTCCAATAGGTCAGGGGTGGGTGACTATCACCGAGTAGGAATTTAATTGACAAGGGAGTGATTTCTTATTTACTTTAACACACACACACACACATCTTCATGCCCACAAATGTTGAAATGTAAAAAGTAATAAGGAACAAAATGCATGAATATAACTAAACCAAATCAATATAGCATAATGGAATGTAATGGAATAGTCATATCTAAACAATATATGTCTACAGAACATATAAAAAGATAAAAGTTTCCCGATAAACATTAAACCTATACCTGTAGTCTAGAGGTATGTAAAAACGACCGCATACACATGATAATGATTCTGTTCAATGATTCTAAAAAGCATTTATCAGGGGGAACACACTCAATGAGTCATATATATTTGATTTCATCTATTTGATAAACACATTCATCAGGAAGTACCACAAGGTAGATATGTTCCCTAATAGATATAAAGAGAGAATGGATACAATCATTCAGCGAGAAATCACTCATGAGTATAGAAAGATCACAATACACTCATGAGGATCACTTTCATAGCCTTTTCATATACCAAGAATCATCTAAATTCACCTTCTATATAAAAGATCAACATGTTGTAGGATTTTTCATGTCAATACTTGACTCTACCTGGGGCCATGACTGGGTAGAGGATCTCACTCAGGGCCTCTTAGAGGGATTTTGACTCTATCCTGAATATCCTGCCGAAGGGATCATACTCTTATGAATGGAAATGGTACCTAACCTTCAGGGGAATGAGAAAAGGGGTGCTAACCCAAAATACATTATTCCAATGAATGGTGGATAATGATATCATGTCGTGTACATGAATGTACACATCATGTAGAGGAGTAACTCCCTGGTTCCTTTGACCTTGGGTACTGCCTATGTACAATGGCCTCTGTCTAAAAGAGTAAGTTATGTAGAAAAGATATACCTGGTGTGTAGAATAGTAACATTCCATCTCATACAATCTAGTGTATCTCCATGTACATTGCTTGTGTGCCCGTACATGGCTTCAACCCGTGTCTACCAAACAATGTACCCATAAATGGGGTAAGCTGTGTAAATAGTCTGGTCTGGAAGTGTGGTGGGGTATATGTCATGTACTACACCATATTTTTGTGTATCATCTGAGATACATGATGAGTATTGCATATGGACCTGCACACAGTTTGACTCCAATCACACACTATGTCATCACTTTCTGTAACACGAAACCCTTGCCACTATAAATCTGGACCCACACACTCTGTTCTTCAGTGAACATGCTGTTTTTAGAACAATTTTACACACAATGATTATATTCATCTTTTTATTGGGGTGGCGCTCTGATTTTGGATTAAATAACTTTATCCCCATAAAATTCAATGTCTTGGGATGTTTCATCAATTCAAGGTTGATTCTGTTTGATTCAGGCCTACGATCGCCCCAAAAAAATGTTTTGATCCATCTTCCTAATGAAATGTTGAAGAATGATTCCTACCAAACTGAGTTGATTCTTCCACCACTATTATCATTACACCTCTTTTTGGTCGTCATGATGTCTGATCTATGATTTGGGATCATTGCATTGTGAGACGGATGCACAACATCCCGTTGTTCATTACACCACAAATAATGTAAAAATCAATTGATGTTAGGAAATGAAATTAATATAAAATAGAGTAAATATCCTCCAATGTTTTTTGTTATTGAATTTATCCACCTAAATTAGTAGGAGAAAGAAAAATGGAACAAATGTCATTCAATCCATGAGAAAAACCTACAAAAACAACCCTCCCACAAAAACCATCGAACTATAGGTTAAACTATTTGGGGTTTGATCTGTGTTCTTCATTTAAATCCAATATTTTGGATGAAAAAAATGGAAATAAAAACCCCAACATCATGTTAGTATTGATCAGTGATGAAGTGGGATTGCTCTACCATCATGGACAAGATCCTTTATCTCTGTTGGTGCTGCAATTCACAAATGGTGAATTCATCTTCGTTTGTTGTTGAAATTTTTCTCCATGTGGCCTCTTATACATACCACTAGTGAATTTTAGTGTTATGAAGAAATTCATAGAGATTAATCTTAACGAAATATTTAAAATCTCCCATCACCTCTATAGAACAACGTAAATAAAATTAATATTTTAATTTATTATATTTCAATAATCATCCAAAAACAAAACATCTACTGGTATCCAATTCCAGTTAATGTTAGGACTCAACTAATATAAATTGAATGAAATAAATGTAATAGTTCCCATTGATTTATGATATAGGAACCATGTTAAATGTTATTCCACTTTTTTTGGAATATCGTTCATGCACGCTATTTAAATGTTTAATTTATTTCAAACATTTATTCCGGGAACCCCGGGACTCAGAATCACACACCATCACAATTTTTTGCCTCAAAATATGTCCATTTAATATTTAAAAATAATACACAGAATAGTTGAGACAATACACAATTCTAAATTAAATAATCCTTTTCAAAAAAATTTAATCTGATTACTTGGTTTGATCAGTAATACCCCGGTTAATATTACATACATAAACTTCTAGTGTCTGGAAAACTCTCTTTAATAAATTCAGTACAAGAAACTTATTCAACCAATTCGGTCTCAATGTCTCCAGTTTCCTTACTCCCTCCCAAACATGAGTAGTAATATCTCCAAAAAGTATATTGAAATTCCACATGATTATTTACGAACCCTAAAAATATAAAAGGAATGATCTCAAAAATAGTTTTCCCACTCCATTTAATTTCCTAATCTCGGATTTAATGTTTATTTAAACACTATATTTTACTTCTTCATAACATATCAATTCTTCTGAATTCATATAATAATTCAAAAATATTTTTATAACATCATCTTACTTGAATCTTATAAAAAATTATTTTGTTTGGTATAATTTTTTAATTATAATACTATTTATCAAACTAATTCACATTATCATTCTGATATATTAATCCAACTAAATATTTGATAAAATATTACTTATAAATTATTATAACAAACAGAACATTAATTTCATTATTTTCTTCTTCTTGGGAAGATTAGGTTTTTCAATTGATTTATCAATAATCATATTATAACTTCTAATGATTGCAGAACCCTTCAACAAAACATTAGTACCTTCAATATCATTTCCAATTTAATAACTTATTCCCCAAATCCTAAAACGGCTGAAATATTGGGTGTGAGGAAGATCAAAATCTTATTACTTATTAGTGGTATAATTGTTTAGATAGATTCTTCCCTACTTTCCACCTTATGTATCTGGGTCAAAATATGTATGGTATGTCTTAATAAAATTGGTCAAAACCTGATTATTTCTTTTATGATAATGTTTGACTACATTTTTTTAACATAATCCTACTGGTCAGTCTCATATCCCATCAATTCCATTTGTCCCAATCATTCAAAATACCCTTTTCCACCTCTCAAATGACTCTCCATCTATTACATCAATTGTATAACTATGATTTCTGATAGATCAGTGTTTTATGTCCTCTAAGGGATCAATGGGACACCGTGTTTGATGGATCAATGTATGTAGAGACTTATTTCTCTATGATTCTATACAAAAAATTATTGATCCTATAAAATGATTCACCTAGAAGATTAGATAGTTTTATTAATTGTACAGTTTGATGGCTCATTCATTTATTATTTCAGCAAAACATCATAAAATAGTAACATATGACTTCTCAGCCATTAGAAAAAATCGATGTCTAGTGAATCTCACATTGTTGAACAATAACTAGAAGACATTGAATTACCAAATTCATTTATTCTAAAAAATCATTCTTATGTCATGAATTCCTTATGATGCTAAGAACATTCAAATTATAATATCAGAATCTGACCAAAATTGGAATATTATTTTTCTTTCCATCATTTAAACTTCTTCAATTATTTTATACAAACTCATGAAGACTATAAAACATTTGAGAAACTCAGATGTTATTTCTCCCATTTCATTAATAAATCAAGGATCACAATATTTTATTTAGCTTATGATTTTGATTGAATTCATTATTGAGAAAAAAAATAATATTTATCATTGATTGTCTTTAAAGTCATTCAGAATCTTATACAACTTCTCAATCTAATGAAATCATTTATTACTAACACTATGTGATTCAAAAAAAATACTTCAATAAGAAAACATATCTAAAATTTAAATAAAAACCACATAGATAATATTATTTAAATTGAACCTAATATATTATTCAAGATACTAATTTAGATATGTCACCATAAGAATCCATGTGACTTGATTTCTAATAATGAGAATAAAACACACAAAAAACCACATTATTCAACATCCAACAAACACATCCCTCCAAACATGTACACAAAATATCCCCATGAAGATTTCTTTTCAAATGAGGATTATAAGTCACTAAAATTTTTATGCTGATGAAATGTCTCCCAAATCTACAATTCTAAGCCTATGCGAGATAACTCATTATAGGAGATGAGAAGCATTGACAATAAAACCATGATGTACATGTGTAGTGACTTGGGAAAATAAATTCTTCATCCAATAAATCATTCATAACTTTTTTTAATTTCCTATAATGACATGTATCCAACCTAAATATAGATAAAATAATAGAAAAATTCAATCTTTTAAAATATAAATCCACAACATACCCATAACACCACCTAAATACATGTTTTATTGAAATATCTATCACATATCAATGGATAGATTTATAAAATATTCCTTTTCTTCCATTGAAAACACACTCAAAAGAGTACATGAGATAGCCAAAAACACATACGACATCTTTTTAGATGAATAGTTTGGACACCAATGTTCACCCATAGTGTGAAAAATTCATCCATTACTGATGGTTTTGGGAATAATTCATTTACATTCTCTATTGTTGGATCAAAATTTAGATTGATATAATTCTTCTCCAAAAGATCATTAATGATGTTATGTTTTATATCATTATGTTTTGAAAAATAATTTCACATTGGATTTATTATATGGTTGATATAATATCGATTATCACATCCCAAGTGACTATGTACGTTATCTTCAATAAGTAATTTGTTCCATTGAGGTCTCACCCACAGTTATTGTGTCACAACATGTGTAGAAACAAAATAAACATCTGCATACATGAAAAGAGTTACTAAATTTCTTTTTCTCAGTATGGAAACATAAAAAAAATTCCCCTAGAATGAAAACACCACCATAACTCGATCTTAAATAATATACACTTCCAACCCAATCAACATCTATAAATCCAAAAAAATTAAATTCCTCCTTAGTTCTCTAGTATGATTCTGAAATTTATTATACCTCTATTATATATGAGATTAATTTTTCCACCGAATATATTTTATTCCTTTGGATAACATTGGAATATTGAACATAAGGTAACATCATAAAAATTATCTAGTATTTGGTCAGAGTGAAATAAAAAAAGAAATAAAATTCCAAAAAAATTTAATTTAACTACATAACATTTCATATATTTAGTCATCATTTTCCCATCGAAATTTTTGTGGAAACAGGTTTCATAGATTCTATTCCAAACTTATTAAAATCATCATTAGTATTCAAATATTTAGAAAAAAATGTATTTTTTATTTTTTTAGTCTTGTATATAAATAAATTATTTAATTTCACAATGAATGGCCATTTTAGAAAACTAGTTTTATCTCGTCTGAAAACTATTTAATATTTATTCTGTCATTCCCTATAATGATTATGCCATGAAAAAACAATATTGAGGGAAATATTCAGAAATTCATTGCTGTTTAGATTACTATCAACCATTTTTTTATTTAATTTATACATCCTTTAGAAGCGGTATAATTTGTAATAACGAAAAATTGTAGATTTCATTTTCCCACACATTGTTTTATTCAAATTTCACACATATGTTTCATCTATTCCAATAAGAAAATAACATGGTTGTTCAAAGAAAAATCATTCCTCATGTTCCCCATTTATAAATGCAGACATGAAATGAATCGAAAAAAATTTATTACTTCACTGAGCAGCAATTTGAGAAAATATTATATATTTTTATAAAAATTCAACTGGAGATGATGTATCATAAAAATCAATGCCTTTAATTATTGAGTAACTTTTTGAAGTCATTATTTCTTTTTTTATTTTCATTTCACCATCATGAATAAACTAATTTCAAAACACCATCTTGTAAATAATATACTCCTTGATATTTGGTTTTGGTAAGAGTTCCCAAGTATCGTTCTTCTACAGTTGATCCAACTCTACATCCGTAGCTTGAATCGATTTCAAATTCAATAGGGAATTATTAATATCTTTCAGTTAAAATTGTGAATAAAAATAAATATGAGTTACAACCTTTGATGTTCTTATTATATAATGCATTATATGTTCACCAAAAATTATATTTTTAGATTCCATCAGTTTTATTATCCATGGATAACATATATGAAATTCATCTTCATCTCTATAAATTGCTATGTAAAATTATTAAATATTTGTTTCATTATAATTATTGGAACCATTTCATGTTTCAAAAAAAACAAAATTATCACCCTCTTCATCTCCTTCAACTGAATGTGTTTTTGAAACATATTCTATAGATTTTCCAAACACATTGAAAACAATAGAGTCAACTATTCTTCCATTCTCTTTTAGATACATCAATATCCACTTCAATTTAGAGTATATCCATGAAGTATTCCATATTCACCTCTATAATCAACCATTATAAGATTTACACCATTGATCACTATTAGGTCGGGACTCAAAAAACTCTTAATTCTTTCAAAAATGATGTTTTATGATAAATCAATTTATAAGGATTCATATTATAATATGGCTTATAAAAACACTGATTATAAATATGAACAACATTACCCATCGGTATCCTCTAAAAGTTGTGATAATGTACATGTTTAATAATCAATTTCTATCTATATCAAAAAATATTCTACTAATTATTTTAGAAGACTGATTATTTTTATTGTTTTGATTGGTGTCTTTAAATCATGATAAATTCTATTTTGTTCATGAAAACATCAATACTCTTCATTTTTATACTCATTTCCATTATAAGTTAAAAAATTATTCAGAAAATACCAGCGTAACTTCTCCTCTCTTCTCAGGTAAATCGTAATAATTTTTAGATATTCCAATTTATATTGTTAATATTTAGTATAAGTAATGAATGAAAAGTAAAAAATCATTGAAATGAATTACACATCTCTAAATTTTTATTTTCATCACATTGGTCAAAAAATATCGGAAGGAAATAGTTTATGTGATAATTTTAACTAATATAAAATTTTTATGTATAGAGTTTGAAATGTTCCATTTATGAAAAATAGAAAAATAACAATAACTACTTATCAAAAAATCAAGAATATCACGGACTCTATCACTCTGTGATAACATGATCACGTTTCCTTGAAACATATGTCCCAACCTTTTATGATAGATGTAATACCCCAGGTAAATAAAGAATATGACATTTTTATATTTATCTATATTTGTGAATAAAATATTAATATTAATTTAATGGGTTGCTATGTTCGATAGCGTACCCGATACGCAACAAAGAGTTTCATTGAAATATTACGTTGAACACTAGTAATAAAATAATATTAATTTAAATGCGAGTTAACACATAGCCGTTTTATTGGCAGGAAAGGATAGAAATAACTAAAATATAATTATATATGTTTTTTAAATGTTTTTACTTTTATCTAATAAAAGATAAAGGCTTAAAATATGGATAGAATTCAATTTTAGGCATATATGCCCTAATTTTCACTAAAGGTTCACTTATTGCCTTTTGATGGAGAACTTTCATTAAATATAGTTTTTTTCACGCTTATACATTTTTTTGGACCAAATAAAACTTCTCTTTAGAATTGGGACATCAAAATTTATTTTGTGTAAATTTTTGTTATCTTTCCGATAAAGTTCATTTTTTAATGAATAGTGTAAAATGTTGTATTTTAATTCAAAACCTCTTTTTAATATAATTTATTTATATGATTAAGATTATCTTTTTAATTGGTTTTAAAGTGAAATTAGAAAATATTTTTACCATTAAATCCAATAGTGGTCGTTTAAATTAATTTCACTTTGAAATCGGACATAAACTAGTGTCAATCTTTTGATACTTATTGTTTCATAAAAACACGCTATATGCTATGACAGCGGGAATTAAATATTAAATTAATTAATTCAACTTATATGTTCTGAATTTTGTAAAATTGACTTCATTTTTTAATTCGGAATATCAAATATAGCTTAGGGTGAAGTTTTGGTATTTTTCTGAAAAACTTCAATTTTTGATGAATAGTGAAGCCACTAAGTGGTATTTAAAAAACTGATTTTTTGTTTAAATGAAATTTTACCACCTTTGTGTTTTGAATTTCAAAAATCCTACATACATGGTTGTCATTAATAAGTAAAAAGTGGTTCAATGAGATTAAAATAATTTTTTTGTGAACAGTAACTTATTATGTTTTTAATAGCCATTAGAGGTAATTAGTGTAATTTAAGGTAAAAATAATGTTGTAATAATATGAAATGAACTTGACACATGTCCTACCCTTATTGGATGTGTCATGGCCGACCAAGAAAATACATGGGTCAACTTGGGGACCCCACGGAGCCACTTTAGTTGGAAAATGACATTAATACCTTTTTATTTAATGTTAAAATAAAAATGACACAAACATGAGTTGTTTTAAAAAAATAATTTTTACATGGGGGTATACTAGTCAGATTATTGACTATAAATATTCATTATAAAGCTAACAATATTTCGTACATCATGATATTTTTTTATAATTTTTAGAAATTAAATAAATTAAATTATTTATGAAATCATGATGATGCAGCGATGACCTCATTATTTAATGATTTAAATAAAATGGAAGGATAATGTAATATCTAAGACCTAAACATGTCCAAAAACTATTGGATGGGTGTCTTTCTAACCCTTATCACCTTATCCTCGAAACACATCAATGTGGGACCATTATTATCCGAAACACAATCTAAAATAATGTAACATTTCCTTACTTTCCAAGAGTGACCCTCCACTCCTCTTATAAAAGGCCCCCACCTCTACCACCGTAACCACACTTCCAAAGCCTTTGGCTCGGCCAACCCCTACCCATTTTGTCTCTACACATCCCTCTCTTACTCTTTGAAGCCTCACTTTGGGATGAAGTCTTCCCAAGGAAGCCTTTGAGCTCAAACCAAACGGAGTTACCCGATTTTAAGGTAATGTCTTCACTTGATTCCTTTTGTTGTACTTTGCTTATCCAACCCCCTAAACTCTTTTTATTCATTTCTTTTGTAACAAATACAGTATCATCCATATACTATGATGTTGTTATAAGATTTATTAGAGCTACACTTACACACACCTACATCTAATGGTTAATGAACATACTGTTTCTGTGGATGGCGAATTTCTGCCTCACGAAACGATGATTGTTCAACATTTTTCTAACACCATAAAATGTGGCCATTAAGATGACAATATATTTATATATGATATATAATATGTTTATGTTTTACTTAAGCTTTCGTATTCTTCATTTATAGCATACCTTTATGGTTTCCATTATGGGTAAACGCGATATCTTCATTTAAGGATTTGCAGACTACGACCCCCTCAAAGTTATTTGATTCGTTAATACCATATGTGGTACGTATAAAGGATATATTTAATGATATTATATATTAGACCATACTTTAATTAAAATACTATTATGTATCATTATTTTTTAATTCCATTAAATATGAAATAGAAATGGATGTAGCGTTCTTGTGTACGTACAGCTTACCGTCTCCATGAACGGTACATTTCATTTCTTATCTAAAAATGTTATGTACTATTATAAGTACATATATATAATGGATATATATGTAATATATTACATCTAAATTATGGATATAATTCTGGTATTATAACATATATATACATCTATCATTTTGTTTTAATTCCATTAATATGACAAAAAAATGAAAGTAGCGTTCATGCGTATGTACGGCCTACCGTCTCCATGAATGGTGCTTTTAATTTCTATCTCCAAATTCTATGGAATAGTATAAAATGAATATATACTGGATATATATGATATTTAAAACATAAATACTATTTTGGATATTATGTACCTATAACTACATGGAAAATTATTTTTCCAACAAGTTCAATTTTTGACTCATGTACCAAACATCGACAAAAACGTCTTATATGAACTCATATTTTTAACCAATTATTATAATATTAAAATATTTGATATGAACTGAATAATAATCTTTATAGGAGGTCCTTAAGAAATTATAAATTGACCAAAGTTTATTATTCAGGAATATAAAGAAACGAACAAGTCAAGTTAGACTTGAGGTAAAGGATCCTACTCCTCTCTTTCTTTTTAAGTACGCACTTTTTTGTCATTCCTTTTAAAGATCATCTTTCTTGTTATTGGGATGTTATTTTATATTAATCTTACTGTAATTTTTATGTTCATGTGATGAGAGACCCTATTCTCTCTCATCAATCCATTTTAGAAGTTTTGAGTGGCGCCGTTAGGCTGCCGAATTTTCGTAAGAGATATAACCCCTCTCTTTCTTTTTAAGTACTCTCCTTTATGTCACTTCTTTTAAGCTCCTCTTTGTTATGTTGGGGGATGTTATTTTATATTACTCTTTATATAAACATTATATTAATATGATGACATACCCTATTTTATCTCATCAATCCATTTTTTTGTATGTTTTAAGTGGCGCTGTTAGGCTGCCGAGTTTTCGTAAGGGATTTCTCATCTCACTTTTATTCCCGTGAGATTTATGCTACATTTTCCACAAATTCTTTTGAGTGGTGTATGTACTGCCCATTATTTTACTCACTGTGTAATTTAATTTCATTTATTAGTATTTAAATCAATGTTGTATTGTGCTTCTTTCACGAGGTGTATGTTTCGAAACATACCCATGTCGGTAAGGGAACCTTTCACCCTCCTCTTTTTAAAAGACTTCTTTTTTATGTCCTTTAATTCACATACTATTATGTTGGGATATGTTCTTCAATATCCTTATTGGTTTAAATTTTATTTCTATGTGATGAGATACCCTTTTTATCTCTCATCAACTCATTTTCTGAATTTTGTAGTGACGTCGTTAGGCTGTCATATTTTTGCAAGGGAACTTCTTAACCCAAATTTGTTTTTTGGGATAATCTTGTACTCCTTGAATATTTCATTATATGAATATGTGTGAATAACCTCTGATTGTTTCACACATAATATCCACATATATTGGAGGTATTTATATTTGTCACACATAATTCTGAGATTGATTTCTCTTTAATTTAAGGATACCTTCTTTATAATGTATTTCATCTCATTTTACATTTCTATTGAGACTTCATTGTTGTTATTAACCAATTCACTCTTATATGGTGTGTATAATGTCCTTTGACATATTATATCATGAATCCATTTATTCTCACGATATAATAAAGTTCAGATTAAATGTTATTCCGCTATTATTTGTATTCAAGAGTCTCTCATTTTGTTAAAAACTATTTAAAAAAAATCGTTTTAAATGTTTTAAAGATTTATTATTCTAAATCTTTATCTTTAATGTCCATGTTTTAAAAACGGTTTTCAGTATTTATTTATATGGAAATTAATGTTTTAATATTATAATTCCATTAAAATCTTTAAAGTGGTATGGGACACTTTGATTCAAAAATCTCTTTTAAATGGTTTTTGAAAATGGATTGATTAATTCAATATCTGGGAATTACTTGTTGTGATTGAAAATGAAATGTTGTTATTGAAATGTTTATATTTTCAATATTTTATGTGTAATGATGGTACTTGGACATTTTACGTGTGGTTACGTGATAAACCATAAGACGGGTGGTGCCGTGAATACCAGGACAGTTGGTTATGTTATAACCTCCAATGCATTGGGTATGGAAGTCGGCCGTATAGCTATTCCATTAAGTATGTATGGAAGTAGGCCATATGGCTATTCCATTAAGTATGTTTGGAAGTCGGCCATATGGCTATTCCATTAAGTATGTGTATAAGTCGACTGTATGGTTATTCCACTTAAGTATGTTTATGTCTCAAGTTACCTTTATATGTTATGTGATCTTTATATGGGTTTTATGGCAATCTTTTGGTTACAGAAGGGTAATTAATGAAATTTTATTCAATGAAGAGTTTTTACTACTTTGAAAAGGTGAAAAGTATTACATTGATATAGTATACATGGTTTACTTGTGATTTTGAAAAACTAACAGTTTTCCTTCTTTGTGTATCCTTTACTGGGATTTTTATGCTCATCCCAAGTTTTTGAAATGTTTTTCACAGGACTGAATGTGGAATAGGGTCAAGGATGCGATCAAGGGAAAGTAATGCAACCTAAAACATGGGACTAGACATGTTTTTTTTTTGAGATTTTTTATTTTATGGAAACTTAGTAGAAGTTTCTACTTTGTAATCTTTTGAGATGTAATAGTTATGTCCTAATTCTCTAAAACTCTAAACCTGAAAAGATCCTCAATGTGAATTATTCATTTAATTAAATATTAAGTAAGGGTGAAGGCCGGGGTCGTATAGTTGGTATCAAAGGTTGGTTTAGGTAACTTTAGAGGTTAGGGTATTCTTTAAGAATAAGTGACATTACCATAATGGTTAGGATTTCATAAAGAGTCCTAGTTTTAGATAAAGTGAATGAGTAAGTATATCTTAGTGTTTACCATCCTCATTAGTACATTATGGTTTTGTTGATATACTCACACTGACATTTCTATTTTTAGTGAATGGATGGATCTAGCATGCACCAAAGAAACAACAGGTTTGAAGGAAACTGTGGTGGTTCTCTGATTAAGATACTAGATAAAATGGGGGATTCAATGAGGAAACTCATGGTTGTTCTAAACCAACTATCAAGGAGTCATGATCAACCACTTAAACCTTGGTATGATCTGTAATGCATCATGTACGAGATGGCCAATCGATGTGGAAGTTCAGGTAATAATTATAAAGGTGACCATTAGAGTTTATATGATCCTTGCTTTTGAGGTAATTATGGGTTATTATATGATATGATGGAAAATGAAAGGCATGAGATAAACTTGAAGTTAAAATTTGTTATGATTATTTTTGAAGATTTTATCTCGTTTTGGGGAATGTTTTACGAATTATATTGTTTTGGAAAAAGGACAACACACAGACCGTGTGACAACCCGTCGCGTCGGACAAAGCTGCAGGAATCGAACCCACAACCAAAGTGCAACTGGTATTTATCGCCTACCACTAGACTACGTGAAGTCCCTAGTTTGTTTGACTGATTCTTTTTAGTTAGATGATTTTATGAATTAATATTAAGTTTATTTTTGGTTATCTATGGAAATTTATTAACCTATTATGGAGGATATGTGATTAGGTTAATTACTTTTCAATACGAGATTTTAGGAGCAACTGATGTTGTTTGGAGATAAATGTTACGATTTAACTTGGAAGACTATCTGACTAAATCCTTAAACTATTTGGGTTTCAATCTTAGAATGGTTTTCTTTGAATAATTTTATGGAAAAATTGTTTATTGAATGGTCTTTGTAGAACTTTGGGTATTGTTTGATAAATTTTGGAGATTAAGAATAGATTTGTTTTTTAAAGGATTATCGTTTTTGGGTATTATCTGATCTTGTACTAACCTTTTTGGATTTGGTTTTGGTTAAAGTCTAATGTCATGGTAAGTATATAGTTCTATTTTGTGGATTAGGAGATTATCTAGAAGTTGATTATAGTACTCTTAATGTGAACAAGTCTTCCTAAATACTCGTCTTTTGAAGAAAATATGTGTTTTTGTAAGAAATCTAATAAAAGTTGAAAGTCAATATGATAAGTAATTAAGTTTCCTTATGAATAAATTCCTCAATAAAAAGTAACTTAAAACAAAAATTTTGTCTATTAACTTTTCCTATTGGGTAATCGAATACCGTTTAACCCATCACAAGTTTGTGATTTTTTTGTGGTTAACTTTCTCCTAAACATGTTTTCTATCACTCTCCATCAGAACATGACCCTTTGTTTTTGCCTCCATGTCCATATTTTCATACTTGGAATCCTAGAATGGGTTAACTCGGGTGACCTTTGTACTTATCATTCATTATTTTAAAGTGATTGTTTTACCGACTCTTGTTCCGGTGTGGGACTTTCAAGGATGTTTCCAAGCCCAATTTTAAAATTGCGAGGACGCAATTCCCAAAAGGGGGGAAGGATGTAACACCCCAGGTAAATAAAGAATATGACATTTTTATATTTATCCATATTTGTGAATAAAATATTTATATTACTTTAAAGGGTTTCTATGTTCGATAGCGTACCTGATACGCAACAAAGAGTTTCATTGAAATCATACATTGAACACTAGTAATAAAATAATATTATTTTAAATGGCAGTTAACACATAGCCATTGTATTGGTGGGAAAGGATATAAATAACTAAAATATTATTATATATATATTTTAAATGTTTGTACTTTTCTCTAATAAAAGATAAAGGCTTAAAATACAGAAAGAATTCAATTTTAGGCATATATGCCCTAATTTTTACTAAAGGTTCACTTATCACCTTTTGATGGAGAACCGTCAATAAATATAGTTTTTTTTCACTATTATACATTCTATTGGACCAAATAAAACTTCTCTTTATAATTGGGACATCAAAATTTACTTTGTGTGAATTTTTGGTATCTTTCCGATAAAGATCATTTTTTAATGAATAGTGTAAAATGTTGTACTTTAATTCAAAAACTCTTTTTAATCTAATTTATTTATATGATTAAGATTATCTTTTTAATTGGTTTTAAAGTGAAATTAGAAAATATTTTTACCATTAAATCCAATAGTGGTTGTTGGAATTAATTTCACTTTGAAATCGGACTTAAACTAGTGTCAATCTTTTGATACTTATTGTTTCATAAAAACACGCTATTTGCTCTGACAAAGGGAATTAATTATTAAATTAATTAATGCATATTATATGTTTTGAATTTTGTAAAATGGAATTCATTTTTTAATTCGGAATATCAAATATAGCTCAGGGTGATGTTTTGGTATTTTTCTGAAAAACTTCAATTTTTGATGAATAGGGAAACCACTAAGTGGTACTTGAAAAACTGATTTTTTGTTTAAATGAAATTTTACCACCTCTGTGTTTTGAATTTCAAAAATCCGACATACATGATTGTCATTAAGAAGTAAAATGTGGTTCAATGAGATTAAAATAATTTTTGGTGAATAGTAACTTATTAAGTTTTTAATCGCGATTAGAGGTAATTAGTGTAATTTAAGGTAAAAATAATGTTGTAATATTATGAAATGAACTTGACACATGTCCTACCCTTATTGGATGTGTCATGGCCGACCAAGAAAATCCAGGGGTCAACTTGGGGACCACATGGAGCCACTTTAGTTGGAAAATGACATTAATACCTTTTTATTTAATGTTAAAATAAAAATGACACAAACATGAGTTATTTTACTAAAATAATTTTTAAGTGGGGTTATACTAATCATGTTTTTGACTATAAATATTACTTAGAAAGCTAAAATGATTTCCTACATCATGACATTTTTTTTTAGACATTAAATAAATTAAATTATTTATGACATCATGATGATGCAGCGATGACCTCATTATTTAATGATTTAAATAAAATGGAATGATAATGTAATATGTAAGACCTACACATGTCCAAAACCTATTGGATAGGTGTATTTCAAACCCTTATCACCTTATCCTCGAAACGCATCAATGTGGGACCATTAATATCCGAAACACATTCTAACATAATGTAACATTTCCTTACTTTCCAAGAGTGCCCCTCCTATCCTCTTATAAAAGGCCCCACCTCTACCACCTTACCCACACTTCCAAAGACTTTGGCTCGGCCAATCCCTGCCCATTTTGTCTCTACAAATCCCTCTATTACTCCTTGAAGCCTCGCTTTGGGCAGAAATCTTCCCAAGGAATCCTTTGAGCTCCAACCAAACGGAGTTACCCGATTTTAAGGTAATGTCTTCACTTGATTCCTTTTGTATTATTTTTCTTCTCCAACCCCCTAAAATCTTTTTATTCATTTATTTTGTAACAACTAAAGTATATTCCATATTCTAGGATGTTGTTATAAGAAGTATTCGAGCTACAATTACACACACCTACATCTTATGGTTAAAGAACATACTGTTTCTGTGGATGGAGAATTTCTGCCTCACAAAACGATGATTGTTAAACATTCTTCTAACACCTTAAAAGGTGGAAATTAGATGACACTATATTTATATATGATATATATTATGTTTATTTTTAACTTATTCTTCTTTATTTTTCATTTATGGCATACCATTATGGTTTCTATTATGGGTAAACGCGATATCTTCATTTAATGAAGTGCGGACTACCGCCCCCTCAAAGTGATTTGATTCATTAATACCATATGTGGTACATATAAAGGATATATTTAATGATATTATATATGATACAATACTTGAATTAAAATATTATTACGTATAATTATGTTTGAATTCCATTAAATATGAAATATAAATGGAAGTAGCGTTCATGCGTATGTACGGCTTACCGTCTCCATGAACGGTACATTTCATTTCTTATCTCAAAATGTTATGTACTATTATAAGTACACATATATAATGGATATATATATAATATATTACATCTAAATTGTGGATATCATTCTGGAATTATAACATATATATACATCTCTCATTTTGTTTTAATTCCATTAATATGACAAAAAAATGAAAGTAGCGTTCATGCGTACGTACGGCCTACCGTCTCCATGAACGGTGCTTTTAATTTTTATCTCAAAATGATATGCAATAGTATAAAATGAATATATACTGGATATATATGATATTTAAATCATCAATACTATTCTGGATATTATGTACCTATAACTACATGGGAAATTATTTTCCAACAAGTGCAATTTTTGACTCATGTACCAAACATCGACAAAAACGTCTGATATGAACTCATATTATTAACCAATTATTATAAGATTAAAATATGTGATATTAGCTGAATAATAATATTTATAGGAGTTCCTTAAGAAATTATAAATTGACCAAAGTTTATTATTCAGGAATATAAAGAAACGAACAAGACAAGTTGGACTTAAGGTAAGGGATCCTACTCCCCTCTTTCTTTTTAAGTACGCTCTTTTATGTCATTATTTTTAAAGATCATATTTCTTGTTATTGGGATGTTATTTTATATTACTCTTACTGGAATTTTTATTTTCATATGATGAGAGACCCTATTCTCTCTCATCAATCCATATTGGAAGTTTTGAGTGGCGCCGTTAGGCTGCCGAATTTTCGTAAGAGATATAACCTCCCTCCTTCTTTTTAAGTACTCTCCTTTATGTCACTTCTTTTAAGATCCTCTTTGTTATGTTTGGGGATGTTATTTTTTATTCATATTTCTATAAAATTTATGTTAATATGATGAAATACCCTATTTGATCTCATCAATCCATTTTTTTGTAAGTTTAATTGGCACCGTTAGGATGCCGAGTTTTCGTAAGGGATTTCTCATCTCACTTTTATTCCCGTGAGATTTATGCTACATTTGCCACAAATTATTTTGAGTGGTGTATGTACTGCCCATTATTATACTCATTGTGTAATATAATTTCATTTATGAGTATTTACATCAATGTTGTATTGTCCTTCTTTCACGAGGTGTATGTTTCGAGAGATACCCATGTCGGGAAGGGAACCTTTCACCCTCCTATTTTTGAAAGACTTCTTTTGTTATGTCTTTTAATTCACATACTATTATGTTGGGATATGTTCTTCCATATCATTATTGGTTTAAATTTTATTTACATGTGATTAGATACCCTTTTTATCTCTCATCAACTCGTTTTCTGAATTTTGTAGTGACACCGTTAGGCTATCATATTTTTGCAAGGGAACTTCTTAACCCAAATTTGATTTTTTGGGATAATGTTGTACTCCTTGAATATGTCATTCTATGAATATGTGTGAATAACCTCTGATTGTTTCACACTTAATATCCAGTTATATTGGTTGTATTTATATTTGTCACACATAATTCTGAGATTGATTTCTCCTTAATTTAAGGATACCTTCTTTATAAAGGATTTCATCTCATTTTTCATTTATTTTGAGGCTTCATTGTTGTTATGCAACAATTAACTCTTATATGGTGTTTATACTATCCTTTGACATATTATATCACGAATCCCTTTATTCTCATGATATAATAATGTTTTGATTAAATGTTATTCCACTATTATTTGTATTCAAGAGACTCTCATTTTGTTAAAAACTATTTAACAAAAATATCATTTTAAATGTTTTAATGATTTATTATTCTAAATCATTATCTTTAATGTAAATGTTTTAAAAATGGTTTTCAATATTTATTTATATGGAAATTAATGTTTTAAAATTATAATTCCTTTAAAAGCTTCAAAGTGGTATGGGACACTTTGATTCAAAAATCTCTTTTAAATGGTTTTTGAGAATGGATTGATTAATTCAATATCTAGGAATTACTTATTATAATTACAAATGAAATGTTGTTATTGAAATGTTTATATTTTCAATATTTTATGTGTAATGAAGGTACATGGACAATTTACGGGTGGTTACGTGATAAACCATATGACGGGTGGTGCCGTGAATACCAAGACGGGTGGTTACGTTATAACCTCCAATGCATTGGGTATGGAAGTCAGCCGTATGGCTATTCCATTAAGTATGTATGGAATTCGGCCGTATGGCTATTCCATTAAGTATGTGTGGAAGTCGGCCGTATGTCTATTCCATTAAGTATGTGTGTAAGTCGACCGTATGGTTATTCCACTTAAGTATGTTTATGTCCCAAGTTACCTTTATATGTTATGTGATCCTTATATGGGTTTTATGGCAATATTTTGGTTACAGAAGGGTAAGTAATGAACTTTTATTCAGTGAAGAGTTTTTACTACTTCGAAAAGGTGAAAAGTATTACTTTGATAAAGTATACATGGTTTACTTGTTGTTTTGAAAAACTAACAGTTTTCCTTCTTTGTGTATCCTTTACTGGGCTTTTTATGGTCATCCCATGTTTTTGAAATGTTTTTCATAGGACTTTACGTGGAATAGGATCAAAGATGGGATCAAGGGAAAGTCATGCTACATAAAACATGGGAGTAGACATGTTTCTTTTAAGAGTTTTTATTTTATGGAAACTTAGTAGAAGTTTCTACTTTTTAATCTTTTGAGATTTAATAGTTATGTCCTAATTCTCTAAAACTCTAAACCTGAAAAGATCCTCAATGTGAATTATTAATTTAATTCAATATTAAGTAAAGTTTAAGGTCGGGGCCTTATAATATAACATATTTTTTCCAAAGTTATTGGATGACATGAATTACTCACATCACTATTATGAAACAAGATTCCTTTTATTCATTGGTCTTTTGTAATAACATCTCAATCTTTCTATAGTTTCTAATAAAATTATTTTCCCCAAATAACATTTATACCTTCAACATATTCATTAATAAACTAATGATTTTCTTTTTCATTAAATTAAAATACAAGTATTTCATTGATTCTATAATTTTCCCCTAAAAATAGAAGATCCAACACCATTGATTCTGAATGATTAATCATTTCCAAAATTCCATGTTTCTTCATTAAAATCATTAATATTTATCAAAAATTCTAATTTTTTATAATATAATATGAACACCCACTGTGAATGATCTGAGGTCATTACCTAATTATATCTTTGAGAGAAGATTCTACAAAAAGATACTTTTATTTAACTTTATATTTATACACATTCATTATTTTGAGTATTTTTATAGTCATATTTTTGTGGTGGTAAAAAAACAAGACATGCTATTTCAAAATTTCGAAGTTGTTAACAGCTTTCAAAAATAGTTTCTAATAGTCAGAATATATTCTCAAAATTCAAAACACTATTCATGATATTATTTCATTGAGATTATTTAATACCAAAAAAACATCCCTTCAATTAACTAATACGATAAATATAATGATGATGGTAAAATAAACACATTTTTTCCATATTCCCAAATCCACCACAATACTATAATTAACCATAGAAATAATATTTACTTATATAACATTAATACTTACTAATGTTCTGAAAAACAAATTCAGAAATTTTATTATAAAACAAAAAAACATTGTTTTGTTATATATATTTTTATCGATGACAATATTCTTATTCAATTTGGATTTTTTTAGAATCTAATGTGGTGGAAATTGGTTAGGGTAATAAAATTTAGAAACTTATGAATTTCAAAATTATTGGTTTTGGCCACATATATGATTTTCACAACCTCATTCTTCTTATTAGGAAAAACATAATCATTATTCTAAATATTTGAAGATATCTTTTGTTGGTCTTTTCTGAGGTTCACAATTCTTATAACATTCCCCTACAATAGTGATAGTTTTCGTAAAACTCTTAACTCTCTACTCAAATAAAAAAATTATTAATAATTTTCAAAATGTTTCCCCTTTTCATTTGTATTTACTTCAAAACGTCCAGTACCAATATTTTACTTTTCAATATACATTCTTATAAAATAATCCTTTTTAATTAAATTTGTTTTTTTATTTAGGATGATATTATCTATTCATTTATGCATGACATTCTTTCTTGAACTTCATGATTTATCTTTTAAGTAATCTTTATTTATGAGACATTCATTAAATTATCTGCTCGGAGGAAAATATAACCCATTATATTCTTTACAATAACTACTAATTCAATGATATTTATAATTCAATATTTGAAAAAAGAATCTTAAGAAACTTTAGTAAACAATTCAACAACATATTTTCTATATTTCTCATGATCATCTGTATAATGAAACACTTCGCCATTAGGATTGTGATGGATATTTATTTGTTCCCAAATAAGTTAGTTCTTATTAATAACCATGTATATACTAATAACTCCATATCCTTATACCATAATTTTCACAATAATATTATTTCATTTTTATGGAAATTTCAATGTAATGTTCCCAAAATATCAATATTCAAGACATTACAGAAGAAGATTCCATTTAAAAATTATTATATCTCTTTTAGCTTTTCCATAAATAAAGGATATAAATAGAATAATATTTTTATTAAACTATTTTTTGGGTTTAGAATCTCCAAATTCTTCAACTCTAATTTTCTTCATAAATTTTCCATAGTTAGAAGCCTCGAAAGATATTTCTCGATCCAAATTTGATTTTATTTTCTATAATATTTCCCTTCCAATTTCATAAGTAATGAGAGTTGTATGAATCACATCCTATGATATAGATTCGTGATCTGTATATTCTAAATATTAGACTCTATCATCAAACTTCTAAGGATGAATTTTTATGATATTTCCCAAAATATTTGAATCTTCAAGATTTTCATCAAGGCATTTTATGATGCATAAAATATAATTATGTCTGGTAATGATGTCACCAATAGATTGATATTATCTCATTATGAGATCATCGTACTTCATTAAAAAAAATTTAACTTCTATTTCATAGTCTTTTTGTTGGATTTATTATTTATTTTCAAATTTTCATTGATACCTTTAGTAGTAGTAATCACCTTTACTCTATGAAAATAACATTCAAATCTTAATGAGCATAAATAATTCTCATTTCAACCGTCATTACCAATATTTTTCATATCCATAGTTATAGGAGGTGAATCCTCAACATGAGGGGGAAATCCATATGTTTGAGAATCAAAACCATCATACCCATAAATAATAATAAACACCAACCTTCTATCGTTAAATATATGATAATAAATTCTAATAAAGTTTTCAATCCCCATACTATTCAAAGAAATCAAATTATCTAAAATATATTCTATTAAAAAACATAAACAAATAGATAATGAAGAGAACCTTCACTCAGATACAAAATTAATAGTCCCAACTAAGATAAATCTATCATTGATATGGGATGGTTGAATCAATTATTTATTTATCTTTTATATTATCTTTCCTATGTAATAATTTATGCCTCTTGTTAACGAAATTTATGATTTCTATGAATAAAATTTTAATACATCCACATAAGAAAATTAATTTTCACCATTTAATAATTTGTAAGAGCTGTTAGTCTATGTAATTGTTTAGAATCAATCCCACATGATAAAATCCACCATATAAAAATCTTTTTGTGTGGATTCAAAAAGTAGGAAATACCCATACACTTGTGTGGAACAATGATCAGTATAGTAGTACATATGATTATTTCTGAAAAAATAATGAAAAACATGTTGTCTAAAATAATAATAATCTTTCATTAGTCGGTTATAGATATTCCACTATATAGCATAAAAAATCTTTGTTTTTAAATTTTCAACCAAAAAAATTATTATCCTACCCAGTAGCAAGTAGAAACAATGTTTCTAGACTTCTTCTGAAAACTCAGTCCAATGGCTATTTCTGATTGCTCAGACTTAAAAATTGAGAATATAAGATAATCTAGACAAAATTATGAATAACATATTTTTTCTTTAATGGCATCAGGACGATTTCTTGTTCTGATCCGAAAACTATGTCCGAAATTTGTTACTTATATATCTTTATTATGGAAAACATTTTTTCGTAAATTCAGTCTGAAACCATTCATCAACCATTTTTTTCTCAAAAAATATGTGTTTTGTCTCTCTCTACCCTAGGTGAATGAATTTCTCATCAAAAATTACATTTCACATCCACTTATAATTATAGGGTCCATGGAAATTGATATAGATGGGTCACAAAATAATCTTCCCACTAAATGAAATTACAGAATCCCAAATCTCATTTCCCATTAAACTCAATCATTGAAATATTAATCACTTCTCAAATATTATTTATTGTTATTGAAATGACTTAGTTATTCTCAAAACATTACCCTACATAAAATATGTAAAAATGCCTTTATTCATATATAATATTTCATTCTGATACTATTGGTCACACTAGTTCATTTTCCTATTCCGATAATCCAATAAAACTATAAATTTAAAACAATTACACCTTATATAATTTTTTAATAACATTAAGTTATAGTTTATTCATTAGATTCTTCTAAATCCAATGAAGAAGTTAATTTTATTTTACCACAAATATCATTTCATTTTCTGAGGATTCCAGAACCATTCAATATTAATTTAACAACTTCAAATGTTTTCAGTTTTCTTCATTTCATCACCAAATCCCTAGTCTGATGAAAAACTACATACAATGAATTAAAAAATATAATAAAATATTGGTGTCATTATAAATTTAATTTATCGGTCACTATTTTCCATCTGATATATTAGAGTAAACATCTGTCTAATACTTATTAAAAATATTAAAAAAAGAAAAAAAACATTTATTCAAATTGTAGTATATATCATTGAACATTATCTAAAATATTGGTATCAAATATTATATATATATATATATATATAATTGATGCCATTTAATCTAATTACTTTTTTTCCTAGAAGAGAATATTCTTTTGACTCCCCAAACATACAAGCTATTGGACTAGTAGACCATTTTTGGAACACCAAAAACAGATTGGTGGAACATTGTGTACGATGGAGCATCATCTGGTGTGAATTAATTCTTATAGATTCTCCGCAACTAATTATTGATAATATGAAATGATTCATTCAATGGATTGGATAGTCATATGATTAGGAAATTTGGATAGATTAGTTGATCAATATTTATGTAATCCTTATTACAACAAAAACATCAAACATCCCATCCTTTATAAAAATATTTCTCTATTAATATTCACTCAAATGAATTACTACTGTAAGACTTCATCTGCTTAAAATATTTTCCTCTAAAAACTATTTCTTGTATCATGAATCTCTTATAAAGTTAATAATAGTAAAACGGATCCGCCATAGATTGGGATCCAAGATGCCGAAATTTTTTAAATAAAAGTAAAGGTGAAACATGACAAGGAGGAAATGTTCGAAAGAGGAAATTCACATCAGAAGAAAGATAGAAAATTCTGTCTCCAATCACCTCTTCTTAGGACGACCCTAACATTGAGCTCCACCTCGAGGAACTTGATGAATTCCTCTTTTCCATTGCATTGACTACAAATATAGTGCCTCATCTGTCATTCCTAAAGTATCCTCCACATTGTAGGGAATAACTCCAACTACATGCTCATAATAATCTTAATCAAAATTTTCATCTTGGACCATTTCCGCCTCCTGTGAAACCTACACTGCCCCCTTCCCACCAGCCTACTGTTGTGCATTCTGAAAAACCCCTACCTATTGTGCAGGGGCAGCCGCCTTCACCTCTCGATGTTCCCTTGAATCTCTTCCATAGGTACACCCTCATTGAAGTAAGTTTCCACACCTTTATCAGGGTTCAACCACTTTGAAGACACATCTCCAACTTTAGAGTGCAGTAAGCTACAATTCTTGTTGCTACAACCTGCACTCTCAAGACCCTCATGATTAAGCAAGTCAAATTAAGGTGTGTTGATAGAGTATAATATTGAAAAAAAATTTAAAGCTATCTTTATCCGTCCTTTGTAACAACTTGGTGGAGGATTGTAGTGTGACATCCTTGGATTTACCATCCAGTTTGTGCAACTGGGGGACATCACCATCATGTACATTAGACTATAAATCAGGATGAATACTACGATGTATAGAATGATACATCTCACAATGTAGAAGAGGATATGTACCACCATGTATAGCAAGGTCATAGGGTCCAATCAGGGCAGCCATTTGTCCTTCATCTTAAACAGCAGGCTCAAAACACCCCTCAATGGGGCTAAAGTTCCCCGGTGTGATCCCAACCACAATATCCTTGTCTCCTAACTCCCCTAAAAAAATTTCCACATAGGGGACTTTCGATTTTCTAGACATTACCAGCTCAAAGACATGAACATCAAGAATTTTGAGCTTTCCTTTACTGTGAGCAGAAGCCACCGCTATGTGACCCATCTCAAAGTTAACTTTTTCATGGATGAATACCTCTTGGTCAGAATCATTATCAACCAATTCGGTCAAGGATTTTGTTGAATTAGTTGAGCCCCTAGTAGCAACATTCAGGGGAGGCGGAAAACCATCACCACAACTGACGAAAACACCATCATGCTGCGGTGGGCGCTCCTCACCAGTAGATGCCTAAGCCATGCCTTTTTTAAGTAACTCAGCAAAGGAGGGATCTTCCTCTACATAAAGGCCATATTCCCAGTATGTCCAATACATGGTTGTACCCTCCTACACAGATCAGCGGAGTGACAAAGTGATTTACAAAGAACACACTTTATGTTTCTACGACATTGATCACACAAGTGGAAAATCAAAATAAAAGAGTCACAAAAATCAGGTAGCCATTCATACTAAATTGAGAGTTCTATCTTAAAATTACCCACCATAAGAAACACAGTATCAATCAACTTATGGGTTAGATCAACTTCACCCAACACATGGGAAAAGTGACCAAACCTACATCATTCGGTCTCTTTATCTACCTTAATAGGAGACCGTACAACTAAGGAAATATCCCAAAGGATTTCGGGATGCCAAAAGAACCAACTAAGGCCCCTAATTATAATCCATGTTTGTGTGGAAGAACTCATAATTGCAAAGGGGTATGATAAGGGATACCATTGCTGAAGAATAATAAATCCAGGCCTCAACGGGATTGGACCAAAGCCCCGAGAAAAAAATCTGAAATTCATTTGATGGAAAGACAATATGATACATACCATTCCCAAGAGAACTCAAGTGCCAATCAGTGAAACCCATTCTCTGATGCAACCGATCCTTGAAATAATCAATCGTCAACGAAGAGTCCTTCTAGGAGCACGAAATCTGAGAAACAAGAGAAAAACGACACTCCTTAAGATAGTCTTCAATAATCTATGGATTCACTTCCACAAAATCTATTGACCCATTCATAGTGATTCTATGTTATAGGGGGTCTGAGGTCTGATGACGATTTGATAAAAACCTAGAGAGAGATGCAAAGGATCAAACTCGATAAATCTTCACCTTAGGGTTCTGTTCATACCCCTTTTCTGCCTCTATATGAGCAGATACACTCCCATCAACATTTCGAAGCCTTCTCTGGAGGAATTAAGACATCCTTGGGATTAAAGAAACAATCAAGTGGATCCGCCATGAAAAAGTCAGTCAACATTGATTCATATTTCCAGAAGATCACCATAGAGGGAGAGCCCGAATTTCCCTCTCTTCTTATTATGATGTTAATAATATTTAGATAGGTAAATAATTATCTGACTAAAATATTATTTTTATGACATCCAACTTTTTCAACACCTTTAGGAATTATATAAGTAACTCTAATTTATTGTCAAACCTTTCATAAGCACAAGAACATTTCTCCCCCTTTCATTTTCTAATGTTGGATCATAAATTTTCAGTTATCTTTTGATGTTGAAAACATTTATTGTCAAAAATAATCAAAATATTTGGAATAAAATTTATTGAATGACCTTTATACTCGTATACAACATCCCACACTGATCATGACATTCATTTTAGACACAATGTAGTTCTGAAAATATCCTCAACTAGATATCATGACCAAAACAGAATATCAAAAACAACAGATTTTCTTATCAAACATGTTTCTAATATATTGAATATGATAATCCATCTATTAAATAAAAATATAAACAATGTGACTTGACTGTTATTTATGACAATAAAATAAAAAACAATAACTTCTTTTTTGCTTCCAAAATAACTCTCCCAAGAAACCTAGACCAAACATTTTGAAGCTGAGTAATTACTATGTTATGGTATTTGTGTCATTATTATTTATTTATTTTTTGTTAATATTATAAATTTTTATAAAATTATTTAATTAGGTATTTTCTTCCATAACATTAATTTATTTAACTAATACATTTTTCTAGTAGAAACTAGATTAAAATGACTCTCTTTGAAAATGTTGTAATTTTCATAATAAACAATAGAATATGATACAAGTAGGCATAAGAAATCCTTATTTAGTTTCTAACCAATTATCTTGAGTTATGATTTAATATTTGAACCATGTTGAATTTAGAAAATGATCTGGAATATTCAAGAGTTAAATTCAACATTTGAAAAATTAGTTAACTTCCAACATGTCAATAATGATTGAATAATCACACATAGAAATATATTAATGGATTTATATGTAGTTTATTATTGTAAATAATGTAATTTAGTGACTAGTTAATAAGTAAAATAATTATTTTGACTAAGAGAAATAGGGTTATCATAAATTATCAAAATTATTTCAATTCAAAAAAATTGGGGAACACATTCATTATCTATGTCAATTCCCAAATCAAAGGGATAATTGGATGATGATCATTAGAAAATTCATATAGATGAGGAACAAGGAATGACCTATAATTTCATTATGGAAAAATTAGATCATGATAATAAAAAATCAGTTATCCTCCTCTCAATAGTTTTATATGTCTCATTTGAGTTTGATTATAATAACCATGGTATATCTAGGATTTTATCCAAGAGAATCAATAACCATATGGTTTTATTATCAATGAGTACATCTAGTATAATAGTTATTGTATACTAATTTAATGTTTTTAGTAATTTTATTCATGAAACTTCATATTTATTTGAATTTTATGTGATGATGAAAATGGATTCATTATTTATGTATACCCCTTGATATTCAAAAGAATCCTGAAATCATATTTCATTTTCCAAACTAATTAGAAACCATAAATCAGTGCAAGAGTATGTATGAACTCTCGAGGAAAAAATATTCTATTAGTAGTCCGGATAAAAAATTATATGGTATATTTTACTAAAAATATAGGGTAAAAAATAATTATTTTAGATAAGACTATAATCAAAGAATAAATAGTTTATAGGAGAGAATTTACTTTCATAATACTAAAAAAATAAATTCATTTAAATACATAGTTTAATAGGTTACTCCATAATTAACCCTTATGTAAAATGAAATTTATATATCTTTTATTAATTTAAAATTAGAATTATTTTAATTTGATTATTATAATATAGTTTTTCAATTTTTTATATTGGAATTTGTAACTAGATAATGAAATTAATGTATAAAGAGATATAAATGGAGTCATGTAATTGGAGTCTTCCATACAAGATTTATTTATCTGATAATGGAAATAAGGTAGTATTATAATGTATTTCTGTATATCTAGCAAAAGATAAACACAAAAAAAGTGTCTTATATGAATAATCTATGAGAGAATTTTAGTCTCATCTAAATTTAAAAAAGATCCTTGTATGCTAAATTACCAACCATGATATAAAGACCTCAAACCCAGTAGCCTGATGATAGTACCATATATTATTACATTAGTACAATGAAAATTTGATCACATCCCAATGTACGTAATAACTTATTTGATTTAGAAAAACATTTTAAAACATTTCATTACAAATTGAATTGAAATAATATATTTGATCTCTATTTAAAACTCCCATAAACGTCTAGATTATCTTTTTAAGTCATTCATAATATATATCATCCTGAAAATAATTTTTTTCATTTTATAAAGGCCAGTTTATGGATTTCTGGTACCTAATACAAGAATTCACCACTGCCAATTCACCACTTCAAAACATCCATAAAAAATCAAAATTCAAATTTCCAAAATAGAAATCATTTGACACCTGCCTCGAGTCGCGCACCTGCCTCGATCTGTAATACATCAGCACACACTACCATTCACAGCAGGATGTCAGCGGGACCATAATTCATCAACTTCACCGTTGCAATGTCAAACCACCACCTTCAACATGCCCACCTTGGATACAAACAAAGATGCACGATCCACAGACAGCTTCGACACCAAACAATAATCATATTCATCTGCAACAATCGAACCGCAGGTGATCTCACCATCAAATGTCATCACAACCATAGGCTATCATAAAAAATAATTCATGTTGAACAAATAAAAACAAATTCCATTAAAACATACCCTTGAGTGTAATATGGCTTTAATAAAATCTGATTAAATCATAACATAAATAATCACATAAAAAACATAATAATGAATCATATATTGGTTAGATAATCACATAGATTTTCTATTAGTTTTTTCATAATTATGGAATGAAAAATAATGGATATATAAAACATACCACTGAGGCCACATCCAAAAAATCAGAAAATAATTGGTTGAAGCCACTGCCAAACACATATCTGAAAATAAATGCGGAAGGCCTCGACCTAGTCCAAATTCATATGGTCTCATGTGTACTACTAATCCATATAGAAGATATCATGGGACTCTAAAATAAAATTATAAGTATAATTATATAATCATTATAATGGGTTGGAACATAAACAACATAAACATATTAAATTTAAACTGCTTTCCGCAAATCATTAATTATATTCACATACCGTTTTATGTAATACGGTGAATGGTATTAAGATTGAAAATACAAAATTAAAAGGTCATAAATCATTAATAAAATTTTTTAGATGATATCGTAGATGATAAACCCCATACAATCATAATATTCAATATATGGTTTTGAAATAGTATAAAATACTATAAAAAATCATTAAGGAATTCATTAGAAAAATATCATCTTATCATTACAAAAAAGGGTTCTTTTGAAAAAATAATTTCTATATATATCATAAAATCAGATTGTCAACATGAATACCCCATAAAATAAAATTTAAGGATAATTATATATTGTATTTGTAATAAATTTGTTTCACCTCAAGTGATAACATATTAAAAATTGTATTTTAGAAACTTTTATAACCGACCACTTTAGTGCAGTTTTAGGGAAAATCTAAAACTATATTTAAATATGAACAATGTAATAATTTTTTCCACTAAAATATAAATGAAAATAAAATTTTCTTCATCATATGAAGAATTATATTGAAAAATATTGGTTTCTAAAAATATATTATTGAGTGTACATGAAAGAAGTCAAGAATTTGAACGTTCCGTTGAATCAAGATTTATTTTCTAGAAGAAATGGAAATGGAAACTTATTAAACATGTATTTACCCATCAAATGATGATGAAATTATATAGATAAAAAATTTTGGAACTTATAAATTAATAATAGAGTATTTATATTAAAATAAATAAGATATACATTGGTTTACTGAGGGAGAACTCATAACTGGAATGAAAAATGGAGCTTCAGGATGAAACTCTTATCTTATGTTGAAAAGTGTATAACACTTGCACTTTATATTTGATAAAATGGAATTATATTAATTAATAATTTAATTTAAAAAATATTAATCATGTATTTTATTTATTACAATTTTATTATGTTCATTTATTTTATTTTTGATGAGTTAGAGGAATATATTCCGTCGATCGACAGTGTTTTTTATTTGGTTTTCAAAATTGGTTTACTTGTACACATGTACGAAGGTTCTCATGAAATGGGAATAGATATATGTAATTAAAATTATACTCTATTTATGAACATATATAAGATTTACTAGTTTTATATACAACTTTTTTCCATATATGAGAATAATTCATTAGATTAATTGTTAATGAAATCACTTTAGATTAATTAGGCGTTTCTGATCATCACAAACTACTGTTGTCTTATTAATTAATAAAATATAAATAAAATTATTATATAAATTTAAATATGTTTTATAAAATATATTAAATTCTATTTTAACCATAAAAATGGTTTTATGACTAGCATTTATGGGTGATTGAAAAATAAAAACTCAGCGTCCATGAATGTGGTAAATCGGGACCTCACGAACGATGTTTTAATTTTTAGAAAAAAACATAAAAGAGGATAATATTTGATGGTAGATTTACCATAATCATAATAAAAATTTGTTATATATAATATTATAGAGTTGTTAGGAATTTATATAATTTTTTTGGAAATGTTATGAAGGGAAAAGAAATTGAATGGAAAATAAATGAACGAAATGATATTTACCACTTGAATTATTCACCTTGAGAATCTTCTTAATGAATATTGAAATGATATTTTCATGAGACCATAAAGATGATATTTTAGGGGAGAGGTTTTAGAGTTTAAATTGTTCCACTATAACAAATATTCAAGGCTTTAGTGGTTTGAGGACAATGGGTGGTGTGGGTGGTATTCCTAGTGAATGTGAGGGTCATTTTCTGAATATTTTATTCATTTTCTTATTATTTTAGATTAATACTATTACTAGTTTTAGAATTATCAAAAAAATATATATTAAAATATTGGTGGTTAATTCTATATTATGGTTATTGCATCATCAATAAATCAATGAATAATGTATTTTACTTATAATGAATTTATACTGTAAATTATCGTATTTCTCTACTCACAAAAAAAGCCAAGTATTTTACAAACAGTAAAAAAGTTCACCCTATTTGTTATTAAACATATTCAATTTAAAAAATACATAAATTTTAAGATATTAATTTTATAAATATGATATATTTAATTTTTAATTAAAATCATCATTTATTAAAATACTAGGATTATGTTTATAACAATTTGGAAAATTCAATAATGTCCCATAAAATTATCTTATAATAATAAGAAAAAAATATTATTTTATGACACAATTTTTTGTCAATATATTTTATTCGGAATCATTATATTGAATATAATATCTAATATAATAATCTTTGTTTCATAAAAATACGAACAATTAATTTATCATTTTTAAAACATTTATTTACTTATTCCATCATATAAACATAACATGTTTTGTTTTATAAGATAAATATATTGTTTTATTTATCTTTAATTGTATATATAACTCCCATCGTTTACCATAGAGACTATGTATTGAAATCATCAGGGAAAAAATTACTGATGATAACTAATGATCATGAGTTAAATAGTTATTAACACATGTTTTAACTACCATTATGAATTGAAAATAATACTACAATTCTGCATAAGTACAGATCCAAGTCATTTCATTAATGCTTCACTATAAATAATAAATAAATCATTTCCTAATGGTTGAGTCAACATTAGATCATTAACTAATTTCAACATCAAATCTTCAATACATTATTCACATTCATTTTTTGATATGAAATTAAACCCTTTATGAGTATGATTTGCTAATAGGTTGTCTAATTTGGAACACTCTGAACAAAATGCCTATAGTATCTTATTAAACCAATGAAACTATGTACCTCAGGAATTCCCATTAATATAGTCCATTCATGAACCACCTTTTTTTACAGGATATATCAAGATTCCATCCATATGGAAAATATTCCCTTCAAAAGAAACTGTTTAAAACTAAAATTAAAACATTCTAAACATCTTATATAACTTATTTATTTTAATAGTATCTAGAAATAATATGAATGTGGATTTCATGGTCCTCGTATATCTTGAAATATATATAGATATCAATAATAAATACCACAAATAAATCATCAATACATTCAATGAGAACTCTTTTTAGGAGATCCATAATAATTGTGAGTGAATTAGACAATTATAATGACATCATTATAATCAAATAATGACTATAAATAGTTCAAAATGATTTCATTGGAATATCTAAATTTTCGCACGTAATTGATGATATACAGATCAATGTTCAATCTTTAAAAAATATTGAGCTCCGTGAAGGTGATCAAATAATTCATCAACACAAGGAAGATGAATATTTAAATTTATTATAATATAAACAATTTATTTATATTCAATTTATAGTATCAAATATCCATAATTTTTCTAGACAATGAGAATATGGGCTCCCCATAGAGAAACACTCGGGGTGAATAAATAGTTTATCACTAAACACCTCATGTTGTCTCGTTAAATCCACAAATTCTATTGTATGAATTTTATATGAAATTTTTGATATTGGCCTTTAATCAGGGAATAAATCAATATAAAACTCAACATTCTAATCTATAGAATGTATAGGTAAATCCGTTAGAAATACATCTATGAGTTCAATTACAATATATAAATCCACAATTTTTTGATTTATTTCTTCATCCATAAAATATTTTTCTCTTATTTTTCGCCAATTTCATTCAGCAAAGAAGCTAGGATGGATCAAGATATGAATCATATGACGTGGTTTCTGATTTAAGGATAATAGATTCTACATCTTCCGCACTATTTTTAATTTCCTTTATATTTTAATAAATTTTTTTATTATATTTTTAAAGCATTACATGATGTAAATTATATCAAATTAAATAATAGGTATGATGATATGGTTAGAAACTAAATCACATTTTTGTGTATTAAGGGGGGAAGATCGACACATGATTATTGAAATTATTCTCTCCTTACTTGTTTTAACTCCAAACTACTTTATTAAATTATAAGTGAAGTATCTAATTTTTGTGAATAACTAGGGAGATATAAAAGAATGTGATAATATAGAATCAAAAAAATAATTTTATTTATTTGTGGAAACAATTATTGTACCTTCCACCACCTTATTATGGATATGATCATCAATAGTTTTTGATCAAATATGATCTCTTGTTCTCTCACTGTATTTTCTGTGGCAATTTTCCTTGATTCATTTGAAAATAATTTTCATAATGTCCCTTATCCAAAAAATGTATCATTGAATATTGGCATCTTTTTTATTTCACTTTTAATCCTGATAATGATGTCCTTTGTCACCATACATATTGAATCCTTCTTTTTCATTTATTAATATAGTAGGTTGTTTCCCTCCATAAGTATCACATGTTGGAAAATTAAATTTTCTAATTTTCCCTGTATCATTAATTTCTTCTCCAAACATTTCTTCTGTTATATTCCATTAAAGTCGCATGATTTATTGAAATATTTATTTTTCATGATATCACATTAGAATATATCTTCATATGATGAAAAGGTTTTATAGAAAAGTGCCCTTCTGAGGAATGGTATTAACCTATCAAGGAATCAATCTCTCATTCTCCTTGTATTTCATATGTAATATGAATCATGCCTTGATAACCTTTTAATGTTTGATTCATACATAGAAACATTTTCATACTACTTTTTTTACATAGAATAATTTTGTTTCTCTCCATATCTACTCACTGTTAACAAGGTAAATATTTTTCTAATAAAATATCTTTAATATCATTCCATTCCATATTTTCAATTTTTTTATCCTCCATAAAATTTGTATACGATCACCTTCAATGATCTGTATCTCTTGATAGAAGGAAAACATCCATGTAACCTTATCCATTTTGTTATTTCCCAAAGTAAAAAATAATTACTCTATGGAACTTATCCATTTCCCTTCTACAAATGAGGTTATATTCCCATTGAATGTTGGAGGTTGTTGTAACATAAATCAGCCTAACATTAACACACATCACGGTGGATTGAGCTGATCAATGTGATTAGGGTTATTAATCATAACCTGAGTATGTTATCCCAATATAGTTAAAATTTTCTCACCTATATTTGAAGATCAAACTACAACATCATGGTCATTAATGGGTGGGAAAACCCCTACATGGGATACATGTGTTAATATATTTTCCATTCCGTCAACTGGATGATATTTTTAAATAATAGATTACTCTAAACTAGGATATGAAGTAAAATTTACAATTTAGAACTATTTAAACACATAATGTAGATTGATATTGTATGCATAGATAAAATCATAATCATAAACATGGTTACCATGGTGAAATATAAAATTTTAAAACATTCCTAATGGTTTTTAATGAAAATGTAAATTTTTCATATAATATACCACATGAGTGTCAAAATAGGTTCATAGTAAGGCACATTGTCATGTATTAGTTTACGATGAGTTAGTCTTGATAAACCATTTTAGATTTGTTACACCTAGGTACATTTTTCCTAAAACCTTTTCAACTAATAGTATCTATATATGGATGTATTTCATGGAAAACCCAATTAATTTCTCCCATAAAAGAATTAGAATACGTTCTTTTATGATTATCCTGAATGTCTATGTTAGGGTTATGTTCCCTAATATATTTTTTCTAAATCTAGTTCTAAGGGTTTATAGTATATATTCACTGATACTAACTATCAAGACCTCAACCCCATTAGTTATGAGTTGGTTCCTTAATTTATTACAATGGTATAATTTACAATAGAGTGCATCCTAAAGGACTAAATAGTATGGTAGATTAGGAAAACAATATACAGACATTAAATTAAAATGTGAAATGAGATAAAATATATATTCTCAATTATAAAAACCAATAAAACTCTATAATTTTCTATAATTTAGTTCATAATATAAATATTCTCATTCTAGGGAAAAATAATAAATAAGAAAAGTGTGAGCTCAAAAGCGTAGTAAGCGTAAGAAATACAATGGAATATATCATATATAATAAGGTGTGTGGAATATCTAAAAACACAAGCCATTAAAACATACTCTTGAACATAATATGGTTTTAATAAAAGCTAATGAAATAATGTCAAACTTAGTTACATGGGAAACAAACTTTACCAGGAATATTCTTCTAGTAAAATAATATGTTGGAAAATTAATTAATATTATCATAATGATGGAATGCATAATTCTAGACATAAGAAACATGTAATAATTTCCATGGCCGTGATATCTAAAAATCAATGGTTATGCCCTCAAACAAATCAACATCTGAATATAAATGGGTATATCATCAGCCAATACCAAGTCTTTTTTTGATTAATGATACTAACCGATTCATCATAGAGATATTGATGGCCTCTAATATAACTTACTAAGTCTAATTCATTCCTCGTATGAATGGTGTAGCATAAACTACATATACATATGAAATATGATATACTATCCCAAAATCCATAATCATAATCACTAACTAATCATAGGAATATGGTGAATGGTATCATGATAGCACAACCACACCCAAACTAATCTTAATCAATTTAATAAAACATGGTACATGATATCACATAAGATCAATCCCCAATAATCATAATATTCCAAAATAGGTGTTGAAATTGATGAAAATTATCTAATAAAATCAATGAGGAATTATTAATGTGAATACCCTTTTTTACATTGAAAATAAGTGTTCTTTTGGAAATTTACATTTTATTTGTAATATAATCTGATATTAATAATGTGTATACCATAATATAAAATTTAATGATAAGTAAATTATTTGTGAGTAATAAATTATCCCCAGTTTAATTTAAATCATGTTAAAAAATATTTTTTAAGATACTTTAGAATTATGCCACTTCAGTTTTGTTGGAGGGATAAATAAAAGACTATTTAATGAGGTAAAAGTCATAATCGGTTTTATAAAATTTAAAATGAACAAATATATTTAATCAAGATATGAGTCGTGATTTTAGAAACATATTGGTGGCATAAAAAAGATTATATAATGTAACTAATAATGGACCAAAATTTGAATGTTTCATTAAATTGGGTTTTCATATTGGGAGGAATTGAAAAGGAAACATGTAAGACATGTCTTTCTATATCCAATAAATGTGAAATGATCAAAATACAAGATTTTTTAACAAATAATTATAATATTTAATATTTAAATAAAATTAATGAAGAATTAAATTGGTGGAATGGGAGAGTAAGAGTTACGAAAATTAAAAATGGATGTTCATGATGAAATCATTACCTTATGTATGAAAGTGTTATTCACTTTCACTTAATGACATTTATAATGAAATTAGATTACATAATAATTTATTTAAAAACATATTAAACCTTTTATTTATTTATAATATTTTTATTAAGTACATTTATTTTTTTGATTAGTTATATGATTAAATTATTTTTTTCGTGAGAGTTCTTTTCAATGGTTTTCATAATTAATTCACTTGTATACATGTACAAAGGATATCATGAAATTATAATAGTTATCCACAATGGAAATTATTTGTTATTGATGAACATAAAAAATATTAAATGGGATTATATATTAGTTTATAATATATTAGGATTATTTATTAGATAAATAATTAATGATAACCATTGATTTTATTTAATGATTTTTTGATTATTACGATCAATTTTTTTCTTAGGAATTAATACTAAGTTTATATATTGGTTTTGAAAAATGAAATATTTTTTATCGCATATATTAAAATCATATTATCCATAATTACGGGTTTATAAGTAGAATCGATGGTGGATTTCAAAAATGAAAACTCACCATCCATGTAAGGGGTAAATCGGCACATTACAGATGGATTTTTTATTTTTAGAACAAATAAGGGAATCAAAAAATGAATTGATTATTCATATACCATAATATTAATAATATTAATATATATATATATATGATACTTTAGTTTTAATGGATTTATAGATAGATGATGTAAGGAAATGATGGATGTTGTCCATGTCATTGACTTTTCCATACAAAAGGGTTGGAACACTATCTGTATTAAAAGTGATTCAATAACTATTGACCAAGCTATATGTAAAGGGGTGGTGCACCTTTCCAGGACACTTACATCCCGTATGAAGAATTATCATCCTTTTTATATGGAAATAATCTACATTTCCAATCATACCTTTCGTGAAACAAACATGATTGGTGAATGTTTTTCCAACAATGTAGTCAACCATGGAAATACATGGTTGGATGATTTACCTTGTGAATTCCTCTTGTTTTATGAAAATGATTCTAATAAGATACCATCATTTAGACAAATGTAATCTGTCTTTTCTTTATTCAATAATTTGTACCTTGGTCTTTTATTGAGGCACCACCATTAAAAAAAATATAATCATTCTTCAATGCATTGGGGGTGTGAGGGGGATGGGTGGTGATGGTTTGTATTTATAGCGGATGAGAGGGGTGTTTCTTGAATATTTTGTTCAATTGTTTATTATTTTGGCTCAAGTATTAAGATAATTTGATAATTATAACTAAATATACTAATATAATGAAGCATAGGCCTCGATTATGGTGATTGAAAAATCAATTACTCAAGGAATAATTTATTTATCTTTTAATATTTTTATACTCTAAATTACCAGATTTTACTACTGACCAAAAATTAAAATATTTTAGAATATTCCAAAAAATATACCCCAAAAATTATTTTTAATTAAAATTTAAAAAATGGAATCAATTTTAATAGAATTATTATATATATATGATATATTTAATTTTTAAATAAAATTTTCATTTATTGAAAAATTATTATTTTCAATTGATAACTAATTTTATATCATGTTAAAAAAATAATTAAGGTATTATATAACTATCTTATAACCATAAGTGATAAAATTTAATTTTTGAGCCTATTTAATAAAAATATATTTTATTTAATGTCATTATAATATTTATAATATCGTAAATAAACATTTATGTTTCACAAAAATATGGACACTTAATTTTATAAATTTTACACCATTTATTTTCTTATTAAATTATATAAATATACAAAATTTTAATTTATTAGATTCCTAAACTATATTTATACATTCATAGGTGAAGTTAATAATATATTGTATATATTACTGTTTATCATGGTCTCATTTCTATTCAAATGGTCATATATAACAGTATATTATTTTATAAAACTCGATGCTACATAAAGCATAAACTATCAAAGAAGCTATTCTTTTAAAGAGTCAAACCGAAATATATTTAGATGTTTCACATGTCTACCAAAAGATATTATATTACCCATTTTTCATATATAGAGTTCTTAATGGATATATAAATTTAAGTTAAAATAATTCAAACATGAAATTATTATTGTAATATGTTCTTTATATATCAATTCATTTATGCATTTCACAATTTGAATTTCAATGGAAGGAAATTTTAATGTTTTTTAATAATTCATTGATAATATTTAACTAGTATAACTGATAAACTAACATAAGTAATTTTACATATAAAAATTTATTATTTAAAAATCAACATAGGATGTGCTATACATTTTAATTTTATGAAATTACATTTATAATATTTTGATGATGATAAAATATATTTTTAATGTAAGTAGTATATTTAACCTAATTTAATAATAAAATTTAATAGAATTGATAATTAGAACAACTAATATTGGACAATAAAATAATTTATTTAAAAATCGAATTTTAGTTATTTTATATTACAATGTAAAAGTTTATTTCCAAAATTAATAATTTTAATTTCATAAATGAATTGGTTTATTTGAATTGACATAAAAATATTAACTTATGATAAATATTGGGGATATTATGGAACAAATTTATTTTTTGGTGAAAAATATAGAATATTAGTTTCATATTTATCATAAATTTTATGACGTAATTCGGAAATATTAGAAAGTTAAAATTTATAAAACATTTTTTAAGATCAATTAATAATTTTATAAGTATAATTATTCATTTAAAAATATTATCATTAAACATTAAAACTATATTTGACATTTGAAAACATATATTATATTATATTTTTAATTTATTTTGAAATATACTTTTTTACTTTTAGAATTAAAATTTATGTGATGTAGAATTTTAATTTTATTAAATATTTTATTTTGTTTAATACATAATATAATACTGACCAAATAACTGCAATTTTTTTTAGTTTGAAAAATGTATTACCATGGTTAAAAAAATTTACTCTAGAAAAACTAAAATAATAGTAATAGCTTTAAATAACGGGAAAATCCTAAAAATTATAAACATATATATCCAAATGTTATATCAAGGGATTTCATTATCCACAACTAAAATAAACTCCATTATTAGTAAATTTCAGACATAGAACACTTGAAAGGTGAATTATACTTGTTTTTTAAAAAAATATGACTCCCCTACTTAATAAAAGAGGCATCTATAACAACTCTTATTACGATATAAAAATTTCAATCTATTTTTACCGTTTACACATTTACATTCGATAGACACATCTACCGTGTTTTTTGGTTCCTTAATCTAAGGAATATCCCGGAATCCTTCATATCAAAGAGGTACCACAGGAGAAAGTTCAAACTATCAACATGAATATTAATTTCATTTTTTACGATGTTTTGTTCTCTATACTTCACCAAAAAAATGATTCCATGATAATGTAATAAAATTAGTGGAATTTATATAATTATTATTTATTATAATAATTTCATAATAATTATCAACTTTTATGAACCCAATTGGAAGATGAGCCCGTAAGGGTATTATGGAGCTATGTTTTCCCTCGTCGCCACCTTCCTCTTCCCCATAGTGGATCTGCTACGGTCTCTTCCGGTGCTCTCTATATCAGTTCGTGGCTCTCCCTATTGTTATGGTTTCAAGTTACAGGCTCCGTGCAGCTTCAGTTCAGGATTCTCGGGTGTAAGTCTGGTTTGCGACGAAGTCCCTATGTTCACTAGAAAACACTTTGGAGCGTTCATGGGATCACGGTTTATGGAGGTGTGATATCGTCCTGGTTTATTAGTGCCTGAGGATTGTGGTAATGATTTGCGATGGATTTAATGCTTTGAAGGTTTACGATGGTCTCCTCTAGCCAGACTATTGGCGACAATGAGATTTATTTGGTTGATCTACGACATCCCGACATAGTGATGGGTTCTTTGACTCATCCTCTTTTATTCGTTTCCAATTTTGGATTTTACTACTGCTGCTCTTTTTTCTTTTTGTGTTTTGGTGTCAGACAGATCTAGTTGAATTTTCTCCAGGTTTCTTAGTCTTATGTTGTGCGATGGTTAAAAATACTCATCCTTCATTCCAGATTTGATGAATTTCTTGTTAGCATTTACGAATTTAGATATGGTGTCCTGCTTGATTTTATTCTAATCTCCGGTGATTTTCTTTTGGGAAGAACTCGTGATGGTTTTCAGTGGGAATAACTCGTGATGGTAGAAGAAGCTATGATGTTGTAGGTGTTTTTTTTTGATGAAGCTGTGTTCTTTTTTGATGGAGTAGAAGCTCCTCTAGTTATGTGTAGAATATTTAGTGGGGAAGATGGATGGTTGTTATTGTTTTGGATTAATGATCTTCATTTTCTGGTTGTTCATTCGCTACTCACAATGGATTTTGTTGTGGTGGAATTGATTTTGGTCTATAGAGTGTTGAATGGCTCGTGGTTGTGATGTGGTGTCTATGGAGTAGGGTGTAGTGTCCAGAAAACCTGGTCTTCCTCATTCTGGTTTCCTCACCTCCTTTTCTGGATTTCCTTAGGGTCATCTCACATCGTTTGACAGTTTGGGTGAACTCTGACTCGAGTCCACCGTCACGTTTGTGAATTTGGGATGATGTCAATCGTTACCCTGGGGGGTGCTTGCGGAGACCAGTTCTAGGGTTTTTCCTACTTTTCTAATGTTTTTCATTCCTGGTTTGTGGTGCCTCAGACTACTCTTGATGATTTCGACTCTAGTTGTGAAGGTTTTTTAGTCGTAAAGCTTGAATTGATTGTGCATCCACTGTGCTTGAATTTAGTTTATTGTGAAGGATTTTATTGTATTATGTGGAGAAGTGGGGAAGTGGTGAAGTTGTGATGTGGTGAAAAATTGAAGTCTTGTATGTTTTCTCACATTTCCATAAAAAGTGTTTGCATAATAATAAAAAAATCAATTTTCAGTAGTATCTACTCTTATTCTTGAGAAAAATGAGAACAAAATTAATGTGTCAGTGCAGACTACCAGTTCTTTATTTTGGAAATGTTTCAGGTTTACTAACCAACATTCATAGATTATTCGATAATGGTAAAGATGGAATAAATGTGACATTTTTAACTTCATTAATACTCTAAAATGAAATCACACTTTCTAAACTCCACTAAATCTATTGTAAGAAGAAATATTGTCTTTGTGTGTGTGCATAGTATCACATCCATGTAGCGATGTTGTTCATATTTCATCGCCACAAAACATGGATTGTTTATATATTAATTAATTAATTAATTTTATATTATTATTTATATAATTATATGATTTATTAAAGGTAATTTTAAAAATTAACCCATTAGTTAATATTCCACCTTTCATTCTTAAATTGTTTACAAAAATATCTTACCACTAATTTAATACTCAAAAATAAATAACTAGAATTATAAATTGATGAATGTAGTAAATCATAATTGATTATGGTATATATATTTAGTATTATAAATATTATATTAAATATGAACATGTTATCAACCAATTTTCATCATCATCGATATTTTAAACCATATTAGAAACAATCAATATCGAAAATATATGGAAATTTAAACAAACTACAAATAACTATAAAATTAATAATAAAATTGGTTAATTAATGATCATAAATGGGAATATATGTGAATATGTTTATAAAATAGTGAATTATGAATTTTGTTTTGTTATACAAGAGATCATTGATCATTTGTGGTAGTTGGGAATAAACGGGAAAATATTATTTTTTTCATAAAAAAAACTTTATGAAGTCATCAGGATTCTTGTATAACAAAAACTGTTGAAATATATTATTATTCTATCCTAAAATTGTAGTATATTTAATTTCCTATTTATTTTATGGGGAATAAAATTTTTACATAAAAAATATCTTATTAGATTTATTTCATTCTAAAATAAAAATATTATGTTAACAATAACTCATGTCCTCACCATGTGTGGTATTTTCTTCTATATCCATATTCTATTTCTCATTTTAAATCCAAATATGAAATATTTATTATTTTAAATAAAATTTAGAATAACATATTTAAATGAAATCATTATAAAAAAGTAATTAAATTTTTTTATAAAGCCTCTATTACTATTATTATTTTATTCTACTATTTTTATACAAAGGATATATGTCATATAGAGTCTTGTATTATAAATAAACCGATAAATTCCTTTATATTTCACTCTTATGGAGTGATTGAATTTTTGGTATGAACTTATCTAATAATTTATGTAAATTAATTTGATTCTCTAAAGATGTGTTCTCAGTCCCATTTTTCCCTTGGGTTATTTTTGATATTTTAGAAAATGCATTTCATGTGGAACATTTTTATGGGGATAAATAATATGTGATAAAGGGTGTGTATATTACCTTCAAATGCACTTGTAAAAATCGATAAAAATCACACTATAATATTTTGAAATGTGTAATGATTCTTGATCTAATATAAGAAATATGTTGTAACTCCTGATCCACTATGGGAAACATTTAGTGATACCATATTCACTATGAAAAATATGAACTGATTCATTACCCATTATAATAGGATATATATTCTTTTTCTCTTTCAAATTTCCTTGGAATATGGATTCATTATGTTCTATGGATCATGTTTATTGTCTCTTGATTCCCAGAAAATCATACATTGTAAATGATTGATCATTTTAGATGATATATCCATCAATTATGTCAATGGTACAAATTTTTTTCATTTCAAATAATATTTAAAAATACATTAATACTATACTAATTTATTCTCCAATTATTATAATATAATATCTATTATAATGTTTAAAATATTTTTCCTTATTATTTTTTGATATCATCCCTTTATTATGTTTCTATCCTTAACGTTATGTAGAAGAGTATAAATTACATAGAATATATAAGGGTGTCTAGTATTGCTTAATTATGGAGAAATTTGTATATATATTGTAAAATAAGATTAATTCGTAGCTCTTCTTAAAATATTATAGACCAATGGTTCTTGGGATTTTGGGATTATTACTGTGAAGGTTTGTTGGGTTTGTTCATTGTGACATCGGCTGGGGGTGTTCTCGCCGGTGAAGTGGAAACACCTTATGTGATTTGTTTTTGAATTTTAAACATGATGCTTGTTGATTTCAGGTTTGAATTTTGAATTTGAAATTCAGTAATGTGGGTGCTGGTTTTGTCTGTTGATGGAATGTAACGTTACTACTAACCCATAAATAGGATTTCTAAAATTATATAAAAAATGGATTTGGCTAATTTTTACCCTACGGTAATGATCAACATGAAATATGTGTGATTTCAGTTTTGAATTTTGAATTTGAAATTCGGTAATGTAGGTGCTGTTTTTGTCTGTTGATGGAATGTAAGGTTACTGCTAACCCATAAATCGGCTTTCTAAAATTATATAAAAATGGATTTGGCTAATTTTTACCCTATGGTAATCATCAACATGAAATATGTGTTTATCGTTGATCATCTTAATATAATTAAAATACTATATATATAGTATGTATTTTTAACACTACATTCATTTGTGTGGGTTGAGTGAACCTCAACCAATATTAACCATAAAAAATTCATAATCTTTTATTTACATCCTATAGGTTCTTGTCACCAGAAAATACCATCCAATCATTTCTTCATAGGATACCCAACAGAGGACATCTGCGATAGGGGTAATTACCCTAATCGAGTTCTTATATGTTTCAATATTATTAATCCATCATAAAATAGGATTTATTCATGAAATAATAATTAAATAAGTAACATTAGTTTATAAAAACGTTATTATATTGAAGGAACAACCAGTGTCCACCTCTTTTCCTTCTCATGAAAATGAAATACTATCTTGTGTGTACGTGTGGTGTATCATATCTATGAACAACGTATATCTTATTTAATCACCACCTCAAATAGAAATTTATAAGGATTTAATTAATTAATAAATATTATATCCAGGAAATAATTTTGATTCTAAAAATATATAATTAATTATATACCTTCATTTTTATCCTTCCCTTGAAAAAATTTAACATCACTCATGTGTACGTGTAGACTACTGCCTCTATGAATACTGTATTCAATTTTTCACCAAGAACAATCATAGATGGTTATTAATGATTATTTACTGTATAAATATTTCATGTATTTCATTATTAATGTTAAATACTGGTTATATGAATAATTATACAGAATTTTAAAAAAATAAATTTTAAGGATTTAAAATTGTGGAAAATTGGATTTTTATGTTTTCCATTTGAATCAACATAGTATATTCCATGAAGTGATATCGAATATCATCAAAAATATCAAATAATAAATTTTAAATATCCACTTACATATACAAGATGATGAATGTGTTACCAATATATGTGGACTAGAATCTCTGAACCAAAACATTCCAGGGAAAAAAATATATAATAAAATAATTATTTTTAACAAACAATTATTAATAAATTTGTAATGATAAAATATAATTGAATTTTATCTAAAAATAAAAATATAATTATGTTATATATATATATATATATGATAAATATATATTTATTATATAATATATTAGAGAATATTATACCAAATAAAAATTTGAGGTAAGCATTTCTTTTCCGAATTTAAATTTATTAAAAATAATTTCAGGATGTGCACCTTGATTTCATTTATCTGGTGTACTTAATTACACATTAAGGTAATTTTTTAAAATATTTCCTTTAATTATTTTTATTTATTGAACCATTTCTTGTTTTTCCTTTTAAATTATATTTTTTTTGATGTTACCAAATATGTTTGTATATATTTTATTGTCTCACTTTTTTCTAGTGTTAATTTTGACTCATTTAAATTAGGATGAATTCTTAGATATTTTTATCCTAAACCCCTTATATCATATTATAATTGGGTTTTCTATGGTGTTATTAATAATATTTCTATTTTTGGTCCCTTTGGAACCCAAATCAACTAGAATTGTATGTATAATAAATAGCAACACAATTTTTCATTTTTGGTTTAAAAATACCACCATTTATATCTATATTAAATTTTTTCATTAAGAATATTATTTTATAAAAATTAATGATTTCAAAAATAAATTTTATTTTCAATGATTATCTTTTGAAATATTTAAATTGAATATTTTAAAATTTTCTAATGTAATTCAACATTTACATTTCCTAAAAAAGAAAAAAAAATAATGTAATTTATGTCTTTTTCCACATGAATGGATTTTACCATAGTAAAAAACATTATACGTTATATATATTTATTTAATTATTTTTGTGGTTTTATAAATTAATTTCTTTTCCAATTATTTTTGGAATTTTCTAGATTATATAAATATAAAAGTGTGTCATATTTATTACTTCATGGAAAGGGATCTTAGTAAGAAATATACTCGCCTCACTGGGGAATCTTGAAATTCAATATAATTGGTTAAATATGATTGATAGTTGACTAATAATGAATATTGGTTATGTATTTTACTATTCAATCAATATAAGTGGAATGGAGTGTACTTGGTAAGTGATTTTTGAAGACCTAAATTATATAGCCCCAAGATGCATCTTTAGGTCCCAATAGATAACCAATAATGGGTAACACTAGATTTATGTCAGCATATATATATGATGACTTGATTAGGGACCTCATAGTATGTTTAAGAATATTTACAGATTTGTAGAGATAAAAAATATATATCAAAATCTTTCATTGAAAATGATCTCATGAGGAAATCAAGTTGAAATACCTTATTATTTGGATTTTTTAATCCATACAATTTATTGATAGTTTCCCCAGTATCACCATAATAAAAAGAGAAATACCTTAGAAATTATTGATTCCATCATTCATAAATTTTTTATTACTGTCTATAATATTATTATTTTTCTATTATTAGTGAATATATTCTTTCCAATGCTATTTGGTATAAGAATGTTCACTTATTATATACTCTTCTATATTAAATATTCCTTATTTATTCATTATAGCTTCAACCGTAAGAAACCTGTTACAAGGAATATTAGAAAACCCATTAATTTTTTACATTCCTTAGGATATTTTAAAGGAATATTTGAATTAATAAAATGATGTAGCATATATAAAAACAATTATTACATGATGATTATAATTTGTGTCATTATTTCAAATTTAATATGATTATCAATTTGTGTATAGTCTATTAAGACTACCACGCTGGTCGATTATGTGTGATGTGAACACTTGTATCATGAACTAATGTATCATAATATTCACCAACATTGGTTTTCTATTGTCATGGTTAATCTGGTTGTTAATAAAGAAAGTTATGTTGAAACCAAGAGACCAATATTTTAAAAATAATATATACTGTATTTATTTTGGATTAAACCTAAGGATTATCCCAAAAAAACTAGGGATATAATTTTAATTATATAAGTAAATATAACAAAATAAAATGGGATATCTATGTTAATGATATTGTTTATAAATGGGAAATATTGGAAGAAAATGTATCAGTTTCTATAATCATATGAAATGTTTGGATTTACTTTATATGAATGTAAATATGGATGTCATTAGACCTAAGAATATTATTATTTTATTTACGAATATGAAGCAAGCCATCATTAGAAACATTAGACATTTTAAACAATAAGTTGTTTCAATACATGATAAAATAATGTAGGGCTACATTGTAGAGAAAAATCTAGAATCAATTTATAGAACAACTAATCCTTTCATTGAAGACATATAAACCTCATACCTCTAAAATTTATCTCATGATTTGTAGACTAATGAATTGTAAATGTTTATTAAATAATATAATTTTTATTATTTGATTAATTGTGGAAATTTATTAAGAATGATAATGGGGATGAATCTTTAGAGAGAATGAAATAGAATACATTTTAAAAAATTTAGGTGATATTATTTGAAAACACTTTTCGTCAAGAAAAATGAGCTTATAATGAATGGTAATTTCAAAATTTAAAATAAATAGTATTGGAATATTTTATTGATTATGAGGCTAAGATTAAAATATTATCAAAAAAATTTGGACAGTGTAAAAAACATAAAAAATGATTCAATATATCATTTATAGGTTAAATTTGAGCATTTGATGGACAATATTATCTCAACCATTTTTATCATATCATGTTATGGTGTCCACATCGATATTTATATATTGTTAAATCATTATATATTATAGGGTCATAGAAAATAAAGAGATGAATATGGAAGCTATTCACGAAAGAAAAATACATATTCTAGAGTGCAAGAATATAAGGGTGAAACTTAAAACATGAGATAACTATGGAAGGAAACACCGAAGTACTTTCTTTGTGATAATGTTAACATATAACATGTTTGAAAACAAAGTCCACAAGGATAATTATTACAATAGAAAAAATAATTCTCCAATACATAGTTCTTTTACTATTTTAATATGAGGATATATTCAAATTGATTCCATATGAGATAAGGAAATTTACATTAAAAGGGGAAATTGTAGAAATTCAACACTTGTAATATTACTAAAACTTAAAAATATATCTATAATCTTATAATAGTTGTAAAATTGATTATAATGTCACTTTTATATTATGGTGTATTATATTTAATATCGACAAATACTTTTTATCATGAATGTTTTCGTAGAATTTTGAATCATCCCCAAAAAAGTTTATGATGGGATATTAATTCCTAACAACTAGTAAGAATATGGTTCCAAGAAGATTATATTTTGTGGTCTGGGTTGAATTGAGATGATATTCGTTAGTTGAAAACCTGGTTTTAATATATATTATTTTCATTGACATAATCTTTTATATCAAGTTTAATTCATTTTGAGGATTAATTAATGATTAATTATTTGATAAATCATTCAAAAAACATCATCGAACTACTATTATACTTTATACCGGTGGATTTTAAGATTATGCATAATAAGATTTCTTCGGGTGTTCACTTTAATGACACATATGATTTTTTATTTTATAAAAATGATAGTGAATGGAAAGATACATGTTGAATAAATTTTGTTTGTTTTTTGGATCATGCTATACAAACTATTATGATTTGTGTTCTTCCCCCATGAAAACGTATTAATGAATTATTATCATTTAATATATATGATAAAGTATTGGTGAAAAAATGATCAATATAATAAAAACAATTAGATTATCATTATATTAAATAATGATATCAAGTAATTTTGTATTATCATACTATATATCTGAAATGTAAATGTATTCCTCAAACTCGAATAAGTGGATGAATGATTTATTAATTCTTTTATACAGAATATAATTCTCCTATAAAGGTATTTGTTTGGAATCTCAATTAAAAATGCGGTTCATATAATGGTACATTAGATATTATAAAAATATATAATTAATAAATAATAATTTTACAAATTTTATATTAGAGATTATTTTTTGTGAAAAAATATACATCATTGGATATACTTATTTCATGATAATTTCAATTTTTTAGGAACAAATTATACTTTTAAAGTTTCAATTTATAAAAAGTGATGAGAATTTGAAAACCAAGGTATCATTAAAAATTATTTATAAATTTTCATTAATCATTTATACATAATTTTATCTTATTTTCATGTATTTTATATTATCATTCAAATACCAATTTTATATTAAATATAATTATGATTACTTGATCACCTAAGGAGTATTTTTTAAGGGTTTTTTAAATTTCATTCATATAAATTTTTATTGGATACTTTTAAAAAAATTATTTGATTACTAAATATTTTTTAAAGTGGATATTTATATTAATTCATATTAATATGTATTACGATCAATAATATTATCAACGTATGATACAAGAATAAGACTTCTCAATTTATATTTTATATAATATTTTTTAAAAAAAATTTAAATGTATTTTTGGATTTATTTTAATGTTAATTTTAGATAATTTAAATTTTAAATATGTGTAAAAGAACTAATTTTATTGAATAAATCATTAAAAATTACATAATGATTAATTTTATAGATTTTTATGGAATAATTTTTTTGGGGTGAATATGGAAAAATAATGTATTTAGAAATAGAGTCTGTTTTATGATATCATCATGATATAGGAATGAAACAAAGATTTATAAAACCTTTTTATAGAAAAATATTTGTTTTATATGTAAAATAAAATAATTTAAAATAATATGTTGAACTTACGGACCTCTTTTTGATATTTTAAAGTATATATAGTTATTTATTCGGAGAAATGTATTATTTTTGGTCAATTTTGTAAATTAACTATTATTGAGGTTAATTTTAGTTTGGGATTTGTTTTAAAGCCACGTAAAAATAAATATTTTAGTAATAAAATAATAAATTTAATTCATATTAATTTTATATTTTATTTTATAATTAATTTATTTTAATGTTTATAAATGAATTTTCTGAAATGAATTTTCCAGTATGTTTTGTGAAATTATATTATAAATAATAATAAAAACTATAGATATTAAGTTATATAAAATTAATTAAATATTTATACTAATTATTTGGAAAATATCTAATAAATTATATTATAGTTTTAGTCATAAAAAATCTCAGGTAAAAAAATTAATTACCACAGAAAATGTAAAATGAGATAAAAGGAATAAACTAAGTAGAAACAGAATAAATAATACAAAAGCCACATCATTAAATGAGGGTTTTAGTTATTTACTTATATAACATATTCACTACCCCATTAATTATCCATTGTATTCTAATTTCTTTAATAATGTAATTTTTTATAGTAAAAATTAATTTAAAAAAAGATCCACTCCTCTCACATATATAAGGATCCCCTCACCCATCACTTTTAAAAACTCCATAAGAACTTTATATCAAAGAATTTATACATAAATGACTACCCATTTCCATTATCAATGGCGTATTGTCTCTATTATCACCAAAAGTCCATCCTATGAATGACTAAGGAGAGGTCTAAATGAGTATATCTGAGGATTATGTAATTATATTAACTATGTTTTTCCATTACCCATTCATCATAAAAATATTCCAAATGTTATTTAAACATATAAATATGATGAAATATATGTAATTATTTTACAACAATGTTAATATTTTTATGTTACAACAATATCATATATCTATTCTATCTGTTGGATAACAGATACATTTCTTACATGTACCTGCATACTACTACCTCTAGGAATGACATATTTCATTTTTCATTACCACATCACATGTACAGTTATAAAGACATATTGATTTAAGAATTTTGATATTATATATAAATATATATATATTATTTTATAATTATAAATCAGAATATACATTTAATTCCATTTATCCACTGAAAACTGAAAAAGTCAGTCATATGTATAGGCATATTACTGCATCAATGATCAACATATTTTATTTTTCATCACTAATATAAATAGTTTAAAATAAAGGTGTATAAATATGATATTTAAATAATTAAAATTTTAATTAAATTGTAATAAAAATATTTTTATTCAATAGAATATCAACACATTTAAATATAAATGAAATTCATAAAAATGTAGCATTTTTATGATTTCCATGATAATAATCAATATAAATTCCATGAATTGTACATGTAACTAAATAAATATGTAAAAAATAATATAATAATTCATTTACATAATACAAATTATGGATCAATGATGATGGTAAAAGGACTAGAAGCACTAAACTAAAACATCCATGTAAAATTGACTGGTAAACAAAATATATTATTTTAAAATGAAAAAAATAATAAATGATTATATGAAATTTTAACTAAATGGTTTCACGTAAAATATTTATACGCACTACTATGATATATCTAATATAAATAAATTTTTTATAATTTTTTTATAGACTATATAACTAACAAGGTGTCGTAAATAAGGGTTCTTATTCTCAATTTTGATTTCTCGATACATGTTCCATGTATTGAACTAGGCATTATTTTATATTGTTTACTTACATCACCAAAAATATATTTTTAAATATTATATCATTAAATTCTTGGTATTTGAATAAATATATCATTTTTTATATTTTGATGGATATTGATTCAAATGTACCCAATTTTGTAAGGATAGTTATTCGGTCTCACGTAGTATCGTTATTATTTATGTTACAATTTTTATTTTTGGAATTTTATGTTCCTTATATCATTAATCAAATAGGTTTTTTATCCCCAAAATATTTCATAGGTTGTTAGTTATTCATTCTATTTTTACTCTCTTTCATACTAAAATCAATAGAATTATATTTATAAGAAAAGCTAACCTTAATTTCTCAATTTATAGTTGGGTATATTTTCCCTATATATCTATATTATTTTTCCTTCTACAAGAACGTTCCCATGTTTACATAAAATATCTATTCAAAAAATTTCTCATTATCATAATTTGTATATTTTATGGATTTAGAGAAATATTTTAAAAATATTAAACCACACTAATATTTTGTTTCTAGTATAAATGTGATTAAGTAATCTATTTTTTATGATCTTCAATATTAATTGATTTTATAGTTATTATGAACATTATTTAAAAATAGATTCTTTTAAAAATTTATAACGGTTTTAAAAACTAATATATATTTCTATTATACTACTTTTTTCATATTATATCAAAAGAAAAGGATATTATTTTCATAAAATTATTGAAATGTAATCACAAAAAAAAAATTATTCTATTGAGCAGAACATATAAAAATTACATAAAATATATATAATAGATATATTTATCATTAAATAAGTAATTTTTATTATGTATTCTATTTTTAATTCAATACATGAGGAATATATTGGAGGTGATATGTGATAGGTATGGCCTGAAATTATATAACCCCCTATATAAATGCTTTGGTCATTGAAACAAACAAGAATCGGTATCATATGATATATAGCGGCTGAAATATTTATTAATTTGTTTCAATGAATATATGGAATTGTGGTGATTTTTTAGTTATTTTTGTAGCCTATAATTACATTTACCATAAAACATCATGTGAGGTCCCATGAGAAATTTTTTTTGGAATAAATCCTTATTTTGACATTAGGGATAATCCTACCCTATTTTTAAAAGTTTCCAAGTTGATGTCTTTGAAAATGAGAAATATTTATGGTATTGTTCATTGAGTAATGAAGAAATAAGATTTTTAGTCTGCATGTTTTTGATAATTTTATTTTTAATGGATATATTCTTGATAATTTTATTTTTTATATGTCACATGAATTTGATTTCCTACTTCATTGTATTATTTATATCAAATGTATTCATGACCATTTATTTTATATGAAACTCTTTAATAAGAATATGAGATCATAAATTGTATTATTTTCCTTTCCATGAGGTACCAAAAAGGGATAAGTGAATCAACTGTAGCATTAAATCAAAAGAACATGAATTTTCCAGGATTTATATATGTTCTGTCCTTGGTTTCTAATCAAGTATTATAATCATGAGTAAAAATGTTTTTCTAATACCACTAAACTCACTATTATTATGTGAATCCATATATTTCATCACATACTAAGTTAATATAATAATCATCAACTCTAGGTTTATATATTAATTTTTCATACTTTCATCACATGAGGAAGAGTTAGATCAGTACTAGACCAATATAGATGGTGTAATTTTTATCTTGTGTTTCAAATGTCATTTATTTCAAATTAAATAAACAGTATTTCAAAAATTATAAATAGATAATTATGAATTCAATTGTTATGGGTTGTACACAAAACTGGATATTGAATCAAGAATTAAACTACATAAAATAATGTGAATCATCAATATCATTTAATGAATACATGGTATTTGAAACAACATAAAATTTTGTTGAATCAATTCCAAAAAATAAAATATTTACCTTTTTAAATAATTTTAATGTTTTTATTTATTGCTAATATATCAGGTAAACCATTTTGAAAAATGTTATTGTGGATGTTTAAACCATTGAAAAATATTATAATTTCAGGATAGTTAATTCCAATAAAAAATAAAATGAAAATCCAAATTTAAGCATATTTAATAGTAGTTATAACCATTTTTATTGTAATTTTATTGTTTTAAGTATAGAATTATAACATATTAAAAACTAGTTATAGAGCCAATGAAATTAATATATGTTTTTTTAACAACATAGACAGTAAATTATAGTTTTCCAATACTTTGTAATTTCTTCAACTTCAAAAAAAATATTTAGTAATTTTCTAATATTTGAATTATATTAAACCACTATAATAATATTAAAAATTTAATCATGAAATGTAATAAAATATGACATAAAATTATTAAAGCATAATAAATATTTTTTATAGAAATTAATATTTTCTATATAACCATAAAAAATTATATTAGTAAAAAATATGTGTTAATTAAAGAAAAACCAAGTAATTTTTTATCAATGATAAAAAGTTATAATACTATTAATCAATTAAATTTGTATTCTAGGGACCCATCCTTACACATATATATCTAATTCTAAAAGGTGTAGTGATAAATCCAAATAAAATACAACATATTTTTCTAGGAACATCATCTCCATAACTATGTCTAAATTGAGATGTTAAGTGATCATCATTTTATAACTGAATTCCATATTTTGGTTCCTATATTTGAAGAAAATGAAAAAATAAAGTATATCATGTTAAACAATATTATAGAAAATATTATTATTGTAATACAAATAGGAACCATTTATACCATGTCAGTATAGAAAATGGTGGATTAATTTATTTTGGAAGTACTCCAATTATTACTTTGAACATGTCCAAAAAATTACCTTTTTTATTATACTAGTTATCCCAATCAATCATGTCTGACTAATGCCACTGTAATTTTGTTTTCCAATATTATGATAATTTATGATAATGACATTTTATGGCCACAATTCAGATCCATGGAAGGATAACAAATTGTATTGATTGTTTGTGGGGACCTCCTAAAGTCTGATGATGCGAATTTTCTAATTAGATCATCTATACATGAACACTATTCTCACTACCAAAAAACAAAAAATTAACATTACATTAGGATAAAATGGTGTTTGAGAGGTATTTGAATCAGGTTATTATTTAATTTTTAAATATAAATTGACTAATTTAAAATAATTATGAATTAGTAAAACCAAGTAATTATTAATATTATTAACCCTATTATTATAGTTAGTTATTTCTTGTAACTTTTGTGTAACTTCATATGCACATCAAATACAAACTCAGTTCATTATATTTGATGAATAAGCTCATTAACCTTTATCATTAATGTATAAAACTTATTATTATAATGTATAAATTATATGATGTTAAAGACCTTTGAATTTCTGAATAATTAACTATTTACATTTCTCTTTCTTCTCATTGAGAAACCCTTCATGTGATAACCTAATATTGTACTATATAATATTTTATTTAAATAAACACAATGTTGATAGATTTTTTACACACAACACTAAAAAAATGGGTCCCCACATATTAGAATATTATTTTTAAGAATAATATTATAAAAAACAAATACAAGTTTATAAATGGAAATTCATAAATTTAGAATTCTTATATTTAGAAGAAAAATAATTAACATAAATAGAATTTATGTTTTTAATTATTTGTGTATTTTACAAAAAAAACACAAAAATCCCCATTTATAAAAACTATTATTATTATATTTAATATTTCAATATTACAATTCATATGCTAACATTATTCAAATTATAGATTACTATGATATAATATTTAAAACACTTAATGATCAAAAAGTACATTATTTGATAAAATAAATTTTTTATTTATATTTTTAAATTCCATACAAAAAATAAATATATAAAATAAATATATTCCATTTTATAAAAAAAGATGTATGTTTATAAGTTCACAATTTGATTGTGGTTTATTTTTGGTTTTTTCCATAAATAATAATATATTAGTGAATTGTGAAAAATGTGGTTTCTTAAAAAAATTTAAATTTTAATAGTTTATCAACATAGAGAATGACCTATAAGTTCATGAAAACATATAATTGAATAATGATTTATTTAATAAGTAAAAAATCGGTATCCTGAGATGTTATTTTGAACTCAAAACATAATGTAAATTTTTATAGGTAATGTAACATTTTATTCTAAATAGAAAAATTTATTTGTCTACACTTTAAATTATACTTTTTTTTTGTAAAATACATGTTTCAATTTTGTGAAATCCAAATAAAATGTTTTAATTATTGTAAAATAGTTTATATGATGGGTATTAATAATAATTACAATTTCAATCAGCATAATCATTTTAAACATAAAAACATGGTTTTTTAAAAGGTATGCTATATGTGCGGTATGACTAAAATTTATTGATATTATCTCATTTAATTTAGTTATGATACAATTATTTTCATATTTTAAATTATCATATCATGAATTATTCATTAATATAAATTCTATATTTAATCATTAATATTTTTTGCAAGGATAAGGATTAATTACATTAATTAAAGGGTTAATTGTATTAAAAGATAAAAAATAAAATGATAAGACCTCTATTAATCAATATTTATTCAGAATGAATGGTGGATTGGGTTATAAACATGAAGATTATTTACAACTAAATATTTCCAAAATTTTGAACCGTTTACATGGATTAGTGTCATTCCATTATTTAAAAAAATTTGTATTTAAAAAATCTTATATTTCCTCACTTATAAAATTTTAATACATCACAATCCTAATGAATCCATTATTTCATAAATTTTATTCTTTAAAATTTTTCATTTTACCCCTATTAAATCTCTCTCTCATGTTCATGATCAGTGGGGTAATAAATATTCCCTAAACCCATATAACATCAAGAAGGTTTCCAATATAAAATTTACTTGATCTTTGTAAGTGGGTTGATTTTATTTCTTATTTATTCATATTAATTTATTTTAATAACAAACTAAAAATACATTATATTATAATTATTTGAATATTTTTAATATTCTAAAATGTTTTTATATTTATTTTAAAACTATTATTTTCTTAATACCATCTTCCTAAAAAATAATGTCGATCATGCATTTTTTGAAATTTCTACCACCAAAAAATGATCTCGTCAATTTTTCACGACCACCTCCATTATCAAGTAATAATGAAGGAATTTAATAATAATTATTATGTATTTAATATAACTATGATTATGATGAATAAAATTAGTATCAGCCATTGTTCCCTTGCATTAGTTGTGAAGTGAAATCATTTACAATGTGTTGTCTACCGTACGTCCTCTAGGAAATAATGATTTCAATATTTCATCTTGATATTCATTAATCTTCCAAACCACTTAAATTATGAATTATTGATTAAATAAATATTTATTTTATCATTCTTCTTATTTTAAAATGGTATTATACACTTCCTTAACCACACTCACCCATCACGTTATAGAGTATCTTTGATTGTGTCAGTTTAACCACCAACATTATTAATATTTACACGAACCCAAACCTCCAAAGGTTCATCATTGGAGATGGATATGAAGGTTGATAGAAAATAACTACATTTTCCCACCTCCCATTAGCATTGTATTGGAGACTATCACAATGGTAAAAATTAATCAAAACTATGAGGCATTTCAATATATATTAAAATTATAACGAGAAAGGATAAATAAACCACAAGAAATTAAATTTCATATTATAAAAATGAATCAAAACCAATACCATAATGTATGTATAAGTGAAAAATATATTGATAAAAATCTCCAAACAAATACCAAAAAATATACTATGGTTGAAAATGAGAAAATTCACAATAGAGAAAGTAAAAAATGTACAACGTAGTCTATGAATTCCTCCATGAAACTATAATTTTTATTATATGAATAGGGTTAGAATACAAGTATTCTTGGAAGGATAATACCCAATATTTCTAATGGAAAATTGAAAAAGTGCATATTAATGAACCCATAAGTAATCATTATAACCAAAATTACATAATTATGTTAGTGAACCAACAAAATCATCATGAGGGAAGACTCAGAAAATTACACAACCATGTTTATTAGAATAATAAGAATCATATAGATAAATGATACCAGGTATCACATTCTCCACTACTTTTCTACTCGCAATACCAGACATCATACATATTGGAACTCCCATATCTTCTAAACATTATATCATGCCTAACATCACATGTGAAGTAGGACAACAGATTATATCTCATTGGCTACACCTTGGAAAAAACAACACATGTTTCCCAAATACCCATGTTCAATCACACCTCAACCATTATCAGAATTATATGGTTTCATAAACATGATTGAAATAAAAAATGTTCCCACATTATATAATTTACTAATCAATAATAATCTATATCATTACATATCATCTTATCACATCGTTCCTGTAAATATCTAACCCATCACATCACATCGCATCACATCTCAATAGTGAAATTTTGCATTTTACCATCACATACCATATATGTTAATGATCCTAGGAGGGTAAATTGGGAATGAGTGGGTAGAAATACATCAATCCTCTCCACCATTATATTATGACAAAAAATCCCAAAAATATATTATTTTCAACACAACGTTCTCAACATGGGTTGATGCATATATAAATAAACTGAAATACATGATATATATTTAATATCCACTCATAATTTCAACAAATGGATTAATAAAAAAACTATCCAAAATCTATACATTACCACCAAGTCTCATAACAATAATCTAATTTAATTCTAACTCCATGTTCTCCACATCACACAACATGCCAAAACCAACAAACCTTATTCAACATTTTGTAACAAGTTAAAACATTCTTGGGATTTTCCATTACCAACCCATTTAATTTAAATAGATAATTTATAACATTTTTCCCTCCCATTAATACCATTATTTTAACTCATTAATTCCTTTTAAATGAAACTATATTTAACCACAAATCCCATATTATTTTAATATTATATTAACTATTCCATCCAATTCCATTTTAACTAAGGCCATTTCACATTCATTATTAGAAAAATTGTTCCATCACTACTAGTGAATCAAGAACAAAAATAACTAAACACAACCACATTACTCATCCCAACCAACCCACATTGATATAATAACACAACTGAACCACCACCTTTAAAAAACTGCAACATCACCTCCTTTATTCCATCACTACAACCCCATAATACAACTATATAACCCATCAAATCCCACCACCCACATCACTACAACACTTAAAAACACCACAAAAAACATCCAATTATAATACAATCCCCTCAAATTATACAACTAAACATGAAAACCATACATCAGACATCAATATATTCATGTAAAATCTTCATACATGTCAACAACATTTCATCACATTCAACTTCTTTATTTTGTTGTATTCTCACACAAGCCATATTTCTAGGGACACCATTTCAGTGTCAAAATGTTAGTTGTTATCCAATTTACATTTTCATTAATGAAAAAAATACATAAAAAGGGTTCCATATAAACATATCCACATTGACAAAAATCCCAAATGGATGTGTTTTTTGGTGAGGCATAAATCCCGTACAATCAAAATATTATTAATATTAATAGATTTCATCAAGGTGATTTCATTCCGACCACACTTGAATTTGAATTATACTAATTAATTATATTTAATTAATCCAATGAAAACTATATTACTATATTGTAAAAATAGTATAACCCCTAATTAATTATACCTAATATTTTAAATGATGGATCCCATTTTTCAAAAAAGATTAATGTTCCTGTACGGATGGGTAAAATGAGAGAGGGGCCACAAATGAGTGCCAAAATGAATGATAACAATAATAACAACCTAGAAAAAAATACCCCCTTAAAGGAATTACAAAACTATGGATTTCATGGACATGAATCCCACCTGATATTAATAAATATAAGAAAATATGTAGTTGACAGGAGGGGAACTCACAAAAACTATAATGAATCGATCTTCCATGACTAGTTTGAAATACATTTATTTGAATATAAAAGTAATACTAAATATTCACTTGATTCACCCATAAAATTTTAAAGAGTATGGAAATGATATTCGGAATTAGGGGATCTAGAAAATTATTCACAATTTTTAAAATAGAGGTCTATGAGGAATTCTATTGGACCAGAAAATATAACTATTGGAAATTGATTGTATTACAACGTGGGACCCCTCACCCTGTCACAAAAAAATATGTCAAATGTAATGTAACACCCCGAGCTTCCACGATACGCTACTCATTCAATAATGCAATAGCTTGCATTGTACGCAACTTCGAGTTCTAAAACACCGCGACTAATCAAAGTAGCCATTTTGAATAGTAATTACCACTTTTTAAAATTATAGAAATTTTATATTTCATAATGGACTTCATTTTTGTATTCGTAATATCAAAATTATCCAACGTTGAATTTTTTGTAATTTTCTGAGAACTTCCAATTTTTTATGAATAGTGAAAATTACTTAGAAACAACTTTTTTTAATCAAAATAATTTATAGTGATAAATTATACTATTTAGTGGTTTTAAAGTATAATTAGAATATATGTTTACCATTTTATCCAATGGTGGTCATTAGAATTAATTTAACATTGAAATTGGACATAAACAATTGCCAATCTTTTGATATAAATTGTTTCATAAAAACACGCTATTGTTGTGACAGCGGGAATTAATTATAAAATTAATTAATGCAACTTATATGTTTGGAATTTTGTAAAATAGACATCATTTTTTAATTTGGAATATCAATTATAGCTTATGGTGAAATTTTGGCATTGTTCTGAAAAACTTCAATTTTTGATGAAAAGTGAAACCACTAAGTGGTAGTTAAATAACTGATTTTTCGTTTAAATGAAATATTACCACTCCTGTGATGTGATTTTCAAAAATCTGACATAAATGGTTGTCATTAAGAAGTAAAATGTTGTTCAATGAGATTAAAATAAATTTTTGGTGAATAGTAACTTTTAAGTTCTTAATCGCGATTAGAGGTAATTAGTGTAGTTTGAGGTAAAAATAATGTTTTAATAATATGAGATGAGCTTGACACTTGTCCTGCTCCTATTGGATGAGTCATGGCCGACCAATACAACCCATGTGTCAACTTGGGGACCCCATGGAGACACTTTGGTTGGAAAATGACATTAATATATATTTATTTAATGTTAAAATTAAATTGACACAAACATGAGTTGTTCTACTAAAACAGTATTTATGTGGGGTTAAACAAGTCCATATTTTGACTATAAATATTCATTAGAAAGCTAAAAAGATTTCCTACATCATAGTATTTTTTTTATAATTTTTAGACATTACATAAATTAAATTCTTTATGACATCATTATGATGCAGCGATGACCTCATTATTTAACGATTTTAATAAAATAAAAAGATAATGTAAAATCCAAGGCTTACACTTGTCCAAAGACTATTGGATGGGTAGATTTCTAACCCTTATCAACTTAACCACTAATTATATAAGTGTGGGACATTTAGAATCCGAAAATCATTGTATAATAATGTAACATTTCAATCTTTCCAAAAGAGCCCCTCCTCTCCTCTTATAAAAGGCCCCCACCTCTACCACCTGATTCACACTTTCAAGCCATTTGGTTCGGCCAAACTCTGCCCAAATACTCTCCCAACTTACCCATATTACACCTAGAAGCCTAAATTTGGGCAGAAATCTTCCCAAGGAAGCCTTTGGCTCAAATCAAAAAGAGTTACCCGATTTTGAGGTAATGTCTTCTCTAATGTTGTTTTGTTTTATTTTTCTTCTCCAACCCCCTAAACTCTTTTGATTCATTTCTTTTGTAACAACACCAGTATCCTCAATATACTAGGATGTTGTTATAAGAAGGATTAGAGCTACACTTACACACACCTACATCTAATGGTTAAAGAACATACGGTTTCTGTGGATGGTGAATTTCTGCCTCACGAAACGATTATTGTTCAACACTCATATAACACCTTCAAAGGTGGCCATTAAGATGTCACTATATTTTTATATGATATATAATATGTTTATGTTTTACTTATGCTTCTGTATTTCTCATTTATGGCATACTTTATTATTTCCATTATGGGTAAACGCGATAATTTTATTTTAGGAAATGCGGACTACCGCCCCCTCAAAGTGATTTGAATCGTTAATGCCATATGTGGGATGTATAAAGGATGGAGTAAATGGTATTATACAATATATTAAAATTGAATTATATTATACATTTATATCATTATTATTTCATTCCATTAAATACGAAATAGAAATGAAAGTAGCGTTCATGCGTACGTACGGCTTACCGTCTCCATGAACGGTGCATTTCATTTCGTACCTCTAAATGTTACGTAATATTATAAATGAATGTATATACTGGATATATATGATATATATGACATCTAAATCATGAATATAATTCTGGAGATAGTGGATATTCTACCACATAAACAACTTGCAATTATAAGAAGTTTATTGTTGACTCAAGTACTAAAGATCGACAAAACGACCGTTATTAACTTAAAAAAATTACATAATGTTCATATCATTGTAATAAGTGATATAAAAAGGATAATGAAATTGAAAATGGTTCTTAATAATTTATATATTAACTCTAGTTTATTATTCAGGAGGTTAAAGAACGGTTGAGTCAAGTCGGACACGAGGTAAGGGAACATCTTAACCCAATTTCCATTCTTTGGGTTAATCTCCTACTTTCAAATTATGTCATGATATTATTATGTCCTATATTGTATTTTTAATTTATTTATGTGTACTTATAGTAAATACACATAATAGATCTATTTTATTTAAAAAATTGTCTTTGTAAGGGAATTTATTGACCCAATTTCCATTCTTTGGGTTAATCTCTTACTTTCAAATTATGTCATGATGTTATTATGTCATATCTTGTATTTGTACTTTCTTTATGTGTACTTATAATGAATACAAATAAAAGATCTATTTTATTTTAAAAATGATCTTTGTAAGGGAATTTCTTAACCCAACTTCCATTCTTTGGGTTAATCTCCTACTTTCAAATTATGTCATTGAATTATTATGTCTTATTTTGTATTATTTATGTGTACCTAAAGTGAATACACATAATAGATCTATTTTATTTTAAAAATGATCTTTTTAAGGATTTTGTCTCAATCTCCTTTCATTGAGGCATATTTGGTTTTATACACAACATTCTTTTATACGGTGTACAAACCCCTTTGACTTTTACGTTTATTCAAGAGGTTTTATTTTATAATTATGTGATTTTTAAATGATTTCAAAAAAGATATATTTCTCTAAAATATATGAAAATCCAGTGCAAATGTATACGTATTTAACGCAAGATTATAAATGTTTTTAGAAAACCTGACTCTCGAGTGTGGTAGATATGAAGGGATTGGGCGTGGACCCATCATGGCCTGTAATTAGTCGAGCAGTCTCAGAATTAGTTATTTTTTTTTCAGAAGCTTGCATAATGTTTTCAGAAAAACACTTGAGTATATTTAAGCAATTTTAAACGTAAGTATCTTCTAAAAAAATTGCATCGGTAGGACTCATGATACAACTAGACGTGGAATTGGCAGAGGCCCTTTCCCAATTTGATTTATTGTTTTGGCCGAGGCCTTAATCATTTTAGACGTCTTGGCCGAGGCCTTGAAAAAATGTTTCAGAATGTCTGGCATTATACATTCCCTCATTATGAAAGTAGTTATTCATATTGCATGTGATTATTCGACCAGTAGAATATCCATGTGAAGAAGTGAATGGCATTATCTCATTTTACTTTTGCCATATTATGTTGATGTTATAGTTTAAAAGGCTTTTGTTTTAGTTATACATTGCCTTAAATTTTTATGTTTATTTATGAAAGATTCAGCAATATTTTTATCCTTACTGAGCATCTGTGCTCACCCCTTTCAATGTTTTAATATTTTCCAGGATGTGGAAAAGTATTTTAGGAATGACCTGCAGGGATAGTCAGAAGAGGATATGAGTGTGGACTATGAAGACTTTGTTATTAGTTTTTTACTTTATGATGTAATGTAAGACTTATGAATGTATCTAGTGTTTCCAAGGCTACTAAACTAATCGGTCTTTCAAGACTTGATCTTTTGTGATCATGCCAATGTTACGAAGTAATGCACCAGCTCTGGGTAGCTGGGGTCGGGGCGTTACAGTTGGTATCAGAGGCAGTTTAGTACTAACCTTGGAAGATAGATTTAGACAAACTCTAATTAGAGCACCTAGACCTAAGATGAACTTTGAGGATTAGTAGAGAAGAACTTCATAAAAATTTTGGTATTGTAGAGATTTTGTGAGTTTTCCGAGCAATACATCCCTGTCTGGATACGAGCAGGTAGAGGCGGCTCTGGCACAGATGTACCTAGGGGTAAAACCCGAAAACACCGCTTTGAGCTAGACTCGAACGGGAACTGGTGCACGACAACGGGCCTTGCTGCACTCTTGGTTACGACACTCCCGGGGGATATGCTTAGGATAATTCCCATTTTCTTTACAAACCACTATGAAGGGTTACGAGTATATACTTTCTCAAAGAAAACATTTTTATAATTATGGATTATATCCATAATTAGTTCAATTTATGTTAAGTGTTTTAAAAGTATGGAATTATGTATTTTTATTCATAAACTAATCTAGTTTATGCCATTATTTAGAAATGGCGCCTAGTGGACGGAATGGAAACTGTATCAACGCACGCACTCCGTGTAGGGATTGCCCTCCTGCTCAAGATTATTATGGTGGAGCTAGTGATACAACTGGTGCTGATCAGCTTCTCACCGTACTGGGACAACTCACGCAGGTTATGAATAATAACCTTACTCGTATGGAGCACCCTGATCCAAAACGTGGAGGATCAATGCTAGACCGTTTCATGAGGCAAAAACCACCAACCTTCAATGGGTGTACAAATCCTATAATAGCTAAGAAATGGATAAATTCCTTAGAGAAAATATTCCATGCCTTGGGGAGTAGTGAAAGGGATAAAGTTGTCATGGCAGTTTACCGCCTCACTGGAGATGACGATCAATGGTGGTCACTAATTCAAAACACAAAGGAAGATGATGAATTAACAAACATGGAATGGTAGGAGTTCAAAGAGATGTTCTTAGAAAAATAATTTCCTCGAGACCATCGAGCGGATATGGAAAGGCAATTTCTGAGCCTGAAGCAGAAGGAGGATGAGAATGTATCAAAGTATGAGGCTAACTTTACAAGGTTAGCGAGGCATGCTGCCAATTATATACGTAACCCAAGGAGTAAGATTGATCGTTTCTTTGATGGGTTAAAACCATTTCTCCGTCGAGCTTTAGTATCACAATCCATCTCATCATACGAAGATATTGTCTCGTGTGCTATCAAGATATAAAAGGAATTCTCTAAGTCTTATGAAAACAAAGTAAAGAAAGAGAAGAAGAGAACGGTGGAACAAGAGACAGATAAAGGGAAAAAGGGAAAGAAGGATTTTCCATTATGTGATAATTGTGGGAAGAATAACCCTGGTACTTGCCTAAAAGGAATGGGAGTTTGTTATAAATGTGGAGAAAAGGGTCACCAGGCTCATGATTGCAAGGGAAAGAAAGAGGCTATAAAAGTTGAATGCTACAATTGTAGAGAAATGGGTCATTATGCAAATGAATGTCCTAAGAGTCAGGGAAACTTACCTCAGAAAAGGTCAAGGGATCAAGGACAATCATATGTTGTTACAATAGTTGAAGCAGAATAACTAATGTATTGGTGCTTTTGGACTCATGGATTATATTCTGGTTATTAGAATAATGTGATATATATATATAAGGATTGTACTGCAGTACTTGTTGATTTCAGTAAGGTTTTAATATGATGAAGGTAATTATATTTTTAGTATGTGACAATAAGAGAAACTTTACTTTGTTTGGGGAATCTGATAAATTGATTTTGGAATTAAGAGACCTTTTAGAGAAAGTCTGGACAAAGGTATTTTGGATAACTATAATGGTTGGAGTGGATAAGTTGATCTTTGGATAGTATTGTTTAAGGTTAAAAAATTTATGAAGATTATTTTTTGGAATATTATGATACTATAGTTTTAGGAAAAGGACAACCGGCAGGGTGGGGCATAACCCGTCGCGTCGGACAAAGCTGCAGGAATCGAACCCACAATCATAGTGCGACAGGCCTTTATTTCCTACCACTAGCCTACAGGAAGTCCCTGGTTATTACAAAATAATTTTACTAATCTAAATGGTATGTGTTAACATTTGGAACCTTATACAATTAGGATAAGTATAATATTTTTGAGTTCTATTATCTTTTTGAGTGAAAGATGAGTTGATGGTTGAAACTCTAATTGTCAAGCATAAATATATATATACCTATCTCTTATTCAATGAATAAATTAATTATTAAACTTTATTAAAGAGATATTAAAACAAAAAAATGTGTTATCCTAATACCTTATGTCTTGTTGAACTGATGATATTTTAAATCAACATAGATTGAAGGCTTTGAGGCCCTCAATTTGACAGTTGATTGTAATTGATGACCCCAATCACTCCCTAAAAATATTTACGTTTTTCCTCCAATTATATGTCTCTAATTTCCACCAATGTTCTACTAATCGAGATCATAATTGGGTGGTGACTTTTTCATTTCCCTTTCCCTCTTATTAAGGCTAAATTTTATTAATCTTATTTCCGATGTGTGTTTTCCTCAAAGGTATTTTCTCTTTTCAACCTTTTATTTTCAAAGAAAAATTTCAAATTGTGAGGATGCAATTTATTGAAGGAGGGGAGAATATAACACCCCGAGATTCCACGATACGCTTCTCATTCAATAATGCAATAGCTTGCATTGTACGCAACTTCGAGTTCTAAAACACCGCGACTAATCAAAGTAGCCGTTTTGAATAGTAATAACCACTTTTTAAAATTATAGAAATTTTATATTTCAAAATGGACTTCATTTTTGTATTCGTAATATCGAAATTATCCAAAGTTGAATTTTTTGTAATTTTCTGAGAACTTCCAATTTTTTATGAATAGTGAAAATTACTTAGAAACAACTTTTTTTAATCAAAATAATTTATAGTGATAAATTATACTATTTAGTGGTTTTAAAGTATAATTATAATATATTTTTACCATTTTATCCAATGGTGGTCATTAGAATTAATTTAACATTGAAATTGGACATAAACAATTGCCAATCTTTTGATATAAATTGTTTCTTAAAAACACGCTATTGTTGTGACAGCGGAAATTAATTATAAAATTAATTAATGCAACTTATATGTTTGGAATTTTGTAAAATAGACATCATTTTTTAATTTTGAATATCAATTATCGCTTATGGTGAAATTTTGGCATTATTCTGAAAAACTTCACTTTTTGATGAATAGTGAAACCACTGAGTGGTAGTTAAATAGCTGATTTTTCGTTTAAATGAAATATTACCACTTCTGTGATTTGATTTTTAAAAATCCGACATACATGGTTGTCATTAAGAAGTAAAATGTGGTTCAATGAGATTAAAATAATTTTTTGGTGAATAGTAACTTTTAAGTTCTTAATCGCGATTAGAGGTAATTAGTGTAGTTTAAGGTAAAAATAATGTTTTAATAATATGAGATGAGCTTGACACTTGTCCTACTCCTATTGGATGAGTCATGGCCGACCAATACAACCCATGGGTCAACTTGGGGACCCCATGGAGCCACTTTGGTTGGAAAATGACATTAATATATATTTATTTAATGTTAAAATTAAATTGACACAAACATGAGTTGTTCTAATAAAACAGTTTTTAAGTGGGGTTACACAAGTCCAAATTTTCACTATAAATATTCATTAGAAAGATAAAAAGATTTCCTACATCATAGAATTTTTTTTATAATTTTTAGACATTAAATAAATTAAATTATTTATGACATCATTATGATGCAGCGATGACCTCATTATTTAACGATTTTAATAAAATGAAAATATAATGTAATATCCAAGGTTTACACTTGTCCAAAGACTATTTGATGGGTATATTTCGAACCCTTATCACCGTATCCACGAATTATATAAGTGTGGGACCTTTATAATCCGAAAAGCATTGTATAATAATGTAACATTTCAATCTTTCCAAAAGAGCCCCTCCTCTCCTCTTATAAAAGGCCCCCACCTCTACCACCTCATTCACACTATCAAGCCATTTGGTTTGGCCAAACTCTGCCCAAATACTCTCCTAACTTCCCCCTATTACTTCTAGAATCCTCACTTTGGTCAGAACTCTTCCCAAGGAAGCCTTTGGCTCAAATCAAAAAGAGTTACCCGATTTTGAGGTAATGTATTCTCTAATGTTGTTTTGTTTTATTTTTCTTCTCCAACCCCATAAACTCTTTTTATTCATTTCTTTTGTAACAACACCAGTATCCTCAATATACTAAGATGTTTTTATAAGAAGGATTCGAGCTACACTTACACTCACCTACATCTAATGGTTAAAGAACATACGGTTTCTGTGGATGGCGAATTTCTGCCGCACGAAACGATGATTGTTCAACACTCATATAACACCTTAAAAGGTGGCCATTAAGATTTCACTATATTTATATATGATATATAATATGTTTATGTTTTACTTATGCTTCTTTATTTATCATTTATGGCATACTTTATGATTTCCATTATGGGTAAACGCGATAATTTCATTTTAGGAAGAGCGGACTACCGCCCCCTCAAAGTGATTTGAATCGTTAATTCCATATGTGGGATGTATAAAGGATGGAGTAAATGGTATTATACACTATATTATACTGGAATTATATTATACATTTATATCATTATGATTTCATTCCATTAAATATGAAATAGAAATGAAAGTAGCATTCATGCGTACGTACGACTTACCGTCTCCATGAACGGTGCATTTCATTTATTACCTCTAAATGTTACGTAATATTATAAATGAATGTATCTACTGGATATATATGATACATATGACATCTAAATCCTGAATATAATTCTGGAGATAATGGATATTCTACCACATAAACAACTTGTAATTATAAGAAGTTTATTGTTGACTCAAGTACCAAAGATCGACAAAACGACCGTTATTAACTTAAAAAAATTACATAATGTTCATATCATTGTAATAAGTGATATAAAAAGGATAATTAAATTGAAAATGGTTCTTAATAATGTATATATTAACTCTAGTTTATTATTCAGGAGGTTAAAGAACGGTCGAGTCAAGTCGGACACGAGGTAAGGGAACTTCTTAACCCAATTTCCATTCTTTGGGTTAATCTCCTACTTTCAAATTATGTCATGATATTATTATGTCCTATATTGTATTTTTAATTTATTTATGTGTAATTATAGTAAATACACATAATAGACCTATTTTATTTAAAAAAATTATCTTTGTAAGGGAATTTATTAACCAAATTTCCATTCTTTGGGTTAATCTCCTACTTTCAAATTATGTCATGATGTTATTATGTCATATATTTTATTTGTACTTTCTTTATGTGTACTTATAATGAATACACATAATAGATCTATTTTATTTTAAAAATGATCTTTGTAAGGGAATTTCATAACCCAACTTCCATTCTTTGGGTTAATCTCCTACTTTCAAATTATGTCATGATATTATTATGTCTTATTTTGTATTATTTATGTGTACCTATAGTGAATACACATAATAGATATATTTTATTTTAAAAATGATATTTTTAAGGATTTCTTCTCAATCTCCTTTCATTGAGGCATATTTGGTTTTATACACAACATTCTTTTATACGGTGTATAAACCCCTTTGACTTTTACATTTATTCAAAAGGTTTTATTTTATAATTATGTGATTTTCAAATGATTTCAAAAAAGATATATTTCTCTCAAATATATGAAAATCCAGTGCAAATGTATACGTATTTAACGAAAGCTTAAAAATGTTTTCAGAAAACCTGACTCTCGAGTGTGGTAGACAGGAAGGGATTGGGCGTGGACCCATCATGGCCTGTAATTAGTCGATCAGTCTCAGAATTAGTTATTTTGTTTTCAGAAGCTTGCATAATGTTTTCAGAAAAACACTGGAGTATATTTAAGCAATTTTAAACGTATGTATCTTCTAAAAAAATTTCATCGGTAGGTCTCATGAGACAACTAGACGTGGAATTGGCCGAGGCCCTTTCCCAATTTGATTTATGGTTTTGGCCGAGGCCTTAATCATTTTAGACGTCTTGGCAGAGGCCTTGACAAAATGTTTCAGAATGTCTGGCATTATACATTCCCTCATTATGAACGTGGTTATTGATATTGCATGTGATTATTCGACCAGTAGAATATCCATGTGAAGAAGTGAATGGCATTATCTCATTTTTCTTTTTCCATATTATGTTGATGTTAATGTTTAAAAGGATTTTGTTTTAGTTATACATTGCCTTAAATTTTTATGTTTATTTATGAAAGATTCCGCAATATTGTTATCCTTACTAAGCATCTGAGCTCACCCCTTTCAATGTTTTAATATTTTCCAGGATGTGAAGAAGTATTTTAGGAATGACCTGCAGGGATAGTCAGAAGAGGATATGAGTGTGGACTATGAATACTTTGTTATTAGTTTTTTACTTTATGATGTAATGTAAGACTTATGAATGTATCTAGTGTTTCCAAGGCTACTAAACTAATCGGTCTTTCGAGACTTGATCTTCTGTGATCATGCCAATGTTACGAAGTAATGCACCAGCTCTGGGTAGCTGGGGTCGGGGCATTACATGTAATCAATTATCATTGGTTATTTCAATGTCATTGATCTAAAAAATAGAGGAATATACCATGTAATAACTAATGGAAGTATTCTATATACCTTTGATAACAGAGAAGATAGATACATCGTAGCCCACAACATCAAGTGGTTGCATCGTAAATAATCATTCACAGCCACATTAAAGACTACCTAAAAATAATATAAATTATATATATTGAAGTAAATAAAAAAACACATCCAACCACCATTTATCATGCAACCAACTGAGGCTGCATTCACCTCCACACTACAACCTCTCTTCATATAGTACCCATGCAATAAATCATTGTGGAATAAAAAACATCACTGGGAACCAAAAAAAATATCTCCCCTATCCAAAATGTTGTGGAAACCAATATAATTTATAAATAGGATCCACACCATAGAACACTATCTTCTTGGATTTAACATAAAAATCATCCTTCCCCCTTCTAACACATCTACGCTTCCCCATTACACATCAATCATTAGAATCCCAAAAAATTAATAGAACCTATGGTCTAATAAATTATATCTTATAAATATCAAACTATTATATCCTTAAATAATCAAAGATAACTCAAAATGGAAATATTTAGAGTGCTCCAAATGACGATCCCACAAGATACCTCATCAGGATCGCATCACAACAAAAAAAACACTACCACTAAGCCAACAAATATTTCCACTCGTAATTCTACACAAAATCATAAAAATAACACTTTACCAAACACCTCATACAGAAAATCACCACATCATTTCATAAAATAAACGGATTAGTAATCACCATAACCTAATCAAAATAGATCCACAAGGACAAAAATCAACAAATTCCATATCATATGTTATGATATTATCTACTTTGGGAAGCACTATATAACTCACATGATTTTAGTCATGTCATAGTATAAAACTTTATTATTAAAAATAAGGTTTTCTCCTCATTATGTGAAGATATATTTATAACCCATCACATCATCAATGAAAAATACATTTCATAAACCATAAAAATTCCAACATCACATCATAAAAAAAACATAAAAATTAGTAACTAAAATCTACTCTACAAACTGGGAGCATATTAGTGTCTCAGTTTCCAACGAACTCTCTTACATGACTACATGCCTCTGCAAATAAATAATCCAAATGAATGTTTTTTTCCAAACAAAACCTTTTCCTGATGATTTGGTATGTCTAATATACACTCCATAAATGTTGTTCTACCCTCAATGTACAACTCTCCATAGTTATTGAAACAAGATACATCATGATCATATCGATGGATCTATGAGATATAAAAGACATCATGAATCTATTCTAGTAATGGAGGGAGTTACGACTAATATTCCACCTCCCCAGTATGCCTAAATATCTTAAATTTCCATGAAAATCATGGTGAGATATAACTCCATTATCCAAAACACCATTTCCCACATCAATGAGAAACCACTAATCACACATGATCTCAAATATCAAACATTAAGGGCTTCCACTTATGATCGACAAAAGCCTTTTTCTGGTCCTATTCAACCATCTTCCTATCATGAAAAACATTACCCTTCATTTTATACATTCAACCACATCAGATCCAAGAACAAATGAACCGTCAAACTTGGTCCAACATAACATATAATAACACAACATTATTTAGAAATCCATTAATTTATAAATGAAAATCATTAAGTGAAAGATTTTATTCTAATAAGAATCAATAAAAGTAATGTGATATTCCTAAGATATGTCAATGTCTATGATACATTACCTCAATATATCCTCTAGCTCCTAGTTATTGAATTCCACATTCTTATCTGTCTGATGGTTGAAAAGAAGTTGTAATAAATACTTTAGTGTAAAAACAGTACTACATGACCCACCAGACTCACAAGTTAAAATGAGAATACAAAAAATGAGATAATAGACATTTTATTTTAATTTAGAACCAAAACAACATCCACAAACCACTATTGAAAATAATTTAGTTCGCCTAACTATGTGATCAATAGAAAGTGATTCAATATTGTATTGTGATCCATGATTAGAAATATACCATCATAAATTGCCTTATCTCAGGGTATTCCTAGGAAAACATCCATTGATATGTTTTCCATCAAATAAATAGTAATATAAAAGGATTGTACTAAACCACTGGGAACACAATGATCCTCATTTTCCTATTGAAAACCATTCATTGAGATATAAGCACTACCACCACCTATTTCATCATTGGACTCTATAACTAAAACATCAATCAATATATAATATTTGAAACCCTATGTTGAAAATAACATTTTACGGGATATGAAAATAATGGAGTACTCTATATTTCATTAAAAAACAAATAGCCTCCACTAAAAACACGTTATATTTTTACAATCCTCTGACCATCACATTGGGGCATCACCATAACCAACCAGAGCATGCATCACCACTACCAATGAGTCTCCCCATAGAAAATTCCCCACCCACAACATTAAAATTGAATTGAAAATCCATCTAAAATATTAAACCAACACCATAAATCTCCATTTAATATAAATATAGAGCTATTAAGTCTACTTTTTCTCTCCATGTATCCTAGTCTTCTAAACAACATCCTTCCAAAAATCAAACTCTATGAATCAACCAAAAATTTGCATTTTCCTAATATTTAAAAAATCTTAAAGTCATAATAATAAATAAAATTCATCTACCATTATCTATAAAGATTTATATCACATTAATAAATGGTATTCCTCAATCATTATTAATACCTGAACACAAAAAAGCTCACCCTCAGGATGTATTTTCTTTACAACTTCAATACTGGCACAACCACTACTATCTTCCAATCATGGGTAGAATTATTATTATCATTTGGGGAATATTTATATATATATAAGAGAATTACATTAACTTTTTCATCAAGATACAACAAAAGTATAATTGGAAAGTATTAAAAAACAAAACCAAAACCACTTCTTCCTCATGACACATGAATACTGATACAGTGATCAATTTATCCTTCAAGTATTAAAATGATTCATGAAAGTAATTAGTCTAGAAAAAAGCCAATTATATCATGGAAAAAGCTATCAATGTGGATGAAATTCCTGAGATATAATATATGAAGTGTTGATAATACACTGAAATACCATGGACAATATGATACATTACCAAATTCAGGGTTCTTTACCAAGAAACAAAAGTACCAACCATCGATGGGTAAATAACCACCCCATGATAAGACACCACATTCCCTAAAAAACATTTATTTTTTAAAAATATACTTCAATAACATTTGATAGATCTGGTGGAATTGAAGGACCTACAAGACATCTCAGATATGATTGACATGATCAAACTCCAACATTGATTGGATTATGATGTAATTGAAGAAAATGGAAAAAAATGTCCATTAATTTATGGAACAGCATGTTCAGGGGTCCTGTTAATGTAAGTGGTGTTTTTGAGAAAAAAATTGAATGATCCTGAACTAAATTTTCTAAAACCATTATATGATGTTATTATTTAGGATATTGTTCTCCTTAATCATGTATGGGTGATACCCAAACTATAGATCGACATTAAAAAAGTATTGTTACCTACTAAACTAGTGTAATATATGATCTATCTTATGAAGAGCGTAATGATTCTTGATCAACAACTGATTAACCATCTCGTAGTCTATACACAAGCTCATATGATCATCAGTATTTTGATTTAAAATAATTATCTCCCAATAACAACAATAAAGTCTATATGAAACCATTAAACATTAGATCATCTCTCTAAATAATAAGTTCCCAATCCAGATAGTGTCATCTTATAAGGATCAATAAAACTATTAAAATAACTATGATGGAATTTTATCAATAACACAACATCCTATTGAAGGGATAACACTGAAACTCCTCCGTAAACTCATCTGAAAACATTATTATAACCATGATACCCACTATCATATAATGTTCTTCTAGTTTCATTTACAACCTGGATATCTAAGAAATAATGTGGCCCACATTTATACTTCCAACCTTACAAATCCACATTCTAATGAGTACTATTGGCTATCCATTCATATATGATAATAAAAATAACTTATCGAAATAGTCAATTATAGAATACACCGAATAACACCAATCGATGATTATAATGACTTTGCACAACTACATATAATACATGAAAATTTTACCATGAGACTGAAGTGGCCCTATTATAGTTCAACACCCTCAGTACCCATCAAAATGTTTTTATGTCCTTCCAATAGAACAATAAAAACATGTTGATTTGGAATTATCACTATATATAGTAATAGAGAATTAAATAAAGGATGTTCCAAAATGGATATGATTCCCATGAGTGATACAAAGAAAAAACATGGGTATATGAATATATGAGTATACCCCAAATGGTATTTTCCTCTCTAGATCGACCACCTATAATGTATTAAATTGTACATGCATAATAACTCTCCCTCTATTATGATAACTAAATCTATTTCCATGATCAATTAATGATATCAAAACTCAAGGAATATACTGAGGTGGGCCAATACGTGCCATATATCCACTAAGAATGAATATGCTTCTAGCCCTGTAGATGAACCTGTCTCTGTTTTTGTAGCTACTAAGGTTTATGTTAAACCTTTAAACATATGATATACTAATATTAATGAAAAATTCATTACATATTTTGATGATGACCATGAAACCCGTAGATGAAAATCATTGTCACGTGTAATGGCATACATTCCCACTATGCCTTCGGGCCAAATGTATATGATGTAATAAAGTGGGTTGTTGGGTGGGTTATACCATAGGGGTTATGAAATTTCATTCAGGCCTATGTGTGTGGTGAGTGTTTGTTTGAGGAAATTATACCCCCCAAGAACCTAATATAATTTAATTAAAAATAAATATATAATAATATATCACCTTTCAATTTTTCTGGACCTCCAAATACATTGGAAATATAAAATGAGTAATTATATACTATATAGATGGATATAGTGCCCCACCAAGAATCCTTGTTTATAAATCATCGTCAATAGAAAGGTGTAGAGGATGGAAAATAAGTTTCTTTCACGATACTATGCTCAAAGAGAAAAAACACACCTTGATTGAAATAAATAATCTTCTGACTCATCACTTTATTAATAGTCACAAAGAGAAACTCTCCTTGGAGCTCATTCTTAAATTGAACCCATGGGATTTCTATATCCTTACACTCAAAAATATACAACATCCACCACTAAAGAATTGATCCACACATGTGACTAACAACAAAATGTTTTGAATACTACAAATGTTCTTGGAAACACATCATAGAGATCTTGAGATCCCTAACATGATCAACATCACTAGATTGGAAGGCAAAGCATCATAAATACCCTAATATATCTTCTCAAAATAATTAAAAGTTATGTTTAAATGATCATCCTCATCAAAAAAATCACCACTATAGTGGTCAAAAAAATCATGTTACTCAACATACAATTCCTTATCAATGGGAAGGTGGTTACCAATATCCATATATGAAATAGAATGGATGATTTCATAGGCCCTGTAGAATAATATTTTATTTTGATTCATTTAATCCATTTAACTATATAAGAAACAAAAAAAATTAGTAGAATAACAGAAGTTAATAATGGTTCATTTACCTCACCTAACTCTTTACCCTATATGTGGGACCACCCAGTTTGAATGATTGATTGGATTAGAGTCCTAACATCTCATCATTGGGGATCCTAAAATCTCATGTCCTAGAAGGTCATTCCAAGTATTTGTGGTACATCAATATCAACTAAAACTATTACCCTAACAATCCACAAAATCAATAGTGTTATTGACTCTGAACTCTATCACATCCCTCAACCATACATTTTACACCACTCTATCATATCCCCCTCCCTCCAAAAGTACATCTACTAGGCCGATGAAGAATAAAGTGAAATAATGACCCTCATGTCCTACCTCCAATTGGCCCTATGTTGGTGATAATCACCAAGGGTATAAAATTATTACAAATGAGATGAATTTTCCTCCATTATAATAAGGTATGGATATTGGATAAATCCGCCACAAGTAACTACATGACATAATATAAAGTGGAATGTAAAACAATCCCAAAATGTATGTTTATAAGAAAACAATATAGATGAATGTATGAAAATAAATTCCAAAAAAGAAAATACTATGGATTATACTCAATGAATATATAATTCCCTAAGATAATGTATCTAGAACTATCAATGAATCTACCAAGGAAAAGTAGAAATAGTTTTTAAATTTTTATAATGAGATTACAAGTATAAGTAATAGGTTCATACCCAAAGTCGTATGTGCACATGTGAGAAAGGGAATACTAAAACACCATTGATAAAATTCCAAACCATTAGCATGTAAGTAGTTTGAATAATCAATCTAATAATCAAATTGAAATAATTACCAAATAACGCAACCAAATATATCAAAATATTCAAAATCATTTCAATAAAGGGAACCCCGTACCACTTAACCTCTTGATTTGATTCTATAAACCCCAACATTTTATGTCATAGAAATCACATTTATTCTAAACATCTGATCAATCCATGTAAACCTCATGCAACTAGAAAGCACATAACATCTATCCTGAGAACAATTGTACCATTACACCACTTCTAGACCAAATACACTAGGAATATTCCACCATATACAAAAACCTAGTAGAAGGGTATCATGACATTTAATGACATCAACATCATTCACTCGTATTATACCAAATAACCCACACTAAAATCCATCTCATCACATCTCATCATATCACATCTTACTCAAAGACATTTGGTCCTGCACATAACACCCATCACATCTCGAACGTGCACTTTTGTATCCGTGTTGGTGTTTCCCAAGAAGGTCAATGTCTACAAAAATAATGAAAAGGGAAGAGTACATTTCCAGCCATCCATCCTCTCCACTAGGATTTTGGACAAAATAGCCTAAATATATAAATTTTTTGGAAAAGGTTTTTCATTATTTAGGGATCATTTATTGGAATTAAAAGTAAATAGTAGACATATATGTAATTGAAATACACAAGTAAAACCTATGGTTTCACAAAAATTAACTTTCCAAACTAAGCACAAATTCACATGGACTTATAATTAGTATCACATTCAAATCCTCCTCTAAATGCATGATATAACAAGGAATACAACCAACCACAATCCATATTCCACATTTCATTACAAATTAATCCATTTTTTCTATTATCTATTTCTGAACCATTTCATTTAAAATAGAAAACATTACATTATTTTAGGACTCTTTATTTCATTATTTAAATATGGTATTTCACATTTCACTTAAACCACCTAAAATCCACTTGTCAAGTATTAGTTGAAAATTATATTAACCATTCCATCCAGTTCCATTTGAACTCAATATATTTCAATTTCATTGCAAACCAACCATACACCACAGCTACCATAAAATATAGACCATGAAAACACAATAATAAAATTCATCTCCATTCCATCCACCCAAAAATGGCACCATATTAGATCTACAACAACCTCATCATCGTAACAACAACATCACCGCCATGTTTCCATCAAATATTCCCCATATAACATCCATAAAAATAATCACATAATCCCTACAAAAACATACATACACCATGACTACCATATACCAAATCTATATCTCGTCATATCACCAACCCACAACACATTCACACATCACACAAAAATATCACACCTTCACACATTCACATTACATATTCTAGATATATCATGGGGATTTAATCCTTTCCAATATTTTTATTTTAAGGGAATTCTCGGAAATTCAATATTTCTATAGTAAACAATATTATTTAAAAAATTGATGTGGTTATTCAATTTAAATTTAAATTTTATAAAAAACAATGACACTATAAGGGTTTTATAGGAAAAACCCAATATGAAAATAATTCCCCCTGATGACCATAATATCCTGTGAGGATTCAAGCTCATAAAAGTATAATATCAAAAATATTAATAGATTTAATAAATGATATTTCAACCCACTTCCTTATATATTTCAATTTAAATATTTTTTTTCAATAACTAATTTGTTTAGAAGTATCTTCTGAAATTATAGAAAGAGTACAAACACATTTTCATGATACACTAGTTGGGAAACATGGGATCCCCTACCACATAAAAATATTTATGATTCACTGTGAAAGTTTTGAACAAGAGGGAGGCCAAAATTGATCACAATAATGAAGGATAACTCAATTATAATCCTATAAAACAACAAACATATCATTATTTTATAGAAGAAAAACTAATAGTGCTGAATTCTTTGAAATCATTCTTTCCAGAAAAAATGAAATAATTGAAAAATATGTTGTGGAAATGAGGGGAACTCACTAAAACCACAAAAAAATCATTCCTTCATGATTGGGGTTGAAACCTCATGATTAGGGGTGGAATAACACCAAATTAAGATATTTAATAACCAATGAAATAAGATAATAGTTTGAAAAATTATTTTTTCTTAGGGGAATATGAAATATATACCCAGTCTATAATAGAAGACAACATAGAAGCCTATGGAAACATACCAAATAACTGTTGGAAAACTGATGGTTATATTGTGTTAGATCAGTCCCCAACCTAACAAAATGTAAAAAAAATAATATATAAGACTTATATATAACTGAAAAATACAAATTCATTAAATGGTAGAAGACACCACGACACAACTATGGACACTACACCACATACCATTGTCCACCAAGAGGAAGGTTACACCACAACACCCAACTCAATACTAAAACCTATTGAAAAAACACTCTTATCCAGGATGTGGCATTCTCCCACCTCAACTATTACAAAAATGGAAGTAGCTATAAAACACAATAAACTACTCATTATTCGCAGTTGTCCCTTCTACAAGACAATGAAATTAAACCAATGATACCTCAACATAGTTACTGCTCACTTTTTTGTACCCATGCCATAAATGGATGTGGAATCAAAACACCATTCCTTGAAATCTAAATCCATAACTAGAGTCTATATTCAAATTTTTCCAACCCTTCAATGTAACCACATTTTATATGAAATAGAAAAATCCCTAACTAGATTTTCAAAAAATCTTATATTTTTTCCCCAAACAACTCTAAGTATACCCTAGATACCTCTATCATTAGATTCCCCAGAAAGTAACATTCCTAGAGGTCATGGTTATCTCACAAACTATAAAACTATTTAATATATGAACCAAAATAAATTAATTCAATTAGTACCATAGGATTATAGGTAAATAATAATTGGATTATTTATCTAGAATGGTTAAATTATTTATCTAATTTATAACAAAAAATAATGACTGATCACTAAAGTTAACAAAATAATTTGTCCTCGATTCCATTTTCTAAAAAAAACAAAACACATATGCAATGTGAAAAAATATTTCTTTATTTTTATACGTTACATATATAAGTCAATTAAATAAACTATTAATAGTTATGTTTTTATTAAATATTGTGTACAAAAATCTTCTTCATGATGAATGTGAAAACAATAATTAAAAGTAATAGTTTCCAATTGTAAATATAAAAAAAAACTGACTAATATATTAACAATATTTTTTTTAAATGATGATTTTTAAAATTTAATTTATTTGAATAAGGTTTATAAATATAATATAATAATATTTATTATTATTATTCTTGGTATCAAAGTGTGTTCAACTATACATGGAAACAAGATAAGGGTTTCTTGTCTTGAATTTGGTTTCCTTAGATATATTTCTCGTTATAAACCATATTTTCATTTAAATAATGTATCTATATCAACATTACTATTTTTAATCATTATCCTTAATTTATTCATGATTTTAAATTTTACATTTGAAATAATATCCATTATAAGGATTTAATTTTTATTTTTCTAATGACAAATGTGTTTGTTTCTCTCAATTTGAACTCCATGGGATTTGATTGAGATTAGGCACCATCATTTATTTTTTGTTATATATTCTCTAAAAATATTTCCTCAGTCATATTGAATATATTTTCTTTTCATGTCATTTGAATATATATAGAATGGTAACTCTATCTTGTTATTTTGATTTTTTTACCATGACCGTACAAGGTTTTATTTCCTCAACACCCTTCATTGAGTTAAAATATGTATTCATTTAATTTATTATTTAAATATTTTTTCTCCCACTCAATTAATGTTTTTCATTATTTATAGATTCCACTCATGGGTAAAATTAATTTTTTATTCAATGAATTATTCTTTAAGTACATATTATTATGATGTTAAATTATTACTGAGAATAAATTCCAAACTCATTAATGATGGATTAAATTAGTTATTAAAATATTCCTATCACACCAATGTTACACTTTATAATTAGAATCATAAATAATTACTATTTCATGTGACAGTTATATTTTCTTTCTATAATTTTTCAAATTGTGTCATATTCTTCAATTTATGTTGGATTTATAAAAAGAAAATTGTAATATAATAAAAACATTACATATTAAAATATATTTTATATTTGATTATATATTTTTTGGGTATCAATATTTTTCTAAAAAATAATATACACATTTTATTCTAAATTGAATTCATTTAAAATGGATTGAAATAAAATCATTTCGAAATTTTTCATATTGGCCATTCTCGATAAAGAAATAAATTTTATTATTTCCATATAAACATATTTTTGTTTTTTTATATGAATTATTATATATATTTTACAATGTTTTTTAATGATATAAATTTTCATAGAGTATTAAAAATGTATCTTTTAATAATATTCCTACAAATAAAGTAAATTAATTTTTCCCTAATTGAATTGCATCTAAAAATATATATATTGATCAATGATAATATTCAAATTAAATATTCCACAATCTTTTGATTCACATTGTTGGTTAGATTAGATTACTCAAGAGATGAGGGGTGATTTTTGTACTAAAAAAATTTCTGTAATAAGTATTTTTAAAAAGGTTTCCTCAAGGATTAAATACAGTCGAGTTAATCACGCTTAAACTGTTATAAAATTATTACTATTTAAGTAACTTCTTAGAAGATTGATTAATTCTCAGTAATCATAATTTTTGTTATTAATGTTAATTTCGAAGTTATTCTACTAAGATAATCTAGTTATAACTTCTTTCCAAGACTAACTATTAATGTGAAATTAGTAATTTCGAAATTATACAATATAGAAATAAAGAAGAGCAGACTAATTTACCCAGCACAGAAGATATGAAACAAGTGGTTCAGTTTCAATCCAAGACCTACTCCCCTCCACTTGGTGATCACCTACCACCAAGGAGTTTATATAAATAAACATTGATCCACAACCTGGATCTTGGTTAACAATAGTACACAGACTGTCCCAGTCACACAGGGACCACTTCCATAGATTTTGTGGGTAAGAATAACTAGGCCCCACATAGACCTCTTCCACAGTTTTCAGTGGGTATTCAAGAGTAAATAGAGGATTGAGTAAGGATATCTTATATCCTCAAGTTAAATACAGAATAAAGAGTGTGTTGTTCTTTTGGTACACACTTTTCTCGAAAGGTAATAAAACGATACACAACATAGAAAAAATATTGAGATGGTTTTAGAAGTGCACTGAGTTTTAGTCTTTCATTATATAGAAATCTTGAGATGAAACAGATGCAGATCTTGATTCCTTGTTAGTAAAACATAGTTTCACGATTCATCTTCTGTTCTTCGTGGGGTTAAATAATGTGAAGATGTTCTCTGGATTCCAGTGTACATCGTGTGTTCTTCAGCAGAGTTGGGTTACATGCATGTGACTATTTTTCCTTTCTAAACTCTCTCAATGTTCTACGTTATCGTGCTCACAGCCCTATGTTTTTTTTGTATCACGCTCCTTGATTCATGGACACACTTCTCTTTTATCTTGTAATACATGTGTTGAAGACGAATAGTTTCATGGATATTGTACCTCGTACCTCATACTGTCAGATGATATGTCTACAAAAGAAACATTAATTATTTTAGTGCATTTAAAATCTTCAAATATAACCGTTAGAGATGAAATTGAAAAAAGAGAAAATAATTTAAGAAACAGTGTCACTGTAAGTCATGGAAATGGTGTCTCCTTCACACGGTGTCTAGATAGATCACAATGTCTTGTGGTCATAGTGTCTCGTGGTCACAGTGTCTTGTTCACAGTGTCTGCTTCATGGTGTCTTGATCCTGATGTCGGATTCACGTTGTCTTGTTCATAGTGTCTGCTTCATCGTGTATACCTCACGGTGTCTGCTTCATGGTGTCTTGTTCATGGTGTCTTGTTCACGATGTCTGCTTCACAGTGTCTACTTCACGGTGTCTGATTCATGGTGTCTACTTCATGGTGTCTGATTCTTCACGGTGTCTGATTCTTCACGGTGACAGAAAGACAAAACCAGTAGTAGACTTATGGTGTCTTAGTCTTTTCAAATCAACGGTATTCAGACTTATGCATTTATGACAATAGAATGGACTAGGCTTTATCATTTGTCAAGGAAGGTATTATGAGAGTATATCAAATATAGTATAAAGTATGTAAACTGAATATAGAGTAATTAAATTCATGAATGGCTCATCAATTAAGCCTGATATTACATGAACAATAATACACATGAATATACGTGATTGTAATATTATTTATTGGAGTTAACTAGGTTTAATATGATTTTTGATCATTAAAACATGATTAATACATGATTTGTCCATCAATCTCCTCTTTTTTGATGATCATAAATCATGTAAAGTAAAATTATATATTGGATTAAACTATAGAGATTAATCAATAACATATAAGTTATACTTTATATTGAATTCAACTATAGAGATTAATGGTTAACATATATAAATTTCCCCTCTTTTGGGATTATAAAAAATATGGAATAAGAGAAGTCAAAAAAGAATGTTCCATTAATAGCACATAAGGTCCAGTAGAAATCAAATAGCAATAAAAAAGCAATATCATTCTTATCAAAAAGGAGTAATCACAGTTTTTCTTCAGGGGATGGCATTCAATTTTCCTTTATCAGTAGTGGTAGAATAGGAAGCCCTAGAGGTAGAGGTTGATGTAGAATAAGTTAGTAAGGTGGTTGATAAAGAGGGATAAGGAAGGCCTTCTAAGACTGGTGGAGCCAAAGCAGGATTAGTAGAAGATTTAGGCAGTTGTTGATCAAGAATCACAGGCTTGATCTCACTCGGGGCTTGGCTGACCGACAGAGTAGAGGAGGCTAGGGTAGAAGTGAAGGTAGGCAGCCCAGGTTATAGAAGTGTAGTCGCTGGAGCAATAATGGCAGTACTCCGGACATGAGGATAGGGCCTCAAGAGTTTGATGAAATCTATAATGATCTCTCCACCATACTGCATGTCTTTCTCAAAATCATCCTTGTTCTATATAAACTTGTCCAACAATCGAGTATACTCTGTGAGCTTTTGGACTTCAAGAACCAAGTCCAAAAGCTCACAGAGTATACTCGATTGTTGGACAAGTTTATATAGAACAAGGATGATTTTGAGAAAGACATGCAGTATGGTGGAGAGATCATTATAGATTTCATCAAACTCTTGAGGCCCTATCCTCATGTCCGGAGTACTGCCATTATTGCTCCAGCGACTACACTTCTATAACCTGGGCTGCCTACCTTCACTTCTACCCTAGCCTCCTCTACTCTGTCGGTCAGCCAAGCCCCGAGTGAGATCAAGCCTGTGATTCTTGATCAACAACTGCCTAAATCTTCTACTAATCCTGCTTTGGCTCCACCAGTCTTAGAAGGCCTTCCTTATCCCTCTTTATCAACCACCTTACTAACTTATTCTACATCAACCTCTACCTCTAGGGCTTCCTATTCTACCACTACTGATAAAGGAAAATTGAATGCCATCCCCTGAAGAAAAACTGTGATTACTCCTTTTTGATAAGAATGATATTGCTTTTTTATTGCTATTTGATTTCTACTGGACCTTATGTGCTATTAATGGAACATTCTTTTTTGACTTCTCTTATTCCATATTTTTTATAATCCCAAAAGAGGGGAAATTTATATATGTTAACCATTAATCTCTATAGTTGAATTCAATATAAAGTATAACTTATATGTTATTGATTAATCTCTATAGTTTAATCCAATATATAATTTTACTTTACATGATTTATGATCATCAAAAAAGAGGAGATTGATGGACAAATCATGTATTAATCATGTTTTAATGATCAAAAATCATATTAAACCTAGTTAACTCCAATAAATAATATTACAATCACGTATATTCATGTGTATTATTGTTCATGTAATATCAGGCTTAATTGATGAGCCATTCATGAATTTAATTACTCTATATTCAGTTTACATACTTTATACTATATTTGATATACTCTCATAATACCTTCCTTGACAAATGATAAAGCCTAGTCCATTCTATTGTCATAAATGCATAAGTCTGAATACCGTTGATTTGAAAAGACTAAGACACCATAAGTCTACTACTGGTTTTGTCTTTCTGTCACCGTGAAGAATCAGACACCGTGAAGAATCAGACACCATGAAGTAGACACCATGAATCAGACACCGTGAAGTAGACACTGTGAAGCAGACATCGTGAACAAGACACCATGAACAAGACACCATGAAGCAGACACCGTGAGGTATACACGATGAAGCAGACACTATGAACAAGACAACGTGAATCCGACATCAGGATCAAGACACCATGAAGCAGACACTGTGAACAAGACACTGTGACCACGAGACACTATGACCACAAGACATTGTGATCTATCTAGACACCGTGTGAAGGAGACACCATTTCCATGACTTACAGTGACACTGTTTCTTAAATTATTTTCTCTTTTTTCAATTTCATCTCTAACGGTTATATTTGAAGATTTTAAATGCACTAAAATAATTAATGTTTCTTTTGTAGACATATCATCTGACAGTATGAGGTACGAGGTACAATATCCATGAAACTATTCGTCTTCAACACATGTATTACAAGATAAAAGAGAAGTGTGTCCATGAATCAAGGAGCGTGATACAAAAAAAACATAGGGCTGTGAGCACGATAACGTAGAACATTGAGAGAGTTTAGAAAGGAAAAATAGTCACATGCATGTAACCCAACTCTGCTGAAGAACACACGATGTACACTGGAATCCAGAGAACATCTTCACATTATTTAACCCCACGAAGAACAGAAGATGAATCGTGAAACTATGTTTTACTAACAAGGAATCAAGATCTGCATCTGTTTCATCTCAAGATTTCTATATAATGAAAGACTAAAACTCAGTGCACTTCTAAAACCATCTCAATATTTTTTCTATGTTGTGTATCGTTTTATTACCTTTCGAGAAAAGTGTGTACCAAAAGAACAACACACTCTTTATTCTGTATTTAACTTGAGGATATAAGATATCCTTACTCAATCCTCTATTTACTCTTGAATACCCACTGAAAACTGTGGAAGAGGTCTATGTGGGGCCTAGTTATTCTTACCCACAAAATCTATGGAAGTGGTCCCTGTGTGACTGGGACAGTCTGTGTACTATTGTTAACCAAGATCCAGGTTGTGGATCAATGTTTATTTATATAAACTCCTTGGTGGTAGGTGATCACCAAGTGGAGGGGAGTAGGTCTTGGATTGAAACTGAACCACTTGTTTCATATCTTCTGTGCTGGGTAAATTAGTCTGCTCTTCTTTATTTCTATATTGTATAATTTCGAAATTACTAATTTCACATTAATAGTTAGTCTTGGAAAGAAGTTATAACTAGATTATCTTAGTAGAATAACTTCGAAATTAACATTAATAACAAAAATTATGATTACTGAGAATTAATCAATCTTCTAAGAAGTTACTTAAATAGTAATAATTTTATAACAGTTTAAGCGTGATTAACTCGACTGTATTTAATCCTTGAGGAAACCTTTTTAAAAATACTTATTACAGAAATTTTTTTAGTACAAAAATCACCCCTCATCTCTTGAGTAATCTAATCTAACCAACAATGTGAATCAAAAGATTGTGGAATATTTAATTTGAATATTATCATTGATCAATATATATATTTTTAGATGCAATTCAATTAGGGAAAAATTAATTTACTTTATTTGTAGGAATATTATTAAAAGATACATTTTTAATACTCTATGAAAATTTATATCATTAAAAAACATTGTAAAATATATATAATAATTCATATAAAAAAACAAAAATATGTTTATATGGAAATAATAAAATTTATTTCTTTATCGAGAATGGCCAATATGAAAAATTTCGAAATGATTTTATTTCAATCCATTTTAAATGAATTCAATTTAGAATAAAATGTGTATATTATTTTTTAGAAAAATATTGATACCCAAAAAATATATAATCAAATATAAAATATATTTTAATATGTAATGTTTTTATTATATTACAATTTTCTTTTTATAAATCCAACATAAATTGAAGAATATGACACAATTTGAAAAATTATAGAAAGAAAATATAACTGTCACATGAAATAGTAATTATTTATGATTCTAATTATAAAGTGTAACATTGGTGTGATAGGAATATTTTAATAACTAATTTAATCCATCATTAATGAGTTTGGAATTTATTCTCAGTAATAATTTAACATCATAATAATATGTACTTAAAGAATAATTCATTGAATAAAAAATTAATTTTACCCATGAGTGGAATCTATAAATAATGAAAAACATTAATTGAGTGGGAGAAAAAATATTTAAATAATAAATTAAATGAATACATATTTTAACTCAATGAAGGGTGTTGAGGAAATAAAACCTTGTACGGTCATGGTAAAAAAATCAAAATAACAAGATAGAGTTACCATTCTATATATATTCAAATGACATGAAAAGAAAATATATTCAATATGACTGAGGAAATATTTTTAGAGAATATATAACAAAAAATAAATGATGGTGCCTAATCTCAATCAAATCCCATGGAGTTCAAATTGAGAGAAACAAACACATTTGTCATTAGAAAAATAAAAATTAAATCCTTATAATGGATATTATTTCAAATGTAAAATTTAAAATCATGAATAAATTAAGGATAATGATTAAAAATAGTAATGTTGATATAGATACATTATTTAAATGAAAATATGGTTTATAACGAGAAATATATCTAAGGAAACCAAATTCAAGACAAGAAACCCTTATCTTGTTTCCATGTATAGTTGAACACACTTTGATACCAAGAATAATAATAATAAATATTATTATATTATATTTATAAACCTTATTCAAATAAATTAAATTTTAAAAATCATCATTTAAAAAAAATATTGTTAATATATTAGTCAGTTTTTTTTTATATTTACAATTGGAAACTATTACTTTTAATTATTGTTTTCACATTCATCATGAAGAAGATTTTTGTACACAATATTTAATAAAAACATAACTATTAATAGTTTATTTAATTGACTTATATATGTAACGTATAAAAATAAAGAAATATTTTTTCACATTGCATATGTGTTTTGTTTTTTTTAGAAAATGGAATCGAGGACAAATTATTTTGTTAACTTTAGTGATCAGTCATTATTTTTTGTTATAAATTAGATAAATAATTTAACCATTCTAGATAAATAATCCAATTATTATTTACCTATAATCCTATGGTACTAATTGAATTAATTTATTTTGGTTCATATATTAAATAGTTTTATAGTTTGTGAGATAACCATGACCTCTAGGAATGTTACTTTCTGGGGAATCTAATGATAGAGGTATCTAGGGTATACTTAGAGTTGTTTGGGGAAAAAATATAAGATTTTTTGAAAATCTAGTTAGGGATTTTTCTATTTCATATAAAATGTGGTTACATTGAAGGGTTGGAAAAATTTGAATATAGACTCTAGTTATGGATTTAGATTTCAAGGAATGGTGTTTTGATTCCACATCCATTTATGGCATGGGTACAAAAAAGTGAGCAGTAACTATGTTGAGGTATCATTGGTTTAATTTCATTGTCTTGTAGAAGGGACAACTGCGAATAATGAGTAGTTTATTGTGTTTTATAGCTACTTCCATTTTTGTAATAGTTGAGGTGGGAGAATGCCACATCCTGGATAAGAGTGTTTTTTCAATAGGTTTTAGTATTGAGTTGGGTGTTGTGGTGTAACCTTCCTCTTGGTGGACAATGGTATGTGGTGTAGTGTCCATAGTTGTGTCGTGGTGTCTTCTACCATTTAATGAATTTGTATTTTTCAGTTATATATAAGTCTTATATATTATTTTTTTTACATTTTGTTAGGTTGGGGACTGATCTAACACAATATAACCATCAGTTTTCCAACAGTTATTTGGTATGTTTCCATAGGCTTCTATGTTGTCTTCTATTATAGACTGGGTATATATTTCATATTCCCCTAAGAAAAAATAATTTTTCAAACTATTATCTTATTTCATTGGTTATTAAATATCTTAATTTGGTGTTATTCCACCCCTAATCATGAGGTTTCAACCCCAATCATGAAGGAATGATTTTTTTGTGGTTTTAGTGAGTTCCCCTCATTTCCACAACATATTTTTCAATTATTTCATTTTTTCTGGAAAGAATGATTTCAAAGAATTCAGCACTATTAGTTTTTCTTCTATAAAATAATGATATGTTTGTTGTTTTATAGGATTATAATTGAGTTATCCTTCATTATTGTGATCAATTTTGGCCTCCCTCTTGTTCAAAACTTTCACAGTGAATCATAAATATTTTTATGTGGTAGGGGATCCCATGTTTCCCAACTAGTGTATCATGAAAATGTGTTTGTACTCTTTCTATAATTTCAGAAGATACTTCTAAACAAATTAGTTATTGAAAAAAAATATTTAAATTGAAATATATAAGGAAGTGGGTTGAAATATCATTTATTAAATCTATTAATATTTTTGATATTATACTTTTATGAGCTTGAATCCTCACAGGATATTATGGTCATCAGGGGGAATTATTTTCATATTGGGTTTTTCCTATAAAACCCTTATAGTGTCATTGTTTTTTATAAAATTTAAATTTAAATTGAATAACCACATCAATTTTTTAAATAATATTGTTTACTATAGAAATATTGAATTTCCGAGAATTCCCTTAAAATAAAAATATTGGAAAGGATTAAATCCCCATGATATATCTAGAATATGTAATGTGAATGTGTGAAGGTGTGATATTTTTGTGTGATGTGTGAATGTGTTGTGGGTTGGTGATATGACGAGATATAGATTTGGTATATGGTAGTCATGGTGTATGTATGTTTTTGTAGGGATTATGTGATTATTTTTATGGATGTTATATGGGGAATATTTGATGGAAACATGGCGGTGATGTTGTTGTTACGATGATGAGGTTGTTGTAGATCTAATATGGTGCCATTTTTGGGTGGATGGAATGGAGATGAATTTTATTATTGTGTTTTCATGGTCTATATTTTATGGTAGCTGTGGTGTATGGTTGGTTTGCAATGAAATTGAAATATATTGAGTTCAAATGGAACTGGATGGAATGGTTAATATAATTTTCAACTAATACTTGACAAGTGGATTTTAGGTGGTTTAAGTGAAATGTGAAATACCATATTTAAATAATGAAATAAAGAGTCCTAAAATAATGTAATGTTTTCTATTTTAAATGAAATGGTTCAGAAATAGATAATAGAAAAAATGGATTAATTTGTAATGAAATGTGGAATATGGATTGTGGTTGGTTGTATTCCTTGTTATATCATGCATTTAGAGGAGGATTTGAATGTGATACTAATTATAAGTCCATGTGAATTTGTGCTTAGTTTGGAAAGTTAATTTTTGTGAAACCATAGGTTTTACTTGTGTATTTCAATTACATATATGTCTACTATTTACTTTTAATTCCAATAAATGATCCCTAAATAATGAAAAACCTTTTCCAAAAAATTTATATATTTAGGCTATTTTGTCCAAAATCCTAGTGGAGAGGATGGATGGCTGGAAATGTACTCTTCCCTTTTCATTATTTTTGTAGACATTGACCTTCTTGGGAAACACCAACACGGATACAAAAGTGCACGTTCGAGATGTGATGGGTGTTATGTGCAGGACCAAATGTCTTTGAGTAAGATGTGATATGATGAGATGTGATGAGATGGATTTTAGTGTGGGTTATTTGGTATAATACGAGTGAATGATGTTGATGTCATTAAATGTCATGATACCCTTCTACTAGGTTTTTGTATATGGTGGAATATTCCTAGTGTATTTGGTCTAGAAGTGGTGTAATGGTACAATTGTTCTCAGGATAGATGTTATGTGCTTTCTAGTTGCATGAGGTTTACATGGATTGATCAGATGTTTAGAATAAATGTGATTTCTATGACATAAAATGTTGGGGTTTATAGAATCAAATCAAGAGGTTAAGTGGTACGGGGTTCCCTTTATTGAAATGATTTTGAATATTTTGATATATTTGGTTGCGTTATTTGGTAATTATTTCAATTTGATTATTAGATTGATTATTCAAACTACTTACATGCTAATGGTTTGGAATTTTATCAATGGTGTTTTAGTATTCCCTTTCTCACATGTGCACATACGACTTTGGGTATGAACCTATTACTTATACTTGTAATCTCATTATAAAAATTTAAAAACTATTTCTACTTTTCCTTGGTAGATTCATTGATAGTTCTAGATACATTATCTTAGGGAATTATATATTCATTGAGTATAATCCATAGTATTTTCTTTTTTGGAATTTATTTTCATACATTCATCTATATTGTTTTCTTATCCCAAAATGTATGTTTATAAGAAAACAATATAGATGAATGTATGAAAATAAATTCCAAAAAAGAAAATACTATGGATTATACTCAATGAATATATAATTCCCTAAGATAATGTATCTAGAACTATCAATGAATCTACCAAGGAAAAGTAGAAATAGTTTTTAAATTTTTATAATGAGATTACAAGTATAAGTAATAGGTTCATACCCAAAGTCGTATGTGCACATGTGAGAAAGGGAATACTAAAACACCATTGATAAAATTCCAAACCATTAGCATGTAAGTAGTTTGAATAATCAATCTAATAATCAAATTGAAATAATTACCAAATAACGCAACCAAATATATCAAAATATTCAAAATCATTTCAATAAAGGGAACCCCGTACCACTTAACCTCTTGATTTGATTCTATAAACCCCAACATTTTATGTCATAGAAATCACATTTATTCTAAACATCTGATCAATCCATGTAAACCTCATGCAACTAGAAAGCACATAACATCTATCCTGAGAACAATTGTACCATTACACCACTTCTAGACCAAATACACTAGGAATATTCCACCATATACAAAAACCTAGTAGAAGGGTATCATGACATTTAATGACATCAACATCATTCACTCGTATTATACCAAATAACCCACACTAAAATCCATCTCATCACATCTCATCATATCACATCTTACTCAAAGACATTTGGTCCTGCACATAACACCCATCACATCTCGAACGTGCACTTTTGTATCCGTGTTGGTGTTTCCCAAGAAGGTCAATGTCTACAAAAATAATGAAAAGGGAAGAGTACATTTCCAGCCATCCATCCTCTCCACTAGGATTTTGGACAAAATAGCCTAAATATATAAATTTTTTGGAAAAGGTTTTTCATTATTTAGGGATCATTTATTGGAATTAAAAGTAAATAGTAGACATATATGTAATTGAAATACACAAGTAAAACCTATGGTTTCACAAAAATTAACTTTCCAAACTAAGCACAAATTCACATGGACTTATAATTAGTATCACATTCAAATCCTCCTCTAAATGCATGATATAACAAGGAATACAACCAACCACAATCCATATTCCACATTTCATTACAAATTAATCCATTTTTTCTATTATCTATTTCTGAACCATTTCATTTAAAATAGAAAACATTACATTATTTTAGGACTCTTTATTTCATTATTTAAATATGGTATTTCACATTTCACTTAAACCACCTAAAATCCACTTGTCAAGTATTAGTTGAAAATTATATTAACCATTCCATCCAGTTCCATTTGAACTCAATATATTTCAATTTCATTGCAAACCAACCATACACCACAGCTACCATAAAATATAGACCATGAAAACACAATAATAAAATTCATCTCCATTCCATCCACCCAAAAATGGCACCATATTAGATCTACAACAACCTCATCATCGTAACAACAACATCACCGCCATGTTTCCATCAAATATTCCCCATATAACATCCATAAAAATAATCACATAATCCCTACAAAAACATACATACACCATGACTACCATATACCAAATCTATATCTCGTCATATCACCAACCCACAACACATTCACACATCACACAAAAATATCACACCTTCACACATTCACATTACATATTCTAGATATATCATGGGGATTTAATCCTTTCCAATATTTTTATTTTAAGGGAATTCTCGGAAATTCAATATTTCTATAGTAAACAATATTATTTAAAAAATTGATGTGGTTATTCAATTTAAATTTAAATTTTATAAAAAACAATGACACTATAAGGGTTTTATAGGAAAAACCCAATATGAAAATAATTCCCCCTGATGACCATAATATCCTGTGAGGATTCAAGCTCATAAAAGTATAATATCAAAAATATTAATAGATTTAATAAATGATATTTCAACCCACTTCCTTATATATTTCAATTTAAATATTTTTTTTCAATAACTAATTTGTTTAGAAGTATCTTCTGAAATTATAGAAAGAGTACAAACACATTTTCATGATACACTAGTTGGGAAACATGGGATCCCCTACCACATAAAAATATTTATGATTCACTGTGAAAGTTTTGAACAAGAGGGAGGCCAAAATTGATCACAATAATGAAGGATAACTCAATTATAATCCTATAAAACAACAAACATATCATTATTTTATAGAAGAAAAACTAATAGTGCTGAATTCTTTGAAATCATTCTTTCCAGAAAAAATGAAATAATTGAAAAATATGTTGTGGAAATGAGGGGAACTCACTAAAACCACAAAAAAATCATTCCTTCATGATTGGGGTTGAAACCTCATGATTAGGGGTGGAATAACACCAAATTAAGATATTTAATAACCAATGAAATAAGATAATAGTTTGAAAAATTATTTTTTCTTAGGGGAATATGAAATATATACCCAGTCTATAATAGAAGACAACATAGAAGCCTATGGAAACATACCAAATAACTGTTGGAAAACTGATGGTTATATTGTGTTAGATCAGTCCCCAACCTAACAAAATGTAAAAAAAATAATATATAAGACTTATATATAACTGAAAAATACAAATTCATTAAATGGTAGAAGACACCACGACACAACTATGGACACTACACCACATACCATTGTCCACCAAGAGGAAGGTTACACCACAACACCCAACTCAATACTAAAACCTATTGAAAAAACACTCTTATCCAGGATGTGGCATTCTCCCACCTCAACTATTACAAAAATGGAAGTAGCTATAAAACACAATAAACTACTCATTATTCGCAGTTGTCCCTTCTACAAGACAATGAAATTAAACCAATGATACCTCAACATAGTTACTGCTCACTTTTTTGTACCCATGCCATAAATGGATGTGGAATCAAAACACCATTCCTTGAAATCTAAATCCATAACTAGAGTCTATATTCAAATTTTTCCAACCCTTCAATGTAACCACATTTTATATGAAATAGAAAAATCCCTAACTAGATTTTCAAAAAATCTTATATTTTTTCCCCAAACAACTCTAAGTATACCCTAGATACCTCTATCATTAGATTCCCCAGAAAGTAACATTCCTAGAGGTCATGGTTATCTCACAAACTATAAAACTATTTAATATATGAACCAAAATAAATTAATTCAATTAGTACCATAGGATTATAGGTAAATAATAATTGGATTATTTATCTAGAATGGTTAAATTATTTATCTAATTTATAACAAAAAATAATGACTGATCACTAAAGTTAACAAAATAATTTGTCCTCGATTCCATTTTCTAAAAAAAACAAAACACATATGCAATGTGAAAAAATATTTCTTTATTTTTATACGTTACATATATAAGTCAATTAAATAAACTATTAATAGTTATGTTTTTATTAAATATTGTGTACAAAAATCTTCTTCATGATGAATGTGAAAACAATAATTAAAAGTAATAGTTTCCAATTGTAAATATAAAAAAAAACTGACTAATATATTAACAATATTTTTTTTAAATGATGATTTTTAAAATTTAATTTATTTGAATAAGGTTTATAAATATAATATAATAATATTTATTATTATTATTCTTGGTATCAAAGTGTGTTCAACTATACATGGAAACAAGATAAGGGTTTCTTGTCTTGAATTTGGTTTCCTTAGATATATTTCTCGTTATAAACCATATTTTCATTTAAATAATGTATCTATATCAACATTACTATTTTTAATCATTATCCTTAATTTATTCATGATTTTAAATTTTACATTTGAAATAATATCCATTATAAGGATTTAATTTTTATTTTTCTAATGACAAATGTGTTTGTTTCTCTCAATTTGAACTCCATGGGATTTGATTGAGATTAGGCACCATCATTTATTTTTTGTTATATATTCTCTAAAAATATTTCCTCAGTCATATTGAATATATTTTCTTTTCATGTCATTTGAATATATATAGAATGGTAACTCTATCTTGTTATTTTGATTTTTTTACCATGACCGTACAAGGTTTTATTTCCTCAACACCCTTCATTGAGTTAAAATATGTATTCATTTAATTTATTATTTAAATATTTTTTCTCCCACTCAATTAATGTTTTTCATTATTTATAGATTCCACTCATGGGTAAAATTAATTTTTTATTCAATGAATTATTCTTTAAGTACATATTATTATGATGTTAAATTATTACTGAGAATAAATTCCAAACTCATTAATGATGGATTAAATTAGTTATTAAAATATTCCTATCACACCAATGTTACACTTTATAATTAGAATCATAAATAATTACTATTTCATGTGACAGTTATATTTTCTTTCTATAATTTTTCAAATTGTGTCATATTCTTCAATTTATGTTGGATTTATAAAAAGAAAATTGTAATATAATAAAAACATTACATATTAAAATATATTTTATATTTGATTATATATTTTTTGGGTATCAATATTTTTCTAAAAAATAATATACACATTTTATTCTAAATTGAATTCATTTAAAATGGATTGAAATAAAATCATTTCGAAATTTTTCATATTGGCCATTCTCGATAAAGAAATAAATTTTATTATTTCCATATAAACATATTTTTGTTTTTTTATATGAATTATTATATATATTTTACAATGTTTTTTAATGATATAAATTTTCATAGAGTATTAAAAATGTATCTTTTAATAATATTCCTACAAATAAAGTAAATTAATTTTTCCCTAATTGAATTGCATCTAAAAATATATATATTGATCAATGATAATATTCAAATTAAATATTCCACAATCTTTTGATTCACATTGTTGGTTAGATTAGATTACTCAAGAGATGAGGGGTGATTTTTGTACTAAAAAAATTTCTGTAATAAGTATTTTTAAAAAGGTTTCCTCAAGGATTAAATACAGTCGAGTTAATCACGCTTAAACTGTTATAAAATTATTACTATTTAAGTAACTTCTTAGAAGATTGATTAATTCTCAGTAATCATAATTTTTGTTATTAATGTTAATTTCGAAGTTATTCTACTAAGATAATCTAGTTATAACTTCTTTCCAAGACTAACTATTAATGTGAAATTAGTAATTTCGAAATTATACAATATAGAAATAAAGAAGAGCAGACTAATTTACCCAGCACAGAAGATATGAAACAAGTGGTTCAGTTTCAATCCAAGACCTACTCCCCTCCACTTGGTGATCACCTACCACCAAGGAGTTTATATAAATAAACATTGATCCACAACCTGGATCTTGGTTAACAATAGTACACAGACTGTCCCAGTCACACAGGGACCACTTCCATAGATTTTGTGGGTAAGAATAACTAGGCCCCACATAGACCTCTTCCACAGTTTTCAGTGGGTATTCAAGAGTAAATAGAGGATTGAGTAAGGATATCTTATATCCTCAAGTTAAATACAGAATAAAGAGTGTGTTGTTCTTTTGGTACACACTTTTCTCGAAAGGTAATAAAACGATACACAACATAGAAAAAATATTGAGATGGTTTTAGAAGTGCACTGAGTTTTAGTCTTTCATTATATAGAAATCTTGAGATGAAACAGATGCAGATCTTGATTCCTTGTTAGTAAAACATAGTTTCACGATTCATCTTCTGTTCTTCGTGGGGTTAAATAATGTGAAGATGTTCTCTGGATTCCAGTGTACATCGTGTGTTCTTCAGCAGAGTTGGGTTACATGCATGTGACTATTTTTCCTTTCTAAACTCTCTCAATGTTCTACGTTATCGTGCTCACAGCCCTATGTTTTTTTTGTATCACGCTCCTTGATTCATGGACACACTTCTCTTTTATCTTGTAATACATGTGTTGAAGACGAATAGTTTCATGGATATTGTACCTCGTACCTCATACTGTCAGATGATATGTCTACAAAAGAAACATTAATTATTTTAGTGCATTTAAAATCTTCAAATATAACCGTTAGAGATGAAATTGAAAAAAGAGAAAATAATTTAAGAAACAGTGTCACTGTAAGTCATGGAAATGGTGTCTCCTTCACACGGTGTCTAGATAGATCACAATGTCTTGTGGTCATAGTGTCTCGTGGTCACAGTGTCTTGTTCACAGTGTCTGCTTCATGGTGTCTTGATCCTGATGTCGGATTCACGTTGTCTTGTTCATAGTGTCTGCTTCATCGTGTATACCTCACGGTGTCTGCTTCATGGTGTCTTGTTCATGGTGTCTTGTTCACGATGTCTGCTTCACAGTGTCTACTTCACGGTGTCTGATTCATGGTGTCTACTTCATGGTGTCTGATTCTTCACGGTGTCTGATTCTTCACGGTGACAGAAAGACAAAACCAGTAGTAGACTTATGGTGTCTTAGTCTTTTCAAATCAACGGTATTCAGACTTATGCATTTATGACAATAGAATGGACTAGGCTTTATCATTTGTCAAGGAAGGTATTATGAGAGTATATCAAATATAGTATAAAGTATGTAAACTGAATATAGAGTAATTAAATTCATGAATGGCTCATCAATTAAGCCTGATATTACATGAACAATAATACACATGAATATACGTGATTGTAATATTATTTATTGGAGTTAACTAGGTTTAATATGATTTTTGATCATTAAAACATGATTAATACATGATTTGTCCATCAATCTCCTCTTTTTTGATGATCATAAATCATGTAAAGTAAAATTATATATTGGATTAAACTATAGAGATTAATCAATAACATATAAGTTATACTTTATATTGAATTCAACTATAGAGATTAATGGTTAACATATATAAATTTCCCCTCTTTTGGGATTATAAAAAATATGGAATAAGAGAAGTCAAAAAAGAATGTTCCATTAATAGCACATAAGGTCCAGTAGAAATCAAATAGCAATAAAAAAGCAATATCATTCTTATCAAAAAGGAGTAATCACAGTTTTTCTTCAGGGGATGGCATTCAATTTTCCTTTATCAGTAGTGGTAGAATAGGAAGCCCTAGAGGTAGAGGTTGATGTAGAATAAGTTAGTAAGGTGGTTGATAAAGAGGGATAAGGAAGGCCTTCTAAGACTGGTGGAGCCAAAGCAGGATTAGTAGAAGATTTAGGCAGTTGTTGATCAAGAATCACAGGCTTGATCTCACTCGGGGCTTGGCTGACCGACAGAGTAGAGGAGGCTAGGGTAGAAGTGAAGGTAGGCAGCCCAGGTTATAGAAGTGTAGTCGCTGGAGCAATAATGGCAGTACTCCGGACATGAGGATAGGGCCTCAAGAGTTTGATGAAATCTATAATGATCTCTCCACCATACTGCATGTCTTTCTCAAAATCATCCTTGTTCTATATAAACTTGTCCAACAATCGAGTATACTCTGTGAGCTTTTGGACTTGGTTCTTGAAAACTTGAGTCGCAGGAGGAATCTCTAGATTTTCTACAAGATACATGAAATGATTTGACATATCAGTCTTGGAGAAGATTCTGTAGAAGTTGAAATCCACATTCTTTACAATCTCTTGCTGAGAATCATTAGTAATTTTTGAGTTGATTTGGACTAGGTCAAGAACTCTATCACTATTCATGAAAACTTCAGATAGAGAAGACGTATTAAAACCACTAATTACATTTGGAAGCTCTTCTCTGACTACATTTCTGAGCATATCAATGTCTAAGGAGGGTTTGGAGGATTGACTAGATGCTTTAGAGGAATTTACTGTTGTGGTAAGAGATTTGAGTTATTTATAACCTTTTGAAGACATCTGTTATACTCATAAATGTGTTTATTAAGATTGAAAAGAAGATCATTCATTTCCTTCACAATTTTTTTTTCTATTCAGCAACCTTTCAATCAAAGGAACCTAGATATGGTAAAATATGAGACACAACAACCTATGGGACTTGAGTAACAACATGTTCTATAAGAGGAGCAACATGCTCAGATCTTGAATGCAGCACTCTCTATATGTCTTCAAACATACTTCTTAGGGTCATCACTTCATTAATGAGCAGCTTATTTTCAACACTTACTTCCTGAATCTCATGAAGCATTTCAGGTATTATTTTCAAAATAATTTTATCCAATAAATGTGTGGAATATCTCTCACTTAAATTTGTCATAGGAAGAGGATGGGTATTCATGATTTTCTCTAATCCAAACAAGAGGGTAGCACCAAATTACATCAGATCATCCTTACTCAGAAAATATGGTTATTCAGATAATGGTTCCAGAATAGGGACCTGTACAAGCTCACGATCCTTCTATGGTGCGAAATTGGAGAGTAATTTCAACAAGAATATAGAGGAAAGATCAAGGTCAGTTTCTGGAACATTCATTCAGTCATCTACATCATAGAAACTTGGAAACATATACTGAGTGTCTACAGGGCTTGACACAGATGGATGTGAAGCTTCAATAGACTTGAGATTTGGGGTTTAATCCTCCTCAACAGATGCCTCCTTCTCAGGACTAAGAATCGTAGATTCTCAGTCTAATTCCATGGCGTTATCTCTAAGTTCCTCACTTATTTTCTGTCTAGCCAGCTACAAAGCTATATCAATCTTTTCTTTAGTCGAATGGATTATTTCAAGAACAGATTGTTCCCTTGGTAATTCCTCATGATTGGCTTCTTTCATAACAGGTTGCTCCTCCACTGTAGGTTCATCCATGGCATGATTTTTAGATTCTATGGAAATAGATTCTGTTTCAGCCATGAGTTGTGTTTCCAAATGAAGAGCTTCTTTAATTCCATGGACATCTTCTTCAAGAACATCAGGAGAAATAGTTGTAATATTTTCCTCAACAAAAATAGCTTCCCTAGGTGGCCATTCGGCCTCTTATTCCTCTTCTTCAGGCTACTCAACAATCTCATATGGTTCCAAACCAGGATCATAAATATCTCTTGTCCATTAGGGATAATCAATAGGATTGAATTTCTAAAAAACTCTATCAATGTCTTCCACCCATTGCTTTTTCCAAGGATTCCAGTTTATTTTCATCCTCTTGATGGTTAATTTTGAATGATAGTACTCATAGCCCTTTATAACATCCTCATTATGACCTAGAAAACCTTTGGTGTACAGTATGGCTGAGATAAGCCGAGAGTAAAATTGGGAATTTAACTTAGATGTGGCTCTGATTAGCTCACACATATGATGAATGATATACTTTCAATGGATGATTGAATGCCCATTTTTTATAAGGTGGATCAGAATCACATCTTAATATTTCAAAATAGAAAAATCATGTTTTTTGGGGATAACCAGATTCTAAATAAACTTGAATAGAATCCTCGATTCTCTATCTAGTTCAAAAGCAATGGTCGTCCTCCTGGTGCCATTTCCAGTTATGGTTTTCAGAGCATCTTCCAAATCAATGAATTCAGTTGAAGGTGGAAGTTCTATCTGATAATACTCAAAGAAGCCTTCATGAGGTATACTATGGCATGCATCCCATAACCTAGAAGAGAATGAGCATCTTTGGCCATTGACCCAGATCCTTACGACATAACTATCACCAGAATCGAAATAGAACTATATGTACTGGTAAAACTGAGCCACTAACATAGGGTATATGGGTATATATTACATCGAGAACCACTCTAAACAACTTTGATATTCTGACACTATCAATACAATAGTGTTACTAGAAATAATCCATTTGGGGAAAATCTTTTTCTTAGGTACAACAACACAGTTTCAAATATTTGAATTTAATTTTCCTTCAGGTGTTACCTTAGGTTAAAAATTCTTCTTCTTTGAGCTACGCTTCTCAGGTGTCAATGATGAAGGACGTTTCATCCATGTCATTAATTGAAGGTTCAAGAGACAAAATGGTTGTAGGGATGAAGAAGAGTACGAAATGAGTAAGTAGGAGAAGCCCTGTGTGATAAATTGAGTGATACTCTCTTTATTTTATCATTTAGGAATACCAAACATTGCAAAAATAAAAACATGGAAAAATAAAAAAATGGACAAGAATAATTTCCGCGATATGGGTTTTTACAAAAAAAAATTATAAATATTTTTTACGGTGATACCGTGTCTGATCATTACAGTGAGATAGTAAACACACATTGCGGTGAGACAGTGAACGAGCTTCATGGTGGGATAGTGAATGAACTTCTCAGTATGTGTTCATGAGATAGTGACTGTCAGACAGTAATCAAAAAATACTGACTGTGAGACCATAAACATGAAACAGTAAGATATCAAACAATAGGACATGAAACAATAAAATGTAAGATATCTATTTTAGATTTATCATTCCTAGTTCATGTATGATGTAGTCTATTCTATCACAATTTAATGGTTTGGTGAATATATTATCATGTTGATATTAAATACCAATGAATTCCATAGTCATATCACCTTTTTGATAATGATCTCTCAGAATGTGATGTCATACATCAATTTGCTTTGACATAGAATGTGAAATAGGATTTTTTTCAGATGTTAATAGCACTTGCGTTGTCACAATTTATAGGTACATGTCAGAATGGATATCTATAATCTTGTAATGTGTCTTTCATCGATTAAATTTGTGCACAACAACTTCCAGAAGCTATATATTTAGCTTCTACAGTAGATAATGCAACAAAATTTTGTTTCTTACTACACCATGATACTAGTGACTTGCCTCAAAGGTGACATGCTCCAGAGGTGCTTTTTCTATCTAACATACACCCACTGAAGTCAGCATCAGAATAACTAACAAATTCAAATGATTTTCCTTTAGGATAAAATAGTCATAGATTGGGTGTATTCCTGAGGTATTTGAAAAATGTCTTTACAGCATTTAAATCAGATTCCATAGTATTTTCTTGAAAACGAGCACACATACACACACTAAACACAATATCCGGATGACTAGAAGTTAAGTAGGGTAAAAATTCAATCAGTCCTCTATAAGTGGTTTGATCAATAGATTTTCCATCTTCATCATGATCCAACATATAATTGGTACTCATGGGAGGGTCACTACATTTAGTTCTATCCAATAAAAAACGTTTTAGAAGATCTCTTATATATTTTCATTTATTTAAAATATTCCTTTATTATTTTGAATGTTTTGATATCAAGAAATAATTTTAGTGCCCCAATTAAAATCATTTTAAATTCGTTTTTCATAATTTTCGAAAAATCAACAGATAAAGAATTCTTCGAAGATCCAAAAATAATGTCATCTACATAGTTTTGAACAACTAAAACATTATTAGAAATTTATTTTATAAAAAGGATAGGATTAGCTATTCCTTTTATAAAACCTTTGGAAATAAGAAAAGTACTCAATCTATTATACCTTCCTCTTGGAGCATGTTTTAAACCATATAATTTTTTTGATATTTTAAAAATATGATTTTGAAAATGGGGGTTTGTAAATCCATGGGGTTGTTCAACAAAAACATCCTCAGCTATATACCCATTTAATAATGCACTCATAACATCCATTTGATATAGTTTGATATTCAGATGTGCTGCATAGGAAAAAAGGATTCTGATGGCATCAAGTCTTACTACTGGTGCAAAGGTCTCCTCATAATCAATTCCTTCTTCATTACTATAGCCTTATGCTACTAATCTAGCCTTGTTTCTAACTATGTTACTAGAATCATCAACATTATTTCTGAGAACCCATTTAGTGCATAATGTGAATGTGTCCTTGGGTCTTTCAACAAGTTTCCAAACATTGTTCCTTTCAAACTAATTATGTTCTTCTTGCATATACATCACCTAAAATTCATCATTGATAGCATCATTAATGTTTTTAGGTTAAAATTGTCCTCAGAAGACTTGATTTTCAACCTGATTTCTAAGAGAATCTCTATATTGAGTTACTTGTTTTAAGTCTCCAACAACAGCATCTAAGGGATGTTTCTGAAGGGTTATAACAGTTCTAGAAAAAGAGGGACTAGAGATTTCAAGTTCATCAACAGATTCAGGTTCATTGTGACTTGATACTAATGAATTTCCAGAGTTGGAAGTTTTCATAGATTCTTTCATTGAATAATTTGAGGATTTTGAATTGATGTTCGGATTTGATACATCATCCTCAAGACTCTATAAGACGGATTTAAGCTCATGTGGATCTATTTCATCAAATTTTACATGAACAGACTCTTCCACACATTTTGTTCTTTTATTGAACACCTGATAGGCTTTAATAAACATGAAATATCTTAAAAAGATACCCTAGTCACTTTAAGATGATAATTTTCCAATATTGTAATTGGTACTATGAATATAGACTTTGCAACCAAAAACATTGATGTAGATAACCTTGGGTTTTCTGTTGTTCCATAATTCATAAGGAGTCCTCTTAAGAATATGTATGATCAAGACTCTATTGATTATGTTGCACACTATATTGACAGCATCAGCCCAAAAATAAATAGGTATGTCATATTCACTAAGCATTGTTCTAGCAATTTTTGTGGACCAATGGGGGCCTATATACCCTGAGGGGGGGGGGGGTGAATCCGGCTATCGATAATCTTTTCTAAATTCATCATGCCCCATTGGATCTTAAACTCTTTATTACAACAGTCGATTTTTTTGAACTTATGTGTTTATTATGACCACTTATTTTCTTTTTTATCTGATGATGATGCTTTTAATGCAATGTAGAGAAGAAATCAGGCAGACATAGAGATTTGTACATGGTTCACCCTCATTGGGTTACGTCCAAGGAGAATACAATGACGATGTGTCGCTATACCGAATCTACTAAGGCTCAATGCCAATAATGTTAATGTTAGATCACTTTTATTCCGATGCTCTATGCCTTTACAATGTTTAGGGTCAGCTTACTTCTTCCCCAAGGGTCATTCCCTTTTCCCCTCTCTCTCTGGATCACTGCCTGTAGAAAGGATAACCTTCTTCCTCATCATTTTCTCACTGCACTTGGAAGGGATGCACTCTTAGTTTATAGACCTATAGGGCTCTTTATTTGCATGAATGCACGCATCCTCAACTATCGATATAGGCTCTTCTCAAGTTCAGTGTTCATCTATTGATGAATACCCCTTGGCCACTGAACATTAAGAAATTCCTTCTGAAATACCATAGCAAAGAACCCTACTTCGTGAGGCTCCCAATTTCGCAAAGCACAAACAAGACTTCGCGAAGCACCTGACTTTTTTTGAAGCTCAAGACTTTGTAAAGCTTAGGTCTTTGCAAAGATCTTACCTCTTTGTGAAGTACACTTTGTAGAGTATACGACCTTATGAAGTGCACTTCCTTCATGGAGCTAGATTAGCCGCCCTAAAGCACCTCTCTTTCGCAAAGAACACAACGTTCGTGAACCACGTTCGCTAACAGAGAGGAAAATATTTTCTTTGAAAACAGACTACTTATCTCGAGGGGGTAGAGCTCTATTTATAGGTGATTACACTGACTCTTGATCCTTCCGTGAGAAGTCAATGCCACGTCATCACAAATCGTGAATCTCCAAATTTTCTGCCGAAATTCATTCAATATCGTGAAGCACCATGACAATTTTTTGATCATGGAGCTTGACGTAATCACGGAGCATCATAGTCAATACCTTCACGTATTCGCCGCGAAGATCCCTCGCAAATCCATTCACGGCTGTGATGCGCTTCAACCACTTCCGTTCACGAAGCTTGACGTAATCGCGAAGAACACCGTCAATATTATTCTTGTCTTCGTGAAATATAATCCATTAATACTATCTTCTCAAAACTCATGTCTTTTCCATATTTAAATAAGATCTTTAAGGATATCGAATTTTAGAAATGCACACCAACCTCCAAATTTTGGACCCCAAAAATTTGGAAAACACTAGGAAATGACGCCACCATGTACTGCTCTTTTGTACCGCCTCCAGATTGTCCATTCCATTGTCATGGTTCTCTGTCAACATTGATTGTCAACAATATCTCTGGAACATGAAAATTCACCATGTAAACCTGCTTTTTCAACAAACACAATCAACCCAAAAATATTGCAATGTTACCTTGAGGGAGTTTTACCGAAAAAATATCTTACATGGTTCTATTTCTTCTCTATACAACTCCATTCTGTTGAGGTGTTCTATGGGAAGATAAATTGGGACTATAACCATTTTGTAAGAAGAAGGATTCAAACTCTGGATTTTCAAACTCATGGCCATGATCACTTCATAGGCATTTAATTCTTAGTCTACTGATATTTTCTATAGACATGACATATTTAGTAAAATAAGAGCAGGCTTCACTTTTGTGAGCCATAAAGAAGGTACAGGTATATCTAGAAAAACAGTCTACAAGTACATAAACATAGATCCTTCCATTTTTACTAGAAACATTATATGGTCCAAACAAATCCATGTGAACTAGTTTGAGAGGTTGAGAAGTTGACACTTATTTATTTGGTTTGAAGGAAACATTGTGTTGTTTTCCCTTTTGACAGGGATTACACACATTGTCAGTAGGAAACACAAGTTGGGATAAGTCATTAACTAGGCTTTTTTTTAGATTTCTAAGGTAGTGAACATTAAAGTGTCCTAGTCTCCAATGTCGAAGCAAAGATTCTTTATGAAATATACTTAAGCATGAATCATTTTGACACACTAAAAAATCTAAATTAATAGAATAAAAATGTTCATTTCTTAATGAAAAAAATACTAATTCATCGTTAAAATTAATGTCATTACAAACATAATTTTCAAATATAACATAAAATACATCATCAGATAATTATGAGATACTAAGCAGATTATATTTTAAACCATCAACATATAGAACTTTTGAAATTAAAACTGATTTAGAGTTACCGATTTGGCCGAGGCCAGTAATCTTTCTCTTGGCATTCTCACCAAATGTGACATGTCCACTATATAATTTTATCAGGTTCAGGAATCATGATTAGTCTCATGTCATGTGCCTTGAACATCCACTATCAAAGAACCATAGATTTTTACAGGAACTCTTTAAGCATCTTTCCTTCAAAAAGATTAAGCGAACACAGATTTTGGTACCCATACTTGATTGGGTCCAGTAATATTAGTAATAAGTGATTTTAGGAACCCATATTTTCCTCATAGGTTTCTTATAATAATTATATAGAGTATTTGAAAAATAGACTCTATTCAGTCCACAAAAACATGAAAGAGTAGAATATGTATCATGATTTGAACTAGATGGTTTATGTCCATAACTATGAGTAAACTGTATGTCCTATATTGTGAAACAAAATTTTTTTTACCAAGGTTTATTTTACCAGGTTAATAAACATTGCCAGTTTTTTATTTAGGGGTAATTTGTTTTTCTAGCATTTGGGTAAGAGTATTTTTCCCATTAATAATCTTTTCTTTGTCAATTTTTAATTTCTCATTTGAAAATTTTAATTCATTTTTTTCTTTGAGCAGTTGAGCATTTTTCTCCTTTTCAGTTGTGCGTTCAGATTTAATAGTCACAATAAGAGCATGTTGTTTCTTCAATGATTTATATTTCCCTTTTTTACATTGCATGTTTCCTAAAGCATGTTACAGTATTCAAACATTTCTTCATTAGACATTTCTTCAGAGTCACATTCATCTTCAGAATAGTATGAATTATTTATAGAAGAGTCCAGTCTTACCTCATATCTGTTTTTCATAAAACACATATAGTCTTTGTTATCATGTTCATCATGTGATGTCTCTGGGTCGCTTGAACTGTCCTCAAAAGCACTCCAGGTTTCTTTCATTGACTTTTTATACTTCATATTATTGTCCCCAAATTTATTTTTGTACATGTGATTTGTATTGTCAGCCAAGATATGTCTTTTTCTCTTACATTCATAGAAGAAAATTTCATCTGTTTTGTCACTTATTTTCCAGTCCATATTCAAATTAGCTTTTTGGTCATATTTTCCATTGAAGTTATGCTTTCTGAAAAATATATTCTATTTATAAAATCATTTGAATCTTATGGAAAATTAATCCATCTCTTCTTTAATGTTAGGTGATGATTTTTCACTGGTGGATCATTCTACAGATGCTTCCGGTTTCCCTTTGTCTTTGTGGTTAGAGTTGGTGGTCTTGAATGCAACAGATCTCCGCTTTGGTTCATCCTCCTCTTCCTTGTTGACTTTTAGCTATTCTTCAAACTTCATCAATTTCAAATTGAGTTCTTTTACAGGTATCATACTGATGTCGCATGATTATATAATAGATATAGAAGTTCCCGTCCATCTGTCAGGTGGACATCTAAGAATTATCATGATCTGTTCCTAGGCAGTGACTTCTCTTCCACGAGAAATCATTGTGTGGAAAATCACATTGAACCTCACATACATGTCAAAAATAGGTTCATCATGTTTCATTTTGAAATTATAATATTTGATTGTATAAGTGTTTAGTCACATTTCTTTTACAGTAGATGTTCCTTCATATGAGACAGACAGGGTAACCCAAATTTTAATGGGCAGTTTTACAAACAGAAATTCTATTAAACTCTTCATCTCGTAAGAAGATGTATAAAGCATTAATAGATTTTCAATTGTCATTGTAGGCAGTTTAGGTAGGTTCATCAGATGTTATTCTATCAGAATAAGGAATTTTGTATTCATATATAATGGATAAAAAAATTTCAAAACTCATACTCCCTAAATGGATTTTCATTTTAAATTTCCATTGAGCATAGTTGGTTCCATTAATGAATGGTGGTATGTTGGTGGCAGAACCTTCCAATTTATTATCCATAATTAATTATTACATTTAATGAACTATAAATTTATAATTAATATAAATTTATAGATCATTAAAGTACTACTAAAATCAGAGTTGAATAATATTACACAGAGTCCTAATAAAGGACCTCTGATACCAAAGGATGGTCAGAGTAGATTACTCAAGAGGGGATGTGTGAATTTATTAACTATAAAAATTTCTATAAAATCTATTTCTAAAAAGGGTTCATCAAGGATTAATTGCATCCTAGTTAATAAAGGTTATAATATTATAAAAGTTCAACTATTTATGTAACATCTTATAAGAATGATTTATTCTCAGTTATTTTAACGTTTGTTATTAACATTACATTGGAAGTTATTATACTAAGAATAGCCTGTTATAACTTTTTTCCAAGACAAACAATTAAAGTGAAATTATTAGTTTCATAATTATACAATAAATCAATAAATCAGATAAGTCTAATTTAAGAAGTACAGCAGATATGAAAAAATTGGTTCAGTCTCAAGACAAGACCTACTCCACTCCACTTGGTGATCACCTACCAACAATCATATTATATAAATAAACATTGATCCACACCCTGGATCGGGGTTTAAAACAGTACATAGACAGACCATG